>OX243842.2:25480238-26680238 GCA_945859575.2 Herminia tarsipennalis
TTTTACCTTATCAGGCGTACAAATATTTGTTCATAAATTATAATTATGGATACAAATAATAAAAATTATAATTATTACATTTAAATTCATAGCTATCGTAACTATTTTATTATAAAAATTATTATTACTTTTAAATTATTATTATTGTTAAATGTAAAATAAATAAAAATAAGTTAAAATATCACAAAATAATTCAAAAACGCCAAAATAATCAAAATAATAACAGTCCATAAATTACAAATAGAATAATAATAATTGACCATAATACAAAATGTTACCGAATATTAAAAATCCAATAAAATTGTCAGAAATAAAATTCAAAAAACTATTTACATTATAATAACATTTAGCAGCCAATATTTGCTTAAGTTTTTCTTAAATAATGTTAGGTTTAACTCTTTTATATCTTGGGTATTTTATTATAAACGATAGGACCTATACAAAATACACTTTTTCTCATTAACGATGTTTTAGCTGCCTTTAACCTTAATCTTGTGCCATCTCTGCGATTTCTGATCACAGTATCAGATAGTCGCGGAAACAACTGTGGGTTACTTTTCACGAATAGTGCCAGCTCCAATATATATAAAGACGGAAGTGTTAAGATTCTATGCTGTTAAAAATGTGGTTTAGCGCTGTCTGTAATCCGTAGTCCAAACATGGATCTTATGCATCTTTTTTGTGGTATAAAAACATGTTGAAAATCAGGTGAGTTGGCCCAGAATATGATGCCATATCTCAAAACGGATGCAACCATCTTGTGGTATGCCATTATAAGAGCATCAGTATTTAGAATAAAAGCCAGTTTGTATAGTGCAAATGCTGAACTGCTTATTCTTTTGGTCGGTTCTTGTACTTGTTGTCAAAGACTAAACTGGAAACTGCATACAGTTTCCAGTTTAGTCTTTGATCGATTTATTATACCTAAAAATTTAGTTGCTTCGGTTGGGGTTCTTAAATCATTCTTATGTGTCACATTAATGTCAATTGTATTGTCAGGTCTTTGTGAAAAGTGTATAATGTTGGTTTTACATAGATTAATTTTAAGATTATTAAGCCATTGAATTATTGTAGATAAAGAATTATTTATATCAGATTCATATGATGTTTTGTCCTTACATGCTATTACGATTGTACTGTCATCTGCAAATAGTGACATTGGATGTTTTGTGGCTTTTGGCAGGTCATTAATATATATGTTAAATAACAACGGACCGAGGACACTACCCTGTGGTAGGTACCCGTAACTAGGGATATGTTCGTCAGATGTGAAAATGTCTTCTATTTTTGTTTTTAAGTTTAATTTTGAGATTATAGTGACTTGCTTACGATTACATAAGATGATTTTAAAAGATTAAGGATGTTTCCTCTCACTCCATATGCTTTAAGTTTATTGAATAAAATACTGCGATCAAAATAGTCAAATGCTTGTGTTAGATCACAGAAAACAGCGCAGACAGGTTTTGTTTTATCTACATTGTGCATAACATTATTTAAAAAGTCATAAACAGCTAAATTTTTGTTCTTTTTTTGTCAAAACCGAGTAGATCAAATTTCTCAAAATAATTACTAATTGCCTTATAGATAAACTTTTCGAAAACATTTGCAAAAATAGTTATTAACGCAATTGGACGATAGAATTCCATTAGCTCACGGTTTTCCATATCCATAAATCCATAAATCCTATAAGGATTTATGCATATGGATATGCATAAAATGTGGTATACATAAGACACATTTCGCCATAAAAAATAGCATGCAAATTTAAAAAAAATGCATTTTAAACTTACAATGAAAACAAACATTTATTAATTTATTTTTTTAAATAACGGCTTAATTATTGCTATTTTCATATCTTCTAGGAAAATGCCAGTACTGATACATAGATTAAAAATATGTCTCAAGTGACCACAGATATGGTCATTTACGTACTTAATAGCTTTAGTACTTATTTCGTCATATCGAACAATATTACTATTTTTTAAGTCTTTTATTATTTTACGAATATCGCTAGGTAAACTAGGGCTCATAAATAATAAAATTGCACTTTTATTTATTAGTAACGTAGTGCTTGTGCTTGTCTTTGTAGAGGGAACAATTTTATCTATGAAATAATTATTAAATGCATTTGCTATTTTTATATGGTTGGTCTCAATTTTATTTTGGATTTTAATTTTGTCGACAGTATTATTTGGTATACTCATTTTTGTATTATTTATTATCTGCCAAGTCGTCTTTTATTTATTATCCGCGAGTTTTATTTTGTGGTTATTCTGTGCTCGCTGGGTCAATTTCATTATTTTGCGTAGTAATTTTGAGTACTTCATATAATTAACCCTATTTGTATATGTTGGTTTTTTCCTAAAGGTATCTAACATTTGCCTTTTCTTTTTACAGCAGGATTTAATACCGCTTGAGGTCCATTTTTGCTTTTTGGTAACTTTAATAGTTTTAAAGTTATTAGGAAAGAATAGGTCATACAACATTTTAAAGTCTTGCATAAATACTTTGAGGGCATAGTTGGGATCTTCGATTTTATAAATGTCCGAAAAAGAGAGACTAGTGACATAACTTTTAAATTTTTTCATGTTTCTATACTAAAATCTCGACGTTTTGTTCGCCATGTGTCTAAGACAAATTTAGTTTTAATAGGACATTATAATATCTGTGCTGTATGGTCTGATAGAGCCAATTCTAACACTTCCGTCTTACAACTTTGTCGAAAATTATGTGCAAAGTTATCGATGCTCGTTTGCGATTTTAACCTTGTGGGTACCCTTACTGTAAGATTTAAGTTAAAACTTAACAGCAAACATTCCAATTTCAAGGTTACATTGTTGCTCTTCATCATATCAATATTGAAGTCGCCTGCCAAAACGATGTAACCTAAGTTCATTTTACATTACAGAGTTAATATTTTTCTAATTTATAAAAAAACACATTCATATTATCCGATTTAGGAACTCTATAAATACATACAATAACAGTTTTCAGTTTGACAAGATTTATGGCACAACACTCAAAAAGTCCCGATAAAGATATTTGATTTATTTCAGGCAAGTCTTTCGACTGTAATCCTTTTTTAACGAGAATACATGTTCCTCCCCTTCGACTTTTGGATCGGCTAAAATTGGCTGCTAAGTAAAAATTAGGAACATTTAAGAGATGTTCGTGGCCTTTCATCATAACATGTTCTGTAATACATAGTATATCGATACTTGTATTTCTGTTATATAGCTCTTTTAGGCAAACGGCTAACTCATTTGTTTTATTTATAAGGCCGGCGATATTCTGGTGCATTATATAAAAGTGCTTATTCACGAAAAAACTGAGTGACTTCTTCCTCCACTGTTCTTGACTGCGATGCTGACTTTGTTTTGCCTTTGTTTACCTCTTGATTGGCTGAATTAAATAGACGTAGATCAGCTTTTATATTACTCACGATTCTTTCATAGATACTTCTAATGCCATATTTGGTAATTTCGCCGGTCGTGCAAGAGAACATATCAAGTAGTAGGTACTGATTGCTATCAAAAAAGTATGCGTATTTATTATTTAATAAGTCCAAATAGAGTAGATTATTGAACATTTCTACCTTCGAGTTATATATCGGCGCTCCTGTTATATATGTAGGAGTGCAAATTACTATATTGGTGTGAGTTAAGATTTGAAGGGATTTTCTTATTGCACCCAATAAATGTATGTAGTTGTTTTCTGTCATCATTTAAAGTATTTTTTTTTGGTTTTTACTCAACACTATAAATAATCGTTTTTTGTGGTTGCCATTTTATGGCATTATATAATGGCAATATTCAAATGTGTCTGCGAAAACATTTTGACATATGGATAACGACCCTTTCATAATAATAATAATAAAAATGATTTATTCACTTAGGAAGTAAAATACTACACTTGTGAAAAGTCGATTCTACATTTACTGGTAATGCTTGTTCGCAAACAATAGGTAAAGCCCGAGAAAAGAACAGGCAATAAAAACTCGTGGCCACTCTTTTCAAATTGTCAATGTTTACAATATTTCTCTGTTTATAAACTGTATATGCAGGTAAGGTGCTGCCACCATTATATTATACAACATATTAGAGGAATGACGCAAAAAAAGAGGTCAATAATATTAGAAGAGTACACGAGATCGGATACATCAGCCTCAATGGGCACAACATAGTAGGAGCATCCACTTACGATGTAAAAACTTTATGAGCTTAAATATTGGCCAATTTACTGCTACTTAATGAATAAGTATCGACTCGACTACCTCTGTGGCGCGGTGGGAGTGTATCCGACTGCTACGCAAGAGGTCGTGGGTTCGATCCCCACCCAGGATAAAACTTTGTGTGATGAGCGCGATGGCTTATTCTGTGTCTGGGTGTTATTTATCTATAATATGTATGTATTTAGAAATATATAAGTATGTTTATCAGTTGTCTGGTTTCCATAGTACAAGTTCTGCTTAGTTTGGGATCAGATAGCGTTGTGTGAGTTGTCCCAAGATATTATATTATTATTAAGTATACATGTTTTTCAAAGGAAAGAAAAGAATGGCCGTAATTTATCACGCAGAATCTTTACTTACAAAAGTAAATCGTTTTCTTAACTAGTACCTAAGTAACATTATCAAACTGTGACAACAATATTCACCTAGTAAAATGCAATAAGCTATACAACACAATACATTAATAGAGAGCAACGAACTACATCCATTTATCTTTATCAGTTAAATAATCATCGATTGAATAGTAAGCTATTTGAATAAGATGTGTCTTGACTACATTCTTAAATTTATTTACTGGTAGACTCGATATGCTGACTGGGATTTTATTGAAAAATTTAACACCTAGTCCCATGAATGAGTTATGAGTTTTATGAAGCCTTATTGACCTACCAATTTGTGCTTATTTCTTGTATTCACAGAGTGAATATCACTATTTTTGTTATATAAATGTAAGTTTTGCTTTACAAACATAACGTTTGCATATATATTGTGATGCAACTGTCATAATGCCTATCTCTTTAAACTTTTCTCTAAGGGAAACTCGTGCTCCTAGTTGATATATCGCACGCACTGCACGTTTTTGAAGAATAAAAATAGTTTGTATATCAGCCGCCTTGCCCTAAAGCAATATGCCGTAGGACATGACGCTGTGAAAATAACCAAAATATACTAGTCGAGCTGTTTCTACGTTCGTAAACTGTCTAACTTTGCTGACAACATACGCTGCAGAACTGAGTTTTCCTGCGAGACATGATATTTGGGTGCCCCACTGTAACCTATTGTCTAATGTAATTTCCAAAAAAACTGTTGAGTCGACAAAGCTAATCACCTCATTATTTAAAATTATACTCGTATTAGTACTTTTCACATTTGGCAAACTAAACATAATACATTTAGTTTTTTTGGGATTTAGAAGTAGGTTGTTCGTAGTAAACCAATCTTGAACTAGTGCCAGTGTTCTATTTATTTTCTCAAAATTTTCTAGTTTACGATCGATTTTAAAAATTAGAGAAGTGTCATCAGCAAATAGAATGATGTCACAAAAGTTATTAATATAAAATGGTAAATCATTAATATATACCAAAAATAAGAAGAGACCGAGTATTGATCCCTGAGGCACGCCCATACTAATTGGCGATCCAGACGACCTTACTCCGCCTATATCAACATATTGAATTCTTTAACTCAGGTAAGAGGCAAGTAGATCTAGTCATTCACATCACTTTGTTAGTGTTGAGAATGCACAGTTTATTCTTTCGATCAGATTTAGTCTTTATTATTGACACATCACCATTTTGAGGTTCGTTCGATCGTATTGGTAAAGATGAAGAAACTTTTATTAATGTGTTTGCTGTTATGAGATTATCTTCTGTACTCTCAGTATTCTGTGGTATTTTTTTCTGTTCTTTTTCTTATACACACATCAAAAGTGTCTAGGGATCAACATATATTTTTGCAATAACTTTTCTCCTGATTGATTTTTTTTTTTTATTTCTTTAAGGATTCATCAAATAAAGTGTTTTCGTTTGTCACAGTAACGATAAACCAAGTCACCTTTGCATTAATAAAGAAATTTGCCATTTTCCTAATAAAGGGATTTTTGACATTTGAACCACTAACATTAAAGTTCGAAAAAAAGACTGAAATAACAGTTTTCTTTAAAATTTTATTGGGTAACTTAAACAATTAATAATCCGTGTTTCTACCGCGAACACTAACAACACAAGAACATCGGTTTGGCATACCCAAATGAATTCATCCAAATCACGCTGTGGAATGGCCGCCCATGTTCGTTGCAACAACAAAAAAAGGTCTTCTTGCGACTGGATACCCTCCATATTCGGCAGAGCTCTTCTCTGTAGCATATCCCATGCATGCTCAATCGGGTTCAAGTCTGGCGACTGAGCAGGCCAGGGCAGGACATTGATGTTAGCTGCGGCGAGAGTCTGTCTTACAACTCTTGCGGTGTGCGGTCGTGCATTATCATGCATTAACTGAAATAAGGGACCGATTTGCACTTGTAGAGGAACGATGACGTCTGATACAATCGTCTCAGCATAAATTTGAGCGTTGAGGTTGCCTCTGATCCAAATCAACTCAGTTCTTCCGCCGATCCAAATACCCGCCCATACCATGATGGTTCCACCACTATAAGGATGGACTTCCTGGCAGGATTTTAATCGCTGTTGGCGTCCAGGGGTTCTCCAGTGTCGTATACGTCTTGTATCCGGTCTCATACCAAAACGAGACTCATCAGAAAAGCACACGAAACGCCATTGTTCTTCTGCCCAATTTCTGTGTTCAAGAGCCCATTGATATCGAATCCTACGATTGTGCATTGCTATAGGTGGTACCCGTAGCGGTCTTCGGGAATGAAGGTTCACTTCATGCAAGCGGTTTCTGACTGTTTGGTCGCTAATTAAGTTCCCTGAAGAGTGATGAAGCCTCACGGCTAACATCATGGCGGTTATTGTTGGACCTCTTCGAGTTAAGATTTGAATGTATCGGTCTTGTCTCCGTGTGGTGCAGCGATACCGTCCTCCATGGCGCTCAGCCACGGTACCAGTGCTTCGGTAACGTGTCCAAAGTCGACTGATAACACTCTGACTTGTATTCAGAGCTAAAGCCACAGTACGTTGCCGGGAACCAGCTTCTATCATTCCCACGGCTCTGAGCATTGCTTCCCTGCTTAAATGACGTCGCCGCTCCATAATAACGTTGGTTTTAATCAGTAGTAGGGAAACAGTAGCACTAATAATGTCTTCAATGCGTTGTATGTTTTTATAGGGAAAATATTGACAGCTGATTTTCATCTTTTACTCGAATTTGATTCACAGTTCCTGATTCAAATTATGAAATGCACCAAAAAGGATCCATATAAATTTATAAAATCATAAATTTATTACAAAGCCACATCTCAATCTCAAGAAATCCGCATAAAAATGCTTGATCCCTAGACACTTTTGATGTGTGTATTTGTGGTACTGTCGTTTGTTTGCTTTTATTATTTTTATGTGTTTTTTTTGTGGTGTCGTAGATTTTAACGACCTAATAGGACTATTCGTTAATGTTTTTAATAATGTACTTTTCCTATTTAAATCTTCGTTTAAATTCTTTAGATAAGAGTTTTCGTGGTAGAGATTATCAATTTCTTGGTGAGCAATATTTAATTCTAATTACAGTTTTTCTACTTGTCCTTGCAATTTAATAATTAGCTCTTCTTGTTGTCGTTTTGTATAGTCCGGTAGGCTGGTAGATAAGTTATCGTCGAAATCTGTTTCTACGTCGAATGTACTGTTCGATAGCTCAATTTTGTTATTTGAGTCCGAGAATGTTCTTGAACGACGGTAGGTAACATTCTCCTCTGAGAATCTCATGTAAATGTTTCTATGAGAATTATTAAACTGATAGTTATAAATCTCAAAAAGCGAATTGTTGTTGCACTCAGGGTTCAAACTCGAGGCGCAGCGTAAAGCGATGCACAGGTCGTGCAGTTATTGCCCGCGCCAAATGCACTTGTTAACGAAAGTTCAAAATATGCGTTTGCTTTACACGTTTTAGGTAAAGTTACAAACTTAATGATCGTTACGATGACTCATTTTGTTCGAACCTATTTAAATCGCTAGAATCAATTTTGCACTGTCACTTAATGTTATGTTCACTTTTTATGTCGTATTAGATGTATGTATTATTTACTGAATTCGTATTAACGTCACTTTTTTGGTTTGTTTTAGTTAATTTAGAGCTTTGATTCACTTGTATATATATTTTGTTAAACACACTTATTTTTTTGTTTTTGTTTGCACTGTTTCGTTTAATATTAGGGATAAAACTTGTACTTTGTATTTAAAACTTATAAAATGTATTAACTATGATTATAACGTTCGATGAACACTTAAACTATTTAAAATACTTTAATAATCACAGAGCCGTCTTAAATTGTACTACATGAGATGGTGGCGCCATCCATAAGAGATACTTCTAATTTAAAAATCGAACGCACCTGTATTATATTGTTACGTGTCAGGATAGTAGGTTCGAATAAAATGCCAAAATTCCGCAATGACGTATTTATTATCACTATTCCACCAAGACTACTACTACAATGTGCACTGATTAACATTAATATTAACACTAAATCACTGTACAAAACACTGTAGGTACTACTAGGTACTAGTCACAGACTATCGCCTCGAACTTAACTTTTTGAGATCGTTTTCCAAACTGAACTGATTTGCGTCGAGGGACCGCCCTTTTATACAAAAATTCCAAGATCTAGAAAGCCGACCACATACTAGTAGCCAGTTTCGGGAACGTAACGCACACAAAGTTGTTTACATTTTGCGGTGCGTAGGTACGCGCGTCTCACGCACACACACATAGTTGTTTTTGTTTATGTGGATGCACTCGTGTATTCTACGACCTTCTCGAATATTCGAGTCGTTTGTTCGTAACACTGCCCCCTTCTTAATGGTGCTCGTCCCGAGCATCGTTAGTGTCTCGATATTTCGCCAGTCGGTCAATATGCATGATCTTTGGCTTCTTCCTCGCCTTGCCTTATTCGGTAGGTCACATCGTTGATCTTTGTGATGATTTTATATGGGCCTTCCCACCGAGCTTGCAATTTTGGAGATTTTCCAATTTTTCTGAGGGTTATACAGCCACACCAGCATTCGATCTTCGAATCCAGAATTGTTTGCCTTCCTGTCATAACGAGTTTTCATTTTCTCACTGGTTTTGAGATTGTTTTCCCGCACAAAATCGTGTATCTCGTCCATCCGAGTCTGCAACTCGGAGATGTAATCGACCGGTAGGTGAATCTCTCTTCTGAAGTCGACTTTGGCTGGTATAAATCCAGTAGTATCGTGCACTGCAGAACGATACAACAACAGGAAGAGTGGAATCTAAATGAAAGCTTTAATTTCAAGCTGAAATTTCGTACATTGTTACTCGATGGTTTATCTCAACGTTAGCCACATAAATGACTGTTACGTATGTCTGTATGTTATGAATTTAAGTATATGTTTATTTGTATGTTACATACATGTATTTAAGTTGGTATATGTATTTTGTATGTATGTAATGTATTTGAATATAGTTATGTATATTTGTATGTATGTTATGTTTTTAAGTATACGTATATTATCGTATACGTAGATTATATATATATAATCGATTGTATTTATCTTAAATAACTAGCATTGGCTGTCAACAATCTGCACCTATATAATTTTATTTATGTTATATCATCCAAAGGTTGGCTGGTAGAGAATGCTTTTAGCATTAAGTCCGCCTTTGTACAATATAGTTGTGCATAAAGTCAATAAATAGAGTCAATAAATAAATATAACGGTCCCAGTCCCGCTGGTGATCTTCAACTACTTTAGCCAGATGATTCTCTAGGGTCTGGTTGAATCTTTCCACCATGCCGTCGGATTGTGGATTTCGAAATTCCTTCCCGGATCGCTGTGTAATTCTAATAGTACACCAAACCGGCACACTACTTCTTCCACCAGCTCCTTCGCCACAGTCTCACCACACTTCACTACACTTCTAGCTTCTTCATTAGGTGTAGCAAACACTTCCGGCCATTTTGTGAAATAGTCTAACGTTTTATAAAACGGTTTCCTTCTTTGGTTGGTGGAAATGGCCAAGCTACGTCTATGGCGATCTTTTCCCAGGGAGCTCCGACGTTTTAAAGTTGCAATTTCCCTCTCGATCTTGTGCGTAGTCCCTTGACCGAAGCAAATGTTGAGCACTTACTGCACCATTCCTCGATATCCTCTCTGCAGCGTACCCAGTAGAAGCGCTCTCTCACCTTTACTAGAGTCTTTTAAACGCCGAGCTGTCCGCCAGATGTGGCATCGTGAACCAGTTTCAATAATGAAGCAACTTTGCTTTGACTACAAGTCGCCCTTAGTGACTCCCACTTCCTATATAGGACGTCCTCTTGCATCATGAGGCTATCCCATTAAGCCCAGTAGGCCTTAGTAATAGGGCTCAATGGGGATACGTCACTTCCCGGAGGTCTCTGTCCTCGAAGTTTAAAGTCGATTATTGGTTGCAGGTCTCGATCTTCCTTCTGTGACCACCTCATTTCTTATGTAGCCCAGGTTTGGTCCAAGCTTTGAGTCCTTATAATCTTTACTTCTTCCTTAGATTCGTGCTTTAAACTTTTTGCAAACTGCTTGCAATTTTTGGGACAGGGTCGCCTTGATAAAGCATCGGCGTTGGAACGAATTTTTCCACCTCGATGTTCTATCACGATATTGTACTCATGTAATTGTTCTATCCATCTCGCGACCTGGCCTTCAGGATTTCTGAATTGCAGAAGCCATTTGAGCGCTGCATGATCTGTTCGAAGATTGAACTGTCGTCCCAGCACGTATTTATTGAAGTATTGTAAGGTCTTCACAACTGCCAGTAGTTCACGCCGACTTACACAGTAGTTTCGTTCTGCCTTCGACAAAGATTTGCTAAAGTATGCGAACACTACCTGAAGATAACACTCCTCCTATTCCTATATTACTGGCGTCGGTGTCCACTATGAAACTATCTTCTCTATTTGGGTGGCACAAAATTGAAGCTGTACACAATCATTTTTTAAGTTCTTTAAATGAGCGTTCTTTAAAGAACTCCGAAGAGCAACCCAAATCCCAGATGAAGTTTCTTCTATCTTATGTGAGGCGATGTAATGGCTTTGCTATGTCCGAAAAGTTCTTAACAAAGCGCCGATAGTACGCGTAAGACCAGAAATGCTCTCACTTTGGTTTTGCTCTTCGGAGTTGGCCATTCGCGCACAGCTTTTATTTTCTCTGGATCTGTCTGGATTCCCTCGTCCGAAATGATGTGTCCCAAAAATGCAACTATCTTCTTGAAAAAGGCACACTTTTTCGGATTTGGTTTTAAGCTGGATCCTATAAATCTTCTGAATACCTGCTCAAGGTTATTTCTATGTTCTTTGAAAGATCGGCCTATAACTGTAACGTCATCCAGGTACACTAGGCAAGCATCGCCGAGCAGCCCGACAAGTACGCGCTCCATAAGCCGTTCGAACGTAGCCGATGCGTTGCATAATCCGAACCGCATCACTTTGAACTGCCATAGGCCACAAGTCGCTCAATCTCGGTAACCCATTTTTGCAATTCTTCGTTCGACTTCTGGATCCGCTCCTTTAGCTTTTCTCGGTATACGTGCTCCAGATGGTTGTCCCCGTAGCGAACTTCTAATGCCTTAAGTAGCGATTCCAGAGTTCGGTTGTCGGTAGGTAGCGTTTCGAGAACCAACAAGGCGTCTCCTCGTAGTGCTAAAGTAAGAACCGTAAGGGCGTAGTCGTCGGTTCATCCATTATACCCTTGGAAACCATTTCGAATTGATGCCGGAATGCTGTCCATGAGGTAAGAGTAGTGCCGTCAAAACTGGGTACTTTAAATTTGGGACAGCTATGGCCGTAAATTGTGTAGCCATTGAGCCAAGAGCTTTGGTTTTCTGTAGCTCTTTCAGCATCATCTCATAGTTCTCGAGAGGTTCTTCATGCTTCGAAGTTCGCGTCTTTAAAAATTCCATGTCATCCTGGAGTTTAGCGATGGTGGCTTTAAAACCCTCGAACTTGCTCTCGAATGTGTCTCTGATAGCTCTCTGACTTTCTTCTATGGCGTGCCGTTGGCCCTGTTCTACATGATCTTCTCTTCTACGACGGCTGCCAGGAGCATTGACATATCAAATCCAGGAGGTGTAATCACTGGAGATGCATGGGTGTGTAACCCCGTAACAGTTGCTGGTGGCGTGCTAAGCTGTCCCTCCGTCGCAAACGCCGGCGGCGCGCTGAGCTGTCGCTCCGTTGCAAACGCCGGTGGCGCGCTGAACTTTTGCTCCGTCGTAGACGCCGGGGGCGCGTTGAGCTGTCGCTCCGTCGCAGACACCGGTGGCGCGCTGAGCTGTCCCTCAGTTGAATGACGTATTTATTATCACTATTCCACCAAGACTACTACTACAATGTGCACTGATTAACATTAATATTAACACTAAATCACTGTACAAAACACTGTAGGTACTACTAGGTACTAGTCACAGACTATCGCCTCGAACTTAACTCTTTGAGATCGTATTCCAAACTGAATTGATTTGCGTCGAGGGACCGCCCTTATATACAAAAATTCCAAGGTCTAGAAAAGTCGACCACATACTAGTAGCCAGTTTTGGGAACGTCACGCACACGAACAAGTTGTTTACATTTTGCAGTGCGTAGGCACGCGCGTCTCACGCACACACACATAGTTGTTTTTGTTTATGTGGATGCACTCGCGTATTCTACGACCTTGTCGAATGTTCGAGTCGTTCGTTCGTAACAATATACTAGCTATCCCGCACAACTTCGTTCGCGTAAATTTTCACCGTTTTTGAAATATTTCTTATTGCTGCTCCGCTTCTATTGGTCGTAGCGCGATGTTATAGAGCCTATAGCCTTCCTCGATAAATGGGCTATCCAACAGTAAAAGATTTTTTTAAATTCGGATCAGTTGTTCCTGAGATTACCACGTTCAAACAAACAAACAAACCAACTCTTCAAGCTTTATAATATTAGTATGGATTTCAATAGGCAAATTTATTTAAAAATAAAAAACATGCCATGCTATGATATTTTATAATTTTGAATTTGGTTTAACTTCAATCAGCGTTAGGGAAGTCTGCTTCATCTTGAGCAACAATTTTTAGAGGGTTGAATTTAAAAGTAGTAACCCACACCTCGAAGATGACCACAGAAGCGGTCGCTCGCAAACGACAGTAACTGCAGAAAATGTGTGGACTATTGAAATGATGGTTCGTGAAGAACTACAAACTACTTACTTGGACATCGAAAAGATTCTTGGCGTTAGTTCGGGGAGCGTTAACATTATTTGCATCAGCATCCTGGAGTGTAGGAAGCTTTTTTGTCGTTGAATCCCGTGTTGGCTCTCTGACACTGAAAAATAGGTCCGTGTGGATTGGTGCCGCGAAATGCGTCTACAATTTAAAAACGGAACGTCAAGACGTGTTTTGGAAATTATCATTGGCGACGAAACGTGGATTTATTAATATTTATTACATTTAAGACAGTTTTTAAATCAACAACTTTGAAAAGTCGTCGGACTCGCAATCATGAGGTCACGGGTTTGAATCCTATTCATTGTACTACCGACGTGAACCCACTTCTAACACAAGCCATTGAGACGATGAGAGGATAGTAGGAGATGTTATCAGGATTGCTACTAATGTGGGACCACAATCCCATATTGCTAGTTATCATTTAAAAAAATTAAAAAAAACTTTTAATTCACAAATAAAAAAACTCTTAAAACTATAGATATATTTAATGAAATACGTTAAAATTAAAATATGTATATTAATGGCAATATGAAAGTAACAATATTTACAATCAAAATAGTTACAATATGAGAATGTAGTTTAAAATAAAATACGTGAATTTAGATAGAATTCAATGACTGTTTCACCTTCCTAATCAGGTCAAACTGTACTCTAACGTACATGTAAAATAAATAGAAATATTCTAGATCTGAATTTATGAACCAAATTTAAAAATCTAGAGATGTTTCAGTCAAAGCCGCACGGCTTCATCGCGTTATGTTGTTATGTACCTACCTAATTATGGACAAATAGTAGGTAATAGAATAAAAAGAATGGCTAAGAAGCATTGATATAGATATTACTAGATTAGCAATTGGCGCAAAAAATTGTAATGTGAAAACTGCAAAGACTTCGTAACGTTGGTAAAAAAATGGTGGCTACTTTTTTCCTCGCAGCGGGCATGTGTTGACAATAATGTTGAAAAATCATATATGTATTAACACGAAATACGAGCTGCGACAACGCTTCGTTACATATGTCCCTAAAAACAAAGGCGTTTCCCCATTCACCGCACAGTCCTTTTTTAGCTCCTTGTGGTTTCTTTTGTTCCTGATTTTTTCGAAAATATATTATCGCAATTATATACTTCGGAAATGTTTTCGTGTGGCAAAGAGGCTATGGCCGCCTACGAAGTCGCAATTTCATAGCATAGAGAATGAACAAGAGTATTTTGAAAAAAATGAAAAATATCTTGTTTAATTTTTCCTAGTCTCAAAACTTATCGAGTTTTCTACGTATTATTACTATCAGGCAAAACTTGCAATAAAAGTTCAATAAACTCTAAAATCTTTAATGAGTTGTTTTAAAAACAAACGGGTCTAGTCTCCTAAAAGTATAAAAGCCGACGGCTTCCAATCGATTGTGTCGGATTACAGTCCCACTGGAAATGGAAGGATTTGAATTGAGAGAACTTCATTATCATTTTTGTAAAGTTATGTGTTATGTATTAGTGGACATGGGGGTAGCCATTAACTCGATGCAAGTAATAGTTGTCTGTTGCATACAATTAAACAGAAGCAATAAAACTTGTATGGTCTAAACCTCGCGTTGGCATCGTGTAAATGAGCTTAGTTGCTTAATTTATTATACTTATATTGCTCTTGAACGTGTAATAAAATAGCTTCTGGTAAATGACCCTTTTCGACCCGACATTACAAATTGTCTAGAGTTCAAAGAAAGAGTTTTGCATTGCCAGCATGTTAAAGCCTGCACTGAAGTTTATCAGACCACCGAAACCTGTTGGCGCACAGCCACAGGCCACAAATCACGCCATCAAAATCTCCAAAAGGGCCTATGTTTCAGAAAATTATAATTGCCGTGAAGATCCTAAGTAAGTATAAATGCGAAAGTTAAGAGTTTATTTGTTACGCCGTCACGCATAAACTGCTAAACCGATTGTGAAAATAAAAAGCTACATTATCACCGAGTAACACAGATACATATTTTCGTGCTGTATTTACTGGCTTAAGAATACCACCACCCCGTCTCTTCCCATGGGTATCGTCAAGGCGACTAAGGGATTTTACAACGGAGAACTGGCGGCAGCGTTCTCTTTAAAGCCTACTGAGATCGCTTACCCGATCGCCAAGCGTGGCGATTATGGCAAATACCTCCAGGATCTATAATAGGTAGATTCTACTAGCAGTGGGACATCTGCCCAGCAGTGGGAATTTTCGTAGAGAGCTCTTATATCAACTCATATAGGTTGATATAAGAGAGAGCTCTCTACGAAAATTACAAGCTAAAGTTAAGTTTAAGTTAGGTTATTATTTGACATGCTCTGTCATTTTGTTATTTGTTAGAAAACGTGGCACAATTTGTATCGCGATAACCGACAATAGAGTTCTAAACTATTGAAGTCAAAATATTTGATCTTGATTATCGTTGTAGGTCCATCTGTGTCTTCTTACAATAAACATTTATCCAGAGGAGAGAGGAAAGAAAAACGTAGGTAACAATGTCAAATAATTTGACTTAATAATTGGATATCTAAAGGGTTTTAGTGAGCACGATCGCCGATTGGTGAGAGGTATTCATATTGTTAACACCGTTCAGATACCATAATATTTCTACTTTTTTAATACTTGTCTAGTGAAATACTCCATACCTCTATAAATTTAAAAAAAATAACGTTAACGCGGAAAACGTACTTGCGACAAGACAAAGTCGCATGCGATGCGTTCGTATTCTGGGTCGAACGAGTTTGAGGAGTTGCGGTCAAAATACAATAATATCGTTACCAATGAAAGTATTTATTTATTATTAAATTGGTGTACCAATAACCAGAGACTTTTCTGCTGTAATCCTCAAGAAATAACAAGGAAGTATGTAGTTTGTGTGACTGAGGGTGGGAAATGACCGGAGATATCCTTTTTATGAAAAGGGCTGGGCCACAAAATATGGGTGCAGAAAATATCAGTTGTTTACGAAAGAAAGTTTTCCAATGGAACTTCATAAGTCCAATTTTTTTATTTATACAGTTTTACGTAGAAAAAATGCAAGAAAACCTCAATTCGAGCGGGACTTGTACCCGAAATATAATTATGTTTCTGTAGCAATACTTAGAGATGTTGACTTGACTTCAATGTTTTTATTTGACTCCCTTTTTTAACATAAATAATCCATCAATCAGCCTGTATCGGTTATTTTTTTAGTCTGTCTGTTTGTTCCGGCTAATCTCCGAAACGGCTGAACGGATTTTGACGGGATTTTCACTGGCAGACAGCTGAGGATGTTATGAGTAACTTTACACGTTAACTTATATTGAGAGAAAGCAGTACTGCAACGTCACGCAGTTATGGTAAAAAAAATCACATCCAATAAATAATAACCCTTTAGACATTTATAATACTGTGGCGCATCCCTCATAACCAATTACCTAGCAACAAATGGACGACAAGACCACGGTCGGAGACATTCGAAACATCTTGAGCGCGGCCTGTTATGACCTATTAATAAGAAGGCCTTACTATCTGTAGCTATCCTACTGATTGTGGTTCCCGTCAAAGTAATGCTGTAAAATTCTATAGTATGGGGCAATGTGCTAGCGCAAAAGGCGACTAAGGGATTTTACAACGGAGAACTGGCGGCAGCGTTCTCTTTAAAGCCTACTGAGATCGCTTACCCGATCGCCAAGCGTGGCGATTATGGCAAATACCTCCAGGATCTATAATAGGTAGATTCTACTAGCAGTGGGACATCTGCCCAGCAGTGGGAATTTTCGTAGAGAGCTCTTATATCAACTCATATAGGTTGATATAAGAGAGAGCTCTCTACGAAAATTACAAGCTAAAGTTAAGTTTAAGTTAGGTTATTATTTGACATGCTCTGTCATTTTGTTATTTGTTAGAAAACGTGGCACAATTTGTATCGCGATAACCGACAATAGAGTTCTAAACTATTGAAGTCAAAATATTTGATCTTGATTATCGTTGTAGGTCCATCTGTGTCTTCTTACAATAAACATTTATCCAGAGGAGAGAGGAAAGAAAAACGTAGGTAACAATGTCAAATAATTTGACTTAATAATTGGATATCTAAAGGGTTTTAGTGAGCACGATCGCCGATTGGTGAGAGGTATTCATATTGTTAACACCGTTCAGATACCATAATATTTCTACTTTTTTAATACTTGTCTAGTGAAATACTCCATACCTCTATAAATTTAAAAAAAATAACGTTAACGCGGAAAACGTACTTGCGACAAGACAAAGTCGCATGCGATGCGTTCGTATTCTGGGTCGAACGAGTTTGAGGAGTTGCGGTCAAAATACAATAATATCGTTACCAATGAAAGTATTTATTTATTATTAAATTGGTGTACCAATAACCAGAGACTTTTCTGCTGTAATCCTCAAGAAATAACAAGGAAGTATGTAGTTTGTGTGACTGAGGGTGGGAAATGACCGGAGATATCCTTTTTATGAAAAGGGCTGGGCCACAAAATATGGGTGCAGAAAATATCAGTTGTTTACGAAAGAAAGTTTTCCAATGGAACTTCATAAGTCCAATTTTTTTATTTATACAGTTTTACGTAGAAAAAATGCAAGAAAACCTCAATTCGAGCGGGACTTGTACCCGAAATATAATTATGTTTCTGTAGCAATACTTAGAGATGTTGACTTGACTTCAATGTTTTTATTTGACTCCCTTTTTTAACATAAATAATCCATCAATCAGCCTGTATCGGTTATTTTTTTAGTCTGTCTGTTTGTTCCGGCTAATCTCCGAAACGGCTGAACGGATTTTGACGGGATTTTCACTGGCAGACAGCTGAGGATGTTATGAGTAACTTTACACGTTAACTTATATTGAGAGAAAGCAGTACTGCAACGTCACGCAGTTATGGTAAAAAAAATCACATCCAATAAATAATAACCCTTTAGACATTTATAATACTGTGGCGCATCCCTCATAACCAATTACCTAGCAACAAATGGACGACAAGACCACGGTCGGAGACATTCGAAACATCTTGAGCGCGGCCTGTTATGACCTATTAATAAGAAGGCCTTACTATCTGTAGCTATCCTACTGATTGTGGTTCCCGTCAAAGTAATGCTGTAAAATTCTATAGTATGGGGCAATGTGCTAGCGCAAATTGGAAGGGGATTATACCTATCGCACAATACTTTCATAAAATTATATCTGATGATTATTACTATATATTCCGTTCCAAATTAAATTATGTTATGCATTGTTCTATCTGGGTGAGTTAAATTGGAGTTTAAGGGGTAAGGATTTTTATTTAAATTATTCTTACTATTGAGACACAGACTTTCTCCAAAAGAGGGTACGTACATGGGCCGTAATTCGTAACACCCTTTTCACACGTTCTGTCCTTGCCGGCACCGGCTACCCAGCAACCGGAACATGTGAAAAAGACTTAGCATTTGCTATATTGTATACTAAAACTTAAGAATGTGTCCATTTTAATTGGTTTAATTGGTATACTATAACTTAAGAATGTGTCCATTTTAATTGGTATACTATAACTTAAGAATGTGTCCATTTTAATTGGTATACTATAACATAAGAATGTGTCCATTTGTTCTTGTGTTTTAATTGGTAGCACTTTTTGCTCTACGTAACACTCACTCACTAAACTAACTCGAAGGGCTTCGTCCTTTTGAGCCTTCGCACTATGTCTGAAATGTCGAGGAGTTGTTCGTTTATAGGCATTTCTTGCCAATTACTTTATTATCACAATTATTGCATTTTTTTGAAAATAAAAATATGTTAAGTTCAAACCCAGGATTTTTTTCTATTTTCCAAAAAATCATATATTGTATTATTAAAGTAATTGACAAGAAATACCTATATAAATACTATAACAAGCTATTACTACACGTGCCAATAACAGGAAAACTATAGAAACCTGTGGTAGAAAAACAGAATCTGTATTAAATGTCTTGCTGTTAAACAAATACATTGTGTACTCGTATTGCGTAGGCTTTTACGACATGAAGGAATTTTGTATCTGTACGAAACTATTTTGGAATAAGGTTGGTTATATTTTCTGTGTATATGTGTTATTTCTGTTCTTTGTTGCTGCTAAATGTACATACCTTCAGTTAGATAGAGCTTCACTCTTTTTTTATGAGGCAATCTTGTAAAAACGGAATTCATTTAGTAACAAAACTAATTATCTCATAGATACTCGTACTAAAAGTCGTGAAATGGCATCTTGTGACAAAGATTACCTGTATGCTTCATCACCTTAATGGTAGTGAGACATGTTCAGGGGTGTTTAGAACTTCAATAAACTTATTTTTACCCGACTGCGAAAGAAGATTGGTTATGTTTTTCGAGTGTATATTTCTTTGGCACGCTCTAAAGCCCAAATGACTTGATGGATTTTTATAATTCGTCTCAGTTGTGAGAGTGACACTTCAGTTATTAATTTTAAGCAGTCGGGATTTTTGTTTTGTGATTTAGCTTGTTGTTAGAGGGTATACATACGAAATGTTGCAAGCTTGTTGCGTGTAAGCTTGCATGCCATGACACAGAAAAAAACCCTTGCAATGATCAATACGATCATTCACGCTCAAGTCGATAAGTTTGGTATAATACACCACAAGGAACTTATTAGTGTGCTGCAATTTGAATACTTAAAATAGATTTAACTGTATGACGGCCATAAAGCTGCCTCTGTGGCGCAGTGGGAGTATATCCGACTGCTACGCAAGAGGTCGCGGGTTCGATACCCACCCAGCATAAAACTTGTGTTATGAGCACAATGGTTTATTCTATGTCTGGGTGTTATTTATCTATATTAAGTATGTATTTAGTAATATATAAGTATGTTTTTCAGTTGTCTGGTTTCCATAGGACAAGCTCTGTTTAGTTTGGGATCAGATAGCGTTGTGTGAGTTGTCCCAAGATATTATTATTATTATATAAAACTCATAATCTCACTTTAAGGTGAATAGCAGTGGACCTACCATACCACTGGCCATACCACTGGTATTGGCTGGCTCCCAACCATATTACCACATTATCGAGTAGTGGTATTGTGTGTCCAAAGTAAATAAATCAAAAAGAGTTTCCACAAAACATTGTTCGCCTAATAGAATCCAGAGTTAGGACATTCCAGACATAGATATACGAGTATCATGGCCGTGCATTAGCTTAAAATATAAATTCTCATCACACCGGTAGCCATATTATTTATCACCTACTCAGGTATTATTTATCATGTTGGTCATTCGGGCTACCGTCTCATAAAATCTGTCCTTGTTTTGTGCCCGTGGATATTCATGATCTACTTTCGCTGTAGTTTTTACATTACACTGTTCGTAGATAAGCACACTCTTTATGGTAATTATGTACTACAGCCTATGGGTACCTGCACTGTCAACTATGTTTCTGTGGAGACTTTACTGCACTGAATCTTTTCTCGGGCTTTACCTATTGTTTGCGAACAGGCATTACAAGTAAATGTAGAATCGACTTTTCACAAGTGTAGTATTTTGCTTCTTAAGTGAACAACAAAAAAAAAAGATATCTCGTGATATTAGACATTGTTCCTGTATTTACTTTGACATTGTATTTTTGTTATATTTTAATTTTTTTTCTGACATTTAATTACTCTATTTTTGACATTGTTTTCGGTTATTTCATTACCTAATATCATTGTAAGTGAACATATAAGCGATTTGGTCTTTACTGTAAGTTTGTATTGTAAAGAATAAATAAATAAAATTAAGATATTTTAATATAACCTATAGATAATATATGTAAAAGTAGGTACTTGGACTTATAAAAACACACCAAGAATGTAAATGTATACAAGGAATACGGATACTAATGCGATCATTATTTGCCTATGATTTGCTTAACGGCTTTCGATCCGGTTATGTGATCGCAAGAAGACTGCTTCACAATTACGCTTATCATAAGTGTAGTGTCTAGATCCTGAAGTAAGTATAGATTAATGACACAGAGTAAAGAAAAGAGGTTAGAAGTGCTTTGTGACTCAGCAGACGTTGAAAACGACTTTGGATTGCATGAAGTTTTGACCGTGTTGCACCGGCTATGTTCGTCAGCTTGTAATGGAAATACTTAAGAATGCCTACCTATTTTTCCGTATCCATTGTATGCCTATGTTATGTAACGTTTATAAGTAATTGTAGCACCGCTCATGCCATAAAATGTACTCAAAGTCTGTCATTATATTGTGATACAGTCAGAAACTAATTTAATAAAAAAAAAACAAAATCAAATTGAAGAATAGATAACATCCGTTCTATGAATTTTCAGTGGGGTGTTGAGGTACTTAATATAAGTAGGTAAAAGTTAATGTAAGTTTTGTGTAAGCATTGGCGATAGATGTTCTAATACATATTTACTGACTTTTCTAATTCAAGAAAATTCTCTGTTCTGTGGTTAGTGCTCATAAAGCTGCACAAAAACATAAAATTCCTCTCGCAAAGAATTCTCATTTTATTATCACTATCATAAAGCAAAAGTGCCTTCCTTCTTATCAGTAGATACAAACAGGCTATTTCTTGTAACATTACGTAAATGAAATAAATCGATTCGGGATAAGTGGGCCGTGGGTCGTGGGTTTTATATCTGTCAATATTGGAAATAGGTAATTTTGGTTCAAGAACGTTCATTAAATTTTGGAATAAACTGGACCCATTCATGGAGCGATTTATACCTCCTACATTTTCTCATTTAGATAGGTACTTCTAAAAATGTATTTAATGGAGGTCAAAATTGAAATTAGGGATTTCACTTTATGATTTGGGCGTGTACAATTGGACGTAAACAAAGGAATAATGTTTTTAGCAGTTACATTCAACCAATCAGCTATTCAATCTATTGTTATGTATTAATCCTAGCTAATACTATAAATTTGGAAGGGTGTTACAATGGTTACCATAACATAAATATTTAAAAAGTAAATAGTTTCCTGTAAAAAGCCAAGTTTCATTCCCTTATACGGCTCCCTTCCCCAGCCAAAACATTCGAAGCAGACACAAGTATCTATTCCCACCAAAGAACTATTAGACATATGACCGAAATAGAACATTGCAAGGTTAAACAGTTTATCCAATCTGAAGGTACACTTTCACCACGTTAATGACATTTCGTCCCAAAAATTCTTTCATAATAGAATCGACCGACTGATATAATTTTTCATTTTGTGTCATCAAAAGGTCCTCGTAAAAATACTTTGTTGACGCCAAACAATTTTGTCAAAGCTCGATAAGGGAGCCTGGCCGCTCTTACATATTTTTGTAGGTGTACACCGTATTATCTGGGTTTTCAAAGGTGTATAAGCGACTTTTGGAAAGGGAAGTAGATTTTAGGTGTTATGGTCTGTTTACTGTGCGGTCATATCGACCTTTATTTATTTTAGGATCAGGATATAAGCCAATTTACTTTTATAGTATATCAAAATCGGAAAAGTGAACATAGGTAGGTACATAATAAACTAGGTATGTATACTATATTGTAGAATGTAGAGAATATGCATTTGCTGCCTCGGTGGCGCAGCGGGAATGTGTACGACTTATGTGCAAAACGTTGATAGAGTTTTGTGAGATTCATAAAATTTGATTCCTTTACCCGGGGATTCACCAACTTTAAGTTTTAAAGTAATTTTTATAGGCATTTCTTGCCAATTACTTTACAAATACAATAATTGCATTTTTGAAAGATAGAAAAAATTTAAGTCCAGACCCAGCAATCGAATCCGAGACTTCCGTAGCCAAACTGGAGCCGAAATCAAACCACCTATCTGGACTATGTTACTAGACTTCAAATTTTTCTATCCTTTCATGCTCGCGAGTTGGGCCTTCGCATGCGCCATCTAGTCGGTAGTTAAAGAACTATCACGGGTTTGTTATTGCTTCGTTACAGAGAGCATTTTAACAAATTATGATAGATATATTAGTCCAGATAGATGGTTTGATTCCGGCCCTGGTTTGGCTACGGAAGTCTCGGGTTCGATTCCTGCGTCTGGACTTCAAATTTTTCTATCTTTCAAAAATGCAATTACTGTAACTTTAAGTTTGATTTTGATTTAAATTTGGAAAAGCCATGATTTTAAGGGGTGAATTTTCACAAACCCACTATTAGCGTCGTCATTCTAACTATCTATGTGCTAAATTTTAACCAGTTCGTCAGGTGGTTACAACTGTCCGGTGATATATCTGTCAGTCATGGCCTTTTTTGGGTTATACCTATGTGCAGATAATCTAAATAGTTTGCCTGCAAATATCAGAATGGAAGAGAATAGCACTATATTTAAACTTATAATATCCTTTACTTATAGAAATGTTACCACAGTTTAATATCACCATATTAATGTCACTCCGCAGTAAAACTGTTTGTGCACAGTCTTGTGCTAACTCATTAGTACCTACACAAAAAAACAAATTCTAAAATAAATAAAATAAGTTCTGCATTAAACTCACTGGACTATGTCCTCGCAGTAATAAAGACAGATGTCCACATTTAAATATCGCACCAATTAAAATGAGGTGCATCTTTAACAATTTGAACAAAACTCTTTGACAGGTATTTATAAAGCGTTTAACAAAAAAAAATGTTACAAAGTGCAACATTTTTCACTTGGACTTTTTAGGGTTTCACATCACGTATATGGCTACGTTTTTTTTGCTGCTATGTTTAGGTAAGACTAATATAGTTATCAGCTCTAAATTACGCGCATGGGCCGCTAGCTTCCGCTTGTGTAATTTCTATAGGTAACTAACAGGACATATTTACAAATAAAACAAAATTACCATGTCGAGATTGCTAAATAGTTCTAGTTAGTTCTAATTCTAATACGTTAGCTGTTGTTAATTTATAATTAAATTTGCTAAGTCATTAATTTGAGTTTGATTTAACAAACCACAACTCGTCTCAACTTTTAACGTTAATGAATTTGTGTCCCAGATAATGCAAAGTACTTTATCATGCATAATATTTAATAGCCTTATAGGTTAGATCGTAATTAATTGTAAAGAACTCTTGTTGTATACATGAAAGAATAAACAAATAAAAAACTGGGCAAGAGCATGTCGGGCCATGCTCAGTGTAGCAGCAGAAGAGCGTATGTTCCTTTGCACTTATGCCGTCCTTTTGTTGAGAAATGCAGTTTTTTGGCAACTCAATGACGTAACGAAACGTAACGGTGACGAAAGAATATCGGAATATTGCTCAAAACATATTTTTTTCCCTATACGTGTAGTGCAAAACAAAGCATACAAGCATTTGATCAGCTGATATTTATAAACCCAGAAGTACTTGACAGGACGCTACAGACGTTTCCCCCTGTAGCTAAGCGATCGGAATGCTCGGACTCTCTATGTCTATGGAGCCCCCACGATGTATCGATGATGTGACACTGACATCTTCTTAATATATAAAATTCTCGTGTCGCAATGTTCGTTCCCATACTCCTCCGAAACCGATTTTTATGAAATTTTATATGTATATTCAGTAGGTCTGAGAATCGGCTACTATCTATTTTTCATACTCCTAAGAGTTTGTTTGTTTGTTTGAACGCGATAATCTCAGGAACTACTGGGTCGCATTGAAAAAATATTTTATTGTTGGATAGCCCATTTATCGAGGAAGGCTGTAGGTTACGACCAATAGGAGCGGAGCAGCAATGAAAAATGTTGTAAAAAAAAGGAAAAAAAGAAAAAAGGGAAAATTTACGCAGACGAAGTTGCGCGGGTCAGCTAGTTTATTTATACAAATATTTTATAGTGTTTTAGTAAAAATTTTCTTGTATATTTTGTTAATAATAGTTAAGTTAATAGTATTAATGAACCTAACAGGTAAAAATGGTCTTAGTGGTAATGTGGAAGTGAGTGCCAGTCAGCCTTCAGCTACATCGGCAAGCAATCTTGTACGTTGTCCGCTTTGTTCTCAAGCCCGTTTCTTCAAATGTGAGCGAGTTTGAAGGTTCATTGTGGGAAAGTACATAAAGCCCAAAATATACTTTTGGGCCCCACTGCGTCATGTACGCCAACGAATAATATAGAAATTTCCTATTGGAAACACATATCACACCTGTTGGATGTTTTGTGTAACGGTGTAGAATGTCAATGTGTTGGACTGTTCGGGAGACTCTTCAAGTAAAGATAGTTTTGGTACAAACTATAATATTTTATAAACACTTTTACAATCTGTATGACCGTTAAACTTATTAAAGCGTGTGCGCTTCGCTGTGGTCTCTGTAGCTCTGCGTAATGGCGGCGCCGGCGTCCCGTTGTTCGTGCCTCGTTCGCGCGCCGTCGGTCGTACTCGGTGTTTTGGCCCCGCCTACCAGTGTGGCCAGCGCAGCGGCGGCAACAACCTCCCGGCCCTTGAAGGCCTATGGGGCTTCAAGCCCTGTAGTGCCCTCGTCCAGCAGAGGGCATAGTCTTGTGATGGCACGGCGGATGGTTCCCTTGGTTGTTTCCACGTCTGCAACCCTGCTGCAGCCGTCTGTTCCAGGATAGAGTTGCTTGATCCTACCAAGCGGCCATTTGAGTGGAGGATTGTGCTCTTCCTTGATCAGCACAAGTTGTCCTGGTTTCATGTTAGGCTTCTTCACAAGCCACTTTTTGCGCTGCTGAAGTTCGCAAATGTATTCTTGGCTCCACCGTGACCAGAAGTGCTGACGCATTTGTTCAATTTTGGCGTAGCGATGCAGGAGATGAGTCTTGACTTCTCGCAAGTCTGGAGCTGGTAGTGACGTCAATGGTCTTCCAATGAGGAAGTGCCCTGGGGACAAAGGGGACAGGTCGTGAGGATCGGATGAAATTGGATAGAGGGGCCGAGAATTTAATATTGCCTCGACCTGGACGAAGACAGTAGCAAGTTCTTCAGCAGTTAAGTGTATATTCCCCACAATGCGTTTAATATGAAACTTAGCCGACTTTATACCAGCCTCAAAAAGCTCACCATAGTTTGGGGAGTAAGCGGGTGAGAATCTGAATTGTATGCCTTCGCCAGAAAAATTGTCTGACACAGAGTCACTTAATTCGGTAAGAAACTTTCCTAACTCTTTACTAGCTCCTACAAAGTTTCTACCATTATCAGAAAAAATCTCGAGAGGTTTTCCTCTTCTTGATATAAATCGTCTAAATGCTAAAATGAAACCTTCAGTGCTTAAATCACTCGCAAGTTCTAAATGAACTGCCTTTGTTTTAAAACATACGAATAGACACAAATATGCTTTCAGTAACCTAGCGCCGCGGCCCTTCTTATTCAATATATAAAAGGGCCCAGCATAATCTGTTCCTACAATTTGGAATGGAAACCCTGGCGTTATACGCTGAGATGGCAGACTTCCCATAATTTGACCAGCAACTTCTCCTTTCACGCGTTTACATACTACACATTTTCGGTAGGTCTGCCGTGCTAAGTGTCTTCCTCCTAGTGGCCAATACATTTCACGTATGCTTGAAAGGAGCAGCTGTGGGCCTGCATGTAATAATTGTATGTGAAAATGTTCAAATAAAAGTTTGGTTAAATAGTGTTTTGAATCGAGAATCACGGGATGTTTTTTATTGTAATCGTACATAGAATTATTTAACCTGCCTCCTACGCGCATAACACCCTCTGCGTCAAGATATGGATTTAGGGTTAGAAGTTTTGACTTAATATTAATGTGCTTACCCTGTTCTAAAGAATTTACTTCATTTTCAAATGAACATAGTTGTGCAAGGGAAATTAACATGACATCAGCTGTTTGCAATTCCTTAACGGTTAATGAACCTTGTATCTTATTATTAGAATTTTTACAATTGTGTAGAAACCTGAACATAAAAGCAACTGTTCTTCTTAATTTGTTAAACTTGGAAAATTTTTCAATGTCTATAACATCTTTGTTAGGTTGCTTTAGTGTTACAGTTGCTACCTTAATTTCAGGTAAATCTAGGCTTAGCTTTAACAACTGAGAAGGCCAATCTGTCTCGCTGTGGAGCAGGAAGGATGGCCCATTCCACCATAACTTGGCTTCAGGCAACTCTTCCGGTGACAGACCTCGTGAAGCCAAGTCTGCCGGATTCTGAGCGGATGGAACATATCCCCATACCCCACGACGAGACAAATCAGCAATTTCTGTAACACGATTTGAAACAAAAGTTTTTAATTTTGCAGGTGTAGTAGTTTTTAACCATGACAATACTATTTGTGAATCAGTCCAATATATGTATCTACTAATGTTGCAACGTAAAGCTTTCGTGACCTTGTCACAAAGGCGGCTCCCGAGGAGGGCACCACATAATTCTAATCTCGGTATTGTAGTAGGCTTTAGGGGTGCAACCTTAGCCTTAGCGCATAGAAGCTTAACTGAAACTACACCATCATCATTAATACTACGGATATATATGCAGGCGGCATATGCCTTTGTCGATGCATCGCAAAATACATGTATTTCTATGTGATTTGGTTCACCACCCATACAATAACGATCAATTTCAAAGGATGACAGTGACTGAAAACCCTTAAACATTTTTTGCCACAAATTTCTAATGTGAATAGGTACATCATCATCCCAGTGTAATTTTAATGACCAAAGTTCTTGTAATAAAATCTTCAATAATACTGTGCAGACACAAAAAATCCCAAGTGGGTCAAATATGCTTGCTACTAGTGACAAAATGACACGTTTTGTGCACTTGTTAGTTTCCATATTCTGTTGTTTATAATCAGGTAACTTTACCATTAATTTGTCTGTGGACGGGTTCCACTTTATGCCTAGAGTAGTACATTCTTTAATAAATTCAATGTTGCTTTGGTCATGAAACATTTCATCATTATTAAAAAGGTAAGCACAATTTGATTTAATTTTACGTAGATTCATTTGAGCTGACTTTAATGTGTTCTTTATAGATTCAAGTATGTATTTTAATTTTTCAGGATCCTGATGACCAGTACATAGATCGTCGACGTAAAAGTCGTGTTTTATTATAGTGGTGATGCATTCATCATCACAAGAATCAGCTAATTCGAATAAACATCTGACACTTAGAAATGGTGCCGAAGAAGTTCCGTACGTGACTGTATTTAACTGTAAGTATTGTATAGGTTCATTTCATTATTTCTCCAAAGAATCATTTGTAAAGATCTATGTTTTTCTTCGACAACTATTTGACGGTACATCTTTTCAATATCTCCTACTAACAAAAACTTATGCTGACGACAGCGAACGAGTATTGAAAAGATGTCTTCCTGAATCGTAGGCCCTACCATCAACATATCATTGAGTGAAAGACCTGAAGTAGTCGGAGCCGAAGCATCAAAAACAACACGACATTTTGTTGTTTCACTTTCACGTAAAACAGGATGGTGAGGCAAATAATTCGCCACGTCAGGTCTCTCAATCTTTGACAAATGTCCCAAGTTTTTGTATTCTTCAATAAATTCGCTATATTGTTGTTTGACATGAGGTTGCCGTCGAAATCGTTTTTCCAACTGGAGTAACCGTTTGAATGCCATTGGAAACGAATCACCCAAGTCCTTTGGATCACCTTTCAACGGCAAACTCACACAAAATTTACCATTGTTCAACCTATGAGTATTTTTTACAAAATGATCTTCGCACAATATTTCTTCTTGACTCCAGGGTAACTTGGGGGGTAACTCCTCAAGTTCCCAAAATTTGCTTAACTGATTTTTTATTTCCTGACTAAAATTACAGTTTATATTGTTACCCTTGTCATAACTGGTACACATCGTTGGACCAACTACTAACCATCCTATCAATGAATTGTGTAACATTGGTTTGTTGTGTCCGAGCTTTATTTGACCTGCTATAATGAGATCCCAAAACACGTCTGCCCCTAGTAACAATTCAACTTGAGAGGGACGATAAAATGTCGGATCAGCTAATTGTATGTTTTGTGGAATATCCAAGCTTATGATATCCACTTCCTCAGAAGGTAAGTTTGTAGAAATTTGATTTATTGTTAAACAGTTTATTTGTTTTGTGAACTGTTTAATTTTCAGTGTAATTAAACACCTTTCCATTGTATTGAAACACATGTTGTTGATGCCTGTCACATTAACTGATGGTACCCTTTGACTCAGAAGCCCTAACCTCTGTTTTAATGAATTAGTTATGAACGATGACTGACTACCTGAATCTAACAAGGCCCGTACCTCATGGCACTGATTGGTTTTCTCATCCACGATTTTAACAACTGCTGTTGATAACAAGACCTGACTTGCTATACAGGAGGACAATGAAACCGAATGTGCATTCATGTCATTATTATTTGGATTGTTAGTGTTTGTTACCTCACTAACTTCACTGATTTGAACAACATTGTTAGCCGTAACTGGCTTGTTCCTATGAATTAATGTATGATGTCTACGACCACATTCTCGACATGGACCTAATCGACACTGACTTGCAAAATGACCACCACGAAAGCAATTTGCACACAATTTCAACCTTACAACTTCAGCATAACGCAATTCAGGAGACATATCAAGAAACCTTTTACATGCATATATACGGTGTTCACCGCTGCATAATAAACATTTCAAATTTGATACACTTTTACCTGACTCAGAAGTAGAAGCCACAAATGATTTTTGTTTTTTATCTAATTTTTTGTTTGTTTCAGGTTTTATAGAGGGAGAGCTGGTTCGGTTTATGGATTCTAAAACGTCAGCCCTTTTCCTTAAAAAATCCTTAAACTCTTGCAAAGTAGGTGAACGCTGACGGTCTTTAACTTCTTCCCATTTACGCAATGATGCTGAATCTAATTTGTTTGCAAATATATGAGTGATTAATGAATCCCAATTATCAGTGGGTTCCCCTAGTGTGTTGAGCGCTCGTAGATGCTTTGTTATGTGATCAACTAAGTTTCTAAGTAATGTATCTGATTCTTTGTGCAATGATTCAATACCTAACAAATCCTTAAAATGATTAGTAATTAGTTGACCTTTGTTATCAAATCTATCACTTACAAGTTGCCAAGCTACTTCATAGTTATCGTTAGAAATTTCCAAAGACTTTATAACAACCAAAGCACTACCCTGCAACGAGGAGCGCAAATAATGAAATTTACTTATACCGCTTAGTTTTCTATTATCATGTATTAACGATTTAAAAATGTCTCTAAACTCGAGCCATTTACTGTAATCTCCATCAAAAACAGGCAGCTGTATCAAGGGTAACTTAACATTTACGTTTTCATGACTACAAGAATTTACTTTAATTTTAGAAAGGTTCTCATCAGCGTCACTAAACTGTTCTTGATTCAGCTGAGCTGCTTCTTGAGCTAAGGTAATCAAAGAATAAAACTGATTTTCTATTTCAGAACGTTCAACAAGTTGACCATCGCTGTCATCCGATAAAACTTCTATTCTACTCTGAATTGTGTCAAAATCGTTAAATAAAACCTCAAACTTGGATAATCGTAAACATAATTCTTTAACGCGGGTTTGTGGTATATCTTTAAAATTCTGAAAGTCATTGAAATAGTTTCTAAACACTGTAATTCTTCCTTTTATCGTGCTTCGTTTTTTGATTAAATCCTTTAGTTCCGTGTCAGACATTATCGTTGGCAAATAAATGAAAAAAAACTATAAATACCGTTTTGTCCGGCAAACCTGAACAGATTCTCACTCGCCACTCACGCCCTCTGGTGTGACGCGTAGCTGGTATCCGACCGCGTCGTTCCTGGCGTCGGCGCTGGCTGTTGGCGCGCTCGAAGCTTCTGGAAAGTTCGGCCGGCTAATGACTAACATGCACTGCAACCCTTTTGATAGGGACCCTACTTAAATTTGCACTTAGTATGTTATGCAATCATGAACGTATTCATATTTCACTTTTTCATCATTAGAACTTGCGATAGATATTAGGTATCGAATCGAACAAAAAACCCCCACACAAAGCTAAAGCTAAAGCTAGCTTGAAATGGCCAGGCAACACGAGTATGCTTATGATAATTTTAGCCTTAATTTTAACTGACCACGCCCAAGCCTTGGCAAATCAAATAGGTAGGTAGGTGATAGAAGGATAGTTATGAGGATTTCGTGGAAAAATAATGGATGGATCGGGCACTCCCCTGGAATTGCGTCCTTGAGGTGAAGTCGACCTGCTGTCTCGCCCTGGATCCTCTTCTTGGCTCGGTTTTTTCTTGAACGCCACGTGTCCGCGCGGCGTCCTGTCACGGTCGCCAAACTTTCTTGTTGGATGTTTTGTGTAACGGTGTAGAATGTCAATGTGTTGGACTGTTCGGGAGACTCTTCAAGTAAAGATAGTTTTGGTACAAACTATAATATTTTAACAAACACTTTTACAATCTGTATGACCGTTAAACTTATTAAAGCGTGTGCGCTTCGCTGTGGTCTCTGTAGCTCTGCGTAATGGCGGCGCCGGCGTCCCGTTGTTCGTGCCTCGTTCGCGCGCCGTCGGTCGTACTCGGTGTTTTGGCCCCGCCTACCAGTGTGGCCAGCGCAGCGGCGGCAACAACACCTTTAAAATTCTATTCTCGTATTGAAAAAAGTTCCCCAAGGCGCGAGACCATCTGTGGCACAAAACCTTGCTAATTGTGTGCGCCGCGTAGTCAAGGAGAACTTGTGGAGGGCAAGGGGTTAAGTCCCTTCAACACAAAGGGAGGATCCTCCGACCAGGCGAGGTGATCATGCCTGGCGGGCCGCGGCCCAACGGATAACGTTGGGAACTTGTATTTATAGTTAGCAGCTGTGAAAACTTATATATCGCGATTCAGGATTTGACGCGAGCTGTCAAGTATCAATTTATTTTATATTATTATATGTGGGTACCGCCACATCACTCCCCTCCGAGACCGGAGGTTGATTGTCAGCTGTCGTCGCTTTCTTGAGGAGCGTGCCAGTGCCAGTGTAGAGTAGTTCCAGTGAGTCGGAACTTGACTCCGCTTGTCCCAGTGAGTCGGAACTGAAATCCGCTGAACCCTTTGGGTCGGGTAGTAGCTGCGGTGTGCGGTGCTGCGGTGCTGCGTAGTGGCTGGCTGCTGCGTAGACGGGAGAGATGTGCTCTGCTTACGAGTACCGTAGGTGCAGTGTGCTGTATCTAGACGCTGGAGAGACCGTAGGGATGACCAGGCTGGAGCTTTCGCTGCAGGCGTGTGGTATCCCAGTAGAGGCCGGATGCTGGCTGGCTGTGACTTGATTACCGCTCATATCTATGGTAGTGACGGCGAGTGTGGCGATGACGATGCTGCTGCTGCTGATGATGAAGGCTGCTTTCAATCACGTCGGGGTCACCACTGTGGAGGGCAAGGTGTTAAGTCCCTCCAGCACAAAGGGAGGATCCTCCGACCAGCCAGGCGGGCCGCGGCCCAACGGTTAACGTTGGGAACTTGTATTTATAGTTAGCAGCTGTGAAAACTTCTTTATCGCGATTCAGGATTTGACGCGAGCTATCAAGTGTCAATTTATTTTGTATTATTATATGTGGGTACCGCCACAAACTCTTTATCGGCTTTGGAACAATTGCTCACTTTTTTTATAGGATTCAGAACATGTACAAAAAGATCGACACTCCGCAAAATCATTAACCACCATTAATTATAGAGAATTGCCACGCTTGACACTTTCTTTGGCACCCAACATCAAAACTTTAGAAAGGCATTGCCTCCGCTATAATTACGATTTTTTATAAAATTTTGAGTAAACTCCTGATCGACGCTTCACGTGACCAGAAGGCTGGCCTGTACAGTGCGGCAATGCTGCCAGCCTTCTGGACACATTGCCGGTCGATAGCGATGCGGAGCAATTCTATGACACCTACTTGTTTTGATTTTATTTTATGTACTAATTTCTACATAGTGTAAATATTAATATTATTATGTTTATAATTTAGAGTAGTTTGTAAATATCTTGTAAATATTGTATTATTTACTAAATGATGGTATATCCGATCCGATAAATTTAGTTTAAAGTATTTGTTAAGCCCTAGCTTTTTGATTGTTTCATTTTTTTTGGTCACACGGTTTAAAAGATAAGGGGGAGGGGGTCACGGTTTATGCAACTTTTGGTGAGATTATTTCTAAAAATATTAACTTAATACAAAAAGTTTAATAAAAACTTACAAACATTTAATCAATATTCATTGGGTAGTCTTGGAGTAAAATACCTGTGACATACGGAAGGATAGACAGACGGACATGACGAAACTATAAAAGTTCTGTTTTTGTCATTTGGCTACGGTACCCCAAAAATCCACTATTTTTACAACCTAAAGGCATAAGTAAAAAAAAACTCGTAGTCCTCACTTCACGTCATTAAGGACTACTTTGTGTAAAGTTTGGAATTTCTAGATTGGTCAAATCAGTTTATTAAAAAGTATGAATAAACGGCGGTAGCATAATAGTTAACGCATCGAACTTACAATCGAGAGAATCTACGGATGTGAACCCACTCCTAACGCAAACAATTTAGCTCAGCGGTCCACAATGCTAGTTGTATTTCTAAAAAATAAGAAGTTCATGCCAAACATCTAAACTAATAGAATTAAACTTAAAAAGTAATTCGGGATAAACCCATGATACTATAGGTATTCTATATACCTAAAGAGGGGATATAAGTGACTGATTGCATGGGTTCTTAAGGGATAACTGATGACCGCGGCAGGGACCGACGCAGGTAATGAATATATTTAGAGACGGTATATTCACTCTTGTGGGTCCTTAGAGCATTTCGTATAGAGACCGATATAAATAAAAGTAGTAAACGTCTAATAAAATAAATAACAATCAACATCATTCGCTAAAATAATGAAATAAACATTGTCAGTATAATAATACCTTACTTTATTATATATGGTATTCTACATACAATATCTAATTTCAATTTGCAATATCAAACTTTGCAAAACCAACAAAAACTTTCGCCAGTCATGAGACGGACCTTCCTTTTTGGCCGACCAAATATGCTAGGCGTATCAAATAAGAGGGTATGTATTAAGGTTGGTATAGTAAATATGTAACTTTATAAATATGAAATGATTATGCGGTCGGCGATTATACTTAGCCTGGTCATAAACACTGTTACAATTTAAAAAAAAAATGTGTGGCACTCGGGGACTGCCGTGGTAAAGCTAATGCATAGCATTTTTTATCAACTAAACAAACAACAAAAAAAAATTTTTTTTCATTACATAAGTTTTTATATTATTATTTTTTTCTTCTTTTTACATTTCGGAGCAGTTCGTCTCGATCCGTGCAAGCTTCGTACAGTTGTACCATTTAATAGCGTTCGCATATCGTATATGTATATACACATATACGATATGCGAACGCTCGGCCGAGCTACATGGTAGGCAAAGTGGGGGGTGTTAGGTTTTATTTTCGTTACGGAATTTCTCGATTCGGTCGCCTCGCACAAAGCCCGCGATAAAAGCTATGCAATAGCTTAAAAAAACATAATATTACATTTGAATTTGGAACTCGTCATACTAATAATTATATTCATTGTGTTTTATCATTTTCCCGCCAACCGGTGTTAAAGATTTTTGTAATATTACCTAGTCTAGCCATAAATATTGTTACGAAGAAAAAACATTTTTTTTTATTGCAAATAATATTTATTACTTTTACAGTGTGTTAGTTTAATACATAAATAAAAAACAATTCAAAATATAAAAAGCTTATTCGAAGTGGTCTCCATTGGCTGCAACACAGTCCTTTAAACGTTGAGGCCAGTTATCAATAGAAGCACGCACTCTTTCCATGGGAAAATTCTTCACTGCCAATCGTATGGATTGTTTTAGGGACTCCAAATTATCATGGCGTTAAGAGCAAGCCATACTCTCTAAAACTGACCATAAATCATAATCCAGCGGATTAAGATCGGGACTAGACGACGGCCAGTCTTCAGCTCTGATGAAGTCCGAAACGTTCACTTCCAACCAAGACTGCGTGGACCGAGCTTTATGACCCGGCGCTGAGTCTTGTTGGAAGGACCATACTTGGTTATTGAACATGGTGTTGTTAAGGGGTTTAACTACCTTCTCAAGAATGGTATCTTGATACACTTGTGCCGATGTTTTGATACCTTTTTCACAAAAATATGGCTCAGTCACTCCTTCATAGCTAACACCCCACCAAACCATCACTGAAGTCGGATAATGCCCACGTTGCACTCTGTCGACTAATTGGGAAGCTTCCTTAGAGCTTTGAGCATAAATACGGTCATTTTGTTTGTTAAAATGTTGCTCAACTGTAAAGATTTTCTCATCCGTAAACAAAATTTTTCTGTGACCTCCCTTTGCGTACCGCTTCAGTAGTTGCTTCGATTTTACCACCCTATTCTTTTTTAAATTATCAGTTAAAAAATGACCAGTGCGTCTCTTATAGGCTGCAAGTCCTAAGTCATCTTTTAAAATGCGTGACATGGTTCTGGGTGCTATCTTCATCTCCCGAGATAAAATCTTTTGCTTTCGGACAGGATTTCTTCGAATTCTTTCCCTTACTGCTTTGACCACCATTTTCGTACGAACACTACGTGGACGGCCAGATCTTTTTCTGTCACAAACAGAGAAGGTCTCATTGTACCTATTAATAGCCCGGTACACAAACATTTGACTAATACCAAGCGTATGGAGAGTTTTAAAAATTACATTCGGCTCCATACCAACTTTGTGTAATGCAATCACAGCGATTCGGTTTTCTTTATCACCCCACTCCATTTTAATATAGCAAAATATTGTACAATGTATTGGCGCCAAAATTAGAAAATACAATGAACAATCGTATAAAAATGACAGATTCCAAATTCAAATGTAATATCTTTCTTATTTTTAATTGTAACAGTATTTATGGCCAGACTAGGTATAATAGAGTAGGATGACAAGGAGAACCGAACAGCTCACTTAAAGTAGGTATGTAGCCTAACGCAATTTTGACCACTTGGTACCTATTAATCGAGTGTTTGTGTACCGGGCTATTGATAGGTACATTGAAACTTCGTCGGTTTGGGACAAATAAGATCTGGCTGTCCACGTAGTATTCGTACAAAAAAAGACGATCAAAGCAATGACGAAAAGAATTCGAAGAAATCCTATCAACAACCAAAAGATTTTATCTCGGGAAATGATTTTTTCTAGATGCTATACCTAGAAACATGCCGTGTATTTTAAAAGGTAACTTAGGACTTGCAGCCTTTATGACATGCATAGGCAATATTTAGCTGTTAATTTAAAAATGAATAGGGTGGTAAGGTAAAAACGACTTAAGCGGTACGCAAAGGAAAATAAAAAAAAAAATACGGACAGCATTTTTTTAACCAGCAGAATGACCGACTTAATACATAACGCTATATAGAAGCTTCATTCAACATCGGCACAAATGTATGAAGCTACGATTCTGGATAAGGTGGTTAAGCTTCTTAATGTAAGTCTCTTAACAACACCATGTTCCATAACCAAGAATGGTCTCTTCAGCAAGACTCAGTATCGGGTCATAAAGCTCGATCCACCGGAGCGTGGTTGGACATGAACGTACCCAACTTCATCACAGCTGAAAATTGGCTGTCATCTAGTCCCGATCTTAATGCGCTGGATTATTATTTATGGTTAGTTTATAGAGAGTACGGCATGCTCTAAATGCCCTAAAAAATAGGAGTCCTTAAAACAATCCGTAATTGGTCGTGATTTTTCCCAAGGAGAGAGCGCGTGTTTCTATCGAGTTATCAATAGAAACACGCTCTCGCACACGAGGCCTAGCCTCAACGTTTAAAGGACTGTGTCAAAGCCAATGGAGATGCTTTTGATTGAGATTTATATATTTTAAATGCCATTATAATAATGTAGAAACTAACACACATCTTTTTTTCCTCGTGACAATATTTATGCCAAGACTTTTTTTATAGTGGTAATTAACAAGTCATGTTATCACTTACCATAATTTATTTTTTTAGTAGCCAAAAAAATAAATTATGGTACTTTTTCGACACCAAAGGTATTGCAGGCGTGTAACCGTTCTTTTAGAAAATAAGTTTTGTAAGACACGTTTACGTTTTTTAGTAACAAACTCATTGTATTAAAAAAACATCTGAACATGCTATTCTGTACAGAACCTTCGCGGAACCCTTTCGCTTTCAACAAATTCACACTTGACTTTTGTTCCCAAAATACCCTGTTTAATTTTTCAGCGAACCGCAGTGTTATGTTAATACCAACTCATTCAACCTTATTTCAGCTTAAAAAAACTTCGCCGCCAAAGTGGTTCTTTTCGTTCTTTAATGAGTATAATAGGATTTTTTATTAGAAAAAGTTACATGGATTTTATACCCCTGCCTCACCTTTGAAACCTCCAATGAAATGAAATTGCAAGTTTACAAAGTGGCCGAATTTTAGAAGACTGGCCTGTAGGTAAGCGAATTCTGCGTTACGATTTTTTTAAACACTCGTTTTCGTAAGTTACAAAGGGAATTGAAGGCAAAGTTGTTAGTTAAATTTTGTTAATAAAGAGGCTTTGAAGAAATTAATTGGTAGCTAGTAGGTAGGTAAACGCGTCCTAAACTAAATTGGCCGTTTTATGTTTTTTTATTTAATTATGTTGGGCTTTGATTTTAATTATAAGTGACGGACCGAAGTGTAATTATAGACTGTTATGTTATTGGAATATCTGTCTTAAACAATAATTTTATCTTTTTAGCTTTCCTTTTTAAAGTGCGAGACTAAAAAGGACGTAAAGGTATTTTATAACACATTTGCTCGTAAAGGGTCTCTTATTTCACGAATTTCAATATCGTAATGTATCTCATTACGCACTTGTGCAATAATGTAATTTAAAACGCACGGTTTGTCAAGATGTTCCGTCTAAAACGAACGTTACTTTTTTAAATCTTAGCATAAAGGTTTTATGTCAGAAAAGTGGTCAACGTTTTATGAATAAAATGAACTTTGAGAGATAAAATATAATAAATAAACATTTAATTATTTAATTTAATTCATTTTAACCATAAATTACAACCTTTTATCTGTAACAAAACACAAAAATATTAATTTACTTTATTAGTAATACTGGCTGTTTTTGTACCTCGCATCCTACGCATCGCTAATTTGTGAACAAGTAAAAATTATTCTGCTCGCTTTTTATTTCGCTGTATTATTTTTATTTGAATTTTTTATTTATTTCCTTGAAAATATGTTATAAAACGTCGTATGACATACGTGCGCTTTGATAATTACAGCCTCTGCTTTCTTGTAGCCCTCGCCTACGGCTCGGGCTAGCAATATCGCCTCGGCTGTAATTTTAAACTTACCGCACTTATATCATAATGTACTATTACGTTTAATTTGAAATGTAGCGTCCATGTTTTTGTTTTCTCTATGTTTTTCAATACAAGGCTACCTTAGGTTGGGCATGAAAGTTCATTTATAATGCGTCGTGTAGCTTACGACAGATGTGAGGTTGCGTTCTTTGTTAGTAAAACATTCGGTCTTGCCATCTTCTTGACTATTCACGCATTGGTTAACACACATCTACAAGAAAAAATACTATTATGATGTAGATATTTTATTTTTTAAACAGTTTTTTAAAGCCCCGCTCACAACCGCTCTACCAAAGTGGTAACGCTTGATTTTGATATTAATTTACATTTCAAAACTCCATAAGCGGTCCTACAACAATTGTGTTTTTAATTTTGATATACGGATCTCTAATAAAAATAAAATCTGAGTGTAAGAAACACAAACTTAAGCCTTTTACCGTTTTTTCACCACAGTTTTAATTAATAAAATAATTTTAAAAACGTTGTCATTTAATCAAACATGAATCTTTCTAAGGAAAAATATCTTATTTTCCTTATTTTTTTGCGACCAGGAAAACGCAATTGAGGTCATCATCATGAAAGGAATCAGTTTGTACCATCTTAAAACGAGATACGACGCATTTAACGTTCCAACATAAGTAGGGAGATGTCTGATAACTGTATCTTGTATATGGTGATACGAACATGTTGCCTGAGGGCCTTGGAACAACCTGGGGATGGGACGGGGATAAATGAGAGAGAATTTATTATTCGATGTGTGTGTGCTGAGTACTGCTACATATATGTATATGTATTAAGGTATCGGTGGGGAATCATTAGGGATAATTACATCGATCATTACGCTTACTGTCTACGACTCAAACGGTGTTGGTCATTAGTTACTTGGCTGTTTCGTGTGAACTCTAGAAAATACCGTCGAGCATCATTTAAAACATTCGTACACAACATAATCATACGCACACATACATAGAGCCAAACAGCATACACAGTTTTGTTCCCATACTTTATAATACATTATTTTAAATTTTAAAACGAAGTGTTAGAATGTCGTTTCAAATAAATTATAAATTATGTATGAAATTAGTAACCAAGCGCTAATGACTATGACACAGTTTCTAACTAATGCAGCTTATGCAGTTTTTATCGTGCACATACGCCGTACAATTATTTTATGTTGCAGCACTTTTACTTTATTTATTTTTTTCAAGAAACGTTAATGTAAACTTTTTACTGTGTTTCAAATTAAAGGCACTATGGCAAATGAGACTTATAAACAAAGTAATGTCTCAGAATGAGGAGAGCAGTGCGGTGATACTCAGATTTTTGCAAAACAAAAAGTTTAATGGAGTAATTATGTTATGGGTTAGCAACGGGGTTACGAATTGTCACTTCATTTAGTTGTAAAAAATAATGTTTACAAGTTTTAAACTTACGTGTTAGTAGTATTTAATTTGAGACAGAAGTAAATGTGTTTATGCTAGTTAGTTGCCATTTTAAGAAATTCTAAAGAGATTGTGTATGATAAATATTCGCATATCATTATTTCTATTACTTAGCATGAACGTATTTATTCCCGTTTCAAAATATTAAAATAAACCTCTTCAACTAAAAATAATTGAAAGTTGGCAATTCTTTGTGCCTCGTATATTTTGTATTGTAACGATAAAAATATACGACATAACAAATTATTCAATCATTTTCTAGTTACGAGAAAATTGGTTTACCCAACGGATCTAGATAAAATCGTCTGATACATTACTAGATCATAATATCCCTTTTATGTCGCTGATTTATTTTTGATTTGATTCTTTCAACGTTTATTTTTACTCTTTTTAATAGTGGTTGTGATATTTGTGGTAAAAAAATAGGTTAAATTAGATTTATAAGATGCGTTTTTCTAAAAAAATACAACTTCCGATTCTCCATTATTCCCCGAAATATTGGCAGTAATAAGTAAATATTTACGCGATAAGACAAATTTTAAGAACACTCCTGAAGGTAAGTACTTTCCGTCAGATACTCTTCCCTACAGACTTGTTGTATAAGACTTGCGAACTAGCAGCTTTTTATCCTTAGTGTAACTCTCATGCATCATTCAAACACTCCCTACCAACTTACCAAAAGACGTAAAGATAAAGTGTGCCAACCTACAAGTATGTAATTGGCATGTAACTTCTCCACGATTCAACATTTCTTCCACTTTCTTGTACCATATCTCTACAACTTAATTAATAAGAAACTGAACTTGTTGCTGTCCACTTATTTTCTAAATTTATACATATTTTATAGAGCTGTTCCTTCTCTCCTTTCTTCAGATTTCTCCTCATAAAGAAAACTCTCTAGAAGCATTCGAAATTTTAAGCGTATCCTAATTCAAATTTAGGATTTACCTTACCAAATTACACACAGCAGTTTCGAATTATAGCACATACCATACAAAGAACTCTATCCTTATTTATTGTCAAAGAAACCATGAAAATGATTTATCAAAATAATTGTTTACAATAAGTATTAAAGAGATATTAAAGAAGAGATAATAATAATGGCGAAATATATAACTAATGGAATAACACTACAAGGATTTAAACATAAGAGGTAAGAATTATCACTACAACTTCATAACGAAGGGAATTTCATACAAATTGACTGCCTCTGTGGCGCGGTGGGAGTGTACCCGACTGCTACGCAAGAGGTCGTGGGTTTGATTCCCAAACGAGATACCACTTTGTGTGATCCAAAAATTGTTATTCCGAGTCTGGGTGTACTTTGTGTCCGTGACTTGTATGTATGTAAAGTTCCCCACGACACAGGCCTTGTACCCTACTGCGGAAGTCGTCTTTTATAAAAAAAATAGGAGTTGATTATCCAAAAACGCTGAAATCGTATGTCTTTATTTTAAACCAAAAATCCAATTATGAAATTTCAAACATCTAATTTCAAGACTAACGGAGTTTTTACAATCTTGTAACGGAGTCTTACATAAACCTGCAACCCGTATTTCACCTCGTTAGGGGTTGATGTTCCGAAAACGCTGAAACAAGTGTTTCTTTCATTTACGTCAAAAAGCCGGAAACGAAATTTCACAGATCTAACTTCAAACTGACGGAGTTCCATACAAACTTGCAATTCCTATTATTTTACTCTCTTAGAGCTTAATTTTGTAAACAGGCTGAAACATGTGTTTCTTTATTTTATACGAAAAATCCAGACACGAAATTTTATATAATAATGTAACTTCAATACTGATGAAGTTTCAAACAAACTTGTAACCCCTGTTTTACCTCCTTAGGGGTTGATGTACCAAAAACACTTTCATACCTTTTCTTTATTTTGAAACCAAAAATCCAAATGTTTTTTTTTTCACATTTACACAATTCACAGACCAAACCTTTAAAGTGACTTAGTTTCACACAAACTTGCAACCCCTATTTAACCCCTTTTTTATTGTATAAACTGGTTAAAATGCGGAATAATGTATTTGTGTTTAATATTTAAATCTTGTTTGCATTGTATATTCACATAGTACCTAGACAATTGAAATTACCACCTCTGTGGCGCGGTGGGGGTGTGTCCGACTGCTACGCAAGAGGTCGTGGGTTCGATTTCCATACAGGACACCACTTTGTGTGATTCACAAATTGTTGTTCCGAGTCTGGGTGTACTTTGTGTCCGTGACTTGTATGTTTGTAAAGTCCCCCGCGACATAGGGCTTGCACTCGATTGCGGGAGTCGTCTTTAAAAAAAAAATGTTAGTAAAGGTAACTAGTGATCGTACTTTATTAAATAATTTCTATTATTTTCGTTTCTGTGAGATGTATGTCAAGGATCGTCATGCTCACTATAATGCCATTGCTTGTAGTGGCGATGGCGATGTGGGTCGGGGTCTTCCATCTCTCCAATATGGCAAAGGGGATGATAGCTGACCCATGCGTCAAATTCGTAAACGGGTGCTACTTGGGGTGACTGGTCGGCCTTGTCGTTATCATCTTATAGGTTTATTTTTAATTTAGTGGTTCATAAATATTTGTATAATAAGTAGTTTTTCCTATAATAATCGAATCACATCTTGGCTTTACCCTCTTGTGTAAGTTTCGTCAGTGGGTGCTACCATCCACACAATAGACGGCTAATTCATTTAAAACTTGATAAAACCCACTTTACGTATTATGCTTATTGCTTGCGTGTGTTGCTTGGTATAATGGTTGCAGCACCTTACTGGCATAACTGTAAATATATACAAATAATTACAAATAAGATTAAAATGCGACGAACGCCGCGAATAAAATTTGTGCGGTTTACGGACCTAATGCAATACGAGTAGCACAAAAGACACGGGTCGACCCGTGACCACGATCGGTGCAATTCGATCGAAACGTCGGGTAAATAAAAGGTTCGTACCTTTAAATAATTCACGCGATTAAGTCCCGAAATATAACTAATATGTATAAAAATCGCGAAAGTTTAAAAACAACAACTAAATCTAATACTGAAACTAAATTTAATAAAAAAAAGCAATGAAACAAAACATAGATTTTCACACAAGACTCATAAAGTCAGGTTTATTGCACGAACAACTGTAACACTTCATAACCTTTAGATACGATCTCCGCACACGCTACGTACTCAACAATTTATTTACAAAACAATAATTATATTAGAAACTGTTAATTCCACGAGAAACATTATACTCACATTATCACGCAGCTTTATTTTTACACGACTTTGATAAAGGATATATACATAGTTATTATTTTTGTTGAATGTTTTGTGAATCACAATACATTGTAATGTCCATTTTTTAAAGAAAGTATCAATCAGGATCAATCTTTTACTTCTTGTTTGTACAGTATACCTACAAAATTAAGTATTTAACTATAATGTATAAATTTACTCGATTATGACCCGTAGACCGTCTACATTTGAAGGCGGTAATTTTTTCTTAAAAATGTCATAAATAATGACTTTAAAAAAAAAATGAGCTGCTTTCAAATGTATATCACGGGAAAAAAAATGAAGCACATTGACTTGCCGACTCACAAGTGAGTCAGTAAATATCTGGTGTTTTATAAAACAACATTTAATACACTAAAACTTTCCCAGAAAAATATGCAGTCGATAAGAGAAAAAAAAGCTTTCGAGAAAATCGCGAACATACATATTTACATACATACGTGTCAAACAGAAAACCGCCTTATTTGAAGGCGGTTAAAAAGTAAAATTTTGCTGTGCTATATCTAAAACTAAAAATAAACAGCCACAAAATACGAATGTGACATATGAGTCAAAAACAGTTTAAAAATTGATGCTGCTAGAAAACTATATAGGTCGTAGAAAAAAATTAAAAACCGCTTAAGATAGATGGTTAAACTTATATTAAAATAGGAACAATTTGAATGAGGAATAAATAGCTACAAGTAGAAAAAATATGTTTTTTACTTTGAGTTGCTATATTATTTGTTTAATTTACAATTAATCGGTTAATAAAAGGTCGCTAAGTATACAGTTTAGTCTTTTTTATATTTTTATGTAAAAAAAATATGAATTTTCGTAACTAGAATGACGTTAATCCTTAAACTGCTAGCTTTTTGTGAAGAAAAAATTCCTTCGCCTTCTTTCTTTTTTTTATTATTTTTTTACCACAAAAATGCTACACTTTAAGATCGTTAGGTTTGGAACGTTGACGCGTAAGGGCCTTTAACTTAAATATTTGAGGTTAAATGTGATAAACGAAAAATACTTTTAACAACGAAATAAAATTAAAATACTTCAATAAATTGTTTATTAATTTCATTATCTCACTTGGCTTTCATTCAAAAATTCCGTACAGTATAGTATGTCTAGTATACTAGAGCCGGCACTACCCTCACCTTGGTCTTACAGCATAATTGTTGCAGTCTTTCTATGCTTGGGAGTTTTGTTATGTTTGATTTTGACATCTGGATCTGCTTTCTGAAGGGATTTATTAATAACAACTGAGTATTTAAATATTGTTCTGAAATGGAGAAGAATTCCTGTTCTATCCACTGTCATGATTTTAACTTTCGCCTGATTTAATTACATTGCGACGGGATAATTTACATTATCTGTCCACACTTGAGGCAAGATTGACGAGGTCAATGAGGACAATGCGAACACCGTTGTGACATTCGCATATCTTAGGTCCCTTTCTATCTTCTTGCCCCCACTGATTTGCTCCCTTACCCGTTCCTTCAGCTGTGCTGTCATAATGAAGTTTTCTTCATATGCCATTCAAAAGAAATAGACACATTATGGAAGTGGTTCTCCCCCTCTCTCCGATCCATAATCGGCTAAATGCTTTCCAGCATAGTTGCCTATGCTGGAAAACATTATCGAAAACATATTTTGCTGGCGAAATAATAAGCGAAACAGTATGTATAATTTTCGCATGCGGTTTTTCACCTTTTTATGTTTGACTGCCTCTGTGGCGCGGTGGGAGTGTGTCCGACTGCTACGCAAGAAGTTGTGGGTTCGATTCCCACAAGGGACACCACTTTGTGTGATTCACAAATTGTTGTTCCGAGTCTGGGTGTACTTTGTGTCCGTGACATGTATGTTTTTAGAGTCCCCACATACAGAGCTTGTACCGTACTGCGGGAGTCGTCTTTTTTGAGGGCAAAAATGTAGATGGATTAGAGAAAGGGATAGATTCTTGCTAGTCAAAATTGTAGTAACACGTATAGTACGTCAACAACTATTACAAGCTGCAAATCGTTGGCAGTTGAATTAGAGCTTTTTCAGTGCGTGCTCTATTTACGAACTTGTTAGAGGATTTTGTAGGGAACGTAGAGGTTGTAGAAGGTGTAAGCTGATAATTATAAGAAAAGCTTTGATAGAATTGCTACGAGTATGTCGTAGCAATTGTATGTATGTAAAGCTTGTATAGATTTAGAACTACAATATACTATCTCATGTCAGGAATATTGACTACTTGTGTGTCATTTGAGAATGTAGCATAATGAGTTGTAACCAAAACTTACTGAGGGATAATGGTTCTACAGAACAGTATCATAATTGGAAGACCTTGTTCTGTTCAAGAAATGTCAGGATGTAATGTGTGTGTCTGTATATTGTTTAAGGTTCCTATCACTCAGTTCAGTATTGTCGGGGCATCTATTCAGGGTAGTATAGAATAATACAAAGTAACCAATGGCAATCAGCATTATATTGTCAAAATACAATTCGCTCTGGTTATATCAAGGAATTGGAGTAGGGAGGTATGCTAGTGTCACTTCCAAGAGGACCTATTGCCTAGGAAAAGAAGTGATAAGAAAACTAGGCCGTCTCCTAACAAAACATTTGCCATATACATTTGCTAATATGATATTTACATAAGCAATCTGCAATGTATCTAATTGACTGAGACTTAGATATACCATTGCAATGTCTTACTATATTACTACAAGGCAGATGATTCACAACTTACAGGACAATAGACAATTAGACACATTGCAATATCTTTTCATCAGTCAATCAGCTAGTATACACAAACATTATACATAGTATAGAAAAAAACACTATTTATATAATACAATAGAAACAATATAAAGTAACTTTGAATAAGGATCGTACCTTCGCCGTCGGATGACACCAGAGAAAAGAGGCTAGGTCAGAATGTTACACTGCTTATAAAGGCTTCTCTCGTATTTTTATCATGTGGGTAGAATCCCACAGTTATAACTATTTAGGTACATTATTGATATTAGCAGTGTTTTCTAACATAATTCAACATTTAGATCGTTATACAACAATTTATATAAAACAGATAGACACTAATTACATTATCCAATTAATACAAATATTAACTGTATTAACAATATTGTTTCATCAAATACCACCATATGTGGGTAGGATCCCACATTAGAGTTTGTTTAATAAGTACATCTGTGGTAAAAGAGTCTAGTCTAATTCGTTATTGATATTATCAGTTGCAATTACATTTAGTATATTCATTCCAACATCTGCAATGCATTCTCATATCTAATATCATAAGCATCATAAACAACTGACACAGTATTAATCACAATACAAACATCATCCTAAAATATCTGTGGGTACATCTATAATATAAATAATTGGTTTATTAGATCTTTGAATTGTTCTGTGCCACAAGTAGGTATTTCATACAGTATAATATAACTACCAAACATAGTTTTGCAGACACGGATGATCTTATAATCATCGCTATGATAACCAGTCAATACATTGTTATGGTTGTATGACTCCAGACCATCTCTCAAACTTATAAAACAGTTTTATCAAACCTTCGTTCGGTTTTATACAACATCACATAAACTGGAACAATCAATATTCCAAAACACATCTACATAGTAGATATCAAAATCCAACATATGGATTGATTATATATATGGCTATTTACATAGCCATATAACACCATATCTAACAAACTCATAGTCACCACGCCAACTATTTACATTTTGGAATTAAGTGCTTAAGTGCATTAACTTTAACTGTAACTAACTAACTAATAACTCTGTCAATTTCCGTAGCAAGACAAAGTAAACATATGAAGCTAAAAAGTAATGTGGAAAAAATTATAACGTGTCGGTGTAAATATAAATAATTAGTTTTGGGGAATTAATGCGAAAACGCGGTATAAAGCATTACCTATTTGTTCGATGTTTTGGCTAGGTTATGCTACACCACAACTGGAGTAATAAATTAAATGTCTACCTACATAACAATTAGTCTGATGGTAAGCGGTTTCTGTAGCCTACCTGGGGGCATTATTTCTTATCTCACAATAGCAATTTCACTAGCATAATAAGAAACCTCCGGACCGAAACATAGTAATGCATTATTTGGCGTGCAAGCAGGTTGCGCCTTTTTTTCTAAGGTTTGTCATTTAACGTCCATATAGTAATAATATAATAATAATAATATCTTGGGACAACTCACACAACGCTATCTGATCCCAAACTAAGCAGAGCTTGTACTATGGAAACCAGACAACTGATAAACATACTTATATAATTCTAAATACATACATATTATACATAGATAAATTACACCCAGACACAGAATAAACCATCGTGCTCATCACACAAAGTTTTATCCTGGGTGGGGATCGAACCCACGACCTCTTGCGTTGCAGTCGGATACACTCCCACCGCGCCACAGAGGCAGTCATAGTGTAGAATTCGTATGAAAGTTTTAGTTATCCTGAGTACAGGCGATATAATATATATTTTTAAATTAATTACTTCATTTATACTTCAAGACTTTTACGCTTCAAAGACATTAACAGATTTTAGCGCCCTTAATGTAGTGTAGCATTTTTATAAAGCTGTTTTTACCTTAGAATTTCAATGCAAATAAAATCTTTGCGATTTTATTGCGAAGTTAATTAAAAATAACGTCTTTTTTTAAGCGATGGTCTGAATATTGTTGATAACATGATGACCTTAAAGGCTATTTGTGGTTTTTCAGCTTAGCATTGATGGTTATCGTGTTTTTAGAGTTAGTAATGTATGTTTCAGGTGTTTTTATTAGTGAAATTTTAAAAACTACTAGAGTTAGAAAAATGATTTCAAGATAGATCGATAAAGATTTATTTCTACATAAGACTGCATTATAAAGTCAAAATTGACCTCTTGAGACTTAGTGTCCTTTTAGTGATAGCACGGCAGATTTATAAAGTATACCTACAATTTTCGACAAGTACATAAATAGAGTCTGCGAGATGAACATAAATACATCTGATGGGAACTGGAGCAGATACGACGACTTCGCTGTAATATACGTAAAAGCTGCATTAAATGCTGTACGAACCCTGTTTCAAGTGATAATCGATTATTTTTCCGGTTGTCATTTTAATCAGTCAGCTAAGCTTAATGGATTGTTTTAGTAGAGGGTTCACGTCGATAGTATAATGGGTAGGATTAAAACCCGCAACCTTACGATTGCGAGTCTAATACCATAACCATTAGGCTACCGCCGCATTTGTATTAGTTAAAAAATAAAGATAAAAAATCTTGCAAATCTGGAACCTTTGCATAAGCTCCCACATTCCTTTTTTTGGGAAAAGCTTGGGTGTGTCACAAACAACAATATTGCTTGAAAAACCGGAAATATGTAAAAAAACTATGCTGATACATCTGCGACTGTTCTACCTACATTTTGAGTTTGGTGTGCTGGGTGTTCGTATTCTTTATAATATGTGCAACAGGCTTATATAAAAGCGTGTGTATACCCTCACTTCTGTTTTACATTATAGATAAAACAATAACTTTATGCTATCATAATTTACTATACATAAGATACGGAACGACTTTGAAAGCAGTAATAATCACGTTTAATAGTTTCATGAGAAACTTACATGAATAACGTAAAGTGGCGGTTGTGTGTAAAGTTTCATAATCTACAGGATTTCTGAACACGATACTTGTACCTTAAACCAGGTGAAATATATGTGTAAAGAGCACTAACTTCTGAACAAAATACAGGGTGAATCCTTATCTTTATCCATTCCACTATATTCACCTGGGTGTCTATAGACGATACTTTAGTGTCCTTCGATCACTGCCGAATATAGGTACCTAGGTGGTTTTCTTCTTATTATATCTAACTAACCTAGCAAGGAAACGGATTCCTTCATACCAAGTTTCAAACTCGAACTCCAACTCAAATATCGTTATTTCGTTAAACCAAATTAGGTATTTGAAAACGTGTAATTAGTACATTCAAATAAATTATAGCCTGTTTGAAAAAAAAAACAAAAACAAAATGAGGTTAGACGGCAGTTCCAAGTGCAAAGCTCATGAGAAGAATCTGCCAAGAAACTCATGGGCCACTCTTATAAAATCATCAAGTTTTACTTTAGAAAAAAAAAAATATTCAAAGAACCGGTGTGTTTGGTGAGTGTAATCGTTTATAAATCAAGGATAACTAAATAATAATACTATATGTAACTCTAAAATAAGTAAATATAAACGTATTGAGCAAACACAGAACTTTGCTTTTTACAAAGTAAATATATATATAATCCTAAAGTAAATGTTAATAGTCTATGATAGCAAGCAGTTCTATCCCAAACGTTTTTGTCTTCCATCTATTCAATCATTGAGTAGTAAGTTTTCATACACAATTTTTTTAATGGCACACTTAAATTTATTATAACTTAATTTCTAAACATCACGAATTTTATTGTAGAAACGTATACATTGGCTCCGAAATGATTTGTTTACTTTTAGTAACCTTGACGCTGGTACAACAAGTTTATGTTTGTTCCGCGTGTTAAATATTATGTACATAACGTTTCTTATAGAAACTATCAATATTTTTGCAATCATAAAAAAAGGTTTTCATAGATATTCTGACATGCAACAGCCATGATTACCCTTCTCCCATAGCTTTCGCTGAGAGTTTTTATTCTAATCATTAGTTCTGAGTCTTGAGGATGCATCCGCTACGTGCAGTTGCACTGTCACCGCTTCACTACGCGTCACGCTGCTACAAACCCGCCCCTTGTGAGAAAAAATAGTGTCCATAAAAATGCTCTCGCGCTCGCACAACGACTTCGGTCTTGACGCGCGCGCACCCCCGGTTATACTTTTGTGCATAGCTATTGAGTTATAATTTAAAAAGATAATAGTACTAAGAAGACTTGTTTATCAATGAGCGCTTAATACCTTACGCGCTATATTTTTGGCATTTGTTGTGTTGTGTACCTTCATTATGCCGCTCGAAGGTACCTCTCCCACCGCCAGAAAAGAAACTGCTCAATTGGACACAAATCTGAGTTTGGCTCCGTTCACTGATACGAATGAGTGCAAAATTAACGTCACGAATCACGAACAGACCTCGCCCTCGAAAGCGTCAACATGACGACGAGATGCATATCTTCATGTCAGAAATAAAAAAAACGCTTAAAACAATAACAAAACAACAAACTGCAATTCATGCTACTAGCAGTGATGTCCAAAAGCAAAACAGTGATATGACTAGATCTATGGACCTTATGTCGAAACAGTATGAGGAAATGAAGGATAAATTGATAAAAATGGAAACCGAACGACGGGGATACCTTGCAAACATACAAACTTTGGAGTCAAAAGTAGAAAACATTGAAAGATCACAAAAACAGATGTCAATTGAATTATGAAATGTTCCCATTAACAACAATGAAATTAAGGAAGAACTGCTGAACTTGGTACCTACAGAAATTGGGCAGTGCAAATAATACTACCGAAGAAAAATCTCACGTTAAGGATGTTTATTGCCTAAATGCAGACAAAGGAGGAAATCGGCCCATCAGAACGGATTTCTTTTTAGTTATTTTGTTTTCTTCTTTATTATTTAGGGGTTTTTATCTAGAAAGATATGTCAACCTCATCGTACCTTTTCTACAGATTTTCTTAAACGTAATATGTATTTATAAACTATTTGAGTACAAGTTATATTAAATGCTTAAAATTAGAAATGTAATACTCTTATTAATTGACATAACTTTTTGGCAGTCTCTGAAGCTGGCTGAAAAAGAATCGATTGAATGAAGCCTATATCCAGTCCATTTATCTTCAACCCCCTCCAAAGTGTCTCCCTCTCACTTCTGTTTCGGACACAATCCATCAGCAAATGATGAATATCTTCTATATGATTACATTCTAAACAGTTCGGAGACTCATATTTTTTTCATAAGATATGCAAATTTTGCCGATGGATTGTGCCCAGAGCGGAGTCTTAGAATTAATTTGATGTACCACCTACTTAGTATACAGTTGTCAAACCAAGGGATGCGCAGAGGCTCACCTTGTTTGGTTCTATACCAGATACCCTTCTGTTGAGACAGGTTAGCAAAGTATTCCTTCCAGGAATTGTGACAGGTTCTTTTAAATCTAGGGATGCATCCCCAGTAATCAGGCAAATAATGCAAAGTATCTCCATTCACTGCCGCTTGCTTAGAAATTCGGTCAGCCTCTTCGTTGCCACATAAACCAATGTGAGCTGGAATCCATTGCAATCTAAACTCTATATCATTGTTTTTATAAAAAATAATATTGCTGAGAACATCATATGCTATCGATGCACCTCTGTAACCAGAGGCGCAACTAGCAATGTGTTGAAGTGCACTCTTACTATCTGTAAGAATAACTACTTTATTTAAATTCAAATTAAGACTATAAATAATGGCTTGATTGATTGCAATGAGTTAAAGCGACATTATCGAAATATCATTAAAATTTACTTTAAAACTTAAACTATCTCCCAAAAATTGGTCATATACACCTGCACCTAGCCCATGGGTACCTTTTGAACCATCTGTGAAAATTTTGGTACAGCCACAGTACATTGAGTTTATTTCTGCTAATACATCATGAAGTAATACATTGGGATTGTAATTTGACTTTGAAGTATTTAAACATTTAAGATCTACAATAATAATACTTTTAACATCGATAGAAGTGGTCCAGGTCACCAAACTAAATGCTTTAAGTAAGTCTGTGGAAAGAAGCTCTGTGTGTTTTACATTATTATAAGTTTTAACAAACAAGGGGACTTTTTCATTCTCCCAATATCTCATATTACTAAGGGCACCTAGGTCTGAAATCAAGTTTATGGTTATATTATTTGACCATGACATTGTTTTTAAAATACATTTACTCGTATAAGCTAAATATTCTCTTCTCAGATGTAAGGGGGGTATACATAAATCAGACTCCATCACATGAATAGGGGAACTTTTGATATATCCACCTATAATTCTTAAGGTCTGATTTTGCAATTTGTCCAATTTTAAAATGTGAGTTTTTGCACTACTATCATACATGAACTTTTCAGTCAGAAAGAAAAAGTGTTGGCATTAGTAAAAAAGTATAATCGGACAAACAGAGTCAGCAAACTAAACACAACACATCTACAACTCGAAGGACAAGCTAAGCCTTCCACAGTTGTATTTATAATATATCTAGCTAAGTACGTTTTCTGAGAGAGTACGGTTATTTATTTAAAGTTTTGTTTTATTTAAATTGCTCCGGTGAGTGATGTACATTAACCCAGGAGCGATTTAAATAAAAAAAAAAATTAAATGTCAAGTCAAGTTTAACTTCTTTGTCAAGGTGACAAAGAAGTCGAACGAATTCCACTTAACAAAAATTAAGAACAAATACTTTACCTACCTTAAACATATCTAATATAATGTAATATAATGACTGCCTCTGTGGCGCGGTGGGAGTGTATCCGACTGCTACGCAAGAGGTCGTGGGTTCGATCCCCACCCTAGGATAAAACTTTGTGTGATGAGCACGATGGTTTATTCTGTGTCTGGGTGTTATTTATCTATAATATGTATGTATTTAGAAATATATAAGTATGTTTATCAGTTGCCTGGTTTCCAAAGTACAAGCTCTGCTTAGTTTGGGATCAGATAGCGTTGTGTGAGTTGTCCCAAGATATTATTATTATAATATTACTTCTAATTCCTTCATTTAAAATAGCGAGTTGCCGTCGTGTCTCTCGTTAGCTAAAAAGAGAGAAAAACTATATTAGACCGACGCCACTGAACGTTTTCCCGCAGTGACTTACTCGTTTTATTTTTAAATTTTTTACGCTCAAACACTAATGCTACTTTAGTTTATTAAGTAAACTTTTGTTTAAATAGAATATTTAAGTAAGTGGGTGTAATAATTTTATACTACGGAAGTTCGAACATTGTTATTATGACATATGTGACACGCTATCGGGTAGAAGTTTTAATTTTATTTTAGAGGTAAAATAAAATGTTGTGGGTGGCGATATATAGTGGGTAGTACTACTACTATCCCACTTTAGTTGCATGAAGAGTACTTACTACAAGCGGTTCTTGTGATAAAGCATAGCGTACCTAGCTAATGTGATCAATGTTTAACATTCATGAGATTTTCTCAAAAACGATTCCATTTTTCGTCCGATAGCAGTAACCATACTAACCTTGCTGATCTCAATCTGCTCTGACGCCAGTTAGTCAAGAATAAATGCGTATCTAAAGTTAAGAGCCCTGAAATATTCTAAACGAAGCCTTACCAGGTAAATGAAGCATCGAGACCGAGGTGTCCACTCATACCTTCAACTGGCCTGTTGGTCTAGTGGTTATCGACCCTGACTGCTTAGGCAGAGGTTGTGAGTTTGATCCCCACCCAATATTTTTTTTGTTATGATCATGATGGTTTATTCGGTGTCTGATTGTATTTTTTCTATAATATAAGTATGTATTTAGAAATAATTATGTATCTAAATATATTTTTATCAGTTGTCTGGTTGCGATAGTACAGGATCTGCCTAGTTTGGGATCAGATGGATTTGTGCGAGTTGTCCCCAGATATTATTATTACTATACCACTTGCATTCAAGATAGCATACAGAAACGAAAAACAGTAATGAATATACAAATCATGGTTTCGGATTAACAAACTATTAATTCATCTAGACTAGTTTTATATATTAAATACTAAGTACTACTACTAACTATATTATATATACAAGTCTCACTTGTCCGTCAAAACGATCAAAGTCAAAGTCAAAGTCAAAAGTCAAAGTCAAAGTCAAATATCTTTATTTCGTAAAATCAGGTTAATGATTATTTGAAAACGTCAAATTAAAACATACTAAAAATTTTATAAAATTATGATTGTTTGAAAAAAAAAAAAAATGAGGTTAGGTGGCAGTTCCAAGTGTAAAGCTCATGAGAAGAAGCTGCCAAGAAACTCATGTGCCACTCTTTTAAAATCATCAAGTTTTTCTTTACAAAAATAAATTTTACTGAATGTACCATTGTGTTTGGTGAGTGTAATCGTTTATAAAATAAGGATAACTAAATAATAATACTATTTGTAACTCTAAAATGAATATATATAAACGTATTCAGCAAACACAATACTTCACTTCTTACAAAGTAAATATGTATATATACATATAATCTTAAAGTACATTTTAATAGCCTGTGAGAGAAAGCAGTTCAATCCCAAGCGTTTTTGTCTTCCATATAATCAATTATTGAGTAGTAACTTTTCATACACAATTTTTTCTTAATGGTACACTTAAATTTATTACGACTTAATTTTTGAATATCGCTAGGGATTTTATTGTAGAAACGTATACATTGGCCCCGAAATGATTTGTTTACTTTTTGTAACCTTGACGCTGGTACAACAAGTTTATGTTTGTTCCGCGTGTTAATATTATGTATATCACATTTCTTACAGAAACTATCAATATTTTTGTGAACATATATAAGGTTTTCATAGATATACTGACATGCAACAGTCATGATATTGATTTCCTTAAATTTTTCTCTAAGTGAGTGTCTACTACTAAGATCGTAAATTGATCGAATAGCCCTCTTCTGCAGAACAAAAATGGTTTGAATGTCGGTAGCATTCCCCCACAGTAGAATACCGTACGACATTAAACTATGAAAGTAACTAAAATAAACTAATCGCGCTGTTTCAACGTCTGTTAGCTGACGAATTTTTCTAACTGCGTACGCTGCAGAACTGAGTCTATTAGACAATTCACTTATATGTGGGCCCCACTGAAGCTTAGAATCTAGAGTAATTCCTAAAAACTTTGTGGTCTCTACAGGGTTCAACTCATCTTCTTTTATTTTTATAGTGGTTTTTACTGGTTTCACGTTAGGTGTTATAAAGCGAATACATTTAGTCTTGCCCTCGTTTAAGAGTAAATTGTTAACATCAAACCAGTTAACCACATCTACATATATACATCTTCAAAGTCTTTTTGCTGGCGTTTTAATTTAAATAAGAGTGATGTATCATCTGCAAACAGGACTATCTCATAATTATTATTTACTAAATATGGTAAGTCGTTTATGTAAATTAAAAACAACAACGGCCCGAGAATAGAACCCTGTGGGACTCCCATTTTGACCACAGACCCCGGGGAGCGTTTACCATTAACATCAACTTTCTGAATCCTGTTACTCAGATAGGACGTAAGAAGATTCAGAGCTGTGTTTTTAATACCATAATGTTGCAATTTCCTGATTAATGTTTCATGCAGAACACAGTCAAATGCCTTAGATAAATCACAGAAGACGCCTAAAGCATCTTGCGATTCCTCCCAGGCGTCAAAAATATGTTTTAAAAGCTCCACACCAGCATCGGTTGTAGAGCGACCCCCATCAATATGTATCAGAGAGTCTAGTTTAATCAATAAAAACGTTAACCACACAAAATTAAAAGAAAAAGTGGTTAAATCTGCAGTGTCATGATAACGTGCCTTGTAAAGTTAATTAAAAACGGTCTGGATGCGTACGGCACTTAAAACTTTAAAAATTGACTGAAAGTTTTTATTGAATTTGTTCAAATTAATATGGTTTATTTGTTCAGTCAGTGTTGTATAAAGTTAGTGTGAGGAACGAATCTACAATATTAGACACTACTTAGATGTTTCTCGAAATCCCCAAAATCTACACATTATTTTGATTGAAATCTGAACGAAACACGACAGACACACAAATTTATACCTTAGCTAACTAGCACATATCTGATGAAGTAGCCTTCAAAGATTTCTAACAGCAACACTTCTATCATCAGTTTCGGTGCTACGATGCCACAGAAAAACCCACAGATACACACGTTAAAATTATAAAATATCCCTTAACACCTGACGCAAAAGGTATAATTTGCGTTAAGGTTAAAATTTGATATAATATAGCGTGAACACACTGTTCTATCAAACCTTGTTAAAAGGCATAACTCAAATCAAATGCAATGGAATACCTTCGAGTTATCGATGACGAGTACTAAAAATGAATTAGGTACCTCCAAACGCTATCAAAAATTGTAAAACTGATATCAAGTAGGTATCCGAATTCTGGCAATCGAAAACATATATATAGCCTTCGAGGTTGTGCTGAAATTAAAATCTACTTGGCAGTTTGCCCGAATTCCATACACAATTGAATTCGGACAAACGATCAAGTGTGATTGTGCTCTAGGTCATTCATTTAAATAATTACTTGGCAAAACTAGTACAAATTACTAACAAATTATGGGTGTTATTTATCTATAATATGTATGTATTTAGAAATATATAAGTATGTTTATCAGTTGTCTGGTTGCCATAGTACAAGCTCTGCTTAGTTTGGGATCAGATGGCGTTGTGTGAGTTGTCCAAAGATATTATTAAATTATTATGTTAGTTGTATAATATATTTGAAGTAACTTTAGAAAGGTAAAAAATAAAAATCTTCTTTATGAGAATCTGTCTTCTATGTAATGTATATCTACTATTATTAAAAAAATGTGCGCTTAGTCTTACTAAGGCCACAATTTTTTTTCGCTTTACACTTTTTGTCCCGGAAAAATGTAAAATTTCATCAGGCGAACGAAGTCGCTGGCAATACCTAGTTCCTAATATCACCTAATTGTATCACCCATCTTCGTAAGGTGATCAAACAGCAGCGACCACTTTTGGTTGTACCCTACTGACCAGTAGGATACAACCATTAGTGGTCTACTAGGGATTTGATAGATAGGTATCTATATTGGGTATATTTTAACTATTTGGCATACTAAATTGCTGATGTAGGTACCAGTAAGGTGTAGAAGAATATAATTAATTGTACGGTGTACTACCAAAGCATCATGTAAAAAGTATATAAAAATATAGTTATATACATATGAAAAAGAAGAAAAAATATTTATTGTCACAGATATGTACAACATTTACAGTGGTGTTACATTTTTAACAAGTAGGTAGATGAGATTAATTATTGCACGTCATTTAATGTGGCAACGAGGCTTCCACTCAGCATGTAGCTATTTTGCAGCATGAACCGTAACACTGCGCTAATTTCCGTGAAGCCCTGGGTGATGTCTGAAATTATTAAATAACAAAAATGTTAATTAAATTAACTAATATTACTTATATATAATATATAAAATTCTCTTGTCACGGTGTTTGTAATTTAACTCCTCCGAAACGGCTCGACCGATTCTTATAAAATTTGTGTGCATATTGGGTAGGTCTGAGAATCGGACAACATCTATTTTTCATCCCCCTAAATGTTAAGGGTAGTCCGAACCTAATTTTTTTTTTTTATTTTTAGTTTTTTTTTTTTTTTTTAGGATTTTTATGATACCGGATTCAAAAATACATACAACCCTGAATTTTCACCCTTCTACGATCAACCTCTATTTTTTTATTTACCCCTATTTTGCAAAAACGGGTTAATTTGACGCAGACGAAGTTGCGAGGGTCAGCTACTACTTTTATAATATAACAATTTATAACTAATCTTCAATAGTTAAACAACGAAATAGGACTCGATCGTGAACAACTTTATGCTATCGCGCCGTGTCCCTCCCACACGGGTTTCGCATGGCGTGCGCTTGCACAGAGTGCGTCAATCATCGGTTGAAGATGCACACGAGTTGAAGACGAGCATCTGCCGAAGATGCACACAGTTGACGACGAGTATCAGTCGTAGATGCACACGACGTATAGTTAAGTAGTTCTAAGACGTAACTTTGATATAAGACAGTCTGTAGTGATAATTCTTACCTCGTTTATGTATATATGTCCTTGTAGTGTTATTTCGTTCGCATTTCTGTATATATTAGTTATATATTTCGCCATTAATTTATTATATCTCTTCTTATGTAAACAATTATTTTTCATACATCAAATCTGTCATGTCGACAGCTATTTTCTATGGTTGCTATGACAACAAGATAAGCATAGAGTTCTTTATAAAGTATGGTCTACATTGTGAAACTGGCTGTGCGTAAATCCTAAATTAAAAATAAGTTAAGCTTTAAAATTTTAAATTGCTTCTAGAGAGTTTTCTTTATGAATACGAAACCGAAGAAGAGGCAGTGAATAACCAGCTCTCTAAAAGAGAAGCAGTGAAGAACCAGCTCTCTAAAAGAGAAGGAGGAAGAACGAGCTCTCTAAAAGAGAAGGAGTGGGAAATTAAGAGAAAGAGACCATTCCTACCGGCGCCGCCTCTCTACCTACCGGCGTCGCCTCTCTACTTACCGGCGTCGCCTCTCTACCTACCGGGCCGCCTCTCTTATATATCGGGCCGCACCGCTACGACGCGTCGCACCTCTACCTGCCGACGTCGCGCCACTACTACCTACCAGCGCCGTGCCTCTGCCTACCGGCGCCGTGCCTCTACCTACCGGCGCCGCGCCTCTACCTACCGGCGGCGCGCCCCTACATACCGGCGCCGCGCCTCTACCTATCGGTGCCGCGCCTCTACCTACGAGTGCCGCATCTCCGCCTGGACGCCGTTCTCTACCTACCAGCACTGCATCGGTTTTCTAAATTTCCTTTAATTTTAAGTAGTTTTTAAGATCTTTTTGTAAATATATAGTCCTATCTTAAACCTTAAACTTTTCATTTCACTACAGTTTGGCGCCCATCAAGCATACCACCCACGACCATTCTCAAAATTCAAAAATAAATACTTGCACAAGTATCCACCGCTTTTAGCGTAATTTGGCCGCAACTTTGGAAGACTCATCTCTCACCTCACCGCTTCTTATCGTAGTCTCATTATCTACCTATATCGTTGTCACATTATGTATCTATCTATCTATATATGTATTTTTTTTCGTATCTTAATTTTTTTTTTCTTAATCAGTCGTTGGCTAATTTCTCTTTTTATTCTCTTTCAGCTTCCTTCTCTATCCCTTCCCTCCCTGTATCCCTACTGAACTCGTTTCTGTCCACTTATTTTCTATAATTATACACATTTTATAGGTACTTGTTACTTTTTTATTATTTTATTATCTATTTTTAGTCTGTCCTTACTTTTACTTTTATTAATGTTGGCGGTTCTTGACGTCACATTTTTTTTTTCCCTTTTTCTTTGTAAATAAACTTTGTATATACCTAGCTCTGTATATATATACATTTTCTTGTTCCAGCTTTGTACATAATTTTATTGTTAATTATGCCACTTTCTTCTTCTCTTACCTCTTCTTTTTAACTCCCTTATCGTACTTTATTAACTTTTCTTTTTTTCATCTTTTATTTCTTTTCCTCATTTTCTCTCTATTTCTACTCTTTGACTTTCCGACTTGGCGGACTTTTGGGCTCTAAACCCACTGTCTCTAGCCTTGTTGGTGTCACACCCCTTTGCTCTAAAGCAACTTGTCTTTGTCTTCACGAGCGGGTTATGACTCGTAAAACAAGCCCTCATTCCCTCTATTTTTACTTCTTTGACTTGTACACTTGGCGGACTTTTAGGGCTCTAAACCCACTGTCTCTAGCCTTGTTGTCGGGTCTCCTTGCTCTAAAGCAACTTGTCTTTTCTTCACGAGCGGGTTATGACTCGTTAAAGAAGCCCACATTATCTCTATTTCTACTCCTTTGACTTGCACACTTGGCGGACTTTAATGTCTCTAGCCTTGTTGTCGGGTCTCCTTGCTCATAGCAACTTGACTTGTGCCTAACTTGGAACGGCGCAATACTTCTTCTTCTTCTTCTACTACTGAGCTTCTTGTGCTCAAAAGGTACTAAATGTACTTCGTAATTTTGGAGACTCTTGAGCTCCGTTTCATCTTTTGCATTTCTATTGCATCTTTGTGACATTTCCCTGGAGTACGCGTCATTGAATGTGAACGCTACCCCGCTTTTGTTTGGTGATGGATGCTAGATTATTTATGTTTATATGGGTATGTTTGCTGTGGGATTTTTGTCTTTCCAACTTCAAAGACAAGGAAATTTTCTTAAGTCGAAAATTTTCCGGGTTTTTGGGGTAATGTAGTGATAATTCTTACCTCGTTTATGTATATATGTCCTTGTAGTGTTATTTCGTTCGCATTTCTGTATATATTAGTTATATATTTCGCCATTAATTTATTATATCTCTTCTTATGTAAACAATTATTTTTCATACATCAAATCTGTCATGTCGACAGCTATTTTCTATGGTTGCTATGACAACAAGATAAGCATAGAGTTCTTTATAAAGTATGGTCTACATTGTGAAACTGGCTGTGCGTAAATCCTAAATTAAAAATAAGTTAAGCTTTAAAATTTTAAATTGCTTCTAGAGAGTTTTCTTTATGAATACGAAACCGAAGAAGAGGCAGTGAATAACCAGCTCTCTAAAAGAGAAGCAGTGAAGAACCAGCTCTCTAAAAGAGAAGGAGGAAGAACGAGCTCTCTAAAAGAGAAGGAGTGGGAAATTAAGAGAAAGAGACCATTCCTACCGGCGCCGCCTCTCTACCTACCGGCGTCGCCTCTCTACTTACCGGCGTCGCCTCTCTACCTACCGGGCCGCCTCTCTTATATATCGGGCCGCACCGCTACGACGCGTCGCACCTCTACCTGCCGACGTCGCGCCACTACTACCTACCAGCGCCGTGCCTCTGCCTACCGGCGCCGTGCCTCTACCTACCGGCGCCGCGCCTCTACCTACCGGCGGCGCGCCCCTACATACCGGCGCCGCGCCTCTACCTATCGGTGCCGCGCCTCTACCTACGAGTGCCGCATCTCCGCCTGGACGCCGTTCTCTACCTACCAGCACTGCATCGGTTTTCTAAATTTCCTTTAATTTTAAGTAGTTTTTAAGATCTTTTTGTAAATATATAGTCCTATCTTAAACCTTAAACTTTTCATTTCACTACAAGTCACTTGTCTATCAAATAAAAGAAGCACACACATACTTGTGATATTTCTTTGCCCTGTGATTCCATTAATTAATAGTATCACCAACCACCACCGCCAACGATACTACATAAGCATATCTATAAACTTACTTATGCTTATGGAGCTCGTTCTGAATAAATTCTTCAGTTCACTTTACTTTTGACTTCTCTATTTTATCGCATTTCTGAGAAATGCGCGCTGCAAGCACCTTCACAAATAAAACGATTCATATCAGTCAGCGATGTAATCTTTTAAATTAAATGCCAATTCACGTATATTCGTATAAGTGGAAAATGTTGGGGATGACATTTTTGATGTCAAATAAATCTTATTGCGAGAATAATACGGGCCGCATGGTATAATATATGCAAGATCTCCTTTAAAATAATGTGATTTAATTTTACGAGTGGGTAATAAAAATGTATTGTTAACAATTAATTAGATTTCAGTCATCGCGGTATATCTCCATGTCGTAATTCAAAATTCAAAATTCTTTATTTACTTAAGATCTATTTGGGATTCTACAATATGTTCATCTAATGCCAAGTTCGCAAACATTTTTGTACTTAATCACTGATAGACCTATAATACCAGCTGGTATCTTGTTAAATAATCTTACAGAAAGACCCATTGAAGTTATTATAGTACAGGATTACATACTCAAATACAAAATGTACTTCTTTTTTTTCAAATAGCAGCAGACTATTTAATAAATCTCGTAACAATCAAGGAAATCTAACACGACCGGAAATAAATAGAGCACAAAACGACAAGATATTTATATTCTCTTTATCTTTCTACTGATTCACAGACCGTTAAAAATATTTTTTTTAAATATTTAAATAATATGTCCTAAGCATTTGCTGCCCCAAAATATGGATACAACATAGGTAACTAAATTATGATACATATTATAATTTAGCTACTGTGCTTCGAGTATTCATAAATGCCGTCAAATACTGGTACTTAAATGATTTATTCACATTGCCTTTGAAAGGACCCCGATGACATACTCGTGTGTACTTTAGAAACTGAGTGGATTTAATGGAATTTAAGGCATAAGCGATTAGGGGTCGTAAATAATTATATGTCATCAACGATTGCTTAACAGTATCACCGTATGCACTTTTGTGGTACCATATACTGAGTAACTATTACACTTTCAGGTTTGGGCTTTGATATAGTAATTTAATAATAATAATAATAAGGCCCTGATGCAGAAGGCCGTACTCCTTCACACGGCACGTATAGTGAGGAGTTTCCTCTCCCTGAAGCCCTAACCACCGGTGGCTTGGTCCCTGTACCCGACGCCGCTGGGTTTGCAATTTTTTATACAATTAAATGTTTTTATTTTATTTTTTTATATAGGTAAATATTTAATAGTGTAAAAAAATTGAAAAATAATAAATAAAGGGAATAATAATAATCTTTATTTTACGCTAAACATACAAGAATAAAGTAGTATACATTGTATGACTTAGATAGGTACAATGTGTTATCTATTAGAGAAATATTATTTTATATACATTTTAAAAAAAGGCGGCTAAAAACTTATTCTCTTTAAACAACTGTCTTACAATTTATAACTTGGTAGAAAACTTGCAAGTTTAATAAAATTGTTTTATTTCAACAGTTTATATCTGTATAGCGATTATTCGCATTTTTAATTTCATTTCTTCCAAACAACTATGTCAATAAACGCATATAATGACATTGACTTGATGACTGAATGACATTCAGTGTTGAATGCAATGACGTTTACAATATTTTTTTCCTAAACAACAACAGTTTGTACAGAATCACAAAACACAAAGAGTGAAGAAGAAGAAAAGCTTCATACCAAGGCGCATGAACAACGCACACATAGGCATCGCTCATGGACATGGAATTCCGCACCAGCTCAAACCATTTGTTTCCTAGGTATTCCAAAATTCTGTATTAGTAACCGATGTTAGTGTGTGCGTTGCTCGAGGTACGTCTAAAACTTTCCTTTTGCACGCCTGTATTTTGTGCAAAAATGTATTTTTCTAATTTCCTACTTCAAAGAAAATATTGTATTTTATACAAACATCCGTATTCCGCTATTACCTCATTACTTAGTCCATATTTTAATGTAATGAGACGTCAGAGCGCTATGTTTCACTTCGTCTGGTGTGGTCTGACCCACACGTCTGACGCTTTTGTCACAATAACACTTTATTTACACATTTACTAAATGTAATGGATGCCAACTTAGGTCTTCATTGACTTTAATTAATTTCTCAAATAAAAGTTTCTATTAATATGAAGCTGTTTTGAATATTTATAAGCTTTTTCCTGCCCCGTGAATTTCATAATAATAAAAGCCTAAAAACTGCCTCAAGCTTCAAGCTAACTCTATGCCAGTTCGGTCACCATATTTCATAACGAATAATAGATAGCGTATAGTGTATAGTAATCAAGCAAATCGAAAAAATAACTTAAAATAGTTTACTGAAACATTAAAGACATAGATGGCACGAACGCTCTACTTTTCCATCCAATCTATTATCGTTTATAAAAATAGTAACATTTAAACGAAACATTTACCCTAATATGCCTATTGGGTTGTGTGAAACTATTTATTTTGTACAGCCTGTTTAAGATTAGCAGCGTCGTCTTTTGTTTCGGCGCTAATGGTAACACCTCCTGATGGCCTGATGAGTGTTTGCACAACTGTCATAGTTTCGTCACTGGATCTTTGCTTACTCTGTGTATAGATGGCAACAGCGCGTAAATTGTTACTACTGGGTGTACTATATTGTTGGACTTCTTCTTTACCATATCTGCAAACGAAGCATTTCCCGCACAGGACTACTCAATAATCTGCTTAAGCACCGTAATGTGCTCCGATAGATTGCGTTTTTCTCGAAGTTTCTTCATGATGCCAGAGGCTTTAATGATCTTCTGTTTTGCGGCCATTTGTGACGTATTCTGTTGAACTTTTCAGCACAGATTGGATATTTTAAATTTTTGGTCACTATTCAGTTTGCCTTCAGAAGAAAATGAGCATACCTCGGTTAGTTGCTAATTAGTATCCGACATCTACTTGAGTTCAAATGAGAAACCTGATTCTCAGACTGGGTTTTGCGGCTTCATCGGTGAGTGAGAGGGTTGAGCACTTCCAATCGGGTAATCCGGGTTGTTTTGTTACTCATACTGAGCAATTAATAAAACACTTATTATTAAGCCAACATAACTCCAAGTAATAGTACTTCACTCGATACAAAAAGTAGGTCACATTTAAATTAATGTTATTTAAATAATATTGTTAGTGCACACGTCCGAATGTAAATGAAGTACAACTTAATTTCATAATAAAACTATGAATGACATTAATTATAAGATCGTAGTACCCAATCTTATTATATGAAATCGAGAAGCGTTACCACAAGTGCTCATTTATTTTTCGCAAAGAACATTCATTTTAATTTCAATAAAAAAATGTTAATATTTTATTTCTTATACTGATATTTTTTAGAGACTATTAATGTGTAGTTAAAAATTACTGCTAACTATTTATTTGTAGTTAAAATGACTACAAATTCATCGTGTAAATAGGTGTCACGGGTAACGATCAAAGTCAACACACCGGCCGACACCGCAAAAACCTTTGTCAAAAGTCAACACCGCCAATTAAAATGCGGGACTGGCAAAAGTTATCCGGATTCATTGAAATTAGTGCACTACGAATTTGGTGTATTTGACTTTCGTTTTAAGGCATTTGGTGAATGCCAAAAATAATGGAAAAATTAACGTAAGGCTGGATTTTTTGCATAAGCTTCAAAAGCAATCCGAAAATTATTACCAAAACTACTAATAATTGTTAGTAAGCATCAAAATTTATAAAACTTTATTTTATGAATTTTGATCCTTAGTAACTTTTTTTGCAGCACATGCGTCTATAGCATTTTTTGGAAAAAAGTTCGAAGTAAAGTGTTTTTTTTTTTAAAGATAACTAGCAATGTGGGATTTTGGCCCCACATTACTAGCAATGCTGTTAACCCCTCCAGCTAAGCTCAATGGCTTGTGTTAGGAGTGGGTTCACGTGGGGTGCTAAGTGCCGGAAAACCTCCTCGTGGTGCACCCTTAGCAACGTGTGCCGGTGGATTCGCGGCGTTTCGCGAAACCACCGTCACACGGCTAATGTTCTGGCAGAGTAGGGGGTGGCCCATTCCTGGGCTGCCCGGAGGACGGGCTTGACGTGCACTCATACTGCCGTCGAGCGGGCGGGGAGATCTTCTTTCTGCCACCGTCGGATATCGTAATCCCGATTAGGAGTGTCGTGGCCACGTCTCACGGCTCCGAGCGGGGGCGAGGGTCTTGGCTTGGTCGCCTGGGCCGCGAGGATGACAACCTCTATAAAAAATCCCCGAATCCTGTGTTGCGGAGCGTGACCAGAGGATGCATGGCCGATGGGATGTTCGGTTCCAAGCGCTACCCCCAGCTGGGGCACCTGCGGACACCCCAGTTGGGATACAAATTTACGCTTACCCGGGTACAGGGGGCACAGCCCGGGTGGACCCCCATACTCGTGGGATCTAATATGGATGATGCTAAACTAAAAAATATTTTTAATAGGAGGAGGAGCCCGAGGCTCATGAATAAAGATGTGGTTGCTGATAGAGAAGGAGAGGACGCAGCAAAGAGTGGGGGCAGTTTGCCCCTAGAAGTAGCGGAGGCCGGCCCTTTGAGCGGTTCCAGAACTTCGGTGACGTCTGGGTCACTGGATAGCCTGTTGCGCTCGGGCCGGTTCGGCTCAGAATCCTCGCTAAGCTCAGCGCTTAGCGATGTGGACCAGTTAATGGATGAGTGCCGCGCTCGGCAGCAGAAGCGTGGAGCCTCTCCCGGAGACGGTGAGAACCTTCCTGAGGTTGACCTTGATGTCCCTAGGAAGGTTCACTCCTCCCAAAGAGGGGGATCTGTGGCTAGGTTTGTTCGGCCGCAGACACCCCCTGCAAAGACGGCTGCCAATGTAACGCCGGTCCCTACTACATCCAGCGTTTTCTCTAGGCGGGAGGCCTATAATCGAGGCCGTACAGAAAGGGAACAGGTTGCTGAAGACCAGGTTCAGCAACTGTTGGGCGGGCTTTGTTCTTCGGGAGGGGCTTTTGCCTCGAAAACCGTGACGGAGCTCGTAGAATCGGCGACCGCATCGGTAAAGGTCATTGCAATGGTGGCAGCCAAAAGCAAGAACCTAAAAGGTACCTTTGCCAAGAGCTTGAGGGAGTCTGCCTCTGTGCTAAAGGAGGTGGTCGAGAAATTCACTGCCACAGAGCTGAAATTGGAGAAGTTGCGGGCTGACAATTCCCGTCTAGAGGCAGAGGTGAAGGCACTTCGCGCCGATATCCTAGCATGGCGGGTCAATACTGGATCTGTCCCGGTTAACGTAGGGGATAGTGAGCAGCTATCAGACGCCACCTTCACGGAGGCTCAGATGAGGCAGCTCAGTCTTCTCATAGGGGGTATTATTGATGAACGCCTTGAAGGAATTAAGGCGCGTCTTCCCCCGGAGCCTAGCTGTCGGCCGCCGCTCGCAGCTTCTAGGCCAAAGGCCCTCCAAGGGCCATCGCAGGCACCATCGGTGCCTCTACCTCGTACAGGGGGACGGACCCTTGCTGCGGTTGTTGCCTCAGTGCAGACAGGCCGAGGAACGCCACGGGACGTTGAGCGGCCGAAAGGTTTAGATCCCCATCCCCTGCTGCAGCGTGCGCCAAAAAGGGCATCTCGTGCCGTGGCGGGCGACTCAAACGCCCCAACGGCTCAGATCCGTCTCCCGGCGCCTGCGCCCGCTCGCGCCTCTGCTCCCTCTGGTGAGGAATGGCAAACGGCAGGGAGCAAGAAATCGCGGCGCCGGCATAAGCAGAGGGCCGCTGCCACCTCCTCTGTGCAGGAGGTCACTCCGGCGAAAAAAGAAGAAGGCAGAAAGAGGCCAAAGCTGTCTCCGCCAAAAACAGCCGCCTTTCTTGTAACGGTGTTGCCCGAGGCGGAGAGTAGGGGCGTAACATACGCCAGCCTCTTCAGCGGGGCGAAGGCCGCTCTTTTAGCTGCTGGCGGCGTGGAGGTGAGCTTCCGTCGCTCACAGACCGGGGCCCGGCTCCTCGAGGTGCCGGGGACGGAGGGCGCCAAGAAGGCTGACTTCGTGGCGGAGACGCTGAGGCGTCTCGCGGGGGGCGAGGAGGGCGTGAGGGTCACCAGGCCGACAAAGTGCGCGGAGTTGCGCGTCTCCGGCCTGGACGACTCAGTCACGTCCGAGGCTGTCCGGGAGGCAATAGAGCAGAAGACTCAATGCTCTCCCGGAACCGTGGGAGTCGGTGCGATTCGCCCCGGCCCCAGCGGAGTTGGTGCGGTGTGGGCGCGTTGCCCCGTTGCAGCGGCTAAAATGTTAGCAGAGGCGGGCCGGCTCCTCGTGGGTTTTTCTGCCGCGAGGATCACCATCCTTGAGGCGAGGCCCACGAGGTGCTACCGGTGCATGGGCGCGGGTCATCTACGCCCTCAATGCACCAGCAGCTTTGACTGCAGCGGACTTTGTTTCCGCTGCGGTCAACCGGGGCATACGGCAGCGGCGTGTTCCGCCGCTCCCCACTGCCCCGTGTGCGTGGCGGGCAGCCTGTCCGCCAACCACATGATGGGAAGGGCAGGCTGCAAGCCCCCCAAGGCTGCCAGGCCGCCCGCGGGGACGGGCCGAGCTGCGGCCGACCCCTGCACCCAGGCTCCGGTGCGGATGGAGGAGGGTGGGGGGAGGCGGCGGGGCTAGTCTGCCTCGTCGCCGGCGAACCGAGCGGCGTCGAGGCGCGTCGCGCGTGACGTCGCTTGGTGGGGCTGTGGGCGTGATGGACGGGGAAGTTTCCCACGCTCGCGGCCTTTCGCGATGGCGGCGTTCTGTGTGTACCCAGGACGCCGCAGGAGCAGGAATGCCCGATGGGGCGATGCGCTGGGTGGGTCGCCGAAGAGATAACAAGTCCTGGCGGCCTATCCGTGATGGCGGCGAGTAGGTACACGGCCGATTTTTTAGTGGGGGCATGTCCCACACTACCTCCAGCGTCTGCCCCGGGTGCTGGAGGTGTGCGTTAGGCATTTTTTACGGATTTCGAGGTCTTCCTCACCAATCTGGAGACCTCGATACGGCGATTGGCACCCCGCCACGTGCTGATGCTGGGGGACTTCACCGCCAAATCTACGGCGTGGGCATCACCCAGCACGGACGTCCACGGTTCGGCGGTTAAGGAGAGGGCGGCGTCAGTGGGTCTCTGTCTCCTAAACAGAGGCGCCACCGACACGTGAGTTCGGCGGCAGGGGGTGTCGATAGTGGACCTTTCGTTCGCTACCCCTGCCGTCGAAGCGCAAGTAAGGAACTGGGTCGTCCTGGATGAGGTTGAGACGCTCTCGGATCACCGATATATCCGATTGGAGCTCTCCCGGTCTTCCAGGATCCAGGACCCAGGTAGGGTAAGGCGCGCAGAACGCCTCGGTTTCCGCGGTGGGCTGTGGGTGCGTTGGACAGGGACTTGCTGGAAGAGGCGGCCATCATGGCATCATGGTCGTCTCCGCCTTCTACCGAGGAGGTGGACGTCATGGCTGGCCGCATTCACGATGCGTTTACGCAGATCTGCGATGCGGCCATGCCCCGCTCACGACGTCGCCCCCAGAGGAAGTGGGTGTATTGGTGGTCCCAGGAGCTTGCCTCCCTCCGCGCCGCTTGCATCAGTGCGCGAAGGTCCTATACCCGTAGCCGGACTCGTCACCGCGATGTCCAGGAGGAGAGCCAGCTTTATGAGGCGTATGGCCAGGCGAGGGACGCCTTTAAGCTGGCTATCTGTCGCGCCAAGGAGAGGGCGAGAGAGGAGATGCTGGAGGGTCTCGACCGTGACCCCTGGGGTCGCCCATATCGAGCAGGAGAGCTGGAGAGCCTCGGTAAGGTGGGGGGGCGCCGAGCGAAGCTTGTTCAGCGCCACAAGCTTTGCTCGGCGGCCCCCCCCCCCTTTACCGAGGCTCTCTAGCCCAGCTTCCTTGCGGACGTGGTCGAAGGCTTATTCCCGCTGCAGGCAGAGCACACGCCCCTGGCGATAGTCTCCGAGGATGAGACTGATGACCGGGAGGCCGACACAACTGTGCCGCCCGTCACCGAAGCGGAGGTGGGCGCGGCTGTTCTTCGAATGCGTTCGAAGAACACTGCCCCCGGGTCGGATGGGATTCCCACCCGGGTATTAGCCCTGCCCTCGACCACATGGGAGACCGCCTGAGGGGACTGTTCGACGTGTGCCTGTCGTCCGGATGGTTCCCTGACTGCTGGAAGGCAGGAAAGCTGGTGCTCCTTCCGAAGCCGGGATGGCCTCCCGACTCCATCGCGGCTTACAGGCCTATCGTGTTGTTTGACGAGGCGGGGAAGTTGCTGGAGAGGATTCTCGCTACCCGCATCGTTCGGCATTTGATTGAGGTCGGCCCCGATCTGTCGGACGCTCAGTACCGACTCAGTACGCTCGACCGTTGGGGCCATTCAGCGCCTGAAGGCCACATCGGAGGAGGCCGTCGCCGGTGGAGGAGCGATGTTGGCGATATCTCTCGATATCGACGAGGCGGCGGTGCGCGTCAGGGAAGAGAGCTTCCTGGCGGATCCGCTCCGTCGCCGGCGAACCGGGCGGCGTCGGCGCGCATATCTGCGCCTAATGCCGCCTTAGGGCCGCCTTAGGGGCTGCGGGTGGGCGTACGGGGTAATCTGCCCCGCCCGCGGCCTTTCGTGGAGGCACTGCACCCTGTGTGTATCCAGGTGCCGCGTAGGTGTGAAATGCCCGGAATGCAATAACATCGCTTCCGGGCATTGCCACTGGGCGGGCTGCCGACGATATAACAAATTCCGGCGGCCCGTTCGCGAAGGTGGCGGGCGATACACGGCGGGTTTTTTAGTGGGTGCAAACACTACCTCCACAGTCTTCTGCGGACGGTGGGGGTGTTCGTAAGGAATTTTTCCCGCCACATCAAAAAAAAAAAAAAGTAATGGGTTCACGTCGGTAGTATAATGGGTAGGATGCGAACCCGCAACCTCATGATTGTTAGACCGACGCCTTATCCATTAGGCTACCGCCGCTTCAAAATACAACGACTTTATGATTTTTTTTTCAGACTGCTCCCGCAACGTTATATCCCTTTCGGACTTAGTACACCCATATTCTAAAAATAGTTTAAAGATCACACAAAGTTTTGACTCTTGTGGGAATCGAACCCGCAACTTCATGCACAGTAGTTATTTGCACTCCCACTGCACCGCCAAAGCAGGCTCTGCAACCTACGGTTACAGATTTTACATAAAAATAATCGGTTATATTATGTAACTACTACAAATAAATACGAATATTTGGATGGGTGAATCTTTATTAGTCATTTTATTGCACAGTGTCTCACAATATTCGTCTGAAAACATGGAATTTTTCAATAAATATGTCTGCTATAAACTATTCAGACCGACTGAACCGATCTAGGTGAAAATTGGAACAGAGATAGATTATAGTCTGCAATAGCACATAGGTTACTTTTTATTCCCGTGGGACAGATTTATTTTTCAAAGTTTCCACGCGAACAAATCGCGAGTAACGTTATGTGTAGGGATAAAATTCGATACTACTCACGTAACTAACAGGCCTCGAAAAAAATACCAGTACATGAGGAAACTAGGAAAAAAATATATTGCATGGCTTTAGAGGCGTTAGGCCCATTCAAACGTGACGAGATCCTGGCCTTATCTTTGTTCCTATCTTTATTTTTACAACCGAATTAAAAAGAGATAGCAAATGACTCGGTAAGATGAATTTGTCTCGCGAATTGAGCCATTACACGAACTGCACACCCTGTATATTTTAGCTGTCTTGTTAAAATTTACCTTGACAGTGTTACAAATGGCTCATCAGAATACAAATTTAAAGCTGTAAATCAAAAGACTTCTGTTTTATTTTCATACGAATTTGATTAGGAAATTCTTTTAAAAGAAAAATAAATAAAAAAATGTTCTTGAAGCGATAATAACCTGTTGGTTAAGGTATCGGAATTTCGGTCAAGGTATCACGGTTTGGAATTTCACCAAATATACCTACTGGCGTCAGCCCACTCCTTATATATGCAACGTAGTTAGTTATTATGTGCGAACCATATTGCTAGTAACGTTTTTTTAATTTATTTATTTAACATGGAAACTTGCAGCTAAACAAATAATTGTAGCTACGATGACTCTAGATCTTCCATGTTAATTAAATAAATAAATAGCACTAACCGATCTTGGTTAGTGAGATAATCAGCTAGCCAACTGAGAATGTGCAAGTGGTGACGCAGTCACCCACACACACACATATACAAATATTGCTTAAAGGACAAGATTTTGTAAAGGAACTCATGATTCTGCAAACAAAATGTAAGTGCTGGTAATACGAAAGACTAGAACTAAATGAACAGTTCTCGTAGTCGTATGCTACGTGCTACGAAGTCACGTAGCACTTTAATGTCAGCTACGAAAGCTTCTACGAATACCTTGTTATGATGCAAATTCTCAATCTCATTGTTACAACATGCAACATTGGATAGTATTAATATTGTAACTTTCCTTTCTCCATTTCCTTAAATGTTAACTTGCATTGGAGTTTTTACATCAAAACTACAACAACTTTTTAAATCTTAATATATCGTCGTAAAAAAACAACGCGTTTATACATCTCGATGCAAGTCAGCATGGCATGACATCAATTAGCAATTTCAATCTAACTCAGGTTGAATTAGATTAAAATTACCAATTTATTTTGATTTTGAAAGGTAGGAAAAAATTAAGTCCAGGCTTAGGAAACGAACCCTAAAAAAATATATATGTTTCTTTCAAAAATGCAATTAATCTATTGGCAAGAGATGCCTTTAAAAACTACTATAATATTCGGCCTGCAATATCATGATTTATTAAAATGCTCTCTGTAACGAAGCTATAACTAAAGCCGAAATAGTTCTTAAACTAGCGGCTACATGGAGCAAGCGAGTGCCCAACTCCCGTGCAGGAAAGGTTACAAGAATTTGAGGTTCAGCGACATAGTCCCGGTAGATGACCCCGGCCGCGGCATGGTTACGAAAGTCTCGGGTTGGATTCCTGGGTCTGGCCTGAAAATATTTATATCTTTCAAAAATTAAAGAAATATTTTTTAATCCAAGTAAAAGTCCGCTTGTTTCTAATCAAATTAATCCTTTTATCCATTACAAAAAATTCTACTGTTGAGTGGATAATCAGAAGCGTACGACAGGAAGGAATCCATCAGGAGCCTGGGTGCTATTCTCTCATTTAATCATTAATTTAAATTTCTCAAAACTTTTATTCCATAAAGCGACTTTTCCACATCAATATGAAAATAGGAAGTCTTAAAATAAAGTCTTCATGCAACATTCATTAAATTTTCTACGTACTAGCGGCCGTCCCCTGCGAGTACCAAGCCGCACGGAGCACGACGCCGAAGTAATGACTATCTCATTCCCTCCACGTCGCATCACACGACATTTTTCATTCTTACCTTTAAAAATAGTTGCAATTTTCCATACAGTTCTTGCTCGATGTTAGATGAATATTTTTATGTATGTGGTATACACACGAAGTGCTAAAAATGTGAGAAACATGTTGGTTGAGTAGGTGTAAATAAAAAATATCACACATCAGCTTTTTTCTTCGACTTATTTCATAATTATGAGAAATTTCACTGAAGCTTTAACAATTTTAACGAACTAGGAGAAATAACACGTTATTTTTAATATGAAAAGCACACGTATAACTTGCAACAGAAAGTTGTGGTCAAATTAAAGTACTATTTCATACATAATAATACAACACAGAATGCTTGTACTTAATTTTAGCTAAATCTTAGCACCATAAAATTATGTTAAATATTAGTAATTCGCATTTGTTTAAATAATCATCATACAAAATAGATTTTTCACCACCAAGTTGTCATCAGTATATGCACTGATGACAACTTGACTTGAAAAAAACTCTTTATCTATAACTAATATAATTAGAGGTCGACATAGGTATTTTGGATGAATGATCAAATGACAATCAATGTTAAAATGGACTTTTTACGGATTTACTTAACGTTCAGGAAAAAAAAGCTGCTCGTTTTTACCGAATGTTTTTTTTAACAAGCCGTGTTAGTTGCTTCGGACCGGCTTTGTTTGCTGAGCTGTTTAGTTTTGAATTTAAGAATCCTTATAGAAGAAAAAAATGTTTTATAATTAGTGGAAAAAGTAGTATTTAATATTTCATTTGGCACCAACTTCCAACCATTCTAAAATTAGAATATTTTATCAACCGTTTAACTGGCAGAGGGGAAGACACTGGACTCTAACAAAAAATTGCATTTTAAAGCCAAATATTTCACAAACGAATCCCTTAATCTAAAAATACCCCCTAAACTCTTAAACATTTTTAAAATACCTATATAATGATTTTATTCTTTCACTTTTGCGGCGAAAATATTATGTGTATCCATGCAATTATAGCTTCCTAGCACTAACAGTCTCTGAACAAAGTTGCGGACGGACGGACGAACGGGCGGACGGATGGACGGACATGGCGAAACTATAAGGTTTCTGTTTTGCCATTTTCTCTACAAAACCCTAAAAAGGTGCGAAATATAATAATAATATCTTGGGACAACTCACTCAATGCCATCTGATCCCAAACTAGGCAGAGCCTGTACTATGTTAACCAGACAACTGATAAATATACTTATACACAGAATAAACCATCATGCTCATCACACAAAGTCTTATCCTGGATGGGGATCGAACCCACGACCAACGGCTTAGCAGTCAGGGTCACTAAGCACTAGACCAACAGGCCAGTCAAGTATGTAGCTATCGACGAACCTTGAAGACACCTAATTGTTACAGACTCTTAGCTTCTCCTCTTGTAGTAAAACCAACGATCTAATAAGACACACATTAATATTACAATACATAACAGCAGACTTAGGATAAATAAACCATCTACTAGTATTATCTATTCCAGCTATTCTAAGGCCATCAGGGAATTTCAAAATCGTTTCTTCAATCGAGTTTATACTACATAGTAGGTTTGCTGGCAAACAACTGCTACCAAACGTATAAATAATGCAATTGATATTTCCAAGACATATTTACGATTTGATATCGAATAGAATTTTCTAGAATATTATTTCCCGGACATTTGTGGTACTGACACGATATTTTTACGACTCTTGAGTTTTATAATCTTCGGAATATCCGTGTTCAGGTAATATCAGTATATTTTGAAGGTTCAATTTAGTTTTATTACAGCTGACGAATATTTTAAATTTCAGGTTGGTTTTTAATAACATTGCACTCACGAAAGGATGTTAAATTTTAGTACAGTTAATATATTTATTGAAAAGAAGTACAGAAAGCTATTAAAAAGAAATAGGCACGGTCTAATTATTTCGGTATGTTTTTATTTTCGAACTGGTGTTGTGGTGATTTGATGTATTTATATTTAAATTTAAGTCGATTATTATTAAAGTTTTACAATCTTTAATTTAAAGCCAATTTAAAAGAAACTAGGGCCGGGAGTCTGTACTACAAGGTGGACAAATTACAAGGTTATACGACGGACAACGTACTAATTAAAAGCACTTGTAAGCGTACGAAGCAATGGCTTCGTGTTCCAAATGCACACACCAATTACAGGCCAAATGCATTCCATTTATTTAGTACAGTAAGTTTAATCAATTCCCCTTAGAACAAAAACCTTTTTTGCACAACCTCAACTACTAAGAGACAAAAAGTAATGTGTTGTCCTTTGTAGTTGCTTTTGTTTAATATCTTTATTTTCTTAGAAATAACTTTTATAATTTTCATTAATCATTCGTCGTTCTGGGTGAATAATGTTATAGCAGTTCATTTGTTGTTTTAAATATTTTTCCTATTTCAAAGTAGACAAGTGGCTTGCTTCGGCTTCACGTGGACTTTTTGCCAATATCTATACAAACATAATTTGCATGTAAAGTACCTATAATTTATTCAGATAAAAATATCTAGATAAAGTCAAAATCTAATCAAAACCCTTTCCGTAGCTTAGGAGATCTAATTAGTTTATAAATGAGGATATATTAGCTGTAAAGGCTTGTCATTATTAATTAAGCGTATGATAATACATATTATTAATAAAAATAAATAAACAAAAGAAAATAACAGTACACTAATACACACGCCAATACTGTTGAAAAAGGTCTAATATGCTGCGATAATATCTATCAAGTACCTTCATTTACTCCTTTATTTATTTTTGTTTGTTTTTGTACAAAACGTAATGCAGATATCGTATATCAGATACATTCGATAACGAACCCAAACACTAGAAAGTTCTTATCGAAACGTACTCAGTATGATTACTTCAAGCTATCTAGTGAGGGATAAACTCGGACTTTAATAAAAATGCGGAGGATTACAAAGTAATGAACGAATTTATTCGAACTATTACAAACGTCTGCACTGTTTTTATTTCCTCTCTATGTCGGAGTGACATTCGCATGACAAATGTCAACGTCATGAGATGTCACTATTACATTACATTACATTTACATTTTGACTGCCTCTGTGGCGCGGTGGGAGTGTGTCCAACTGCTACGCAAGAGGTCGTGGGTTCGATTCCCACACGGGACACCACTTTGTGTGATCCACAAATTGTTGTCTCGAGTCTGGGTGTACTTTGTGTCCGTGACTTGTATGTTTGTAAAGTCCCCCGCGACACAGGGCTTGTACCCTAGTGCGGGAGTCGTCTTTTTAAAAAAAAAAAAAAAAAAAAAAAAAAAAAAAAAAAAAAAAAAAAAAAAAAAAAAAATGTCAGTCGTCTAAATCAAATCTCAATGACGTTTTTCTATTATGATTGAGTTTAAATATTGTTATCAGAATTTAACTCAAACATATAAAAAATCATTCTATTTTTTATAATTAAAATGAATTATATAAAATAATGGATAAGAATAATATTGAGTCTAACACTAAATTACTACGAGAAGGACAATTGGGTTATCGCAACTTGTGATCGAAGCGAAATAAGTAGGTCAATACCAAAGGCTACATAAAACTCATAATTCATATAAGGGTTTTTCTATGGGAGTATTTAACAAAATACCAGCTAGTATTATGAGTCTATTAGTGATTAAGTTTAAAAATGTAGTCAACAATCATCTTATACGTAGACGTTATTATACAGTGGATGAATATTTAAATGATAAAGAAAAATGGATCTAGTCGTGTGCTCCTTGTTACTTTAATATGCTTGGGTGAATTTTGTTTTAATTGTCACATTGATTAAGAGCATGATTTGACTTTTAAAAGTAAAGATTCTGCGTGACGAATAAATGACATTCTTTTCTTCCTTTTAATATCAGAATTAATATTTTATATTTAATCACTCGTAACGCACATATAGTTTTTACCTTTGTTGTAAGTAGATGCTCCTACTATATTGTACCCACTAAGACTGATGTAAGTTTATCTCATGTTTCAACTTTTTGGTAATATAATTAGCATCAGTCCTTTATATAGTATATTAGTCGCAGCACCTTACCCCCATATAAAGTTTATGAACATTCAAACATTATAAAATTGGCAATTGGAAAATAATGGCCGCGCTTTACCTATTCTTTGCGAACTTAGCATTACATGTACATGTAAAATGACGACATATCACAAGAGCTGTTTTGCATCCTAAGTGAATAAAGAATTTTGAATTTTGCCTAAAGGTAAACTAAAACCCAGTACAAGTTATAGTCCAGTGCAATCACGGAAATAAATAAACATAAAATTACGTAGTTTGGGGATTATGAAGGATCGATAGGGAGGTGTATTCTGAGTATAATTATATACCAATTTGAGGAATTCTGGCGAGGTCAGCTCAAGGTCATTTCGATGAAAACGCGTTTAATTCGATATCTCAAGAACGGTTAGTGTTAGGCAAAAAATTGAGGAGACCTTTTCTCTAAAACTTTTTTTTTCATTAATATTTTTTAATTTATTGCTTCTGAAAGGCAAAAATTTTACTTTTTTTCCTCCCTTTTTTATTTTGCCATTTTCTTCCCAACCGTTTAATTTTATTTAATTTTACCGATTATCAAAGTGTAGATCTTTTAATTATTAACAACTTTTTTCTTAAACTTTTTTCTGTAATGCCAATACCTTCAGAGTTAAATATTACTTTACCGAGCGAAATCCGCGCCCTGTCACAATATCAGCGACATCAGTGGGTATTTAGTACTTGAAAGAAATATTAAAGTATTCCATGATCATTTATTAGCCAACTTACCTGTATCAAAAGGTGAATCGACTAAACTATTTATTTTATATTTGATGCCTCCCATGAGGGGAGCATCAACTTACAAAAATTACAGAAAAGGGTAAAGGCTGATGCCACACCGTAGAAGGCTAATTCATTTAAAACCTGATTATACCTACTTCACGTACTATGGTTATTGCTTGCATGAGTTTTATTGTGTAATGGTAGTATTATATTGTAGAAATTGTCATAAAAAGTAACCATGAGTTTTTATTGCCATATTCTTATCTCACGGTTTTACTCTTAAATTTTAAATTAAATGTAGAATCCAAATTTCATCTGACGTTCATAAGCGTTCCATTTTGTAACCTAAGTGAATAAAGTACTTTGACTTTGACTTTAATACATGTGTAACAAGTAACGTTTTGAGAATCGGATCGACCACAAGTGTTCGCTAGAAAATAGCTAATTGATTTTCGTTGAACTAACATCTGTTTTGGTTAAATAGTAAGTGTGTTGACTCATTTTAATATGGCGGCCGTTGAGTGGCGTCACACTCGTTTAATGTTTACATTTAAAATGGCGAGAGCGTAGCAGTTAGTCTGGCTTGGGAGTCTGAATTGAACGGTCGGAGCAAAAACACCTCTCTGGGTTCATGGCTATGTTTGAGGACGTGTTTAAATAATCCACTGTACAAGAAGATAGAAGGGTCATAATAACATTAAACATCTCATCAAGACAATCATTACCATTGGTTATATCATATGTAAACTTACACACCATTACAAAATCTGAAACACCATTTAATTCTCCTAGTTTCATTATATTCAAAAACCTACTAAACTGACTTTGACACCACATACCACAGAACCTATTTTCTTTGGTGCAGAGAATTACAAAATCGACTAAAACGCGCCTACTCCAATACCTGCAATTTAAATTACGAAACGAAACGAAACTTTAGTACAGAACACGATTCTTGATGCAACTTTAACTCCAAAAAGGACACCTTTTTCCAACTAAGACTTATCGCCTGTCACGCCTTTGACTACTGTTTGTTTTATAACAATCAAACAAATTTAATGTTAAATTTAAATCCTTCAGCTGGTTCATCTACTGCAACTTCTAACGATTGTATGTCTTTTAAGAGCAGTGGAACAAATACGCCAAAATCTATTAAGACATCAAAAAAACCTAAAACAAACCAAATATGTAGAAGATTGGGAGGCCACAAAAAGAAAGCGTCTCTGTAAAATAGGCCAAGAATATGTTTCCAAATAAAAAAATAAATTTAAAAAATTAAAATCCCTTTTAAACTTTCGCGTTGCATGATTATAACCAGTCCGCTTATGACCACGGCCGGTGCAACCTGGTCGAAAGGTCAAGCAATTTTAAGGTAAACAATGCGCGTTATTTCCTGTATAATAAATGGTTATAATAAAAAAACCCGCCTGAACAAAAAAGATGGAAACAAGCTCCCCTACAGAAATATATAATTTCATGCAGTCAGAGGCATTAATGGCTCTCGATGAACTTAGTAAAATGTCTCCGAATGCATGAAATTATATAATTCTGTAGGGGAGCTTGTTTCCATCATTTTTGTGCAGGCGGGTTTTTTTATTGTTTATATTTATGTAAGTTTGTATGTAACTTTGTTAGTTTTGAAGTTAGAGCTGTAAATCGTATCCCACCAAAAATCTTCTGTAAAAAACTAGTCAAGTCTCAATGGAGCTGTTTGTTGCTAAAAAGTAATGAAATCTAGCAAAGTCGTCCCGAGTCTAAGGTACTGCGATTTCTTTATTATTATAGTTAATGTTGTGTGACTTGGCCGTTGAACATTCTTTATACGTTAGTGGGTACAAGTCAATTTTGTTTACACGTAATGTTATATCTGTTGTAACTACCTATGTTTGTTAACCGAGAAATTAGCCCATACTGATATTGGTAATTGGACGCTAGTGTCTCATTTTGTGACTGACTGGTTATTGAATCAACGTTTTCCAAGTGGCAATCTTCCATCGTCAATGGGTAGCGACAGATTGGTGCAATGGTGTCATGTAGCACCTGGTTTTGTACCCTTGTGTACCCTTCAACGGCCAAGTCACACAACATTAACTAAAATAATAAAGAAATCGCGGGTAAGGAACCTTAGACTTGGCACGACTTTGTCTATATTTCATTACTTTTTAGCAACAAGCAGCTCCATTGAGACTTGGCAAATTTTTTACAGAATGTTTTTGGTGGGATTTCACTTCTTTTTGTAGAAACAAGCAGCTCCATTGAGACTTGGCTAATTTTTTACAGAATGTTTTTGGTGGGATTTCACTTCTTTTTGTAGAAACGTGGGCGTAAACGTATATTGATTTATTTTATTAGATTTTCTTTTTAGACACATTTTTTTCTTTTTTTTTTAGGAGTGGTTTTTTTATTATTACAAATCTTTCTTTTCTTTTTTCCGGTTCTGACTCTTGTACAGTAGCAACAGTTTGTCGTATTACCCATTCGCGTTCATTATTTATTCTTTTAGACGGTTTAATTTCTGAAAGATCGGCACGGTATTTACGCCTAAGCCGGTTGTATTCGGTGATCGCTGAAGCTTTGGCTTTTATACTCTTGAAGTCAACATTTATGAGGTGCACCTCATGAATGGTTACTCGTGAAAGCGCCAATGAAGAGCCAAACAAAGTTGAATATTTTTTTTTGTATATTGTTGAATATTTAATTTGAAAGGCGGTATGTCGATCTTTAATAGTTTGGTTGGGCTCTTGTGTTTTCAAATAAGGGTCACCAGGTACTCCAGATCTCCGATTATCCTAGTTTTTATAGTTTTCCCTTTATGTGGTCATTAAACTCTAACTCTGTACCAAATTTCAGCTCTTTGAGTTTATGGGAATTACTAGTTCTATTTTGATGATCATGAGTGAGTAAGTGAGTGTCATAAATGCGAAACTTTGCTTTTGCTTAACTTCGAAACTAAATGCCCTACAGACTTGATTTTTTTAATTTTAAGTGTGACTTTGTAGTTTACTGGATGACGTAAATTAACGCGTTCTGGTCTTATCCAGAGGTTCTCAAATAGGGGCCTGAAAATGCGGCGAAATTTTGCTTCGAACTCGACTTGGCGGGAGCACTGCCGTGCCTTCCGATTTGGATTTTTGGTTTAAGCTTTTTAGAAAAATCACCTCTTTATTTATGGGAGTAAATTCATTCATGCGTGTGAAGCCACAGGCATATGCGAGTATTAGACATGGATAACGGTGATAACTTGTCCCCTTGTAAATGAACAATTTGATAACTTGTCTCAAATAGATGGGTAATGCTACTTACAAGGTTTCAAAAATCGCTGTTTTTTTACGACGAAGGCTTTTTGTAATAAGAAGGAACTTATTAAAAACAATACAGTGTTTAAATGCCTACATTATTTTGACCATGTATCAAAATCAAACAATTTTCGCAATAATAAATTAATAGTTAAAGTTCCGGAATGGATTGGGCCCTTTCATGATTTGCGTCTATTTCTTGAGAGTTTTATATTCTAATGGAAAAGAAAAAAATACTTGGTCGTGAACCATTGTTACAAACAAACTTGCAACCCCTATTTTACTCCCTTAGGGGGTTGATTTTCCAAGAACGCTGAAACATGTGCTTCTTATTTTTAATAAAAAAAGTCAAATACGAAATTTCACAAATCTAATTTTAAAACTGACAGATATTAAAAACAAAAAAAAACAATGATTTTCATAAGACTTCAATTATTGTGATCGAAAATAAGAAACATCAGATAGCATCAAGTGAGTGACAATGTATGGCGAGAGCGGACCGCTGAGAGACGGACAGCGAAGTGACGTCACGCGGGTTAGATGCGGCAAACGAAATATCTAAATAATGCGGAAACAAAAATTATCGTAACTTCAAAACTACTCACTCGATATCGTCGAAACAAAACTAGTAAGTTTTTAGAATATATGTTTATAAAATTTCAAGTGATTTGAAGGACCCACTAATATTCTTCATTGTTTAGTATTTTATGAGGGTTTTTGTATTTAGAATAAAGTTTAAATTATTATTTTTACATAGAAAATCACGTGGAACCATCATGTCGATGGTCTATTTATTTTAACAAGCTTTTATTAACGTTAGAGTTGAATAGGTATACCTTCAAATTAATTTACGTTTCCATGGATTTTAATAAACCTTAGCACAAGAAGTCATTGTTCACACAAAACTTTTGTAAATTAACTCAATTTTTAGAACAAATCGACGTATTTCCTTAAAATAACATGTCGTCACGCCACTATTATCTTTTAATAAAAGGTTCCGTTTTTGTCATTATCATAGCGCCAACGTCGACGTCGATAGGACGTATGTATATATTGTTTTAAGATAGGAAGTGGGAAATCATTTATGCATTCAACTCGAAGAGTGTAAGATAATAGGCCCGTATTTTAAAGAAACGTTTACAAAAGAAAACTATATGAATAGAAGCAAAAGAAGAGATAGAGAATGAAGGAGTGCTTTTGAGAATTTTTAATAATAATTCTTTTTTAAAATGTATTAACTTCTCCAACTAAGCTAAGTTTACGTCGGTAGTTTTGGTGGCAAAAGAACCCGCGAGATCTCGATTGCGAATGTAATGTCTTAACCAGTGGGTACATTTCTTCTCAAAAAAATGTGTGTAAAATGTGAAAAAAAACACTTAAAGGCGCAGTCTTATAAAAATGGACTAAATGCTATTTTGTGTAGACGAAGTTAATTAAGTATTTAATATATTCATATTGGGTGCATGCTAACTTATAGGTAAGTACATAAATAAGTCAGTATTAAAGCCTTAGCTTATGAATACAAAAAATGGTTTCATTTGTATGAATGTATTTCTTATCAAATTGTCGTCCATTAGAATTGTATAGAGCGGACCATTAGTTAAACATTCTGGCACCTTCAGTCACGCGAGTTAATGAAAGAAGGTGGCGAGTACAGAAACGTACTTGTACTAAAAATAATTATACATTTGCCCCCTCATTAATAATACGGTAATAACAATATTTCATCTAGCGAATGTCAATAATGAAAGGGGATGATCAAGCAAATTGACAGCATAGCAAGGTGAAACAAAACATTGTTTTGGAATTGTCATTTTTTGAAAATTAACACCACTTACTTCAATCCAGTGATTGGTTCCCGCATTCAGCAAGTGTTCCGCTATTGCTGACTTGTTTGTCTGTCGTGTTTCACAGCTGCGATATGTTTCTAAACCGTTTCCGCTATTATGCGCTTGGTTTGTCCGATGTAGGAATTACCACAACTGCAATCCACTTTGTAGATGCCATGTGTCTGTGAAGGAATTACATCCTTAGGAGTACGTGATGCTTAGCTACCTTAGAGTGCGGACTATATGCAGTCTTAATGGAGTATTTTAGCAGTCATGTTCCAGATTTGTCCGTCACTCCTTTTACAAAACGGACAGTTGGAACAGTACTGCAGAAATACTACTACTAAACTCTTTATTTAACTAAATTCTTTATTCACTTAGGATGCAAAACAACTCTTGTGATACGTCGGGATTCTACATGTACATGTAATGCCAAGTTCGCAAACAATAGGTAAAGCCGGAGAAAAGAACCTGGCAATAAAAACTCGCGGCCACTCTTTTCAAATTGCCAATTTTACAATGTTTGAATGTTTATAAACTTGATATGGGGGTAAGGTGCTGCGACTAATATACTATACACCATGTTAAAGGACTAATGCAAATTGTATTATCAAAAAGTTGAAACATGAGATAAAGCAAAATCAGCCATAAGGGGTACATTATAGCAAGAGCATCTACTTACAACAAAGGTAAAAACTATATGTGCTTAAATATTGGCCAAAATACTTGTAACGAATGAATAAATATAAAATATTAATTATGAAATCAAAAAGAATGGCCTTTATTCGTCACGCAGAATCTTTACTTATCAATGTGACAATTAAAACAAAGTGACAACAAAATTTACCCAAGCATATTAAAGGAACAAGGAGCAAGCAACTAGATCCATTTTTCTTTATCATTTAAATATTCATCCACTGTATAATAACGTCTACGTATAAGATGATTGTTGACTACATTTTTAAACTTAATCACTAATAGACTCATAATACTAGCTGGTATCTTGTTAAATACTCTAACAGAAAGACCCATAAATGAATTATGAGTTTTATGTAGCCTATGATATTGACCTACTAATTTGTGCATAATTCTCGTGTTCACCGGGTGAACATCACTATTTTTGTGATATAAATGGATATTTTGTTTAACAAACATAATGTTTGCAAATATATATTGAGATGCAACTGTCATAATACCTATCTCTTTAAACTTTTCTCTAAGGGAAACGTGTGCACCTAGTTTGTATATCGCACGCACTGCACGTTTTTGAAGAATAAAAATTGTTTGAATATCAGCCGCCTTGCCCTAAAGCAGTATGCCATACGACATGACACTGTGGAAATAACCGAAATAAACTAGCCTTGCTGTTTCCACATCGTAAGCTGTCTGACTTTGTTGGTGACAGCATATGCTGCAGAACGGAGTTTCCCTGCGAGACATGATATTTGGGCGCCCCACTGTAACTTACTATCTAAAGTAATTCCCAAAAAACCGTTGAATCAACAAAATGAATAACTTCGTCAGAGCAATCATTTTTACGATTGGTTTTGAATATAAGAGAAGTGTCATCAGCAAATAGAACAATATCGCATAAGTTACTGTTAAAAAATGGCAGATCGTTTATAAACACCAAAAATAGAAAAGAACCCAGAATTGATCCTTGTGGCACGCCCACACTCACTGTTGATCCGGACGATCTTATTCCGTTAATATCTACATACTGCATTCGCTTACTAAGATAAGAAGCAACAAGATTAAGCGATGTAGCCGTAATGCCGTAATGCCTAAGTTTCAGCAGAAGTGTACTATGCACCACACAATCAAATGATTTTAAGAGGTCGCAGAAAACACCAATGGCGTCCTGCGAGTTTTCCCAGGCACTATATTTGTGTTTTAGTAGTTAAGAGCCTGCATCTACTGTCGAACGACCCTTTGTGAATCCATATTGTTCGCTATGCAGTAGATTATTAGATTTAAAATGTGTTTCTAACTGCATTAGTATGGCCTTTTCAAAGATTTTACTAATAGCTGGTAAGATAGAAAAAGGTCTAAAATTACTAGGGTCGCTTTTTGAACCGGCTTTGAACAAAGGGATTACTTTACTGTGTTTCATTAAATCAGGAAACACGCCGGTATCAACACATCGATTAAATATTGTAGCAAAACATCAACAATATCAATAAACATGTTAATTTCAACCGAGAAGATGGAAACCGTTTGTCAACATCGTGGAATCCCGTGATCAGCAAGTGTATACACCGCCGAACAAACAGTACACGCTAGTGTGCCGATGTCCTTATTGTTGTGTGTCGAGGTACCGACAGTTCCGTAATAGTGAGTGATAAAAATCAAGCGAGGGTAGTTTCCGAAACCCGCGCTTCACGGAGGCTACGCTGAGCTGAACTAGTCTACCCGTGACCACGGTCTTTGCAATAGTCGAAACGTCGGGCAATAAACAAGGTATTTTACCTTAAATAATTCATGCGATTAAGACCCGTAATATATATATTTTCATAATGAGTACAAATCGCGACAGTTTATTAACATTTATAACTGTCATTGTCGCTTCATAGACGGGTGTTAATTTTCGAAAAATGACAGTTCCTTAGAAGAGTACGTTTTGCTGCCGATTCTGGGCCTAACCTCTCTAGGGTCGAGCTGGATTTTCCACTGAAAAATGGAGAAAAACCCGTGCAAGTCCCTAGTAAAATCGATTCGTCAAAAAGTTTAGTACCAGTATTTAGATCAATAATAACTTTCGAATTCTATATTATAGGTAGGTATGAACGAAGTAAATACTACCAAATATCTGAAATTCTATGAAATTTGTTTCATAAATAAAATATTATTTTTTTAATTAAAATAGTCTCTTTTTTTGGTTGAAACGAGACAGTCTACAACAGAGGTAGATTTATAACGAGGAGAGGACATATATTATAATTTTCTTCACTCATGAGTATAAACATTAATACACATTTAGGTACAAACAATTCGAAGAACTAAGTACCTCTTCAATGTAATCCATTGTTATTTTAATTAATTACCCTTTTATCCTGACAAAAGCATTTTCTTTTATAGTCTCACGACGGGAAAAGTAAGTTACGATATAAATGGTGTCATTTATAAACCTGAGTTAAAATTTCTCCTATAAAATTTTTGGTAATATAGATACTTTGAAAGTGATTCATTTTGAGGATAAGAATTTGAAAACTTTTTGAGGTAAAACAATTGCTTTGAATAATTGTTACTGGGTTTTCGTAATAGTTATTTTGTATCTTCTGTATTGCTTAGGTAGCGTTTCCTAATATGTTTTTTAAGCTTGTATGCTTTTCCTGTTTCACCTAAATAAGGCTTTATTATCTATAACTTAGTTTAATTATGTGAAAATATCGATTGGTTCTATTAGTTGAACTATATTTTAAAAGGAAAAAAAATGTTAATTGAAGAAAAAATCCAGAACTTCTAGAAAAATAAAATTCCAATTCAGTATGTACTTTCGCAAAAATAAATGGATCGTAAATCTTTGAAAGTTTTAGACTGTTTCAATTAAGATCTTATTGTATCTCGCCTTGAAGATTTAGATAAAACTTTCAGATCCAACAGCTTGGTTAGTTAGACTTGTAGATATTATCTGCGACGGAGCTGAATAATTATTGCTGATTGAATGAATTAAATGAAAACCTGGCAAGAGCAAGTCGGACCATGCTCAGTGTAGTGTTCCGCAGCACATATGAAAAAATATGATCTGAAAAAGTACACCAGCAAAAGAGCGTGTCTTCATAGCACTTACATCCTTTTGTTGAAAAGCGCAGTTTTTTAGCAGTAACTCAAAGATTCCGATCATGTTGTAGTCTTTTAGTAAAATACCTGGGAAAAATGGACGGACAGACAGACAGACGGACGGACAGGATGAAATAATAAGAGTTAAATTTTTGTCATTTTGGATATAAAACCCTAAAAACCACACACTAACAAAGGCAATTAACATCTTCATAAACACCGTAGATGTGGGCAAAATTAAAATAAAACTCCTTTAAAAAGACAATCAATAAAGATTTGCCCCTATTAGAAGCTTGTAGGGAACGTAGAGGTTGTAGAAGGTGTCAGCTGATAATGTTAAGAAAAGCTTTGATAGAATTGCTATGAGTATGTCGTAGCAATTGTATGTATGTAAAGCTTGCATAGATATATAACTACAATATACTATCTCATGTCATGAATATTGACTACTTGTGTGTAATGACACACAAGTAGTCAATATTCATGACATGAGATAGTAAGTACTGGTTATGACTCATTACGTTACATTCTAAAATGTGAGAATGTAACGTAATGAGTCATAACCAGTACTTACTGAGGGATAATGGTTCTACAGAACAGTATCTTAATTAGAAGACTATGTTCTGTTCAAGAAATGTCAGGATGTATTTATTGTATGTCAGTATGTAATGTGTGTGTCTGTATATTGTGTAAGGTTCCTATCACTCAGTTCAGTATTGTCGGGGTATCAATTCAGGGTAATATAGAATAATACAAAGTAACAAATGGCAATCAGCATTATATTGTCAAATACAATTCACTCTGGTTATATCAAGAAATTGGAGTAGGGAGGTATGCTAGTGTCACTTCCAAGAGGACCTATTGCCTAGGAAAAGAAGTGATAAGAAAACTAGGCCATCTCCTAATAAAACATTTGCCATATACATTTCCTAATATGATATTTACATAAGGAATCTGCTATGTATCCAATTGACTGAGCCTTAGATATACCATTGCAATGTCTTACTATATTACTACAAGGCAGATGATTCACAACTTACAGGACAATAGACAATTAGACACATTGCAATATCTTTTCATCAGTCAATCAGCTAATATACACAAACATCATACATAGTATAGAAAAACACTAACAATACAATACAATACAATAGAAACAATATAAAGTAACTTTGAATAAGGATCGTACCTTCGCCTACTAAAATATCTGTGGGTAATCTATAATATAAATAATTGATCTCTGAATTGTTCTGTGCCACAAGAAGGTATTTCATACATTTTAACATATCTACCAAAAATAGTTTTGCAGACACGGATGATCATATAATCATCGCTATGATAACCAGTCAATACATTGTGATGGTTACACCGTCATCAGACTCCAGACCACCTCTCAAACTTATAAAACAGTTCCACCAAACCTTCGTTCGGTTTTATACAACGATAAATAAACTGGAACGATCAATATTCCAAAACACATCTACATAGTAGATATCAATATCCAACACATAGATTGATTATAAATATGGCTATTTACATATCTAACACCCCCGTTGAGCCCGATCAACCGGGTCAAGCGATTATCCCGACTCCCGATCCACGGCTGCACAGAGAAAACTCGAACCAATCGAGGCAGCTGCAATACAAGTCATTAGGTGTCAGTAAACGTCTAAGTTAAAAGACGAAGAGCTATGTGAACCAATGAAGGCATTTATAGTCTATGAACTAGAGCTAATGGATCTGGCAAAGGTAAGCTGCCACCTGCCTGCTGCCTGTGTTATGGTTAAAACAAAAATTGCATTTAGATTTGTCAACTTGTATATTAGTAGTTAGTAGTCCATATTTTACGTAATCGAATTATAAATACTTATGGTCCTTTAAATAAAAAAATGGTCGTCTTTTTTCGCTTATTAAATTGTTTATGGAAATTTACTTAAATATAATGAATGATTAACTCAAATGTTGACACTTATGAAGATAAAACGGTCTGAACATTGATAAAGAAACAGAATTGGGTAGTTGACTACAATAAAAGTAAATTAATGTATACTAATCAGGTAATAGTAGATTTTAAAATGCTCTGAAAATAAGCAGTGTTCTTTTACATTTTGTCATTTTTTTTTAAATTTAAAAGCATGAAAACGAATACTAAAAGTAATGATTTGACGATAGGAATTTATGACGTCATAGGTTCCTATTTTATACACATTTCTTTAGGGCTTGTCGTTTTGACATTTCATAAAAAGAGACTAATTTGATTTCACAGTCAACATCCCAAGCATCTCTAACAACAAGATTATTTCTAAACACAGGCCGCATTAAAACAATTGAAATGTAATAACGTTGACACCAATTCTGTATTTTGTTTTACAAAAAATTGAGTCTTCTAATTTGATACGAGTTGGTTGTTTGCTCAGTAAACGTTTCAATTTAAATGCTTTTCACTTTGCTCTTGTATTTATTTAGGAAAATAAAAATAAGACGTATTTATATTCTATTGTTTGTGGATGATAAAATGGCACGGCAAACAGTCCGATTCGCCCTCGCCACCGCTTTGTAGGAGTTACTTACAATGAGCGTGATATCTCTTTGACATATTTATACAGATTGCTGAATTTGTTAAGTTACACCGCCACGTCACGAATGCCCGCGTCATTAATAGGTAAAGCACTTCAACTTGAACCTCAGACATTTTTAGATTCATTTTTGTGAGTTTAAGAGGCATTTCGCATTTACATGTCAATAATCCGCATTTTCAAGCATCAGCAGAAGAGCGACATTTCATGGATCTTACGCCCTTTTATTGAGAAACGCAGTTTTTCAGCAATAACCACACAGTTTAAAATGGAATATCCAAAAAAAAAAAAACTGAAAATTCTTAAAAATCTTAAAATGTTTTTAAAAGACCGAATGTTGTGCCACACGTTGATGTTTGCTAAAAAAAAAGAACAGATTCTGTTACATGTATGGAGTGACCTTAAAAATGTTTATTTTTATTATTAAGCTATTAAACTAAGTAGCGGCTACTACTAGACACCTTTTCACGAAATTGTATCAATACTCATTGAGTAGTCTTTGAGTAAAATGCCTGTGACATACGGATAGACAGACGGCATTGTGTGCCATTCTGGCACCCTAATAAAAAAGAACGAAAAAAGTAGCCATTTTACAATGATATTTGTATTATAAAACGTATTTACAAATAAAATTATAGGACAAAATACTCTTTGACCTTTACCTAATAAAATAATGCTATTTTATTTATTATTATCTAATTTATTCAGACCTAACAACATAATTATAATCAATCCGAGTTTCATTAAATTACGATGCACAAACGTCATTTCATAGAATTATGTCAAATTTGCGAAATAGCTCTTAATGACACTGGATGTAAATTAATGAGCATCATTTTTTTTAAGTCGATGTGCTTTAGTTTTCTGATATGAATATTTGTTTATGCCCAATACAAGACGGTCTGGATTCCTAATATTCTCCCTCCTAGTTGTATCTTTTGCTTGCTTAAACAATTCAGGGTGTTGTTTGCAAATTGACCTCATGCATCTTTTCTGTGCAATTAAAGCTTTTTGTACATCGGTAACATTTCCCCAAATCAATAAACCGTACCGCAGCACAGATTCAATGTAAGCAAAATAGGCTGAACACGCGGTTTTTTGCTTGCAACCTTCACTAATTTGTAGAGAGCAAAATAAAAACCATTAATTTTTGCTGACATATTCAATATGTTCAGCCCAGTTCAATTTACTATTAATAATAATACCAAGAAATGTCACATGGTCAGTATTTACTAAGCTATGTCCGTTTTAATTTATAGAGATGTCAGAGTGTAAGTGGTGTGTCTGACATAGCCGGCTTCGGGCGAGAGGTGGCGGCTGCACTTAACTCGTCTGCTACCGGATGGTTTCTGGCAGGCGCGGATGATTTGCTGTTAAGATAAGTTGGACTGAAGGTATTGCATTGCTTGCTTGGTATTGCACATGTGAGGTAGAGGTTTGAAATCTGCATCTGGATGAAATATTCAGAAATCCTGTTCTGTCAACGCTGAGTAACGATTGCAGTTAATTTTTCAAGGGTTTTATAAGATTCTTAGTTTTTATTGAGTGAGATCGATTTTATATACTCCAATAAATTAAATATATCGTAAGGCATAGACTTCCGACGCCATAGATAATTTAGTGTGGTGTTAATCAATGTTTATAACTAAGATTATTTAATGTAGATTATATTGAATTAAGAATTGCTTGTTCAGGTGTAGTTATTAGTTATTTATTTCAAAAAGTGGTCACAATGAGACAAAAGTTTAGTATATATGCGCAATTCGTGCCTTTGAGGCTCGGTCGGACTGTGTCCGACTGCTACGCAAAAGGTCGTGGGTTCGATTCCCACCCAGGATAAAACTTTTTGTGATGAGCACGATGGTTTATTCTGTGTCTGGGTGTAATTTATCTATAATATGTATGTATTTAGAAATATATAAGTATATTTATCAGTTGTCTGGTTACCATAGTACAAGCTCTGCTTAGTTTGGAATCAGATGACGTGGTGTGAGTTGTCCCAATATATTGTTAAGATATTCTTTTAAACCACTGCCATTGATTGACCCGTTACTCATATATGCCATAATTCGTCTCACTTATAGCAAAATATTTACAAAAATAGATTAATTACCGATAAACCCGCGTAATCCATCCACAAACTATGAAATTTGACATTTTGGTGACCTGACTCTACATTAGCTCCTCTAGCAAAGAATTCACATGCCATGCCCTCATTGAATCACGTTTTTCGAAACAAATACTAACAAACAGAACACACTGACATCCTAAAAAAATATTCCAAATCTCTTAGCTTAACGAATAAAAAAGTAATTAACGACTGGCGGTTTGCCCTCTTTGCATAGCCATGTTCTAATTTTCACCTAAAGGTAAGTTCTGAGCTCACAATTTTCAGTTTACACTAGTATTTCGATGCGGTACAATGCAGTCTGGTTTACTGCTGTAAAAATACGAAAATGGGCACTGTATCAAGGTGACAGATGATGTACCGACATGCTCTCATTATTGCCTGGTGTTGGGTGTACGAAAAACGAATTTGTTTTCAAGCTGTATAAGGTTTCGCTTTGTTGTGAATAAAAGGAAAATATTTGCGGGCGAGGGTTTATTTTACTTTTCGTATTTGATGTACGTTTTAAGTTTATTTTACGTGACACAGTGGGTACTACAGGTAAAAAGACTGATGAAAACAGTACTCACACTACAAGTAAATAAAAAAAACGCTTTTAACCGACGCATACCAAAGTTTATTAAATAATAATATATTATTAAATTTAACTATGACGTAGTATAAAAGTTTGATATATACCTATATTATGCTCTTTATATAACAATAAAGCAGGTTATTACTTAATATTTTATAATTTACTTTGGTGTAAACGCACAGAGTAATTTTCAATCACACTTTAATAAAAGCCTTAAAACAACAATAGTCATAAAATGGAGACAATTATTTTTGGTTTTATTAAAATCTAGATTAAGCTAATAATATGACTTATAAAATCTTAACTTTACTGAGCAATCATTAAAATAATAAAATATTCAAGATTGCTCAATAAAGTAATTGTTAAGTAAAAAGCACAGTATAACTGTGTCATAGTTAATTTGAATATAAATAAAATACAGTTTTTATTAAAATTTATTTTATTAACCCCATTCTTATTTACCTTACTAAGATTGTGTTCCTAACTGTGCTAAAAGAAATAGAATTTATAAAATTATAGCCGTCATTCGTCCTATGGGCCAAAAGGGCTGTGGGACAAAACAGTGAACGAGTCTGCGGAGGAGGGTTGTGTATTTGTTTACTATTTCTTTAAGAGTCCTGTTTTAAAAAAGAGTTGCAATCTTAATTGATTATTGGGTTGTTACTTTAAACTTTGTATGATAAAAACAATCACAATCAAGGCGATAAATGGTGAAAGTGAAAGTTATCACCCTCAGCGTTGAGGATAAACGACGCAAGAAGGGGGAGGTTACAATCGTGTCAAATTGTGTAAATACTATCTATTTCATGACCTTTATCTAAAGTTGTCCTGATCTATATAATCAGGTATAAAGCGTCCCAATATATTCAAGTCCTTAAACTAAATGGAAACTTAAATTAGGGTGAGGCCTGACAAAAATCCAGTTCTGTTGTAAAAAGTAACAGTCTTGACGAGGGCCGTAATGTAGCAAGTCTGTCCTAGATTTTTTGTTTTAGCTTTTGAGCGGTACCTTTTTTTTAAACTTGACGTTGCAGAATATGCTTTGGAGTAATGTTTCCAAGTTTTATTTGCAAAATATTGGGATTAATTTCAAGATTTTAGGAAGGATTACGAAGCTTTGGATTAATAATATTGATATAATAATTTTGTTAGGACAGTTGTAATTATTTACTTTTGTTGATATTTTTGGGTAATAGATGGCATTGTCCTATATATGTATGTGTCTAAATTATGCTTAAATAAAGAGAACGTAAATATGTTTTTTGTTGAAGTACAGTATTATACTATATACCAGATCTAGTGATTTTATTGGATTCCCAAGTCGTCAATCAATGCAGTGTGTAATCTGTACCAATCATCCTTAAAGTGCCGTCTGATGCATAAACAGTATTTAGGATGAAATGTATAATGCTACAAAAAAAACATTAAAAGTTGCTCATAGCGAGATCTCTTTAGAAATAGAAAACTTATAAGCAATTTAAAGTCAACATTTGAAAAACCGCACAGGTTAGACAAAAAGTAGATTTTCTTCAAAACGTCTTCACGGATTTTTATCAAACAAAGCCGAGAACCAACCCGTTGAACTAGTTTTCTAATAAAATAATCAAAAGCCGTTCTTTTATTTAGACGCCTTGTTGCCATAAACACATATACACTTGATAGAATTAAAACACCCCTCCTTATATTGGAGATAATAAAGAAAACGAAGAAAAACTACTCTAACGATTTGAATAACGCTCTTACGTCTTACAGTAACAAAATTAGTTCAATCTTTTAATATTTAAATATCTGGCACTTAGCACCAAAAGTTAAAAATTGAGAATTTTAACTGCAGTTACAAACTGCAGCGTGCAAAGAAGTTTTACACCCGGATCACGTACCTATTTTATCCGATTACATTATCTTTAAAATAGGCTTTTACAACGGTATGTACCTATTAAAAATAGTCGGTCTTTGACTTAAGCAAATAAATAACATCGTTTTAGTCCAATCTACTTAAGTTTTAAAAAGGGTTTATTTAATACTTTTTCAGTGAGATTGAATAAGGTTTATGATTGGCCTTATGCTATGAAACACCGCATTCTTCGCGCTCTATCTTAAAAATAGTAAAATATTTAAAATTTCATAAAACAGAATGTGTTGAGAATTCAAGGTTCTAGAGTTTTTATAAAACATGCATATTGATTTGTAATTTTTTTAAGGTGGTGAGGTGACTGGTCTATCTTACTACGTTATGTGAAAAATGTCAAATACATCCCATAAATCTTTATATATTATGTTTTTGGGCTTATTAAAGAAATAAAAAACAATTTTATTCGGTAATAAGACTCGATTTAAATCCAAAATCTCACTTCCATTTACGTATACGCATCGTTTGCCCCAACTGTAACAGTATCATTCACTCACAATCGTACGTAAGGATGAATATGAAATGAGGGTAATTTGGAGGGTTCGACCAAATCGTGGATCAGGAATGAATTGGAATTGGGTAGAAAAATTGTAATTCGTGACCAATTTCTGCATAAATAATTTAAAGATTGCAAAAATATTTTTATTAGTTCTAAAAATTTAACGCATTGAATATTAATGAAATTTGGTGAAAAGGTACAGTAGTAGCCGCTACTTTGCTAAATAATAAAAAATAAATATTTTCAGGAAGGTACTTCACAAGGTATGGCGCATCGACAGGTCTTTCAAAAACATTTCAAGGTTTCTAATATTTTTTCTTGATTGAGTGAATATTTTTGGAAATAATCGTTTCAAAATTTACATAAATTGTGTCCACTTCCCACTTGTTAACCGTGTGACCAAAAAATATGAAAATTCACAAGGTAGCGCTAAATAAATATATTAACTAAATTATTGTGGACATGACCATATATACCATCATTGAGTTATTGCCGAAAACCTGCGTTTCTCAAGAAAATGGCGTAAGTGTTATGGCATACGCTCTACTGCTGGTGCAATTATTTAAGTTTGGGCATGGTTCGACATGCTCTTGTCCGTTGTTTTTATTTAAGAATACACTAAGACCATTTTGGATTTAGAGCAATCAATTTCAATTCATCTAATTTTTGTATTAAAAATAAAGTGAAATAAATTGTGTGTATTCTACAAGTTGCCCATTTACTTCTAACACCTTTGTTAGGTAAAACTTACCGCGGTATGGAATTCGTATGTTTTGACACAAATTAACATTTTATCGAAGCAAATTCGGTCTAAATCAAACCGTTTGTTTTGAAATGTTAACCAACACTAACCGTTTGTTGAATGCTACATGAAAGCCATTGATGACATTAATCAAGGCAGACCAAATTGGATTGACTGTTCAAAATATTAATTGTTACTAAGCTTAGAGAAGAAGTTAAGCAATGAGAAATTTAAGCTAGTTTACTGATTGCGGCTTCTTTACTAGCTCTAAGACCAAAGCTTTCACTGTTACTCTTCTAATTACTCTCAACATCCCAAGCGTATTAACTTCGACTTAAGTTCCAACAAAGTCTGGAAGTAGTTTAATTCCAGAGTACCTAAATATTTTATGACTTGGAATGTAAAGAAGAATATTTCCTACGTTCTCTTATATCTATTTTCTTAATCTCATACATTTTGTACGACGCGATCTAGCGAAGATATAAACGGTTATGCAAACATAACAGACGTGACAGCGAGCTTAGTATAAACTTCTATTTAGCTGGATTAGTAAGACCTTGAGTTTGCTAGAATAAGGCTGCCTATTTGAACGAGCGTCGCCCGAGCACACAGGTAAGTGTCAAACATGTATTTGTAATAAGTTTAATACTTTATAGGTAAACTACGTGTCGTGGCTTTTAACTACAGGCATCAGTATTCTGAAATCGATTGTATTAATATGTAGGTATTGTAAGTGTTCTTCGTCAGGAATAGTTTTCAGGTACTTGGTGCTTGTAGGTACTACCAATGTAGTAGTGTAGATACATGTGTAGCCTTTTAACTAAAAGTACTGAAATGTTTCCCTGTACCGAGACAGATTATAATTATAGCGAGAAATTGCTCCTATTGGTCATAGCGTGATGTTATATAGCCTTTCTGGATAATTGGGCTATTCAACACTGAATGACATTTTTAATTCGAATCAGCAGTTTCTGAGATTATCGCGTTTTAACAAACAAACGAATAAACTCTTCAGCTTTATAATATTAGTATAGATATAAGCTCCGACTTCATCATAAGATCAGGTCATCAAATATGCACTAATGTACCAAATTTCAGCCCAATCGAAAATCAGGAAGTGGATATAATTTAGCTTTCAAGATACCCACACAAACTAACACACAGGTTAAATAAAAGCTTGTAAAAAAAGTGACTATATTAATTTAAATTTTCAAAGTATAGGATAACCCTGCAAAACGATTACAATTTTCTTTTACTTGAAATAGGACGTGCCATCAAAGCTTTTACTCTAGGGCGTTCTTTTGTTTCAACCGATATCTATTCGATGCTTTTGATGTCTGATACAAGTGAAATTGTCAATGGAACGAGATCGACTGCAGTTAACACCATTTTTTTGTAGTATTTACGTTAAAAATATTGCAGAATTAGAATTTCAAGTTGGCTGACCATGACAACTAATTTGTGTACTCGTAAAATTTATACGACGAGCTTAAGTGTACTACTTAAGTGCTTATTGCATTTAACAATTCATAATGAGTTTGTGTAGGAAATTTAAATTCTATTATTCCGGACTCTCATAATAAACCGCTTTATATTTTTTACACGATTGCCTTTGAAATGTATATACAGTGTAGGTATTGTTTTTGTAAGTTTTTTTTGTCTATGGTTTCGTCATTCATCCAGAACTTCTAAACGCTCTAGAACGACGTCATTGAAGTATTGTTAGAATCATGAATTGACTCTAGATAATAAAGGTTACCTACCTACGTTAATTTTAAAAGGCAATATGGGTGCCGTCACACGTGAATAAAGTCTTATTTGGTTTATTTATTTCCTTTGATAGGCCACATGAGCATTAAAATAAAGGGGACATTAAGACTATTTGAAATATGTAAGTATAACAATTAGCCGGTTTGATTTGCAGGATAAATAGTGACTTCTTTATCTGATTTATTATAGTAATAATCAATCAGATTTTAATCAGTCATTTTTGTTACACATCTAATGTCACGGGGTAATTAACACGTAATTACACTCTTGAATGTTAGTATAACGCACTACACTTGTACACTTTCTATGGGTCTTAACTTTATGGCCGAAGATCCAATTTGATTTGACCCATAAAAAATACATTGAAAGTTTTTATCAAACTTTTTCATGTATATTGTTCAGACTTTATGTGGTTGGCAGAGAGTTCATTTTGCTTTGGTACTGAGAAATTTAATTTTAGTCGAGTTCCCGGTCCCCTTGTGACATATGATATTGAATCACGGACGAAAGGTGAGTTTTCAGGTTTTGCGACAATCTGATTTAGGAAAAAGTTGTAATAGTCGATAAATTACAAGTCGTTCCGGCAAGTATATTTTGATTTACTCACTTTTATTGATATAAAAAATTTTATGCATCTATAAACCGGTAGTGATATTTCTATGCTTTTAACCATATGTCACTTTTTTACAACCGGCTTTTAAAAAAGCAAGTACAGTAATAAAGATAAAAAGTATTAAAACTTAGAACAAGGCGGTATTTATGTATTTACTAGCCGTTGCCCGCGATTAGTCTTAAGTTTACCAATTAAAATCAAGTTAGGCGTTTGCGTACTTAGTTTTAGTTCAACACATTACTAGTCCTCTAACATTGTAAAGTTTTTATTGACTTGTTTTTTTCACCTTTTCTCCGGTTTAACTGCCAGATACTTATGATCATCATATCCTATGCATATCATATTATAATGATGAAATTTAACCACACCCGTCTATTATACGTTGTATATTTTCTTATTACATCATAAGATATTGAGGGTTATGGAAACTTTAATCGAGCGGTGCAGATATCATCAGATATTCCACCCATGACTTTTTGATTTGAGACAGAGTCTCAAAATGGTTTTTCATAAACATTATGAATCAAGCGATAGCGACTTTTACAGAAAATAAATGCGAACCCGCTGTTTACTTTCTAATTTATTAGTGAAATGTATGCAGCAACTGCGTGTAAACCCGGTGTACAGTAATTTGTTTTAAAATACCGGGACTTACAGTGATTATTTTATAACTGTTTTGTAATTCTGAAGTGCCTAGAATTTATCATATTATTATTTACAAATTATTGCTCTTTGTGAGTTCGAAGTCAAAACTACTTCGAATCATAAACCATTCAGGAACCCATCATCAAACACGTACAAAACATATCAGAGGTGGACACTTCTGATATAATCCATATTACTGGACAGCAATTTGTATATGACTGAACATCTTCGAGATTGAAGAAATATATGTTTAGGTACAATGTCTAACAGATTTTCATTGTCAAATTCAAGCAGACTGAATAAGCACTCAGTCTGTACACACACTCACATGCACAAGAGTGCAATACTCTAGCAATCTGGCAATACACTGTCAGTTGCTAAAATTTGACAACATGCAAAGTAAATAACTATACCCAACCTAATTGCATTGCGAAATCCCATTGTATATTATACAAGTATCGCACCTGTGCAAGTGTCATACACTTATGTGTAGGTACAGTGTACACTGTTCATACACTATTCGCTGCTGAAATTCTACTACACCTTCCTGTTACACGTTGAATAATATGACCTCCATTTTCCATCCATTATACCAAGAATTCAGAGTGCAAGCGAAATTCTTTATTACAAAAAATATTCACACGAATTCATGCAAATTGTAATGCATACAATGTGCTTTACAATGTCGTGAAAATGATTGCTATTTAAAAAATTTGCTTCGACTCGGCTTCAATTTAAATTACCACATAATTATGTAAACATAAATAGGCACCAAGTCACGAATATTCAAATAAATATGAAAAAATATAAAATATTACTCTAATAAGTGTAGGTAGGTATACAATGCAAACTAATTAAGTATAGGTGCAGGTACATTATGCTAAAGGTCATGTATCCACTTATTTTACAAAACATCGAAAGTGCAGAAGATAAGCTACAAACGTAATTAGCTCCAGCAATACACACATTAACGCAACTCACAGTTTACAGAACAAAGTTATCTGAGTATCCGTGTCCGTGAACACAGTTTATGTGTGCGTTGCTAGTGATACCTCCCTTTTCTTCTGTACTTTAGGCATTTTATGTGTTTGGTGACCATGTTGTAGGCGATTGTGGCTATTAATGCTGACAAATGTTAGTTTCGCGTTAATTTAATGACAACATTAGCCCGCCATTCTGTGGTCAACAATTAAGCCCAGTAGTCCGAGGCTAAATAAATTAACGCGATTTAAAATCATTTATAATAGCGTTAGCCACTTTGTAATTTAAATTGTCGTAGGATAACAGAAATCTAGTAGTAAAATGAAGCTGTTTATTGACGGTTATTTGTGCATGTTTAAAAAGCTAAAAGTTTTAATTCGCGCCTTCATTTAAAGAATAGTCTTAATTTTGAATTCAAATTGGGTTTCAGGTGACGTCATGGGAGTCAATACGATAATCTGGTTGGCTTCATACAATGGATTCAGGAGACCCACATTTGATGTTGTTTAATAACTCACAAATTTTTGTTCCGAATCTGAATAAACATACAGAAAACAATACTGTATACAGTGTGTCCGACGTTTTGTAGATTATCTTTAAACCGTCTAAACTAATTTATAGCTCACCAAGTCAAAATATATATATATATATATATATATATATATATATATATATATATATTTTATATATATATAAATGTTATAATCTGTACTGTTTAAAAGAAACAATGGGAAGTTTAGTATGTTACTTATTTCTAGGTCAAGCAATATCATCTACATAACTGTATAATATTTCAATTACATTAAATACTAAATCGACGACTATAAAAGCCTAATTTCTCAAAGGCCCTATTACTTAAATGTCGCCAGAAATTTTATGATTTTTACAATAACTGTTTTGGCCAAACCATTTATATTTGTCCAAAGTTATTTAAGAGACTTTTTAATACATTTACGGAAATTATTGTCGAAAAGAGCTATAAATGTAATAAGGGTGTAATCGAAAAGATTGTATCGGATTGTAATAAAGTATGGCTGAATGGGTTCGTTCGTATTCGGAGAAATTGTTCCAACAGAAAATAAAATATTTTTAATGTTGATAAAATACTTTTATTTTGTAAATATATTTTCCGTTGCAATTAAGAGTTGCTGTATTTTATTTCAGGGAATTCACTTTAAATTAATATTCGTTTAAATACATTTATACGCATATTTATATTAATACCTGTTGACTAAGTGTCGTTTTTTAAATTTAAAATCAGTAAATCGTGTGAACAGAAAGGTGTGGTCATATTTCAGCCGCGAAAAGTATATTGTATAAATATTGTATCTCGTGCTTAAATTTCAATAGTGAGTGGTGTATACAGTGGTCACAGCATTATTATCGTACGTTTGCATGGTGCAAATTCTAATTGCAATATTATGACATAAAACGATTTATGAGTTAAATCGTTTTATGCCATAATATTGCAATTAGATTTTGCTTTAATGTCATTTAAATGTTATAATGTTACAAACCACAAGATATTGAAAATACAAAAGGCAAGCTGTTTACATACTTCGTTCGAGACATGCACATGTTAAATTATTAGGAATTATAGCAAGTTGTAGCACAATATAAGAAGCTTTTAGTGTAGAACAGCTACGAGCTAATTGTTTTTCGAGAGCTGAAATAAATTATCGTGTCTCATTTAAAAATGGATCTTTATCGAGAACATTTTCGTGCGATGATTTTCTATTTTTCAGGTCTAAAATCTGATAAGTCATATGATCAACTTGAAATGGCTTTTATGGATGAAAGACCTTCAAAAACTACCATCTATCGTTGGCATAGGGAGTTCAATCGCGGTTGCCTTACTTTGGGGACTGAACAAAGGAGTGGTCGTCTAAAAGGGTGGCTATCACGGAAAAAAGTGTGCTGGCAGTAAGAACACAGCAATAAAAATTCAAAAAAACAGACGAAATACAAACGAAAAAAGATTTAGCATATACTGCAAATTGGTTTAGGAAATAGTCTAGTCAACAAGTGCCTTTTTGGTCAACTTTTTTCAGTAGTCTCCGAAAGTTATGACTGAGGTGTCATTCGATTTGGAATGGCATCTAAATGATTTTTGAAAAAAATGAAGTTCCGCTTGCAAAAATTGCAAAAGTTATTAACAATTAACTAAAAAAAAGGGGTTTAGTTTTTTGCAAATATCTCAAAAACTAATAAAGATTTTTAAAATTAAAAAAAAATATTCAAAAGGAAAAAGAAATTTCCTAAAAAAAAGTTTTGACTCCTGGAATTGTAGGACCAATATTTCTAATTTTCCCAGAGGGTTGAAAATACGCCCGAAAACGGGTACTCCGGCTCGCGCAAGCCACGCCCCCTTCGGACCTTTAATGAATAAATATTGAAAAAATTCAGGCGCCTACAGGACAGATCAATGAACTATAATCCGTGGGTAAAAAATTTTTATCGCGATTTTTCAATAAGTTTTCCATTAATTAATTAACAATTTTTTTTAGCATGAACATTAACATTGCAAGTGCGATAATTGTTAAACTATTAATCTGAGATTTTTTTCCTTTCGTGGAGCTATTTCTCAAAGGTCTTAAAATAAATTCCCGTTGAAAAAATTAAAAAATATGTTAATTTTCGTTTTTTTATTAACAATTTACTAAGATGGGGTAAGGTGACGAATCCTTTTTTAGATTCTCTAAATTGAAGAGTTTGTTTGTTTGAACGCGATAGTATTAAGAACTACTGGTTTGAATTGAAAAGTTGTTTTGGATAACCCATTTATCAAGAAGGCTTGAAAGCTATATACTCGTAGCATCATGCTACGTTAAAACGGAAAAAATTGACGCCTACGAAGTTCCGCGGATCAACTAGTGTAAATAAAAATCAGTTTAGTATTGACCCCTTGGTCAATACTAAACTTATTTATATTTCAATCAATGAAAGACAACCAAGTTTATATATTGATAAAAAAGTTCAATTTTTATAATCATTTGCCCTATAACATTTAGCACAACGTAAGAATACAATTTAGACTAAGATTAACTCAGTAATATAACTAATAAACAAGACCATTGATATGTACAATCACATCTTTTGCAGAGCAGTTTAAAAGTATTATATAAAATACCAGCAACACAATATTCAACAAACCATATACTGCAATATATTTTTATCTGTCAATACATATTACTAAACATTAAACATCTACATATTAATATTACATCTACAGTAATATACAACAGTTTTAAAATCAACAACATAAGATATTCGTACCTTGCTCAGCTGATACCAGTAGAGGAATGAGAACTAATGACACGTGTCACTACTGTTATTTCTGACCTGACTTTAGGTCAAGCTACGAAAGCTATTATTTCAGAACGGCTGCACCTATTTAATTTATATTTTTTACTGTGTTTGTAAATGTCAGGATTAGATTTGTATAAAATACACACATCAAAAGTGTCTAGGGATCAACATATATTTTTGCAATAACTTTTCTCCTGATTGATTTTTTTTTTTTTATTTCTTTAAGGATTCATCAAATAAAGTGTTTTCGTTTGTCACAGTAACGATAAACCAAGTCACCTTTGCATTAATAAAGAAATTTGCCATTTTCCTAATAAAGGGATTTTTGACATTTGAACCACTAACATTAAAGTTCGAAAAAAAGACTGAAATAACAGTTTTCTTTAAAATTTTATTGGGTAACTTAAACAATTAATAATCCGTGTTTCTACCGCGAACACTAACAACACAAGAACATCGGTTTGGCATACTCAAAATGAGTTCATCCAAATCACGCTGTGGAATGGCCGCCCATGTTCGTTGCAACAACAAAAAAAGGTCTTCTTGCGACTGGATACCCTCCATATTCGGCAGAGCTCTTCTCTGTAGCATATCCCATGCATGCTCAATCGGGTTCAAAAGTACCTAAGCCTAACATCACGATGGAAGAGCGTCAAGCGTTGAGAGACCTGCGTAGCAACCAGGAAATCTTAGTGCTTAAGGCTGATAAAGGAAACGCCACCGTTGTGATGAACTCCAGCGACTATGATTGTAAAATACGGAATCTGTTAAGTGATACTTCCATCTACAAGCCGGTGTCATACAACCCTACCGCGAGAGTTACCAAACGTGTGCGCACATTAATCGGGGACCATAAACATTTGTTTACGGATGAAGTGTTCGACCGTCTGTACAAGCCGAGAATTGTGCAGCCTCCTAAACTATATGGCTTGCCAAAGATTCACAAGAAAGACGTACCATTACGCCCGATCGTAAGTCAAATTGATTCTCCTACTTACGATCTAGCGAGACACGTAGCTTCAGTACTGCAGCCATTGGTAGGGAAAACTGCATCGTTCGTGAAGGACTCTCGCCATTTTGTGGATATACTCAAGAGCGTACGCTTGGAACCGTACGAGATAATGGTGAGTTTCGATGTCGAGTCATTATTCACTAGTGTTCCGATAAGCGAATGCCTTGACGTCATAAAAGTAAAACTGAGGGACAGCGGCCTGCCAAAAGAGTACATTGTTCTACTGAGTAACTGTTTAGAGGGTAACTTCTTCCTCTACCGTGGACAGCATTACCTCCAGATCGACGGAGTGGCTATGGGTAGTCCAGTAGCACCGGTAATGGCCAACATCTGGATGGAGCATATAGAAGAAGTTGTCGACCTGCAAGCGTTTCACGTCAAGCTCTGGAAGAGATACGTCGATGACGTATTCTGTATCATGAAGGGCGACAGGGGCACAGTAGAACAATTTGTAAAACATCTAAACTCGATCCACCGTAATATCAAATTCACATTTGAAATGGAGGTAGGTAGGTCGTTGCCTTTTCTTGATGTGAAGGTATCGGCCAGACAAAATGGTACCCTCGGACACGCAGTATACCGAAAATCTACACACACGGATAGGTATTTACATGCTTTATCGCACCATCATCCGCGCCACTTACAGTCCGTTGTAGCTTCTTTAACAAACAGAGCATACGACCTTTGCGACCCCGAACACTTGGAGGGTGAACTTGCACACGTTCGGGAGGTACTAAGAAGCAACGGATACAAGCATAACCTTCAACGTGCAAAGAGCAGAAAACCAGAAGTAAATGCCGACAGAGTGCCAGCTTTCATGCCGTACGTCAAAGGAGTTACGGACAAAATTGGAACAGTATTGAAGAGTTACTCCATTAAGACTGTATATAGTCCGCACTCCAAGGTTTCGAAGCTTTTACGAACGGCAAAGGATGTTATTCCGCTCCAAACACCCGGCGTGTACAAGGTGGATTGCAGTTGCGGTAGTTCCTATATCGGACAGACCAAAAGGACAATCGCAGACAGGGTCAAGGAACATATCGCTGCTGTAAAAAACCGTCAAGTTTACAAGTCTGCTATCGCTGAGCATTTGTTGGAATCAGGACCAAATCACTGGATAGAATTGCATAAGCCACAGGTACTTTCCACCGATCGCCACTATTATTGCAGGATAGTACGCGAGGCGGTTGAGATCAAGAAGTATAAGAATTTCAACCGAGAAGATGGATACCGGCTCTCACCATCTTGGAACCCTGTTATCAACAAATGTAATCGTAGCCGTAAAGACACCGCGCCTCAGTGTAAAGACGTTGTAAGTGTAGTGTGTAGAAGTACCGACAGTACAAATTATCAAAATTATCAAGACCAGGCGAGGGTAGTTGAAAAACCCCGCGCCTCACGGAGACATCGCTAAGCTGCCATCAGTCGACCCGTGACCACGATCGGTGCAATTCGATCGAAACGTCGGGTAAATAAAAGGTTCGTACCTTTAAATAATTCACGCGATTAAGTCCCGAAATATAACTAATAATCGGGTTCAAGTCTGGCGACTGAGCAGGCCAGGGCAGGACATTGATGTTAGCTGCGGCGAGAGTCTGTCTTACAACTCTTGCGGTGTGCGGTCGTGCATTATCATGCATTAACTGAAATAAGGGACCGATTTGCACTTGTAGAGGAACGATGACGTCTGATACAATCGTCTCAGCATAAATTTGAGCGTTGAGGTTGCCTCTGATCCAAATCAACTCAGTTCTTCCGCCGATCCAAATACCCGCCCATACCATGATGGTTCCACCACTATAAGGATGGACTTCCTGGCAGGATTTTAATCGCTGTTGGCGTCCAGGGGTTCTCCAGTGTCGTATACGTCTTGTATCCGGTCTCATACCAAAACGAGACTCATCAGAAAAGCACACGAAACGCCATTGTTCTTCTGCCCAATTTCTGTGTTCAAGAGCCCATTGATATCGAATCCTACGATTGTGCATTGCTATAGGTGGTACCCGTAGCGGACTTCGGGAATGAAGGTTCACTTCATGCAAGCGGTTTCTGACTGTTTGGTCGCTAATTAAGTTCCCTGAAGAGTGATGAAGCCTCACGGCTAACATCATGGCGGTTATTGTTGGACCTCTTCGAGTTAAGATTTGAATGTATCGGTCTTGTCTCCGTGTGGTGCAGCGATACCGTCCTCCATGGCGCTCAGCTACGGTACCAGTGCTTCGGTAACGTGTCCAAAGTCGACTGATAACACTCTGACTTGTATTCAGAGCTAAAGCCACAGTACGTTGCCGGGAACCAGCTTCTATCATTCCCACGGCTCTGAGCATTGCTTCCCTGCTTAAATGACGTCGCCGCTCCATAATAACGTTGGTTTTAATCAGTAGTAGGGAAACAGTAGCACTAATAATGTCTTCAATGCGTTGTATGTTTTTATAGGGAAAATATTGACAGCTGATTTTCATCTTTTACTCGAATTTGATTCACAGTTCCTGATTCAAATTATGAAATGCACCAAAAAGGATCCATATAAATTTATAAAATCATAAATTTATTACAAAGCCACATCTCAATCTCAAGAAATCCGCATAAAAATGCTTGATCCCTAGACACTTTTGATGTGTGTATTTGAAAAATATTACTCAAAAGAATCCTTATAAACAAAGTGGTCTGAAATGGTCTGTACCTAATGCCGTGTCAAAGGCGATTGTTCAAGTGACTATGGAATTTAGTATCGCTACAAATTTTGTTGTGCCAAGATGAAAACTTCTGATTTATGTAGACATTAATATATACTTTCAGAAAAACCAACAATGATTTACCTAATTTGCTGGGTTTAATTGATATGGGTGGATGAACTTCGAAAATCGAAATATTTATATACACTTTTTTTTTTTGAAAATAGGACATAACTATGATATTGCGTATTAATTATGTATTACACATGATGTGTAACACTAGTTTATGGCTATGAATTCGGCTTTTCAGTGATATATAATCCGAATCTCTATCTCACAAACACTTCACAACTGTCACAATAACGGTACGAGTCTCTGTCTCACAAAATATTTCTGATTGTTACTATGTATATGGAGTCTCTATCTCAAACTCACGTAATGTAACCACAATATCATACACAACACGAGAAATAACAAAAGCTATTTGTTATTAATACTTTAAACTGTTTTCTTAATGGACCGGCACCAAACAAGCTTTATGCACAGACAAACAAGTGACATGACATTACATTTCAGTGTTGCCATAACTTTTGCCATATCCTCTACAAATCGATTTTTTTATTAAAATTCATACTATGTTCTTATTTTTAATCGAGTCGGGTCCTAATCTAAAGGTATCAAAGAATATGCTTATTAAAAAGTATAGTGTATAAATATTATAGTTCTTTACATTCAAACGGTGCAACAAATAATAAAGTATTTATATTAATTATTTAATAAAAATCGATATTACGATTTTATTTTTGTAATAGTGTTACCACCGTTAAAAATAACTTCATACGAAAAAAAAGGAAATAAATAAACTGAAAGACTAATATTTGCATCTCAATATTCCGGCAAATGTGAGACTCCATATCATTAGGTATATAATAACGTTATAATTAGAAACAAGAATTATACATTTAATCAACTTGTGGCACAACGTAAATACTAGCGATACTGCTGGCTACCCCTTTAAAATATACAATATTTAAAATTCTTTATTCACTTATGATGCAAAACAACACTTGTGATACAGGAATACCGACAGATTAAATATAAAATATTAATTCTAATATCAAAAGAAAGAAAGAAATGGCCTTTCTTCGTCAGGCAAAATCTTTACACTACTTTACGTGTGTATGTTTTACTGTATGTCACATACGACACGACCGGAGAGATATTGGGTATTTGAATAATGAAAATATGTATATTACGGGTCTTAATCGCGTGAATAATTTAAGGTGTTTGTTGCACGACGTTTTACCTTAAAATCCATACTAATATTATAAATGTGAAAGTAACTCTGTCTGTCTGTCTGTTACGCTTTCACGCTCAAACAACTAAACCGATTTAGATTAAATTTGGTATGGATATAGTTTAAGTCCTGGGGAAGGACATAGGATAGTTTTTATCGCGATAACCGACATCCACGCGGGCGGAGCCGCCGGCGAAAGCTAGTATATCTTATATATTTTCATAATGTGTACAAATCGCAAAAGTTTATCAACATTTATTTGACTAATATCAATACAAAATATTTTGTAGTAACCAGGTATAGACATGTAATAAAGTGTTCTGAAAATATGCTCATCTATAATTTAACGTATTTATTATTTTTGACGTTTCTTAAAAAGAGGCTGTTTTGGCTTTAGTCAAGTACCCTATTGAGTGCAGAACCAACGGCTTACCGTGGGAATTGTATTGGAGGGGTATGATATTTTTCGAAAACTTTCACCCATCTGTCAATAGAAAAGAAAATTTTATATTAAAGGAAATTGTATCTTTTAACAAACATCTCGTTACACTGCTTAAAACAAATATACCTCTTTATTAAAATAGGTACTGAAGAAAACAATTCTGCTCACAACATTATTCATAATAAATATTTAGTATATTGCAGTTTAAATACTGTAAGGCAATTGCAATATTGTCTACGGAACTGAAATGCTTTGTCTTTTTGCCTCTTCAAATAACTTTCGTCTCAAAAACACACGACTATATTAGGATGAACTTTGTTAAATTGTGTCGGATTAAATGCGGATTTCACAGTATGAATTTTCGCAACGTTTGTTCTGTAATTTATTGTGCTTGTTGTTTTAATATCAAGGGTATAAATAAATATAAAAATGTGTTTAATTTTTATAAATTGTTGAAGTATGCTTTGGTTTAATGGTAACTTATTGTATATTGGTTTTTTAATAGAGCACTTACCATGTGTTGCTCTGTTGCACTTACTTTACAAACATACAATAATTGATCAAACAAATGCTTATGAATTAATCAAAGTTTTTTCGAACTATATCGAGCCCACGACCATTTGTAAGTACTAGATACTACTGAGCCACTATTTTATTTAGGTATATCGGGTGTCCCAAAACTATGCCACATGTAGGGTAAGTACCATAAATATTGTAAATAGAACATTTGACTGAAATAAGACATCAAATTGATTTTAAAAATAGTTTGAACTGTATTCGAAGATTTTTAAATAATCTACTACCTGGACTGGCAATCGAAAACAAAATTTGAAAAAAAAACAGCCTGTATTTTTATGATACCAAAGGAAATTATTTTTTTCTAAACAACACAATATTTAAAAAAACTATACAATAACTATGGAAAACTATACAATTTAACATTTAAGTTAAAATACATAATTACACCGAAGTGCAACTTACAACAAATTTAACATAACAAATGCTCAAAGCATTCTGTAATACGCAAATTAGCGCACTTTTTATGTATTTATGTGCCGATTTACTAATATTTGCGTGATGAATATTTGAATTAATACGTTTAAGTTTAGTTTGTAACTTGAAATTGCAAGAAGCAGAAATACTGTAAATATTGTCTAGCAACGTGATTAAAATTTTAAATTGTATTTTATAAAATTTAACATTTCAAAGCCTTCCCTTTATTTAAGACTAACTGACCCGCGCAACTTCGTATTCGTCATTTTTTTCCGTTTAAACAATATTTTTCATTGCTGCTCCGTTCCTATAGGTCGTAGCGTAATGTTACATAGCCTATAGCCTTACTCGATAAATGGGCTATTCAACAATAAAATATTTTTCAATTCGAACTAGTAGGTAGTTCCGGTGATTATCGCGTTCAAACAAACAAACCTATAAACAAACAAACAAACTTTTCAGCTTTATAATATTAGTATGGATACTATGACATTGAGAAAAAAAAATCCCTATTACTTACCCTTTGAACTGGTATCATAAAAATACAGGATAGTGCTTTAATAATAATAGCGCGAGTAGCACACCCTTGACCTCCGCCCTCGTCACCCCATTCCGCCTTGCAGCTACAGGGTTCAACACCCGCAACTTACTGAAGCGTCAAGCTTGTTGAGCGACAAGTACTTCTCTCCGCCGACGTCGCCACCACTTGTACGTCGGCGAGGGAGAGGCGGGCTGCCGACACGCTAAGGACCAATAGGCCCACTGGCCTCAAACAGGGCCCCCGCCATCGGCGGTGATCTGCGCCGCATAAGATGTGTAAAGACAGATTAATGAAAGAGAACGTCATATTCTGCTGGTACAGTGCGGGGAACTAACGGTGCTGTATACCGTGAACGGATGCTGCCTCTGTTTCAAATGCGTGCGCCGAATGTCAACGTTACGGCTTAACAATTATCAGAACAAGTGCGGGCCATTCAGCGCTGTCCTACTAGCGCCCGTGGCCTGGCTACGGTTCGGTGACCTCTTCGGAGAAATGGAGAATTTTGTCTGACAATCGTTAAATTTGTTATTGGAAATATATACTGAGGGATGGCACCGTTATCGCAACGGTGCCATCCCTCAGTATATATTTTCTGTCGTGTCTATCACCGATCCGGTGAGTCCCGAAGACGTGAACAGTTGGAAATTATATGTCTATAATTTCCAGCTGTTTACGTTTTGCTAACGGCGAGACACTATCAAGTAGCCAGGATAATCCAACAGCAACTTGCTCTGAAATATCACCTTGTGGATGTTGAAGTACCGTACTAGATTGCTGAACCAGTTCTTAAAAATGGTCACATCACGTTGTACTAGGATCGCTCTATCATCACAGACAGGACTGTTGTTGACAACAGCTTGATATCGTGGTGATAGACGATCACAGCGTCGTGCAATGATCGTCGACACCACCGTCCCCTACGATTACAATCTCGAAAAGATAAACAAATCAAGTATCTGGATCTGGCGCATATATAGATTGTCGATATGAGGGATGTTGATTCGACGATCATTATATCAATAGTCGTATCCGTTAATGGTCTGATTGCCAAGAGCCTCGACTAGCACCTTGAGAAGCTCGCGTTAGGCGGTCGGATAAAGGGCTCGATACAGAAGAATGTGCTTCTGGATAAGGCCTGCCTAGAGAGGAGGTTCCTTTCACTGGAGCCGTAACCATCGGTAGCTTGGTCCCCGATGCCGGTGGAACACTGATTTTATATATTTTTAAATATATGTTTTTTTATATTTATATACTTAAAATTGTTATTTACAAGGTTTTACAATTTAAAAAGAGCATAACAGAAATAATAATTATAATTAAAATCTATATTAATTTAAGAAGCAAACTACTACACTTGTAAAAAGTAGATTCTACATGTAATGCCTGCTCGCAAACGATAGGTAAAGCTGGAAGAAAGAACGAGTCCACTTTTTTCAATTGTTAATGTTTCTTTGTTTATATACTGTACATGTGGTGCTAAAATATTATGTACCGTATTAGAGAACTGATGCAATAAAAAAAGATAAAATATATTATAAGAAGAATCAATTGGATTTTTTTTTAAAGACAACTCCCGCAGTAGGGTACAAGCCCTGTGTCGCGGGGGACTTTACAAACGTACAAGTCACGGACACAAAGTACACCCAGACTCGGAACAACCATTTGTGGATCACACAAAGTGGTGCCCCGTGTGGGAATCAAACCCGCGACCTCTTGCGTAGCAGTCGGACACAGTCCCACCGCGCCACAGAGGCCGTCAAAAAATTGAATATCAACCTCATTTGGTACAACATAGTATATATCCACTTACAATGTATTAATTATATGTGCTTAAATATTGGCAAAAGAAACTATAAATGTTTTGCAAAAGAAAGAAAATAATGACCTTAATTTATTACGTAGAATCTTTACTTAAAAAATAACTCGTTTTCTTAACTTATGCTTAAGTAAAATTTAAAAACATCACACTAATTATTTATTTATTTAAAGACTTTATGCACAAAAAATGTACAGAGGCGAACTTAATGCTAAAAACAATCTCTACCATCGCCTTTGGGTGTTGTAGAGATTATAATTGTGTAGGTGCAGATTATCAAATACAATTATTATAAAACTTAACAACAAAATCTTGGTTAAATAAAATAAAATAAATTGACTCCATTATTTAAATAAAAAGTTAATATTGAGTTATTACTCACACATATATTGTTATAATGTAAGTTGCTAACATTGTGATTCAGCTGGACCATCGAGGAATAGAGAACGTACCTTCATATTGAATTTGAAGCGATTGGGAGCCATCCTTCCGTTTCGAGGGCCAGCGCATTCTTGACTAAGACTTATTGATCAGAGTGATCAGGACATAAGAGAAGCAGGTTGTTTGATGATCGAAGATCTCTGCTATGGTTGCAGCATAGGTATTGAAAGTAAGAAGACAATAGTAACAGGGAATAGAAGAGGAGAGTTAAGAATAGAGTAGTGAGAACATGCAAGCTCCGGCGTTGACGAATAGGAAGCCATTTAAGTCGGAAACTATAAAATGACACATAGTCATACTTACGAATATTAAAAATGAATCCAATGCAATTATTTAGAAGTCGGACATATTTATTGAGCTTAGGGGAACTTACTTAGGGGAAACTAAGAAACTTAGGAACTTAGGGGAAAAATAACTCGTGGCAATCTTGGGGTGTAAACGTATCTTAGTCCCCAACACAATGGCCTGACAATTGGGGGAATTAACTGTCAAGACAAACCTGTTGAACCCAGCCTTGATAGCAACAAGATCAGCATCGATCTTTTTAATGGCCTCGGATAAGCAATTCACAATAGATTGAGCACACAACTGCAGGTCATCAGCTTTAAGACGAAACGCGCATCGAAGAACATTGGTGAAAGAAACGATAAAGTTAGAAAATAACAAAGGATAAATGATGCTGCCTGATCAATACGATCTTGTTTACCGGGTCCTTAAGTCTCTACATTAAGCGGGTCCGATTCGCGGTTCGGACATATGATTATTTAAAAAACTTTTAATGCATTTTGATTTATTATTAAAATCAAAATGAAGTCTTTTCTCAGTAAAATGTTCTATCTACAATATTCAAGGTACTTTCAAAACATAAGGAACGACGAACATTCTAGAAGTAGTTATGGGACTCATTTATGAGCCACTTGTCGCTTTAAGTTTTATCGCTACAGAGATAGTGATATAGCTTAAGTTTAACACGATAATGTTACACAAATGGTTTGTATCTTGATAAATGTTTTCGAATTTGCTATTTGTGTTCTCACTAGATTAGTATCATGGCGTCAAAACGGATAAATGTTGGTTTTATCTATGTTCGATAAAATTCATTGAATAATTTATACCTACATAAATTAAGTACCTACCTAATTTGACTTTTCAACTGACTTCAAAAAGGAGGAGGTTCTCAATTCGACTATATATTTTATTTAATGTTTGTTATCCGATTACTCGCAGACGGCTGGACCGATTTTAAAAATTAGTTTTGTGTTTGAAGGGGAATTTGAATACTTCCAGATTGAATTCCCATTGTCATCAAAGTTCGGATCTGATGATGTGATCTTGGAGATAACCAGGGAACTTTTTAAATGTTAAAGGTAGACCTATAGTAATTTGGGTATATTTTGTTGTAATTCGAACATTTACTCTTAAAAAACACCATTTAGTGAAATGACCAGCGGAACTATTCAATAATAAATATTGCGTGTTGTGATCTGAGTACCGTGTTCGATACCTGATTCTTCGCTTTCGTCAAATCATGTTATAGAACTGATAGTCTAGTATCAGGTGAACTCCTTAAAAATCAACGGCCTTGTATCGCAAAACGCAACATTTTGTAAAAATAAATGAGCAGTTTGGATTATGCTATTGTAACATAAATCAACTACAAACCAATACACTAAAAAGTGAGAAATAAAAACTTTTTTTACAAAAAAATAGCCTAATACATAAAACAACATTTCCTGGCACCAACTTCAAAATGTTTAATTATTTTTTGTTGTTGTACCTATATTATTTTTTGCTTTTCAGTTACCTTATATTTATTTTGGAAGTCAGTTTTTATTTTTTTGTAAAAAAGTTTTTGTCTATACAACTAAGTGAATAGACAAACAGGTCACAAGCGTGGTGGTGAGTGTCAAGGTAGACGCCCAATCCTTGTGCCGCAACAGTCTGAGCGTTACTGCACTGCGTTCTGCATTTTCAGGAATTACTTCGTAAGTCTCATTTGCCAAGTGCCGTGCCTACTACTGCCGTTTAAATGTTTAAAATTTGCAATAGTAAAAGTTTAGACACAAAACATCCAGGGTACAAAGACAAGTTTCATAAAAACGTTATCGAAAACACGTTCGGATCAAAGTGATCCAACCGTACTGTAGTCTCGGTATTTTGTTGCGCACATGCTAGAGTACTTACAGATATGACAAATACGCCGCAAATGCGCAGCTGGCGTACCGCGCGCGTGCTACAGGCGTGCTACTGCTGTAACTTTTTGTGTGCTTCTCGCGTACAACTTTTATACCGCTTGCATGAAGTTTGCGTGCATGCACGTCAGTTTTCTGCAATTTTGAACCCTCAGTTTGTTAAATATTTGCTTTTGACGATGGCGGACGATAACACGATTGGCGTCATCATTACTGCAGCATCAGCTATTTAATTGGTCAAGTGTTTAAAAGAAAAATACGGGAACATGTGTGCGGCACGCGCGCGACTATTGTGCCGTTCACGCACACAATTCAGCAACACGCAAACATACACGTGCGCATTAGTTGTGCAGTACGCACGCGGTACGCGAGCTGCGCATCCGCGGCGACAGATCTGTACACACTCTCAATAACCACGACAAATATTATACTACGATTCTTCACAGGAATAAACGCTGTCTTGCCAGAAAACAAGTAATTTATTTACTTGTAGTTTCAACCAAGTTGCGATGACCATGCGCGGGCACTAGCTGACTTCATGAGTTTATTTAATACCGTGAATTTTTAAAATATATTAACATTTAATATCAATTATACGCCGCAGTATGGACATAGGCCTCATCTCTGAGTGAGAAGTCGTAATCGATCACGCAAAACCAGCGCGGTTTGATGAATCTGGATAATTAATGGATGGGCTTCGCATTTTGGTTTCAGAGGGGCCACAATCCAGAAAATGGCGATATCCTCACGATGGTTTTGTCCACTAATTTTGAGAAGCGATGATAAATACTAATATCATTTTTAGATCGTCAATAAAAATAGTATAGAAATGTAAAATCATAAAAATATGAAAACTTAGTTTTGTAAGAGTATTTACTATTGAGTCGTAACGCCATAGTAATTAGAATCGTTAAATTCTAGTTAAAGTTTGCATAATTTTTAGGGTTACGTAGCCAAAATGGCAAAAACGGATTGTATTAAATGTTGATAAACCTTCGCGATTTGTACACGTTATGAAAATATAAATATTACGGGTCTTAATCGAGTGAATAATTTAAGGTAAAATACCTTGTTTATTGCCCGACGTTTCGACTGAATTGCAACAGCCGTGGTCACGGGTAGACTAGTTCAGCTCAGCGTCGCCTCCGTGAAGCACGGGTTTCGGAAACTACCCTCGCTTGATTTTTATCACTCACTATTACGGAACTATCGGTACTTCGACACATAACACTAAGGATACCTGCACACTGGCGTGTAATGTTTGTTCGGCGGTGTATACACTTGCTGATCACGGGATTCCACGATGTTGACAAACGGTGTCCATCTTCCCCGTTGAAATTTATATGTTTTTTAATTTCAACCGCTTCCCTCGCCATCCTGGATTAATAGTGACGGTCAGTGGAGAGAACCTGTGGTTTGTGTAATTCAATCTAGTGGTTGGTTCGCGCATCCCGCAAGTGTTCCGCTATTGCTGACTTGTTTATCTGTCGGTTTTTCACAGCCGCTATGTTCCTTAGCCTGTTACGCTATTGTGCGCTTAGTTTGTCCGATGTAGGAACTACCATAGCTGCAATCCACTTTGTGGACGCCAGGTGTCTGTAGAGGAATGACATCCTTTGAAGTACGTAGGTGCTTAGCTGCCTTGGAGTGTGGAATAGTCCACACTCCAAGGTAGCTAACACTATACACAGTCATAATGGAGTATTTCTGCAGTATTGTTCCAACTGTGTCCGCCACTCCTTTCACATATGGTAGAAAAGTTTCGCTTTAGTACCTCCTGAACATGTGTGAGCTCACTTTCTAAATATTCAGGGTTCACAAATGTCATATGGTCTATTTGTCAGCGATGATACCACGGATTGCAGATGTCTTGGATGGTGGTGCGAGTCAGCATGTAAGTATGTGTCTGTGTGACTCGGTTTTCTGTACACAGTGTGTGCCAAGGTACCATTGTCTCTAACCATTATTTTAACATCGAGAAAGGCTATTAATCAGTTCATTTCCATTTGAAAAGTGAACCTGGTCTTAGGGTGTATGGAGTTCAAGTCTTTAGCAAATTGTTCTACTTCCTGCCATCGACGTACCTCTTCCACAGTTTGACCTGGGACAATGGGGATTGACCAAAATTATTGACCTCTATGTTTTATTTTCAACCGACTTCAAAAAGAAGGAGGTTCTCAATTCGTCTGAATGTTTTTTTTTTTTTTTGTATGTTTGTTCACCGATTACGCAAAGACGGCTGGACCGATTTGAAAAATTGTTTTTGTGTTTGAAAGGGTATACTTCCAAGTTGGTCCCATTGTCATCAGATCACAATCTGATGATGAGATCTTGAAGAAATCGAGGGAACTCTTAAAATATTAAAGGCACACCTACAGTGATTTAGGTATATTTCATAGTGATTCGTGCATTTACTCTTAAAAAATACCAATTGGTGAAGTGGAACTGATGATGAAGACCACAAATGACGAGCAGACCTATTCAATATTTCACAGTTTGCGATTCAGTTACTTTAATATGGTATTGAGTAGCACTTTATTTTTGTTATACTACTATTACACAATGTAATAGAGCTGATAGTGAACTCCTCAACAATTAACGGCCCTGCATCGGGGTAAGCAATATTTTGTAAAAGGATTTCAGCAGTTGACATAAGCCTATTGTAACTTAAGTGAATTACAAACCAACCCACTAAAAAGTGATTAAATAAAAACTTTTTTACAAAAAAATATCACCGACTTCTAAAATAAATACAAGGCAACTAAAAAGCAAAAAATAATATACCTAGAATAACAAAAACAAATTAAACATTTTGAAGTTGGTGCCGAATTAAACTTAAAGACTACTATTTCATGGCACCAACTTCAAAATGTTTAATTTGTTTTTGTTATTCTAGGTATATTATTTATTGCTTTTTAGTTGCCTTGTATTTATTTTAGAAGTCGGTGATATTTTTTTGTAAAAAAAGTTTTTATATATTTTGAAAATATAGACTAATCTAAGAAACTAATTTGAAGGATTTTGTTATTTTCACTGTGGTTATGTTTTTATTAATTTTTAAAGTTTTCATTGTTTTTATTTGCGAAGACGTCATCACTGGCATACAAACTGTAGACCTTTGCCTCAAATCAAAAAACAATCAAAAAATATAAAACACTGTCAAATTTAATGTCTGTCATCAGTGTCAATCAATCATGACAGTTCCTTAGACCTCAGGCAAACAAACAAAATGTCTTGCCACGTTTTGCGTCAGGAGAACACGTGCCCTAAAACATTTTCGGCTTCTTTGGTGTTTGTTGACGTTTGTGTCCTTGAATCGTCTGGGATTATTTTGTGTGTGTTTGTTTATATTATTTGTTTTGTGTTTGTGTCAATTTACAGCTGGGTAAGTCAAAATTTAATATCTAGTTTCCAAAATGAGCGCAAACAAACTTTCCGACCCTCCAGATCCTCCGGATAATTCTTTACCCCGTACTCCGAGCCCGACTTTTTCTTCCAATCCCCTCTTTTCTAGTACTCCCTTAACACCTTCCAACCCATTAACACAATTCGCTGAGATGGTTTGCAGCGTTTCGGAAACAGAAGTTCCGCTAAGCAATAATTCCACCCGTAAACGGTATAGGGTATCCGTAGGGTATCCTCTTCGCCAGGAGGCGAAGAGGATACCCTCCGGCCAACCAAACAAAGTAAAAGTCAAGTTTGTAGAGACAGATATAACACACGTGACTCAGCTCCTTACATAATTCATGTAGCAAAAATAGAACCCCAACCTAATGCTGGTGCTACCCTTCATCCGGTGACCTTTGGCCTTTTTCTCTACAAAAACAAAATTAATAATATAGTGAAAGACGGCGTAAAAAAAGTAGGTAGAAATCGCATTTCTGTTGAGTTTGTTTCCCATCAGGATGCAAATGCCTTTCTAGAAAATGCACTATTAGTGAAACATACACTCTCAGTCTCTATTCCTTCCTTCAATATAACAAGGATGGGTGTGGTATCAGGTGTGCCTACCGACATGTCTGAGGAAGATGCCATGAAATATCTGACAGTACCTCCAGGTTGTGGCAAAATCCTTAAAATTAGATGGATTAATCGCAAGCAAGTTAAGGATGGCACCATGGAATGGAAACCAACAGAAACATGTGTGCTCACTTTTGATGGTCAGATCCTTCCAAAAAAGGTGTTTTGCTGCTATACTTCACTCCCAGTTGCACAATACATCTACCCAACGATCCAGTGTCGTAAATGCAGTAGGTTCGGCCATGTGGAGTCAATTTGCAGGTCCAAACCCCGTTGTTTTAAATGTGGTCATGATCACCCGGGGTCTGGTTGTGACATTCCAGAAAGTGAGGCCTTTTGCATATTATGCTCAGGTCCACACTTTGCGAACAGTAATGCGTGCACAGAATATACCCGACAAAGAGCCATTAAAACTACTATGGCTGAAAAGATTATCTCTCACAGTGAAGCTAGCAAGACAGTTTCTCTCGCCTCTCGCAGCTATGCAGATACCGTCAAGTCTTCCAATTCATACCGTAAAACGGTCTTTCTACCACCTAAATCCCATGCACCTCTTTCCCCATCATATGATAAAGCAGCTCACCTAGCTTTAATCAATCCTCCCCAGCCTTCACAGCGTAATGGCTGTGCCCTTATTAATCAACAAGTACATTCCCCTATTATAGACCTACTCATACAGTTACTTACATCTTTATTAATCCCTAATTCCCTCCAAGTTACTTCAACCCCCAACTATAACTCACCGTCCAACGTTGCCCAAACATTAATTAAATCTTTAACAAACTACAGAAATGGCCTCCCAACAGGTGTTTCTTCAGTGGAATGTGAGGAGCGTGTTTCATAAGAAGCATGACCTCACATTCCAATTGAATAAATACAAGCCCTTAGCTTTTTCCATAGCTGAGACTTGGCTACTGCCAAGCCTCAGCTTTCGTATACTCCACTACAACATCATTAGATGTGACAGACCCGATGGCTATGGAGGCTCTGCTCTCCTAGTCAATAACCGGGTCCCACTTTTACCTCTTTCTTGCCACCATTTAACTCTAATATTAGTGTCGTAGCAGCTAAAGTTGACACCCTGACAATCCTCTCCATTTACCTTGCCCACCCTCATCAGAATCTTCTCCCTGTACTCCGTACTATACTGTCAAGTTTTAGCGGATCGATAATAGTGATGGGCGATTTTAATTGCCATCACTTTAGGTGGGGATCGGAGAGCTGTGATTCCTTTGGGATGGGTTTAGTAGAAATGCTAGACGACGTTAACCTATGCATAATTAACACCGGTTGCTCGACCCGAAAGGTCTCTCAATCACAACGGAAAAGCTGCGTGGATCTTACCTTTTGTACACCAGATATAGCTATCTCTGCCCAGTGGCAGTGCACGGACCTCTCCCATGGTAGTGACCATTATCCTATAGTTATCACTCTACCGGACAAATACTATAGAGAAAAGGTTTCCCCTCCTCTACTTAAATATAAGCTCTGCCACCCTGACTGGGCAAAGTTTTCTGCTTCCCTAGAAGAAAAATTAGACCATCTTCCCAGGATAGGCTTACAGAATTTGGATAATGGTCATTATCATGTGGGGGACTGCTGTCTGTTATTTACAGAGGCCATTAAGCAAAGTGCAGATGAGTGTTTCCCAATCAAGTCAACCGCAAGAGGTAAGATCCCATCTCCCCCCTGGTGGGATGAGGATTGCACAAGGGCTGTTAAAGAAAGGCGTGAGGCAGAAAAAAGATATAATTTTAACATGAGCACATATAACCTAATATATTATAAACACACCAGCGCTAAAACAAGGAGACTTCTTAGAAAGAAAAAACGCCAAGGCTGGAAGAACTTCTGCTCCAGCTTGTCTCCTTCTACTCCCCCCTCATTAGTTTGGAAGAAAATTAACAGTTTTCGAACTGGATGTTCCTCAACTGTCTCCTTCCCTATGACCCAAGAGGTCAGAGAACAGTTTTTTAATAAAATTGCGCCTCCATATACCCCTACATTTACAGAGCTACAGTTACCTCCAGTTTGTGTATCTGAGGACCCTCATGATGCACCATTCTCCATTCAAGAGTTGGAAATAGTTTTAAGTTATGTTAAGGACTCTGCCCCTGGTACAGATGGTTTCCCTTACTCTTTCATGGTTAACTCTGAAAATAAAGCCAGAGATTATTTTTTAGGCATATTACATTATTGTTTTTTTAATGGATGGGTGCCAGAACAGTGGAAAACACAAATTATCATACCTATTTTAAAACCGGGTAAACATGCTAATAATCCCAATTCATTTAGACCCATTGCTCTCTCTTCAATTTTTCTTAAAATATTAGAACATTTAATTAAAAATCGGTTAGAATGGATAGTAGAATCTAGGAACCTGTTACCTAAATCACAATTTGGCTTTAGAAAGGGACTTGGTACTATGGATAGCATAGGGGTCCTAATGATAGACATTAGAATTGCTATGACCAAAAATGAATCTGTTGTGGCAGCATTTCTGGATATTATGTCTGCTTATGATAGTGTCCTCCTTCCCACTCTCAGGCAGAAACTTTATAATTTATATACTTATGATATAGATTCCTGTCTCAACCCTAACTGCAATATTCTGCAATATGCTGACGACCTGGCCCTTTATGTATCTGACAGTTCGGTCCTGGATGCTGCTGCATCCCTTGACCTTTCTCTGGGCTCTCTGGACCAGTGGCTATCTAAACATGGCCTGTCCCTCTCTGCTCCAAAAAGTAAAATCGTAGTTTTCTCACGTAAAAGAAATATACCACAAATTGAAATAAATATATCTGGTCACCCCATTCCTGTAGTATCTAAAGCAAAATTTTTGGGCGTTTTTGTGGATTCTAAACTTTCGGGTGCGGCACATATAAACCATTTAAGTAAAAAGTGCGAACGAGCTATTCCCATATTAAAAGCCTTAGCAGGTGTGTGGTGGGGTGCTCACCCCTCCACCATGAAACTAATCTACAATGCATTAGTTCGAAGTATAATGGATTATGGCACTTACATGCTAATTCCATGTAACAAAGGAGCGTTGTCAGGTTTAGATAGAATCCAAGCTAGGTGTCTTAGAATCATCTCTGGCTGCATGAGGTCCTCCCCCATAAATGCACTTCAAGTGGAATGCGCAGAATCTCCCTTGATGCTTAGATGGCAATATTTGGCCAGTCGCTTCCTATTCAAAGTCATCTGCAACAGTTCTCATCCTCTTCTCCCAAAAATTCTTGATTTAAATAACATATGTACAACAAACAGATACTGGTTGCACAAAGAAATTCCACCAATAATCAAGGCCTTCCGTAAATCTCAAGCTCTGAGTGAACCTGTTATTAAATTTGATAAAATTCCTATGTATAACTATGAGTTTGATTTACTCTGCTTCAAACCAAATATTTTACTGGATACTGGTATATACAAAGGAGCCACTTGTGCGAGTTTACCTTTCAGTGCATTGGTGGAGGAATATTGGAATGACCATGAAAGATTTTTCACCGACGCTTCTAAATTGTCTTATGATGGTTTTACTGGAGTAGCCGTATATTATCAAAACTCTAAAATTGTTCTGAAATTCAGGTGCCCTAGAGAGTCTTCTGTTTTTACAGGCGAGTGTATAGGCATCCTGGAGGCTTGTCTTTTTATAGAATCTCATAGTATTTATAAAGCAGCTATATTTTCGGATTCCTTAAGTTGTCTTAAAGCTCTAAATCAAAACCCGTTTAAGAACAAATCTTACAGTACTTTTATGCTGGACATCAAAAAATCGTTATTTACATGTGCAAGGAGTGGCAAATCTATCCAACTTGTCTGGATTCCCAGCCATTGCGGCATTGGTGGCAATGAGACGGTGGATACTCTGGCCAAAAACGCGACTTCATCTCAAATGGCTGACCCTAGACACCTTGCTCATCATGTTGGGGACCTGAAAAACCTGCCCCAAAGGACCCTTGCCTCTTCTTGGCAGGAGCAGTGAAACAACTCTTCAAAACTTAAGGGTAGACACTATTATGCCATTAATCCATCAATCACACCTAAACCTTGGTTTAATAAATACAGAAAAGTGTCCAAACCAATCATTTCGGTTATTTGCAGACTCCGTCTTGGGCATTGTTGTTTCCCGGTGTTCCTGCACAAGATTCGGGTACGGGACTCGTCCATTTGTGAATGTGGGTTGGATGAGGGCAACCTGGAGCATATATTCTTTAACTGCCCCAGAAATAGTCAGGCATTTGATCTTTACCATCACATAACTGAATTGAAAATCCCTGTCCCTATCAATTTCCCCTCACTTCTAACACATTCTTCTCCTCAACTTTTAAATGCTTTGATCTCTTTTATTCGACAAAACTCCATCAGAGTGTAATAAATGTATCTTTTATGTTGATGTGGTATTATACTTAGTTAACCTTCCATAGTTATTATCACAGATAATTAATCACAGAGAAAGTAATCATTACGTTTTATTAACAATTTCGTTATATTAAATTAGGTTATGGCTAACATGTAATTTAAATTTATACTATATATGTTTTTATTTATTTGTTTTTGTTTGTTACAGTCTACTAACTCCACAAATAGTGCAACGATAAAAACTCCTCAAAATGAACACGTTACTCCATCGCACATCTGACATTGGCAGAATTGTTGACATAACATAAAAAAAAAAAAAAACAAACAAAATAAACACCACGTTACCACTTACCATTGTTATAAAAAAAAACGTTACCAGCGCTAGCGCAAGTTCGATCGTATGTCTGTAACTCTGTTGTATTATTTATCAATACAAACAACGCCACCAAAGTGACGCGCACGCTATCATAGTATTTGGAAACTTACGAATCGGTACGAGTGATACTTTTGTCAAAGCTGACTTACGAAATCTTCCGAAAGTTGAATATTTGGCTATAAGTAGCCAGCCAAGTGGAAGCAAATAGATGCTGATGTAAGTTGTTGTAGTAACAAAATGATAACATAATTAATACAACCTGTGAAGACTGTGCAGCTTCTGCAGCTTAAGAACAAAGAAATGTTATTTATCATAATAAAACATACAGATATGTGTTCATTGAAGAGGCAGCACATTGCAATACAGATGGAGCGTTAGTACAACAAATTTTAGGAGGATACAAAGTGCCTGAAACAAATGCCATCAAATGTGGAAATTGATTAGAAAGCAAAGCTCTCCAAGCAATCCAAGATAAATTAAATATCAAAATAGAAAAATCCGGATTTATACTTATAAATGGTATTTTGGGAGCATCACCTGACGGAGTTGGTGAGAATTTTGTGGTATAGGTGAAGTGCCCAACCACAGAAGAAGCACATTCATGTTGTTTGGATGGACTATAATGCAGTCTACATTAAAATTACATACTTCAAATATCCTATATACAAATACAATACTACTGCTAAAAAGTAATAAAATACATTGATATTTAAATAAATTTTTATTATTTCCCATGGTAAATTTATCAGCTCACAAACTATCATTACAATTTTATCCAAGTAGGGTACATTTTTATAGTATATACCATACTCTCTTACATGTCTGATTACTCTTTCAACATGGACTCTAAGCTTGCTATTACTTAAGTCTGAAGTACTTCAGAAGTAGTTGGCTTTGTGCCTGTATATACACTTGGTGGTGTCAAATATTTAATACTGTGTGAACTTAACAAAGAATTTATTTCTTTAAACCCTCTGTCAGCTAAACTAACAGTATTTATTTAAAACACTTATTTAATAAATTTTTTGAACAATGGCTTTATCGGATATTTTTTCTACATAGCCTATTGAAATAAACCTTACAAAATCAGTGCAACCTATTAAGTACTTCACAGCATTACAATGTTTGGACTGCGACCATAGCCATAAATATTGTTTAGGTAATCCCAAATACTTCTTGCATTTGTTTAGCACCATATCTAACAATGTTTCTAGTTTTACTTGTGTTGCACACTGTAGATTCCTCATTTCTGAGGTACAACCAAACGTGGCTGCTCAAGATGTATCTTGAGAGTTGAGAGTATAGTATCTCAACGGTAGAGACACTTGTAGGAGGTTTCCTAATGTTAAGTTTGTGCTCTTATCTACCATCTTATTATTTATAAATTTGTCAAACGCAACCCTAATTTATTTAAAACTGCTAAGGATTTATTCCCTAGAAATACACGAAACCCAAATAGAATAGTTTTGACAAATGTACCGAAGACAACAATGTATCTAAAAAACTGTAATGTTATGTGTGGACGTGTATATAACGCTATTCCTGATACTATCAAAGAATTACCATTTATTAGATTTAGCAGAAAACTTAAAATGTGGCTTATGGAGAAATCCTTTTATTCAGTATCAGAACTATTTATTAGGTGAAATTGTTAATTGTGAGATTTATTTTGTTATAATGTTATATAATTGATATTTTGTTGTTATGATTTTGAGAAATTTTGGTTTAATAAAATTGTGGTATAATTAATATTTGCATGTCTTAAAATGACAAAATGTATATGGCACTCTAATACTTACAATATCTTTAATGTACCTGCATTTTTAGCAAATAAATTATTATTATTATTATTATTATTATTATTTTTGCACTGAGTTGCAACATTAATTTAAGTCAATAGGTTTAGTTATTTAGTGACAATAAATTGACCTTCTCTAAAATAACTATCCTGGTCTTCATTACAGTATTATTGTCGATAAGATGAGGTTACTTAGTTTTAGTTATAATGTAAATTTAAGTTGAAAGAGAAATTAAACTTATAGAGATATACCTTTTGAGGATGTGTAGATTGTGTAGAAGTACAAGGCATACAGACGTACTTCTACACATTCTACACTTCCTAAAAATCATCATAATTCTCTTTTTAAAGACTTGCTGGTGCTTGCAGATTGTAATAGCAATTTGTTTAATTCTGATAAATCTTCAGTTGTTTCTTCAGCAATATTGCGAAGTAATGCTGAACGTTTCAGTTTGGGTTCCTGATTCATTAACTTGCACTGGTAATAATTCATCAAATCCTCTCTAGGCTGTAATATAATACAATAAGTACCAAATGTTAGTAAATTAGATCATAACCAAAAAAAATACCTATATGATGAACTATTTGAAAAGTGAACGTAACAAGAATGAAAGAATATTACCTTCAAATGATCTTCGCAACAATATATTGTGTATACTTTGCAATACTCCGCGTTTACTTCATGACACCACTTTTCTCGCAAATCTTCTCGAGTCTCGAGAACAAAAAGTTTTAAGTATCGTCCTTACAGTTAGGTTTAGGTTCTTACAAAGCAATTTCTATAATCCATGATATGTGTGTAATGTTTTGAAAAGATAAAGAACAAATACAAATCAAATGTCTGTTGAAGCTTGAGGTTATGTTTATTGATAATGTTTACGAAAATTAGGGATGCCGAACTATGATCGATAAATCAAATAATTGATTTCCGAGTAAATAAAAACGATTTTACATCGTCATTTAGTATTAAATAAATCCTACGAATCAATATTTTAATATAGTAAATTGAGTATGGTTTTTCCGTATTAATATTAATCTAATGAACCATTAAATCATTTACACATTAACCGGATAAGACATACATTTTTCAGGTTTCGATCCGAATCGATTTAAAAACAATCTCAGTTCGGAAAGAATCGCATCCCTATGTTTTTTTTAGTTTCTGTTATGCCAAGGTATAACTATTATACTGCCAGTGATGACGTCATGCAAAGGTTAAATGAAGGTCATTCATATTTTATTTTCCATTTTTAAGTCATGAGTAGTGATCAGTAAAGCTATTCCTCCAAATGGTTTTTATATCACAACTATAAAAAAAATATGAACAATCCCCATTGTAGCTCGATTGTTTCTCTAATTATAATTTGTACTTATCCCTCGTGTTCATCGAGCAAACGTCACTATTCTTGTGCAGATTTTGTTTAACAAACATAGTGTTTGCAAATATATACTGAGATGCAACTGTCATAAAGCCCATCACTTTAAACTTTTCTCTAAGGGAAACTCGTGCACCTAGTTTGTAAATATGTTCATCTGTCTATCAGTCTATATGTCATTTTACTCAATACTACATAATAAATATTTATGAAATCTGGTGAAAAGGTGTCTTGTAGTATCCGAGTTTGGTAGCTAAATAATAAAAAATAAAAAAAATATTGTTAGGGGGAACACCCCATACATGTAACAGAAACTGTTTTTTATCAGCTAACATAAACGTGTGTCACACCATTCGACAGGTCCTTTAAAAACATTTTAAAGTTTCTAATAAACTCTTTTTTAGATAAATATTGAATGTTTTTTAAACAAATCGATCTGAAAGTTGCATAAACTGTGTTCGCAAACCCCCTTATCTTTTGAACCGTGTGACCAAAAAATATTTAAAAAACCACAAAGGTAGCGCTTAATGAATACTTTAAACTAAAATTGTTTTCGATATGATTGGATATACCGTCATTGAGTTATTGCCAAAAAAGAACGTTTCTCAACAAAAGACCGCAAGTGCCATGAACTTACGCTCTTATCAAGTGCATTTATTTGTAATAACGGTTGCGAAACACTACACTGAGCATGGTCCGACGTGCTCTTGTCCTGTTTTTGAGGTGTGAGTTTTAAGGTGAGTTTTTAAAAGATTTTGGGATAAGTTGGTTTTGTCTACATTACGCCCTATTAGTGGATCCCTCAGAATGGCACAACTTTCGCCGACCAGTGTTAATCACACAAAGTACACGCACATAAACCTAACCAGTTCCAGTCAGTCAGCCTTCAGTTTGTAACCAATAGCACTTAAATAAGCACTAAGCTAATATTCAATTTACTGTCCACGATGAATTATAACGAACATTATTCAATTAGTAAATGGACGCAATTGATGGAGGTGGAACTGTCTCCCGAGTACCATGCCCCGCACATAATTCGCAATCGTGTAACCAGAGCGTTCATTTGAATGTAGGTCGGAACATGAATAATATTAAAGACCTAAATGTGTTCAACAAATTCTAGAATATCTCGTTTTTGAGTGCGGCCACTGGTAAAAATATACTGCGCGATAGTTTTAAAATTTTAACAGGATTATAAATGTAATAATTTAAATTGAATTTGATCCTTCTGTCGTATTGTTTTCAGGCTTTAAGTCTGCGTGTATGTAAGTGTGTGAGTTTTTTTATTGCAATTTTATGTCTTAACTGCTGAACTGATTTAAGTGGTTTTGTGTTAGAATCGATGCGATATAACCTTCTTAAGTTAATGCAATATGGTTGCGTGCCGTAGAGTTAAAATGTATATTTTACAAGAACAAGTTTTTGATTACACAAGCCATTCAGATACTTGGCATGACTGATTGATTGCACTGCACTAAGTGCTACTACTTGGCCACAAGTAGCAATTACTGCCATGGATCGCAGGTTGTGTCGCAGCTGTACAATTAGTATGAAAAATATTTTCCACAACTTGTGTGACGGCCACTAGTGGCTTAGCTGTGACCGATACTAGCACTGAAGCATGTACTCGTATGTAACGTTATCTGACCATGACCGACACCAACGCTGGATCCTACCTATCGTCGTTGCATCTCATATACACCGACGCTGCTCCTCTACCTAGCGGCGTGGCATCTCGGACGCACCGACGGTGCATCTCATACGTATCGACGCTGCACCCTACCAATCGTTGGTGCATCTCATATGCGCCGACCCTGCATCCTGCCTATCGTCGTTGCATCTCATACACAACGACGCTGCATCTCTACCTACCGACGGTGCATCTCATACGCACCGACGCTGCATCCTACCTATCGTTGCTGCATCTCATACGCACCGACGCTGCACATCTACTTATCGACGACGCTGCATCTCTACCTCTTAAATATGGTATGGTAAATAATTTTAAAAGTGGTAAGTAGTTTTTAAGGTTTCTACCCCTATTATTTAATTAAAGTCTACTAACCCTATATAATCATTCATTTCATTACAACCTCACTCGAAAATCTGTCAATGAGCTAATTGTAGCAGTAGGTATAGTGGATTATCTCACAGATCTACATGCAAACATTACATTTTTTCTTTGGGACAGTCTGTTGTGTTAAGAGAGAATCTCAGCAATTTCTAACTAAGATAAAGAAAAGAAGAAAAAAAAGTGGCAAACAGCTCATTGACCATATCTCTGACATCTTTATTTTAGAATAACATATTCAGCTTTTAAGATTTCTACAGTTGAGACTCGGGTCTCTCACACACGAAACAAGTCGTAATTCGTTTAATAAAGAACGTGCCGATTGCCTTTCCTCACGATATTTCTTCCTTTACACTCTGTACGCTTAAATTCTATCACATTCACGACTAAAAATTGTGACATTACTAAACTAACTACGACACTGATGAAAGGAAAAGCAAATAACATTTCCATCTGCCTCGAGTCTACGGAGTCTATAAAATGCAGCAATACTTTGCACTTTTACACTTCGTCGTGCTCTCTGCCCGCTGTGCAGTGATGCGTCATCGTGTAAAGGCTTCAATCTGTAGGTTGTTTTCTGTCTTCATTTTTTACGAAGTGCACACTTTAGTAAATAAAAATTGGAGTCGACACAAAAATCAGGGCAGTGTTTCCTCGAAGTTTTTGACTGATTCCAGAATATTGCACGAATTTTTATCTCAATAAAATATTCGCCACACAAACTTTGACCCCCTTTTAGTTTTTTTGGTGCAGTTTTTGAAAACCTATTCTCAACTGATCATTCTGACTTCTGAACCATCTATATGCCAAATTTTTTCGAGATTTCGTATTATCGTCTACTAGTTTTTCTTCGCGGCTTCACCTGCATTATTTTTAATTTTCATAGCCATAGTGGCATTTTGGCGTTCCGTACTATCTAGCATCGGTGCAAGTAATATTCAATTATTCACGTAAATGTCTTTTTTTTTTCTTGAAAATGTTGTGTCGTATCGAAAAAATAATGAAAATTTTTGGCCTCTTGTAGAAGCCCGCTAGCACATCGAATACTATACTATGGGCACATTTTTAGGGTTCCGTACCTCAAAAGGAAAAACGGACTTTTTTGGATCTCGTCTGTCCGTCTGTCACAGCCAATTTGCACCAAATCTAGCGGACCGATTAAGTTTAAATTATATTAGTACACATTTGATTTTTGTAAGCTAAACACGGATCCATAACGTAAATAGAAGCTTTTGGAACTTGAGAGCTATTTTTGGGGGGCAAACTAGGAAATTTAAAAAAAAGTTTCGTAAACTGTATCAAATGTAAGGGCTTGCTGTATGGATATCGTTATTTTTAAAGTTATTTAGGAAAAGCCATGAAAATAGACAGCCCCCCTATCTCCGAAGCTACTGAGCTTAATGTTTTGGAAAAAATACAAAAGATAGTTCTTAACTAATAGATTACAGGAAAATCTATAGGATGTCTGAGTTTTAAACATGGAGGTTATTTTTGGGGATCAAGTAATTAAAAAAAAAAAACAGCCTGCACAAAACAGATGGAAACAAGATCCCCTACATAATTACATAATTTCATGCAGTCGAAGTGATTATGGAATCTCGATGAACTTTGTGAAGTGTTTTTTTATTTAATACTTTTTAGTAGTTGTAGGATATAACGGATGTAACAATTAACTTTCTCGCAATCGTGAGGTAGCGAGTTCAAATCCTACCCATTATACTACCGACGTGAACCCACTCCTAACACAAGCCTTTGAGATTAGATTAGATTGGAGGGGTTAATAAGATTGCTAGTAATGTGGGACTCAATCCGTCATTGCTAGTTATTTAAAAAAAAACCACAGGTATTGTCAAATGGTTGATTACTAACTTTTTTAGTATTACAGTCATAATCATGTTATCCCTTTTTGAAATGCTTAAGATGAGCCCTTTAATTTGATACCCATATATAGGACAAAACTTTTTTCACACCTCATCTCACAGCCGCCATGTTTGTTTTTTTTCTAACGTTACATATCTAAGAACACTTGGGCAATCAAGACAAATCTAACGACGTCTTAATTGTATAAATCCGTTCAGTAAATTGTAAGATATCAGATAATAAAGAATATTACATACATACATACAAGATACACGCGAAAAACATAACCCCTTCTTACAGTTCACTAACAGTATCGTGTTACATGTCAAGGCTTGTTGTAAGGATGTCTAATATATTTTCAACCGACTTCAAAAAGGAGGAGGTTCTCAATTCGACTGCATTTTTTTGTATGTTTGTTCACCGATTATGCAAAGACAGCTGGACTGATTTAAAAAATATTTTTGTGTTTGAAAGGATATACTTCCAAGTTAGTTCCAATGTCATCAGATCACGATCTGATGATGGGGCCCTGGAGAAATCGAGGGAACTCTTCAAATATTAAAGGCACACCTACAGTGATCTAGGTACATTTTTAGTGATTCGTGCATTTACTCTTAAAAATCACCTATTGGTGAAGTAGAACTGATGATGAAGAACACAAATGACGAGCCTATTCAATATTTCACGGTCTGCGAATCAATTACTTTAATATGATATTGAGTAGTATACACTCGGGTCGCCGTCAAGTCGAGCTAACAATACCTACGGCGAACGCAAATCGCGTTATTTAGTTCCCCGGTTACTTAACAGTTTACCCTCCAATTTAAAAAAAACAATCTCACCAAGAAATATCAAGTGTAAACTCAAGTTCTACTTTCTTATGAACATGGAATGATAATTCATTACTTGGAAATGTGTTTACTTGACAAATAATTTTTTTAACAATTTTATCAATCGTAGAAAGTAGTGTAATTGGGCGTTAATTTGCGTACTTATCACGTTTGCCCTATTTATAAACTGGCCTAACATATCCCAGTTTTAAAGCATCGGGGTAGGAGCCAGATGCCACACTGGAGTTAATGAGATCGGCAATAGGATGTGATATATCAGGAGCTATAATTTTTAGATCAGATATTTTTATATTCTCTGGCCTGGGTTTAATTTGTTAATTATTTTAAGTATCTCATCACCTGACGCTTTTTTGAAATTTATAGAGGAATTTCAAGGTCCATAGTTATTTTTAGGGTTTAAAATTTCCTTAATAAATTGAGGAATCTTCTCTTTCTCAGATCTTTCACAATTTTCTCAAATTGAAATGCAAAATTATCAGCAATTGTCAATTGACCTTGCATGGAAGGCAGGGATTGGAAGGAATCACGATTTGATACACTTTACTGGTATTTTTAAAGTTGTTGTTAATTTTATTTATGTAATATGAGTTCCTTCTATTTTCTAAAATTGTATGTACTTTGTTGCGGACTTTATTATTTTCAAGCCATAGTTGGGGATCGTAAGAACTCTTTTTCCAGGAGTTAAACAGTTGATCCCGTTTGACACAGACCACTCGATATTACCACTCGACTTGGTAAGAGTACATGTCACTAATTTTCTTTGTTGCAGGTCTCTCTTTTTGAGTGCGGTCTGTCAATCTATTTCGATTGTTGTATTAAGGGCATTTCCTTACTACTTCAATCGTGGTGATTCACAGATCGAGGGTGGGTGGTGGGATCCCTCCCTTATAATCTACTTAATCTTTTAGAGTTTCATAATTAAATCTGATTTTGGTAACATCCTGTATACAGTTGGTGTTGGAATCGTCGACGCAAGTGAATATTATTGCTTGATGGTCGTCCAGTACTATATCTAACACCATGGTATCAATGTGGGGAAACGTGCAAAAATATGATCAATGCAAGATTTAGTAATGACGTTTAATTTTGTTTCAATTTTGGTAAAATCTGATATTCCACATGATAATCCGTGCTCGCCAAGTGTTTGTATATATAAATCCTTGTGTGATGACATGGATTTTAGGTCAATATTAGTGTCGCCAATCAATAGGAAGTTTTGTTTAGAGTTATACCTAGAAATGTGATTATCTAGTTCCTTTACAAATAAGTGTTTATAGACGGCGTACACAACTATGTCCTGGTTTTGATTTATTTTTAAGGTGCTGGATATACTTTCGAATGTTTAGGTTTTTTGTGGACTCATAGTAAATTTAATGTGATTCATAACATAATAATAATACCGCCTCCCCTTTTTCCAGTACCTAGTTGTGAGTGCAAATTATAAGTAGGAATATTAAAGAGGTTAACTATAGAATTGGATATACCCGCTTCTGTAATGATATAACATCAAGTGGATAAGCGCAATTGTGAATTATTTGCAGTAATTCCGTATAGTTTTTTATAAGTGATCTACTATTGATATGAATACATGAAAAACTTAAACCGCTTTTTGATGGTAGTTGTTGAGAGTTGGTATTAGTATTAGTACAGTTGGATATTTCATTGATGTGAGTGTCCATAGTAAGATACTTTTATGTTTGAAACTTACGGAATTTCGCTGTGGTAGATACAGTATTTTAGTTTAAGAGTCTATTGATATCTTCCATTAATTTTGCTATTACTGGACTTTCGAACACAAATTTTACCGTCTTTGCACTATATAAACTGAAAAGACATAGCTAGTTTCATTTTTGAGTTATAAAATAGTGTTTTTAGATGCTTTGTGAGAGCTTCTCTAATAAAGACTGGATTCTGAGCTTTATCTTTCGGGGCTTCTTGGCATACTGCTTCCAGGGTGAGACGTTTCTCCTTACTAGCTGCTGCGGACCCGAGATCACCTATTTCTTCACGGAACGTTTTCTTCAGTTCACGGCTAATATCTTGAACCAGCTTCCGAGTATCGAATGGTTGGCGTTTACAGGTACGTTGGGAATAGATTCGTTATCGTCATCGACTTCCTCCGGAATCAGGAACGATGATCTACGTGATAGGATGCAGTCTTCGCAACTCCATTCAATGCCAGGCGAATTCCGAAGAGTATTCAGTTGTTTGTTAGATAGATTAGAACATATAGGGTCAGCATGTACCTACTGTCTTTTCACAACGGCTACACTCTACACCGGGGATCTTTTTCGTAACATCCTTTTTACACTTATAACATTTTTTTAGAACCATTGTCGCGATTTTTATTTTTGGCGGTAACTGACTGCACGAGTGTACACTATGACGTGTCGACGCAAAATCTATTATTTATATATTGAATCTCGTCTTTTTTTATTTAATATAGCTGTCCCCCGCAACTTCGTATGCATAATTTCTCCCCGTTTTTGAAACATTTCTCGTCGCTTCTCCGCTCCTATTAGTCGTAGCGCGATGTTATATAGCCTATAGCCTTCCTCGATAAATGGGCTATCCAACAAAAAAAAGAATTTTTCAAATCGGACCAGTAGATCCTGAGATTAGCGCGTTTAAACAAACAAACAAACAAACAAACTTTCGCTTTATTATATTAGTATAGATTTTATATTTATATTTTATATAATATAATTTTATATTATTTATCTTGGCATCAGTCATGGCGCACCTATAACTTTAATGTTGGCAGCACCTTACCTACATATATACAGTTTATGAACAAACAAACATTGTAAACATCGACAACTTCATAATAGCTGAAGTTTTAATACTGGCCGCAAGTTTTTATTACCTTGTTCCTGTTGCCGGCTAGTATGTACAATCAGGGCCTCGTGTTTTTGACCCCCATAAAGACGTAAATCGCTAGGCGAGCATTTTTCATCTTGAAGGCGAGGCAGGGCCGCCTCGTTCGCCAGTATAGCTCACTATATTTCAGGGAAGATGCACGTCACTCCGTACATTTTTTAATGACGGCTAGGTGTAATAATTTTAAATTATTTTGTTAAATTTACTCATTATTCATTAAATAAGAGGATTGCGGGTGGGATCTTTTGTCTTCTGTATATCGAATTATATTGTTGCTCAGATTTGAAGTAAACAATATGAATCTTAATTTTATGAAAGTAAGGTTTAAAATAGTAATTCTTGATGATAAAATCAAGAAATATAAAGAGAATTCCTCATATTATTTGTTATTCTTGTTGTTCTCACAACGAACTTTTATAAGTTAGAAAATCTAACAACATTTGAATTTTGATCTTTGTGTGATAACTGTATATGCAGTTATTTTACATTTCTTTAGGTTTTACCATAGGCTTTGATAGAAAAAGTCTTATTGCTATAAAAATTACTAAGAAAAAAGCTTCATTAAGTTATAAAATAGTATTATTTGTGTATGACGAAAATCAAAATCAAAGTAGAAGATATTATATAAAATAACTATATATGAAGAACAAGCTTTCACTCGTGGCTCCGCCCGCGAGAATGTCGGTTATCGCCATAAAAAAACTATCCTATGTCCTTTCATTATTATCGATTTATATTACCTAATTTCATATATGTCGGATCTGCGTTTTAAACGTTTTCGTCTTTCACATTTTTATTATAAATTAGATTTTAACTTGCATTCAGTTTTTAACTTGAATGTTTATTTCTATAACGGGATGAAGCCATGTTCCTATAAGGTCGAGTTCGCGCAAAGGTTCACAGTCAGGCAATCATTTCAAGTCCTTTTAGGCGCCAAAGTCGTCACAGAAGCAACCAATCAGTTCAGAATGCGAGCGGAAGGTCAAAATAAAAAAAAAACAATCACTTAGAAACTTAAAAATACTGCACAGAACGCCACAAATAGTAGTAAGTAGCAAATGGCCACTAAAAAATAATTTGCATATAAAATAAAATTTCAAACAAATGTTAGCGCTCTCTCATTGGTTCTGTGCGCGAGAGGTTGGATCGATGGGGTGGGGATTCTCACGGCCCTTGCAATCGCAAACGCATAGGAATATTTCGTCAAAAGGGAAATATTTCGTAGAGGGCCCTGACTGTACAATCGGGGGCACGAGTCTCAGACCAACATAAAGACGGAAATCACTTGACGAACATTTCTCGTCTCGCAGGTTGGGCATGGCCGCCTCGATCGCCAGTAGCTCACTATATTTCGAGGAAAAAAAATTGTGTATATTTTTTAAGATGACTTAGTGTAATAATTTTTAACCCTACTGTGTTTAATTTAAGACTCATTACTCATTAAAAACTTTTTTACAATAAAATGCTACCGACTTCTAAAATAAATACAAGGCAACTAAAAAACAAAAAATAATATACCTAGAATAACCAAAAAAATTAAACATTTTGATGTTGGTGCCATTAAAGTAGTCTTTATATTTTATTCGGCACCAACTTCTAAATGTTTAATTTGTTTTTGTTATTCTAGATATATTATTTTTTGCTTTTTAGTTGCCTTTTTTGAAGTCGGTAATATTTTTTGGTAAAAAAGTTTTTTATTTCTTACTTTTTAGTGGGTTGGTTTGTAATTCACTTAAGTTACAATAGGGTTATGTCAACAGCTCAAATCCTTTTACAATATATTACTTGCCCCGATGCAGGGCCGTTCATTGTTTAGGAGTTCACTATCAGCTCTATCACATTGTGTAATAGTAGTAAGACGAGAATATAGTGCTACTCAATACCATATTAAAGTATCAAATCATAATCATAATCATAATCGCAAACTCTGAAATATTGAATAGGTCCGCTATTTTACCAATTGGTGCTTTTTAAGAGTAAATGCACGAATCACTATGAAATATACCTAAATCACTGTAGGTGTGCCTTTAATATTTAAGAGTCCCCTCGATTTCACCAGGATCCTATCATCAAATCGTGATCTGATGACAATGGGTCTAACTTGGAAGTATACCCTTTCAAACCCAAAAATATTTTTTCAGATCGGTCCAGCCGTCTTTGCCTAATCGGTGAACACACATACAAAAAGTAATAACATGTAGTCGAATTGAGAAGCTCCTCCTTTTTGAAGTCGGTTAAAAAAGAGGATGGCGGGCGGGATCTTTTGTCTTCTTTATTTAGTAAACTAATCTGCATATAGATTTAAGTTAAGGTGTTAAAACCCTAGTCCTTTATTTTAAATATATTAATTAAAAGAAAAATATGATAGCCTCGAAACAGGCTATTAATGTTATTTTTTAACACTATTCGTATTAATAGTAGGTTTATAGGACACTATTCGTATTAAATAGTAGGTATATGGAAATAATACTTTTTTATTATATATTATTGCAAAATGCGTATCGCAGTACTATTTTCATCACATTCACTGCTTTTTCAGTTTCTCTTCAAGATAAGGTATATCGTTTTATCCTTAAAGTTACTCATTTACGTATTAACAATCAAATATATTGTGACTTTAATTTATTATATTTTTTCTTTCTATTTTTTCTATCAGTCTTTATAGGCTGAAAGTAAACTAGCATTATGTATAACTGCGCTGTTGGAAGTTTGATATTTAATTTATTACTCACTAGCTTTCGCCCGCGGCTCCGCCCGCGTGGATGACGGTTATCGCGATAAAAACTATTCTATGTCCTTCCCCGGGACTCAAACTATCTCTATACCAAAGTGCATGTAAATCGGTTTAGCTGTTTGAGCGTGAAAGCGTAACAGACTGACAGACAGACAGACAGAGTTACTTTCACATTTATAATATTAGTATGGACATAGTTTTTCAAGTAAACAAATAGAGTTTCTAAAACATATTAGGATGCACCTAAAAACTTACCGTAACTCCCAGCTGGTTAGCAATTGGGCTGATGTTTACTCCTTCCTCGTAAAACACCACGATTTTGCTCCTTTCTTCAATGTTTAAATAACGGGATGAAGCCATGTTCCTATAAGTCTGAGTTCGCACAAAGGTTCACAATCAGGCAATCAGTTCAAGTCCTTTTACACGCCAAAGTCGTCACAAAAGCAATCAATCAGTCCAGGATACGAGCGGGGGAGTCAAAGTAAAAAAACTATCACTATCAAACTTAACAACAGGTAGGTTGCGAATTGCCATTAATCAGTAATATGTATAAAACAAAAAATTCAAACAAACGCCATCGCTCTCTAATTGGTTCCGTGCGTGAGAGGTTAGGTCAAGGGGGTGGAGCTTCTCGCGGCGCTTACGATCGCAAGCGCATAGAAATATTTCGTCAAACTGATACCTCACAGATGTCCCTGATTGTACATGTAGAATCATGACTTTTTACCAGTGAATTATTTTGCTTTCTAAGTGGATAAATAGTTTTTGATTGATTTTATATTTATATTTAGAAATATATGGTTACGAGTATCAGTTGTCTGTTTGACATAGTAAAGTGTAGTAGTAGTTGTGTGAGTTGTCTGATATGAGTTAAATTTTTCAATATTGTTTCGTTACAAAGATCCGGTTAAAAACAAAAATGTAAAAATACGCCAATAACAAAGTGAAATCTAACTAGAAATCAAATTCTTTAAAAAAAATTGAAAATCATTTATATCTCCTATCATACATTAGTCACGGCGTATTTCATTTTTATAAAAAATCGTTATTTTAACTAAGTTTTGGAACTATTTTTTTTTATTACTAATAATTTGGGTCGCAATGTGCACATTATCATGGCCCAAAATGTTTCGTGTAACAATGATCAGTGAGTCGCCCTGTTCCAACTTGGTTGAAACAGTGCTGTGTGTTTAGATAGATTTTCGTGTTGATCGAACTACCTATTTACATACTTATAACTTAGTACGGAACCCGCAATGTGGGATTGTAGATCCCTGATCACCAGCAATCCTGTTAACCCCCTACAGCTAAGGTCTATGGCTTGTGTTAGGAGTAGGTTCACGTAAGTAGTATAATTGATAGGATTCGAACCCGTGACCTTACCATTGCAATTCTGATGTCTTAGCCATAGAAAAAGTTAGGTAAAAGTTTGATCAAAATCTGTTCAGTGCTTTATGCGTAGAAGAGCAACAAATATCCATTCACAATCACGAAGTTCCTGATTTATAAAACAAGTAGGAAGAATAATTACAAATTGATATTGATTTAACCTCTTCTGTGTTCACAATGCATAAAAAAATGATTTGAATGTATAACTAGTTTAAATAAATCACTACACAATAGCGATAAATTCCGCTTAGCACGAGATTTTTTTATTTAAAACTGCCGCTACAAAATTGATATTTAAAAAACAGGCCAATGGTTCCGTATCATTATCTATACAACATTTTACCTGTTTGTTGTATTTTTTTATTTTTTTTTATTGCCTATGGTTGGCAGACGAGCCAGCGGCCCACCTGATGGTAAGCGGTAACCGCCGCTCATGGACTATTGGAATGTCAGGGACACACCCAAGCCGCTGCCTACCGTGAAGTGAAAACTCTCTTTAAACCTCGTTTGAAGAAAGACATGTCGTAGCGCTCGGGACACACCGCAGCAGGTAGTTCATTCCAGAGTCTATACGTACGTGGAAGAAAAGAACGCTGGAATCGATCCGTACAGGACCGTATTGTTTCCAGGTGGAATGGATGAACCCTACTACGATGTCGAGTGGTGCGGTGGTAGAAAGGTGACGGTGGCACCATGTCAAACAGTTCCTCAGAGCACTCCCCGTTGAACAGACGGTAGAGTACGCAAAGTGCACCAAAGTCACATCTCTGCTGTAAAGACTCCAGTCTGTCCGTGAGATTGGGGTCATCAACGATCCGAACAGCTCGCCTTTGGAGGGAGTCAAATGGATCGAGCAAGTATTTGGGGGCACCCGCCCAGAGATGAGAGCAGTACTCCACGTGCGGTCGAACCTGCGCTTTATAGAGCACAAGTCGCTGTGCCGGCGAGAAGTAACGCTTCGTTCTGTTGAGGACACCCACCTTTTTGCTCGCCAATTTGGCTTTACTTTAAAAAATGGGAGTTCCACTTAAATATTTATTCTGTTTTTAGTATTTGTGTCGTATGTGGGAAACAGAAATTCATAATCAGTGAAAATTTCAACTGCCTAGCTGTCACATGAGATACAGTCTGGTGACAGACAAACGGATACTGAAGTCCTAGTTTTTACATTTTAGCTACCAAACCCTAAAAAGGCGCAATATTTTATAAAGGCTGATCATTATGTTTTGAGGTAATTAGTGTATTTTTCTTTATTTGGTCATCACCCCATCTAGTCATAGAATGAAGTGAAGTAAGCGTAACTTTTGTCCTTCACATAATACCTACTTAAGAATTTCTTTTCTTTAACAACTAAAAGAAAATTCAAAGTAAACGGATATGTTTTGTACATTTTTTTTCAAAGGCACTAGTAATGTGGGATTGAGTCCCACATTACTAGCAATCTTGTTAACCCCTCCAGCTAAGCTCAAAGGCTTGTGTTAGGAGTGGGTTCACGTCGGTAGTATAATAGGTTGGATTCGAACCCGCGATCTCACGATTGAGAGACAGATGCCTTAGCCATTAGGCTGCCGCCGCTTAAACATTAATAATTATACGTGCATACATACATACAAATTTTTGCTAGACTCGGGCTACATGCATGTTAAACTGTATTCAAAGCAGCTTAGCAGAAAATCGGGATTAAAAACAAATGTTTATTAATAACTTCCTGCAAACACTTTGCAAAAGGCGGACCTAATCCAATAGGCATTCTCTACCAGTCAACCTTTGGGTGGTGCATAGATAAAATAATGTTGCAGGTGCATATCATTAAGAAAATATTTACACATATAAAATACATATAATATTTATATTAAATAAAATATATACATACAAAATTATAAATCATCTACATGAAACAAATAATAAACATGAGAAAGTCAAACTCTACTCTGCTGAATCTGCTAAGCTATTTCTACACAGTTGACGAACTCTGTTTTTAAATGCGTTACGACTGGTGAACATCCTGATTTCCACAGGGAGCGCATTCCATAGGAGAGAAGCCTCAACTGTGAAGGAAGAATGGATAATACCAACGCTTTGATATGAAGAAACAAGTTGAAGGGTATTCGAAGACCAAAGATTTTTGATATGGTATGCGCAAAGATACTGAAAGTAAGAGGAAAGATAAAAAGGAACATTGCCCTTAGGCTATGGCACTGCCGAATAGCCACTTCTACGTCTATGTATAGTATAATAATAATAATAATAATAATAGTCTTTTATTCCAATACATAGGGTTACAAGAGGTCCCTAAGTTCGGTGTGCCTTTTGGCATAGGCCTCCTCCAATTCTTTCCAATGGATCCTGTCCTTTGCTACTCTCGACCAGAATGGTCCCGCTGTCTGTTTCAAGTCATCTTTCCATCTCCTGACTTCTTTACGACCCCTACCTCTTTTGCCGTCTCTTGGTTGCCAGAGGGTGACTTGCGTGCTCCATTTGTTAATGGGGTGGCGTAGCATATGTCCAGACCATCTCCATTTTTGGACGTCTATCCGGGTAAGAATGTCTGTGAGTTTTGTCCTTGTTCTCATGTCTACGTTCCTGACTCTGTCTTTGATTTTTAACCCTAGCATGCTCTTTCCATGGCACGTTGGCATTTTGTTAGCCTTTCCCAGTGGTAAAGTGTTATTGACCAAGTTTCACAGCCGTAAGTAAGAACTGGCAGAATACAGGTCTCGAATGTTTTCTTTTTTATGTGATAACCTATACTCTTGCTTTTCACTATCTCCTTCAGTGACCAATATTTTCTCCATCCTTGGGCTATTCGCCGGTTTATTTCTTTTGTCGTTTCATTTGAGGGGGATATTATCTGTCCTAAGTAAATATATTCTTTGACATATTCGATCTTGTTCATGACTGGCAACACTGTACGAATGTAAACAATCAATCCATGCAAAATATTTTAATATTAATAGTAAATAACAAAATCAAACTGTGAAACTGTGATAAATCTGTTAATAAACCGACTATAATATATAATGAAACTGTTGGCGACGTTGAACTTTTCATTGTGACCGAGAAAATACAAAAGACGTGTAGTGGTGAACAATTTACAAAATAAACATTAGTTATGTGAGTTTAGAGAATACTTCGTAGTAAAATAACAAAAAGAAGTAATGTTATGAAAATCAAGGTGTTTAATAGACTTTTTATGTGATAAATTTGAAAAGTAAATATTTTGTGTATCATCTTATTCGTTAACTTTCGTAAATTTAAATCGTCCGCCCCACCAAACAAAATTAAACAGAGCGCGTTCCAGGTACTCAAGTGAATTCGGTCATATTTTAAGCATCACAAAGAAAATCCCCTGTTACACGCTCATAGAAATAAACTATTTATGGTGTTGCCAGATAAATTAGTCAACTCCCACTAATAAAAATAGAAAAGTGCATAAAACTCGGAATACTAATAAACAATTAAGTGCAGTGATAATCCAAGTTACATACTGTGAGAATAGAAACAAGTAATACTCAGAAGAGTGTAAGTTATATAAAATTTTATTCTAAATTGTAAAACAGTTGCGGTGAAGAAACTCTGTGTTGTGAAGTTAAAAAGGGCCTTGTTCGACTTTGTGTCGCTTCACACTTTTAGTTTTTGTGTCTCCCCCCACCGCTCGCCACGGTTGCTGCGAAAGTCATAGCCCTGCGTTCGAACCTCGTGCACACATTTTAGGTTCTTTTGAGCACATCAGTATAATGGAAGACTCTGAAAACGTAACGCTGAGAAGACAACAACGATCAAATATAAACAAAACTGAGAGCGAACTTGAATTTGATATATCGTACCACAGTCAACAAAACTGCCAATGTTGTATTGAAGACATTAGCACTTTAACCGATGAGGTGAATAAGTTAAACATGGAATTAACAATTGCTAACACAGAGATCGAAAATTTAAATATGGAAAATACGACCCTAAAAAAAGAAATAAAGACGTATCAAAACAAAATAAAGATTTTTAAATCAGTCGGCATATCAGATAACTTATACACAAGAAAATCAAACTCAACACCTATAAAATTTTACTCGCCGCAGTATCAAAGCCGTTTCAATACAAATATAAAAATAAAACTACCGACGTCGATAACGCAGAAAATGACCATTTTTACTGATCAAACCCAAAGTCCTTTTTTGAGCCGCCAATCATTTGAGAACTTGAATCTCAAATTTAATACAACAGCAAAATTAAAGAGTCTAAATTTGCACAGCTCACCGGACGGAGATCAAAATAGTTGCGATAATGTGGACATGGCTAGCATCTTGGATGACAACGTAGATGTTCCAAGTGTTATACAACATACACAATCTAGTCGCAGCATGGGTGTTTCATATGCTCGGATCGACCACATTAGTGACATAACCGTGGATAGAAAAACGCAACACTCACGTCCATCAAATAAAAGCAGAGTCATGATTTTTGCCGATGAGTCTGGATATGGCCTTGGGAGATCATTGCAAAAACTACTAGGAAAGGATTTTGTAGTTACAGCTATTATTAAGCAGGATGCACCTTTGTCTGAAATATTAAGTTCTATCGTCTCAATGTGCCAAAATTACACTAATTCTGACTATGTAATTATATTAGGAGGCACACATGATGACAATCCTATGAAGGTGCAGTCATTTTTGTATTATTTCATGAACCACATATGCAAGACGAATATATTAATCGGCAAAATCTATAGAAATAAATACTTAAATGTAAATATGTTTAATAAACTGTTAAAGCTAATATGTAGAAACTGTAATAATACATTATTGTTAGATTTTAATAATATGTTAAATAGTAACTTTGCACCGCATTATATTAATAAATTACATATAAGTCAATACCTACATAGAGAAATTTTACGGTTGAAATATAAACATGACTATATGAGTTATGCGTCTAAGTCCGTCAATAATGAAAATTTAAAAAGTGTGTACACTTAAACAATATCGCGATATGAGCATTCAGACGGAGCATACTTCGCTTAACCAACCATCTTTCGCAGTGGCAGCTACACAAACAAATATTGGTATGAATTCAGATAATGATTTGTTTTTTCGTGAGTAACCATTCATCCATTCAACAAATTTCAACAACTATAAGACATGAAATATCTAGCAATACCTTGAACGACAAAATTCCTGTATATATATTTCTTCAAAATTTATGTGGCATAAACAATAAAAAGGATGAATTTGAACTATATCTAAACACGATATTACCTAGGTTGAATTATATTTGTGTTACAGAACATTTTCTTAATAGTATAAATGCACCTCTATTAACCTTTACTGACTATCGCCTGATTGCTTACAACTGCAGAACTAATAAAAAACGAGGAGGTGCTCTTATTCTAGGACAAAGAAATAGGGAATTTATGGAATGTCCTCAAATTAACAAACTATACAATATTAATTCTTTTGAAATATGTGGAATAAGAGATGTTGAAAGTGGGTTGTTTTTATGTTGCTTTTACCGAACCCCTGATGATAAAAACTTTAGCATATTTCTGGAATCTCTGGAAAAAGCTTTGGAATTTCTTTTTAATAGAAGGTCCATAATTTGTGGAGATTTCAATGTGAACTTACTAGCAGATTCAAAGAAACGCTCAGAGTTTTTAAGTCTATTACGGTGTTATAATTTTAGACCCCTAATAGAAACGTCAACTTTCATACGTAATAACCATTCCTCATGCATAGATAATTTTATTACAAATTTAAATAATCAGCATATACAAAACACTGACGTAGATCATAATGGTCTTGGAGATGGACATGGTGGGCTTCTTTGTGAATTGGTCTTGCAAACTGAGGAAGGTAAAAAATCTAGCAAAACCCAAATTATTACTATTGAAAAAAGAGGATATACTAGAAGAAATAACGAAATGTTCAAAAAGTTAATATTGAATACTGATTGGACTTCAATGGGAATTAATACATTTTTAAATAAGTTTTACCATGCGTTTCAAAAAAGTTTCATAAAAAACTATAGAAAAATTAATGTTTCAAAAAACAAAAATAGTATAAAATAGGTAACAAGAGGTATTAAAATATCTAGTAAAATGAAACGATTCTTATGTGTCAATAAGGGAAATATTTTAGAAAAAAGCGTATTGGAGTACAAAAATAATTATATTAGGTTATACAGAAAAGTAATTCTTGTTGCAAAAAAAAAGGCAGTAACTAGACAACTAGAAAATGCAAAGAATGTTAGTAAACAGATATGGCATGTAGTTAATGACTATAGAAACAAAAGTAGATTTTTTTTAACAAATAACTTGAAAATAAAGCACAACAACAGATATATCGACAATCCTAGCGATGTTGCTACCATTTTCTCCGAACATTTTAACTATAAGCAAGCCTCTAACACAGATAAAGCAGATGAGGCAATATATTTCTTGCAAAAGGGCACAAAAAGAGTTGACATAGAAATGATTTTGTCAGCCATTACACCAGAAGAAATCACAAAAATAGTAAAAGGAATGGCTACCAAAAGTTCAAGTGGGTATGATGAACTTCAAATATCGGTGGTGAAGCAACACATAAATATTTTAGACGTACCTCTTGCCTGTTTTTTCAACACTTGTATGAGTAAGTCGCTTTTTCCCGAACAACTAAAAATAGCCAAAATTGTGCCTTTACATAAGAAGGGTTCGCCTTCGGATCCAAAAAATTACAGACCAATATCTGTATTACCGACAATTTCTAAAATTTTTGAGAAACTGTTGAAATCTCGTCTTGTGTCTCATCTTAAAGAACATAAAGTAATAAACTGCAGACAATTCGGATACCAGGAGAAGATGGGAACATCAGACGCAATAAATGCTTTAGTTTCCGACGTAGTTGCAAAAATTAATAATAAAATGAAAGTGGCTGGAATATTTTTAGACTTGAGCTCAGCTTTTGATACTGTTGATCATAATATTCTGCTTAGGAAATTGGAATATTATGGTATTAGAGGAGCTGCGCTAAATCTTTTTCGCTCGTACTTAGCGAACAGACAAATGTACGTAGAATTAAAGACATTTGACGACAATAACTGTCTAAAAATTCAACGATCGCAGATGGTTCATGTAAGCAAGGGCGTACCTCAAGGATCTATTTTGGGCCTTATACTTTTTTTAATTTTTACTAATGATTTAATTAATTATATTGAACAATTTGATTCTGATATTAGCCTAGTTGTTTTTGCAGACAATACCAACGCGATCATTAGTTCTAAACGCATAGAAGATTTGAGCACAAAAATTAACGCAGCTCTCAGCATGTTTCAAACATGGTTTGTGACCAATAACCTAATTATTAATACAAAAAAGACTAATCTTATTTTATTTAAATCAACAGCTCGGCGTAATGATCAATTAGATATAGTTTTGAGGGAGGAAACAATTGAAATGGTTGATTCTGTTAGGTTTTTAGGTGTACGCATTGATGCCATGCTTAACTGGAAAAACGAGCTAGATGCTATAGATGGCTCCATATCATCCGCCTGTTATGCCCTCAGAAGTTTGAGAGATGTTGTCAGTATGAACCATTTAAAAACTGTCTATCATGCTCTGGTCGAGTCTAGGCTGCGATATAGTATACAACTCTGGGGTAATAGCTATAGGTATAATTGTGACAGAGCATTCATACTACAAAAAAGGGCCATACGAACTATTGTAGGTATTTCACAAAGAGAGTCCTGTCGAGACTATTTTAATAAATTGAAAATATTAACAGTGCCAAGCAGTATTACACCATTTGGCAAAGAATATGAAGAATTTTGAAACTGAAGGTGAAAGGAGGTTAAGAGAAAATACGAGGACAAACAATTTAAAAAATAAACTTAATCCAACTTTAAATATAGTTAAACACGGTGTTCAATATCAAGCAGTAAAACTTTATAATAAATTGCCCCATGAATTGAAGAAAGATATATACAATATGCAACTATTTAAGAGGAAACTCAAACTATATTTACTAGGAAAATGTTTTTATTCCGTAGAGGAATTCATAGCTATGTAATTTTATTGTAATCGAAATAGAAATTGACATTATTAATGAATCCATGTGTACATATTTTATTTTATTTTTTTTGTTTTTTATTGGTACCTTTTGACTTGTTTAATTTTATAATTACTTATTTGTGATGATATGTGTCATCTTATTATTTGTGATATGTCTTACTTGTTATAACTTATTATTAATCTCTATATTTATTTAAATACAATTTCAATTTCAATCATTAGTTATACCCATTAGCAATTAAGTAGCGATTAAGAATTGAATGTCAAACACAATTGTTTTATTGTTAATGATAAATAAATAAATAAATAAATAAATAAATTGTTGCCATCTATCATAACGTCTATTTCCCTTGAGTTTGTCATCAATTTGGTTTTACTGGCATTGATTTCCAGACCAACTTTTCTGCTTATGTTTGCTAGGCTCTGCATCATTTGTTCTATTGCTGCTGGATTCTCTTCAAGAAGCACCAGATCATCGGCAAATCTTAGGTGGTTTAGGCAAGCTCCATTAATATTCAGACCTAAGTGGTCCCAGTTTAGCTGTCCAAAGATGTGCTCGAGTACGGCGTTAAATAGCGAAGGGGAGAGAGGATCGCCTTGGCGTACGCCCTTTTCGATAGGAAATGATTCCCCTGTTGATTCTAGTTTGATACTGGCCTTGCTAGATTTGTATATACTCTTAAGTATTTCTATATAGTTGCTCTGGACACAAGTGACAAGCCTTTTTAGGCCACAGACGGATGCACTCAGCAGCACCATGTCGTCAGCGTAGCTTACGTTATTAACATTTATACCATCTATGTGACAGCCGATACGGCTGCTACTGAGAGACATAATGAGATCGTTTAGATACAAGTTAAATAGTATTGGTGAGGACAACCCACCCTGTCTGACCCCACAATCTAACCTATAGGGCTGTGACAAGGCTCCCGACCATCGCACATTATTGACCTGGTTTCCATACCAATATTTACAGATGTTAATAAGTTCTGATAGCACATTGGTGTTTTCTAATTTGGTCCACAGAATATCGTAGGAAACCAGGTCAAAAGCCCTTGAAAGGTCAAGGAAACAAGCGTGTACAGAGGTTTCACGCTTGGTATAGTATCTAACAGCATGCTTAACACACAATATTGCACTTTCAGTGGATAGTCCGGCTCGGAAGCCGAACTGATTGTCATGAATTTGTATAAATTTGTTCAGCTGTGAGTTAAGCATGCTATCAAAAACTTTCGACACAATGGTAGCCAGAGAGATAGGCCTATAGTTACTCTTATCTGATAGATCGGCAGTTTTGTTTTTAACTATAGGTATTACAACTGTTTTTATCAAATCATTTGGCAGGTATGAATGACTTAAACTTAAATTAAAAAGCATAGCCAAGAGTCTGGGTAAGTGGGGCCCTGCAAACCGTAAGTGCTCAATACACAGACTGTCATGGCCAGGAGATTTACCTTTGGTCATCGACTTTATTATCAGGCTCACATCTTTTGCTGAACATCTAAATCCTAACCTTTTGCCAGTCTGTACACTGATCACCGAATTTGAAGGACCACGAGGCGACCTTACAGTAAAATGTTCCCTAAAAATGTCGGCTATTTTCATGCTGTCACTTACGCCCTCGATACACACAGGAACAGCCTGTTTAGCATTCAATTTATTCGTTGCCTTCCAGAAAGATCGAAAGTCGTTTTTGGAATGATGTGAGGCCAGAATGTCCATTTTTATTTGTTCATTGTGGTTTTGACACCACTTCAACCGTGTTTTAAAATTCTTTCTAGCCTCACACATATTATTATAAATTTTGCCAAATTTAGGCTTACCTTGACAACACCATTCATGAAACGAATGTTTAGCTTTCCTGTGTGCCTCGCTGACATGTAAGTTCCATCCTATTATAGGTTTCTTTTTCCTATGACCAACTGCCCTAAAAGAACGCTTTTTACTACAAACGGCTGCGTCTTGCATTATTTGCACGATTTTATTGTACAGATTATCAATAATCTGTTTATGTTGTGAAATATTGCAAGTGTGGTCTGCGCATTCTCGAAATTCCTCTGGGAAATGAAGGTCTTTAAAGCATGTATGACATTCATTGGTATAGCACTTTATTTCCTCGTCAACTCTATCCCCCCAGATTACATTGTTTGCCGTTGATTTATAGTCGTTCTTTTTAGGCGGTAGCACGTCTATGTTACACTCAATTACTAATGGAAAGTGGTCCGACCACAGTACATCATACTCTATGCACACTTTATGTACTGAAGGCATAGCTGCTTTAGAGACTAAACAGTGATCGAGCCATCTTTGCGATGAGTTACTTTCTGACATATAAGTGAAACAATTAGTCACACCTTCCAACATTTTGACATCAATGCATGTCCACCTCTGTTCATCACAAAATAACATTAATTCATTGTAAAACAGCTCAGAAGGATGTGCATTAAAATCTCCGAGTACATAAATACAATCAATACTGCAACTGTCTATAATGGCTGTTATAGAACCAAGAATGTCTGTAAATTCTATTAAGTTCTTAAAATCGTCAACAGGCATGTAAACACTTACCACTAGTATAGACCGCTCACGCAACCTTATCTGTATCGCACATATACGTGGATTATTACACTGCACTACTGTCACGTCACTAAACACACTTTGTCGCCATAGTATTGCCGTACCTCCATAGGGACGTCCACGCAGCATACCCGATGTTGTGTCTACTGCTGAGGTTCCCGTATAATCAAATTTATCATCAACGGTGCTCAGGAATGACAGATTATCTGGTATTAACCACGTCTCCTGGAGAGCAATGACGTCACAACTTTTACATAGCTCACGTATGCCCTCCACAGATCGCTTTACACCTTTGCAGTTGAAACTAACTAATTTATATGTTTTATTATCCATTGATTGCTTTGTTATGGCCGTTATCAGAAATTTTAGTCGTTTCTGACGATGTATGCTTTCTAAAATGCACGAAGCGCCTGAATATAACGCCTTGTGGCCATAGCTTTTCATCCAAAAACATGTGTGATTTGGAAGTAGACACGAAGAATTTGTATGCGTCATATTCACTCTGCCTCTTCATAACAATTTTCACTAGATCTACCTTTTCATTCGTTTTTTGGAGAATGTAGTTACATATGTCTGTTTCTGAGGTGTCCCTGTGTATATTACTTATGAATATTGGTATTTTTCTATCTGCCGCCCTAAACTTTTGATGGGGGTCGATCATACCATTACCCATCCTTCCATTAAAACGAATATTTTTAGACTTTTTCCGGTTTTGTACTACTGTCCAATTTTGCATATTATCATTATATTTATTTACATCATCATTTAAGTTCGCCGTCAATGCACTCGCAAATGAACATCTGTTTGAGTCGATCATCTGAGCACAGGTGTCGATATCGGCCGCCGTACTAGATGACTCACCGCTGAGAGTTATTACTTGGGCCGTGCCGCGCGACGCCATGTTACCCGCACCTCCGCTCACCGGCCGCGTAGTACCTAACTCAATATCACCACTACCCTCTTTGCGAGTACTAAAAATTATACTTCGATATTGCAATTCATTTTCTTTCGGTAATGACTTTACACACTCTGATGTATCGTTCAGCTCATTTGTAGATGTAGTATCTTGCAGATGTGACAAACCCATCGGACCGCTATCTTGATACGAGTAGGTACAAGCACCTCCTCTTTTGGTGTTTATGTGTGCGACCGAAAACGATGGGACATCGTCCCTCACATTTTGCAGTTGGTCCTTGATTTCCGCAAGTTGCTCCGTGGTCACATAGGATGATTTGATTTCTTTCAACTCCGACTGCATCAGTACGATGTCTTTCAATAACTTAGACACATCCAGGTGGTCGAAAGTTATTGGCGGCAATTTATCCAAATCACGAGCCACAAACACCGGCATCACATCATCGTCAATAACTTTAAATAAGCTAATGATGTCTAACAAATCACGATTTTCTTTCCCCAGCCCTTTGCGCACTTTTTTACGATAATCCGACGGTAACGATTCAAATAATAACGATTTGGCCTCTTTTATTTGTTCACTACTAAATGAGGAGAGACAAATCTTCACTAAACTATCCTCACTGGCTATCGAAATTTTATTTTGCAAGTAAGCTAAAAGCTCGTTTATCACGATGTTACAATTAACACACTTTATTGTTGAGGTCATTTTGAAAACACAACGCAAACAAACCCGGAATTACGCACGCTACGGTTCGCTGCGCGCGCAAGACTGGCTTCTGGGAAAATTATGTGACACTCAGTCCATTCTACTGGAATTTGCCTTGTTTGTAAGATTTCATTAAAAAGTTTTGCCAGCACAGGACTGATTTCCTCTAAGGTTTCGTTGAGCATTTCATTATGTATCTTGTCCGGCCCTGGGGCTTTCTCGAGTTTTTGGGATTTTATTGCTTTGATTACCTCTGAGGTAAGGATTTCTGGTACTTCATCTACTTTTTTTTCTTTTGCTTCGTTTACTTCCGGAATTTTGGCCAGCCCTGCATCGAATTTATCAGAATACAATAGGCGGTAATAGTCCGTAGCTAGTTTCTGTATTGAGAGTCGATTTGTTAAGTAACATTTGCATTGCTTTAGTTTCGATATCCATTCTTTCCCATGATCGCTTAGTTGTTTCATAGCTTTTTTTGTTCCTCCTGTTCTTTTTATATTTTCTTCCAAAACTCTATTTCTTTTTGCCTTACGGTCTTTCCTCATATTCTCCTTAATTTCCTTGCTAAGGTTTGAAATTTTTTGGCGTCTTTCTTTGTCCCCTTTATTTGATATTAGTGTATCCCAGTTTCTGCGTCGGAGGTAATAATGTCGATGAGTGATTCTGTTGTGCGGGAATTAGTGGAGTGACTGTGTTCTGATATTTGATACAGCTTATTATTATTTACTAGGTTTTTCCTGGATCTTTTGGATTGGTGTAGGCTTAGGCAGCTTCTTACCATACGGTGGTCTGTGTTAAAGTTGAGGTTTTTGACTATGTTGGTATCTGTGAACGCGCTTGCTTTGTTGGTTATAATAAAGTCAATTTCAGTTTTAAATTTTGCGCCTGGGGAGGACCACGTCCATTTGCTTTTAATTTTTTTGTGAAAACGTGAGTTCATTAAAATAAGGTTATTTTCCATCATAAATTCTACTAGTTTCTGTCCATTTTGGCTTCTTTTGCCATGCCCAAACTTTCCGATTGAGGATTCCTCACCAATTTGCCTTTCTTCAACCTGTGCGTTAAAGTCGCCCATGATTATTATGTTGTTGTTGCAGTGCGGTCTTATTGCTTCTGAGATACACTCATAGAAATATTCTATGTCTGATTTCCTCGCTTGTTCTGTTGGGGCGTATATTTAAAAGATGGCCCAGTTTTTCTTGTAACCCGGAAATTTTAAATTAACTACCGCAACTCTGTCAGAAATTCCTTCAAATCCCATTATGTTCTTCTTCAGTTTAGACTTAATAAGGAAACCTACTCCTTTCTGACCGGTGTGTTCTCCTTTGCGAAACATGATATAGTCGTTCCTCTCTTCTATCCCTTCTCCTGGCCTTCTCATCTCGCTGATGCCCAATATGTTCCATTTTATGTTGGATATGGCTATTTCAAGTTCATTTAGGCTCTCTTCTGTTCTTAGTGTCCGAGTATTCAGTGTGCAGACATGTATATGTTCATTGATCTTTTTATCTTGTTTTATCTGTATTGTTTTCTTTTTCTGCATATTTTTTCCAAATAGGTTTGCTTTAGGGAGTTTCAAATTATAATGTTTTGGTTTAAATGGAGGGTGTTTGTCTTCTTCCCCCACAGTGACAAGCCGGATTGGGGTGCAATTTGTTAGTGTTATGTTTGGTAATGTGGTTGTTGGAGTCGTTTGGATCCGGGTGTCGCATGTTAGTTTTTTGAGAGATTTGATAATGAAGCTGATTTTCCACGCTCTACATAGTTCAGTATATTTGGTCTGATTATTTCCTTTGTCGCAGTTTTAGAGGGGGTGTTGTTTAAGGTGATCAATTTACTTTGGGTATTACCTGGATTGACTTTCTTTTGTGATGGTATTTTCGGTGATCCTGAAGTCTCTCTTTTCCTTTTTTCTCTGTTGCTTTCATGTGTTTTCTTTATTATCAGTTTGTCGTATTTTATGAACGCTATATTTCCGTTTTTTTTCCTCTTCAACTTGCAGCTGCAGTTGTTTACGTTTTTCTATTATTTCTTTAGGATAATCCTCTTTGATATATACAGCTTCTGGCAGGTTAGATCTGTTTCGCAGAATCATATGTTTTTTCCATGTAGTTGTGAGTGAGACCACAACAGGGCGATTTTTATGGAGCTCTTTTTTACTGATTCTGTAAACATTATTAATTTCGAAGACTTCAAAATGTACTCCCATTTCTATTATAATGTCTTTTATGTAGTCTACTAGCTCCGTTTCTGTTGTTGCTTTTCCTTCCTCGATGCCAAAAAAGACAAGGTTATTTTTGCGCTTGTCCTTATCAACGAATTTGAGTTTTAACTCTAGCTCATTTATTTTACTTTTGAGTTGGGCGTTTTCTTCGGTGACCGCTTTAAGCTTTTCGTCTAGTGCTGCCATGACATTTTGTGTTACTGAAGTTGTTATAAGTTTAGTTTGTTGGTCTAACTTTTCGTCTAATTTTGCCAATAGGATTTCCATACTTTTTTCCATCTTTGGTATTTTTTTATATTGTTATGGCAACACTTATTTCGTTGCAGCAACACTTGTTTTGCTGTGGCAACACTTGTTTTGCTGTCTGTTATGTTGGTAGTGTGGTTTTCACTCTATAGTCTATGTACAATTTGCATCAGATGACACTTGACAGTATTTTTGTAGGTTAGAATGTTTACAATATGCGGTTGATTTGTCTAACACTTTTTCGCTGATCACGTATTTTGTTCTTTGTTGTAGTTGATACTTCGTATGACACACTTTGTTGGCACTTTTTTACACTGTTTATTTTTAATTTTTCGCGGAGCTCTATGACGTGCGTATTGACTGATCGACGACCGGAACCATGTATCGCATGTAACCATCCGAAAAATATAACGTACTACCTCCCGGATGGTATGCTATTCATTAAGGCACGTTATAAATATTTCCATCTAATTTTAAAATGCGGTACTAAATTAACGTTGTGGTTGTCAAGATCGATTGTCTATGAAGTATTTTACTATTGAAAACATAAAGAGCAGTGAAATGTGTTTCGAGTGCTTGTTATTTTATAAGTTATCTTCTGCGAAGGCATCACTGTAATGTAAGTGTTGTGAGTCACAAGCGATAATATCGTGAGAATTTCGGTTATTTTTACATAATTGTCAGACTATCAAAATAAACTTCAGGATTTGTGCTATGCTATATTACACAGTTTCAAGCAATAAATCGACTATAATTTGGCGAGCAAGTGCATAGGCAACCAAAGTTTAAAGACATAGACATTATGACAGTTGCATCTCAGTATAAATTTGCAAACATTATGTTTGTTATACAAAATATCTATTTATATTACAAACATTGTGAGGTTTACTCGGTGAACGCGAGAAATAAGCACGATTCAAAATATATTTATTAAAATCATAGACTATATAAAACTCACAATTCATTTATGGGTCTTTATATGAGAGCACTTAACAAGATTATGAGTCTTTCGGTGAATAAATTTAAAAAATGTAGACAAAAATCGTCTTAAACGAGGGGAGGAATGAAAGGGTTTTAAATAAAATGAAACAACAAATCTGTATTCATTTTCAATATAATCACCCTTAAGCTGAATAATTTATTAGATCTATGAATTATTTTTCTAAACCATCGTAAAAATATTTTTTATCTTTTGCCTCAAAATTGCCTCCTTTACCTCATTGTCGTCTGAAAATTTCCGACCCCTTCAGTTTTTTAATTAGTGAAAAAATAAAAATCACTTCGATCGATCACTTGGTGGACTAGTGATTTGAAGCCATGCATGTGCAGAGCAGCCTTTGCAACTCTGCTCTTGTGAACCGGCGCGTTGTCTTGCAAGAGCAACACATCTTTGGTCAATTTTCCTCGAAGTTTTTCCTTGATGGCCTCCTTTAATTTTTTTAGTATCGCTGCGTAGTATTCTTCGGTTATGGTCCTTCCTTTTTCTTTGTAATCAATCAGTATTATCCCCTCACAATCCCAAAAAACAGTAGCCATTAACTTTCCCGCCGATTCCGACACTTTCAATTTCTTTGGTGGTGGTGTCCCCTTTTTGTGCCATTGCCTGGACTCTTGTTTGGACTCAGGCTCAAAATAATAAACCCTTGTTTCATCTCCGGTTACAATCCGCTCCAAAATCTCTCTCTCTCTTTCTCTGTTTCGCATCATAAGTGAATAAAGAACTTTGAATTGAACCATGTGTTAGACTCAATATTATTCTAATCCGTTATTTAATATAATTCATTCTATTTTTATCAGAGTTTAACTCGTTACTACTTAAAAACGTTATTGAGATTTGATTTAGACGGTTGACATTCAAAATGTAAATGTCGGTAGTGACATCACATGACGTTGACATCTGTCATGCGGATGTCACTCCGACATGGAGAGAGGATAGAAAGATGGCATACAGATTGTGTTCGCGTGTTGAACAGTGCGGTCGTTTGGAATAGCTCAAATAAATCCGTTTATTTCTTTATAATCGTACGCATTTTTATTGAAGTTCGAGTTGATCCTTCAGCTCAGAAGAGGGATAAACAAAGCCCACTAGTTATTTCCGCGCCAGGCGCGTCCTGTGAAATTATAGTTTGTTTTTTTTTCTTTTTGTGTGTTTTTGCGCTTCAGTCGCGTCTGAATAATATTATTACAGTGATAGTGATTATGTTCATCGTAATAGTGACTGAATCTGAAAGTGATGTCATAATCGAAAGAACCGTGAGAAATCGAAAATTCTAAATAGATGTGAAATAGGATATCGTTCGCATTTGAATCGTAAACGCCGCGCTGTTCAAATTCAATTCGGAGTAGTGGTTCATTGCGATCGTTTACGTTCGACGAGTCGCGATCAATTGCGTTTGTCGCGTCACGATCGGTCGAGTTCGACGCACACAGTTGTTGGATTTCGACTACGCTGTCAGCGTTCAACGAGACCATGTCACCGTGGTCACGTCGCAGATGTAGTAAGTCAACTGAAGATAGACAAGTAAGTCGTTCCAATTCTAATCATAATAAAACTCAGTTGTTAATGACGGAACTAATTAGATCAATGGCTAATAACCGTCCTGAAGGTAATAAATTTTCGATGTTAGGAATTGACATTCCAAAGTTTGATCCCATGATTAAAGACCAGACCATCAATATATGGCTTTTCTAAGTAGAAGAATGTGTTCGACTATATAGTGCCCGATGTTCAAAAGTGACCAAAAGTTCGACTATAAGTATCTAACCCTTTCGTCAACGTCATTTTCATGACCCGAATGAAAAACGAAAATAATTGAGTCCTTCTCATCAAATCATGATTATGTAAATTTTCTAACCGAAATATTCGCCAAAAAGGGCTATATTGAATGACTTGTTGGAAATAAGCATATTATTATGAAACGATCAACTTATTAAATGTTGCGAGACTAAGAATAAGCGTGCAGTTGATCTCCGCACGGAATAGGCGATCGTACTTCGAGGTTAGGTGCCAAAGCAACTACAGGTGAAGAACCGGAGCCGGTTTTGAAATATTTTTAAATCGACTTAACAATAGGACAGGAACCACGGCAATAGATCGGACTAAAAGTAACTGTATTAAGAGTACGATAGATTTGTATAAACATACATCGAACGCAAGACCGATAGGGTCTTACCTGATATCACTGAAATGAGATTGGTTATTTTAGGTTTGAAAAAGAATTTATGAAATGTAATATTACAAATATTATACAAATTAGGCCACGTTATCACGTAACTACTAACTTCACAAAATCGAGTAATGACAAATCTAAATAGTAGTCGAGTAAGAAAAAGTTTATAACGGTTTTGAATTTGATGTCTAACATAAATAATAATAAGTTTTTTCGTTATTTTAAAAGTGAATGATCATAACTTGTACGGATATGTTTATGTCAATGTACCTAATTATGTCGTAGCGAGGCAGAGAAGTTATAATGTGTGATATTGGAAATAATTTCATTTTACCATTACAAAAAGCGGTAATTAAGATTGAAGTGCAAGGTACATCCCAGTTAACTGATAGTTACATTGATAAAGATAATGTGTTATTAGGTTAGGTATACTTTTGCTGGGCTACTTGATATAGTATAATGCCCTGATTTACGGATGCACTTTACCAACGAAACTGCGGTTTACTTTTGTCAATGATATATGTGTAATTAAAGTGAATTGTGACATTGGCTACTACACTATGTATATTAATGGTTCCTTAAGGGAATGCTCTGAGAAGGAGTATTAGTTAATGCCCAGCGAGTAGGTATTATTAAATAAATGGGACTGGCGCATTCTTAATTTAAAATTGTTCATACCATGTGCTGTGTTCGGAACAGGGATTGCTGATGACACTTGCTTTATGTACGAATTCATTTATATCTATATTAAAATTATAGATCTTAATGATTCATACGTATGTGTCAAAAATTTGTCTACTATTTGGGTAAGTGACTCCATTGAAAAATACGTTATCAGAAGTTAACAAGTGTCTATGATGTGTTTAGGTTACACTAACGTAGAAAGGTGGAAGTCTGACTAATTGACACAAAACCCATAGTTTACCTATCCTTACTCGTTTATTCAGTATATACTGCCAAATGAGATACCTGCTAATTTACGTACAAATGCATTGGAGCAGGTCATGCTAGTATTTCCATGCAACGAGGCCTAGACGCAAAACGACGCCTGATTAACAAAAGTTTCATAAATTCGATGTAGAAATCTTTGCTGCAATCGTTGAACATACTCCGCGTTTATTTGTAAGGATTTAAAGAAAGAGTTACGGACGGTAGTGCTTTACAAACCACTATGACAAAAAGACGAGGCCGAGAATTTTAAGAGTAGGCCAATGGTGGGTACAGCTTAAAGAGTTCGACTGTGAGGTGCAATATATAGCAGATGCAAAATATCACATGTTGATGCGCTTAGTTGCGCTCCTGTGGATAAGTAGATATACTTCAGACACGACACACGTTATTGACGTTGGACCGTTCGTTTATTCGAGCCAATCAGTGGTATCCTAACCGATGCCGGTTGCGGCGGCCTGTTGCGTCTGAGACTGGCCGGCTGCGCAGGGGATGATGTGGTGCACGGATGTGTGCGCGGACTCGGGCGCACTGTCTGTTCCCGCGCTCTCGTGGCCCGGTGGGACGGAAGTCCGACGCGGCCGGGGGGGATTGGGCGTGAAGCCGGTGGCTTGACGTGCTCTCCGAGGCGGCACGGAGGGGTGTAACAATGATTGAAAGCGGTCACCCATCTGTGAGCCGACGGTGGTAGCGTTGCTTAATTAGTCTCGCGAATGTCTCGGTCTGCTCGGTCGCCACTGAGTTGAAGAGAGCTGATAATATCTTTGAGTGATTAAAGATGCTTTTACAAAGTTATTAGTGTAAACCCGTTCGTGACACAAATCGTGCCATTCGCGTGTTTAAAGACATCTTTAGTTGTTCTGGAGCACTCACTCGGTTGATAACGGACATAGGCATGTTGCACGAGTTCCAAATTCAAAACTGTCGTAGCGAATTCTGGCAATTAACTTGTACTGAACAATATGGCAAATCCACGGGCAAGCTGATAAATCGAAAGATTCAATCGGAAAATTCTGGACGCTCTCAGTATACCTGGGATGAGACATGACGACATTACCTACGGATCAGTATTTAACAAAGTTCAATTACGATTGAATATGTCTGATAATAACACTTTCTGAGACTGGTAAAAGCCTCGTAAAAGTTGTTTTTCTTGGTTACAAAGTGAAAAGGTAGGTATACCGGAAAACATTAAGTGACCTTATTTGATACGACAGTAGAACAAATTAGCAGTGATGAGAATATGAATAGATGGATATAGAAAGGAAATCAAATCTGATCCTATCTTTTAGGAAATGAACCCAAAATGAAAATTTGGTTAGGCTGGAAATAATATTCAAATATTCGATTATGATAAAATCTAAACTTATATTTGAATTTCCTATTCATAGAATTGTTAAACTACTACCAAAAGACAGATACTTAGTGCAGGATGCACACCTTACAAAAGGGAGGTAAGGTAAGGAAGACTGTATCGATATGGGTTGCGAGCGCCAGTGTCTAATTGACACAGATGACGCAGATCGCGACATACCACGCTAGTATAGGTGGCGAGTGCCAGGATTTTAGTATAGATAATGTGACTAATGAGACTGTACCGATATGGGTTGCGAGCGCCAGTGCCTAATTGACACAGATGACGCAGATCGCGACATACCACGCTAGTATAGGTGGCGAGCGTCAGGATTTTAGTACAGATAATGTGACTAATAAGACTACCTATATGGGTTACGAGCACCAGTGCCTAATTGACACAGATGACGCAGATCGTGACAGACCATACCGGTGCGACAATGGGTTGCGAGTGTAAGTGCTTTAGGTTCGTATGACGTAGATCTTGACGGACTGTGGCGCCATGGGTTGTGAGCGTTCAGATGACGCAGATCATGACAGACTGTGGTGCCATGGGTTGTGAGCGTTTAGATGACGCAGATCATGACAGACTGTGGTGCCATGGGTTGTGAGCGTTCAGATGACGCAGATCATGACAGACTGTGGTGCCATGGGTTGTGAGCGTTCAGATGACCCAGATCATGACAGACTGTGGTGCCATGGGTTGTGAGCGTTCAGATAACGCAGATCATGACAGACTGTGGTGCCATGGGTTGTGAGCGTTCAGATGACGCAGATCATGACAGACTGTGGTGCCATGGGTTGTGAGCGTTCAGATGACGCAGATCATGACAGACTGTGGTGCCATGGGTTGTGAGCGTTCAGATGACGCAAATCATAACAGACAGATTTATTTTATTAAGTGGATGCAGACGCGGACGATAGACTGAAGTATACACAACTGTGTACAGCATTCCTATTATTATACATTAACAGTAATACAAAGCTTTAATCATGACAGACTTTGGTACAACGTTCGCGACACAGCCGGGTCCTGCGGCGTGGTGACCATGGTGTTGCCGGCGTTCGCGGAGCGCGCGCGTCCGAGGGTTGCGGTGCGGCCGAGGTTCGCGGTAGTCGGCAGTGGAAGTGTTGAAGTTTGGATCTTTTGCAGTTGAAGTTTGAATTTGTCGTTGCTCTCTGATGTTGGGTGCTTCACACTTCCTCACTATTTAGTGGATTACCATAAAACAGTGTATGATTTTGATAGCGATCTGTAAATTTTATCAGAATAAATAAGATGTAAATCTTATGATTTAGGTGTGAGGACACACCTTAATTAGGATGGCCGAGCTGTTAGACTCAATATTATTCTAATCCGTTATTTAATATAATTCATTCTATTTTTATCAGAGTTTAACTCGTTACTACTTAAAAACGTTATTGAGATTTGATTTAGACGGTTGACATTCAAAATGTAAATGTCGGTAGTGACATCACATGACGTTGACATCTGTCATGCGGATGTCACTCCGACATGGAGAGAGGATAGAAAGATGGCAGACAGATTGTGTTCGCGTGTTGAACAGTGCGGTCGTTTGGAATAGCTCAAATAAATCCGTTTATTTCTTTATAATCGTACGCATTTTTATTGAAGTTCGAGTTGATCCTTCACATGTTAGTTGGTTGCGGTAATTTAACACATGATCGTATTTATGGCAATTGAATATGAATCGAATGTAATTGTTGAGAAGTCGATCGAGCTTATTAAGCAGATCTGCATTCAGGTCGAGATATCTTATATCACCGTAGCCGATAAAAGGAAAAATTAGGGTATGTTAAATTAATAATGTTAATTAAAAAACATGTTAATTTAGTATCTAACAAAATTTTCGTACAAATTCCATTGAAAAATATTTATTTAACGTTGTTAGTATTATGAAACAAAAACAACTAAACTCACTTCTTATATTGCATTATTGTGTTGGGTAGAACGGAATCGGAACGACACGAAACGAAACGAATACGGAATCTTACATTGTGCGTGACCTGACATGCAATTGCCCAGTTTCTTTTATTCTTACAGGCATAAGTTACAAATGTTTATTGTGTCACTTAAAATAACACAACGATTCTGTCACACACAGAGCTGGGAAAATTACAAGTTTGTGTGTTTCACGAGGTGACATAGTAATAGTCATATAGGTGCAGGACGTAGCGGAAACGCAGTGTTGCGTATGAAACGTAGAGAAAAGAAGAAGGCAATAAAAACTGGAATCCATTGGAATACACACACTCTATCAATATACTTATTGATATTGTATTTCTACTTATATCATGACAGTTTGACTTCTAGTATGTCAAAAAAGAGGTTGAGCAATTTATTAAGGCGGTTTGCCTACTTCAAAATTATATTAATTTACTAACTTTAATAATAAGCTTTATTTATTATTTTTGTTCTGCATTACATTTTAAGATAATAAATAATAAAAATTTGAAGCACTAGCAATAGCAACCAATTTATCTACAATTTAAAATTGCTGTGAAAATTCGCTTTAATACAGTTGATGTATCCTAAAATCTAGCGTCATAATATCATGTTAAAAAATTATATTTTAATCGCAAAATACGACAAACGAGGAATATATTAATCTTTCACATTTCAACAGTAGCTGTCATTGTCGTGAATTAATAAGACGTTTATAATACCAAAGATAATTTAAAATAATTTCTTCATAAAAAAAAGTTCGTCAGAATAGAGGTTTATCTTACGTTGTGTCATGAAATTCGTTTCGTTACTGAAATATATACAGATTTAAATGTTCTAACAAAATATTAAACAAACGTTATTAATAGTGATTATTAATAACGTTTGTTTCAACAACTGTTTTTTAAGTGTTGCTATTAAATATTTCATTATGATTTTTGTTTTTTGAATATTTACTTAACGTTTAAACTTAATATGTATTTACAAAAAAAAACGTAATAATGACACCATTGGGTTGTTTATATACAGCAAAGCATTTATAATAAAATACATGAAAAACATCGACGGCATTAAAAAATATTGTGTTTTTATTAGAAATTCAGAATGATTTGATGAAGCTGTTGTACAACCGCTACTTTTTTGGTTATTACCAGGGCATATATGCTCAATGCGCAATAATGCGTGTTGCTTTTAATGTTGCTCAAAGCGAAATCGTTGATTTTAGGGGTGCGACAAGTCAATACTTTTACGTGCGTCAGATTGAAAAGTGTTCAAGTTTAGAAATAACCGAGTCATGAACGCAGTTAACCATGTATGGGTGAGTTTACTCATAAAATATATTTAATGGGTTTAAGATACCCGTGAACGATCAAATAATGGGGTGATAAGTACTCGTATACTTAGGTACTTATCTCGTATACTCTCCTCAAAGTTGTTTAACGACACCTCGTTTTTGTCAAATAGGTATAATACGAGTATATTGTTAATGTATTGTCTATATTATTGTATTACTGTAAGATTGTGATTGAATTGTGCACTCAAGTGGAAATGGAGACAGGGAAGCCGGTTCGTCAAGCATCGCAAACAAGAACACAGTCCGTGGGAACTAATGTTTAAATGTTTATAGTGATCTACATTTTTCATGACCATATACGGAGCGCACCCCAAAATCACGAAACCTCGATTCCTAGTTCACAGATATTATAGTCCTTTCATGTACCCGCGTTTAAACAACTTTTACACCTTTATCATTTTATAAAAATATTTTTTAAACTCCTACTTTTCTTGTTTATAATTAAAAATAATTATAATTAAAGGCTACTTCGAAGTTTGAAGCATCCGCTTGCAGTCCATTCGAGCAAAAGAATGACTGAGCAGTATTTTTGGCTTAGGTTTCGGAGGTTTAAGGGCATATAATAAGAAAATGAGGTCATGAGGCGAAAATCCTGGTGCAAGGTGTTAACTGATGGTAACTAGTTTAGGGGCGAAACAATAGCTTGCAGTATTACATACATTTGACACATTGCCGAACTTAACCCAACGGCGCTAATTAAAAAGTTTGATTGCAATCACTATTAGATTCCAATATATATACTTACACTTCAACGAAAGCACAACATAATTTTGGTATAATATGAGTAGTATCAAACTTTATTTATATGTACTGGGTATTTCCTCGTTAAGCTCGTCAGATTTTACATATCTACCATATGAAATGAATAGAAGTATTTGTTGTGCCTACTTAGATACTGACATTTGGTTGGTTTATCATTGATTGATATATAACTCGGTTAATCTGTAAGTATCTCTTAAATCACAGTTTGTAATTTAGGTTTTTCGTGAGCGTTACATTTATCTATGTGTACATTCTTCTTCTTAGCATTTCGACAGTAAAGAGGCAGTTATCAAATCCTCCTGTGTGCAGTAAAGCACACAGGTTACGATGTAAGGTGTGCCATTGCTTGTATCGAACCACATAAACAACTCAGGTTCGTACTCGCTGAGAATCCCCACCTAAGCATGTTAGCTTTGCTTAAGCCGACCTGAGTCCGAGTCCTGAGTCCTGTGTGCAGTGATATTACAGGTGTTAAGTGAAATTGTATGCGTTCTACTGAACCCTCTCACAATAACAATGAACGTTCAATTGCAACTGGAAATACGTTTTAGTTCTCTACCAGTACAAACACACACACACAGATAATAGATAGGTTCATTAACACTTGACTGTCTTTTATACAGGGTGATTTTTAAAATACTAATAACTTCCTTGTCGTGGCTTCCTACATAACAAATCAGTTTTAGATAATATTTAATATATTAACCCTTAATCACCTACCACTTCTTTTTGGAGTTATGACATTAACGCCACCTAAGGACTATTGTACTGGAGTTAAATCATTGTTTATTGTGAGGTTTAAGCCCTAAACCTGACAAAAAAAACATCGATTTTACTCCGGGGTCTCATAGATGTGTGGCAGACAGTAGTGTGATCAAAGCCTTTGACATAATATTGTTGCGATGTGCCACCGATAAACCAGCAGGTTACAGATGTGTGGCCCAACCAATGTGATGGCAGGTCTAGTTGTTGGTCTTCTTCCTTGCGAGCACTTGTTTTAGCTTGTCTTCGTAATCAGTTGGCCTTGGAAACTCCGCCGTACGTTCGTTCCAGTTGAGATTGTGATCTTTTTAATCATCGTACCAATCTCTTGTATATCCACGCAGTTGCAATCTCAAGATGAATTGTCGGTTAAAAGGGAATTTTCTAACCGTAAACATCGCCCCCATTGCAACGGGGCGACGTGTGTATGTACGGCCAACTGAATATCATTTAGGGATCAGTTCAGCATTTACAGGTGTAGCACAACGCCGTTCATTTGAAAAACGTAACGGTCGATTTTTCGACAAAAAAAATTGTATCTTCGTTCGGTCCGTGCTCATTGTCTCCATATTTTTATCTTCACTTGATGAGGATGATTCAGCTTCTCCTTTGGCCTGAGCCATTTATATCAACAAAAGGGCTTGAGATCCCACTTATTAAATATTACGAAGATGGGTTCAAGTATACAAAATAATGCTTAATGTCAAAGGTTAGTTTAGCGATGTTTTCACAAAGATGAGTTGCTATGAGCAATACACCAATATTTATAGACTTTTATGTGACAAGTGAAACTGCTAATACAACAAGTTATTTCATATCTGTCTTATATATCATTTATCTAACATTGTGTTACAGTTATCATTTATTATATCTTAAATAGTTTATATTAATATTATAATCAAATAGGTAGTTTATTTTTTATTCTATTTTATTTAGGGACTTTCAAACCGCAAAGCGTATGTCAGTGCCATCGTACCCTAAGCATATACCATTCACCGTAAATCTTATTTAAAGTAGCCATGAACCGCAGCAACGCTATTAGGTTGAGATAAAACTAGACTATGGGAAGTGCCTACATCAGTCATGTTCAGATTCAGGGCCGATACTAAATTACTTCTAAATACTATACTCATATCGAACACATTCCATCAATAAGTGGTAAGTCTTCCACGATTTCGAGCTAACTTGGGGACAGACAGATGAACTCATGGACGGACATGGCGAAACTACAAGGGTTCCGTTATGCCATTTTGGCTACGAAACTCAAACAATCGGCCTACTCCTCTGCCAAGAAAGTATCGGGAAACGATCATTATTACACATCTTGTTAGTTATTTATCAAAATTTATTTTATCGCCATAAACACTTTTTCCAGAATTGAGTACAGTTCTCGCCGTGAATTCTCCTTTATGCCTTCTTCCGAATGACCACACGTGCCACAAAGCGTGTAAGCTACGGATCCACCCTGGTCTGGTATGCCAAGCAGAGAAGTTCTTCTCACCAAGATGAATCTCAATTGATAGCGGTTACATTAGCGTATTACAAGCTTTAATGAAATACTTGTTTACTAGACTAAAATTAGGGTCAAAACCACTTACCCAAGCTCGGAGACTAGTGTCCTTACACCACGGTTATAGTTAATACCCTAACTTGAACTCAAGGATTCAAGAGAGAGGTAAAGAAGGGCATATCATACCAGACCTGCTGTACAGTGTCGGTCTGGCCCGCTGATGCCGGTTTCACGCACAATCAGTCGATCACACTTCGACACAATATAGTTCACTTCTATATATAGTTATCCAGTTCATTTAAGCTCAAATTATTAATGTATTTCACAATTCAAAGTTCTCACGTGGGCGTGGGTTATTCTTATTGACCCTAAGTCGCGCACCACACTGGTACACAAGGGTACTTCAAATTCCAAATGCCTGGGGAAACGGACCCTATCCCCAAAGTGTCACCCAAAAAGCCAGGCTTATCAACAATTATCATATAAATCAAAACTATAAAAATTACCGGCGCGCGACCATTAATCAAAAGAGCATTGACCCAAAAAACCAAGAGACACGTAACCTATATTTTTGACAGGATTCTATGCTCTGACGTAGTGATGCGACGTTCGAAAACGCAGCATCGAGTTAGTCGATAGTCGGTTATTAAAGCGAACAAAGCGGTAACATAAGTTTTAAAAAAATAAAGAATCGGCTGGAGCCATAGTTGGTGAATAAGGTGGTTGCTCGATGGTATTTGTTGAGTTCTTGGTCATAAATTCGTTCACAATGATGGCCTTGTGCAAAGGCATTATCGCGGAAAATCCAAGTATTTTCTTTCCACAAATCTGGCCTTTTAGGTCGAATTCACTCTTAAACGCCGTACAACACTCAAATAATATTCTTTATTTACCGTTCGACTTTCCAGCAAGAATTTTTAATTCGAAATCTACAACATCGCTATAGTCAAAGAAAATAGTCAAAAATACACGCCAAAGTCGATCAAAAGTCAAAGTTGTCGTGTGAGTCGACTTGACTTTCCTTGTTGGCTAGTTTGCATGTTAAACTCGTAAACCCATGTCTTGTCACCAGTAACAATGCATTTCATGAATGTTGGGAAGAAATGGACTCGTTCTAGCATGTCCGAATCTTATGCGATTGAGTTTTTGGAGCAAAATTCAGGTCTTTTGGTACTAGCCGAGCGGCAACATTTTTTATACCCAATTGACACTGAAAGTCACTATTTTCTTTTCCTTCACTTTTGCGATGTTATCTTCGGTTGAAGACGTCAATGGTCTACCAGAGCGAGGCAAATCTTCCATCACAATTCAACCTCTTTAGAATGCTTTGTACCACTCATAAGTATGTGTTTTTGATAAAGTTAATTGACCGTAAGCGTTTTGTAACATTTTCAGCGACTCCGAACACGAAATTCCGTTATCGTTGCAAAATTTAAGACAAAGATTCGATGTTTTGACCATTATGAAACTCGCAATACACACTAGATATGACCTAACTAAAACCAGCACTGTAATTAATCTAAATAACAGAAGCAACACAAACTCCGTCACCTAACAGGCGCAAGCGACACTGGGTGGCACCGTATACGGTACGAGTGTTTAAGTGGGGCCTCCGGGTGCCCAAGGTGCAAGCGAAGCTGTGTTGAGGTGTTGTGCTAATCGCGAGTTGCGGACTACGCCCCTGGCAACAGTGGCTACCCCTATTACCGGCTATTATTTCAGAGAGTTTTATACTTAGAATTATTTAACCGATGAAGTGTCTCTTAGAAATACATTTATACCATATTGAATTGGGGTGGTTTAGAAGATAAAACAAAAAGGTCAATTTTATTTTCCAAATAATAATTTATTACTATTTACAAAATGTACAATTATGGGTAAGTAGCATCATCATACAACCTTTTCAGTCTTCTTCTCTGTTTCTGTAACAAAATAAATAGATGTTGATAAACTTTCGTGATTTGTACATGTAATGAAAATATATATATTACGGGTCTTAATCGCGTGAATAATTTAAGGTATAACATCTTGTTTACTACCCGACGTTTCGACCGTATTCCAACAACAAACCCAAGGTAATATATATATTTTCATAAAATAAATAGATTTAAAAACTTCATAGTATTACTTGATTCCACAAGAAGTCGATTCAAACTGATTCTTATGAAGTAGTTATATCCTATTAAGTAATTATAAAATTACTTCTGTTAATATCAATACTACTACTGATTTTGTGTATAAGTACAGTAAATATAATTAATTCGAGATTACGTATAATAGGTAGTCATTATGAATAATGAGAAAGTCACTTAGTAAATATGGCAAAATAATCAATTTCACTAGCTATTATTCTTAGGTAGTTAAAAAGTATCGATCACAATTAATTGATGATGATGATAATTGGTGATGATGGTTAGTAATAACCGGTTCTAAATAATACCCTCGTGGTGTCACTAACAAGTACCACGTAAAGTCTTATGGGGGTGGGCTACTTCGTTTCGAATAAAATATACCCATTTTATTGCTTTACCTAAGACTTGTTAGATATTGAACGTAATTACTAGAGAAAATGTTTGATTCGGACCTGTATTATAAGGTAAAATACGTTTTTAGTATTCATACTTCCTAGTGACTCTATATGATCACTAAATTAATCAAATTTACTTTGCTTTTATATAACATGTTTTAAACTTGAACTAATTCCGGACGTGGATAGGATGGCCTAAAACATGACATCATTCAAGTATTAAGATTATATATAATTAAAACTAAAAAAAAACCAGTAGGAAAGGGTTTTCAAGCATTTTTTTACCACAGTCAGTGTTGTGTTTGGGTTCGTTCCACGGCTGTGTCTCACAGGAGCCGAATATCACGAAGAATAAGTTAGCAGCGACATAAATCGCTGACGATAGATAGAACACTTGACGCCATTGGTCGGGATTCGTCTGAAAATTATGTCATAATTAGTAAATTAAATGTACAGAAATCGCTTCACCAATCCAGTTTTTTTGAAACGTAACTATAAGAACAGTGACAGGAGGACAATCGTCTAGTTAGAGCAGTGGTTCCCAACCTTTTGATCTCGTTACCTTTTATAAGCAGGTACTTTAGCATTACCCCTAACATCGGCCAAGAGGGCGCAAGAGTTGCTAGAACAGCAATAGAGGCCAATGTTGATAAATATATACCTAAATAATAGGTGGCCACATTCCTAAATAATAGGAGGCTGCCTGGTGATCTGTGAAAAAGGCTCACGCCTCGCCTAATTATAAATAAGCAAAATTCGTAAATTATTTTAAGTAAAAAGTGTGTAAAAATTTGCGAGGAGAAAAAATAAATCATTTATAAACATAATTTTAAATGTATTGAGGAAAAAATCCTCTCAGGCGGGACTTGAACCCCCAAACCTTAGGGGTATCTTTAATATGCTATTTACCAACTCCGGCACTGGGACATGTCTGCCAAAATCGAATATTTCCTCCACATGATATGATTTACGGCAATCGTCGCGCCACCAACCGCGTCCCCGAGGAACTTGCATTGCTCTGTGAGTTTCGATGCAGAAACCATTTAAACCATCACAGATTTATCATGATGTTGGGCCTGACAATTACCTTTTGTAATATTTATGCCTTTTAGTCCAAATTTATTATACGTTAATTTATATACCTGCTTTAAAAATGACAGTAAATTATTATGATTTCAATTATTTTTATGTATATTAGTAGTTGGTTAAACACCGCAGTAGTAACTATCCACAGACTTTTTGTGCTAGAATAATTTTATAATTTTTAATTAATTTCTGTTGATGACTTACATAGGTAGCCTTAAAATAACAATAATGATAAAAAACCTCATTATTGTTATTTTAAGGATACCTAAGTAAGTCATCAAGAAAATTACATAAAATTTTAAAAAATTATACCTAATTTTAGTTCTTCTTTAATAAAAGTAGTAAAATTTCTCATTGGTACTCACCTCATCTTGCAAAATTAGTCCAGCAATTAGCGGTGAAATGATAGAAATAATGTTGGCAAAGCAGTTGGTGATACCCATCATTGTACCGCCAAAGTTTGGCGCCATGTCGATGTGAACAAGCTGAACAGAAATAAATCAAATTATTTAAACTTCAATGGGATACTCACTAGTTACTTACGAAAAAAAATTAAAAGGCCGTGAACATTGACAGCCTATTTGTAGCAGCTCAGACTTACGTACAAACATGCGCGCGCACTTTGTGTAATTCGTAAGGCAATAGGAATCATAACAAGATGTTGTGCCCTCAAAACACTTTTATAGAATAGAGGGGACAGATAGCCTCTTATGTAGAGATTGCATGTGCAGTGAACCGCCCAACGGGCACAGTTCTTAGCATCATCGACATGCTTTTTAAAAGTATGCAGCAATCTGGGCAGGGTGTTTAGTTCTGGAAGTATCTGAGTTAGCTGCAGTGCCCAACCAGGAAGCTGGTGCGATAATCTTATTCCTCCAAGTTAAACAAAATAACTTATATGATTAGTGTCACTGCAAAAAATAAAGGAAAACGATGAATTTAAAACTGACCAAAAATCCAGTATAATGCCCAGCATTGAGACCAACAACGAGAGTCAGCAGCGTGACAGCTAGTGTGATGTCACCCGCAGGTACATACGACAAACCTATTAGCGCCACTGCTGGACCCCAAAGACCTGGAAACCATAAGTAAAATAATTACATTAGTAGGTATTAAATTGTGGTGGTTAGCCGATAAGAGCGTTTATCGCCATTCACTTTTTGTAACATTAAAAGTGTTTTTTATGCAAATTTAAACATATTCATGGTGCCGATTGCCGTAACATATGAAGGAGAAATTTGACAACCTCGGGCGTGGCTTAGTATCGGAGTGGTTCACGGATTTTTCTTTCATACATTTAATAGGTATGTCCAATGATTAACAGCTATTACGATGTAATATTAGATGATTTCCCATGAGAAAATTCTCCTAAAAGTCGAAAAAGACATACCTATAATTAAATATATGGTGCTGTGGATACGGTGCTCATTGATATCAGAGATTCAGAGATTAAACGGGTTGCCAAGATACATGACAAAATTAACACTTAGATACTCGAGTTAGCACTTAATAATATTGGTATTCTACCTGATTTAGGTTACAGTTGCCAATCTGAATGGCAGCTAGCCAACTATGCAGTAGCTATTAGTTAAACGTGCTCTCTCCGGCATGAGGAGAGAGGAGAGGGGGATAAAACATTTTAAAAAGGTTTAGGACTTAATCACGTGAATTATTTATAGGTACGAAACATTTATTTACGCAACATTTCACGCGATTAGGTACCGAAATATATCTAATATGATTATAAAATCGCGAAAGTTTAAAAACAATAATTTTAAAAAGACGGAGACAAGCCGGTAAATCGGTAAATTATTTTGTGACTAAAGTCACAATATAATTTATATGTTCACACGTACATTCGGTTTTAAGATCCTGCAAAAATCAGAACCGGCTTGTCTCCGTGTGAACGTACCCTTAGGAGGGGGCGGGGGACGATCACCTTACAAACATACAAATAACGGCCTCAAAGTACACTCAGATATGGAACAAATAACTCGGGACAAAACTTTGTATACTCCATAATCATTACACGAAATTATGAACGGAACCTACGACCTCTTGACATTGTACTTATCATCATTGCACCGTGGCCATCACCGCACTACTTCACGGTCGACTCACACTAAATCTGTTATTTAGATTTAACAACGTAAATTATAATACTTGAGACAAAAAGCACGTTAAAGGTCAAGGGTAGATTGTGAGAGCTCGAATCAGCACCGGATGTAAGTTATCACCAACAGACTTAGTAAACATTGTTACACAATACATAGGTGCAGACGGCCGGCTTCCTGCAGCGAGCGAGGACAGGTCCACCTACATATAAACACGCGCGTACAGAAACCTTGGTCGAAGTCGGTCGGATCGGAACCAAAAAAGCGCAAGTTGAGATCATTCGTATGTGTGCGTCATTGTATGCGTGGATTTGTTGTTGACCTGTGAGCGTATCTTCTGTAGCTATATATTTTGTAGTATTGTTCAAAGTAGGTAAAAGATAGAAGAAATAGAAGGACACACACAGTAAAGTTGCTTTAATGAGCCCACTTATTCTCATAGTCCCGACCGGTGTCACATCAAGTCGGAACTCAGAAGACACTGTTTTTACAACTAACTTGTCTCGTGCAATCAAATTCAGGAAATGTTTTAGATTATTTTTTAATGTTACAGATAAATGGTATTATTGCCTTTGTGGCGCGGTGGGAGTGTATCCGACTGCTACGCAAGAGATCGTGGGTTCGATCCCCACCCAGTATAAAACTTTGTGTGATGGGCACGATGGTTTATTCAGTGTCTGGGTGTTATTTATCTATAAGTATGTATTTAGAAATATTTAAGTATGTTTATCAATTGTCTGGTTTCCATAGTACAAGCTCTGCTTAGTTTGAGATCAGATAACGTTGTGTGAGTTGTCCCAAGATATTATTATTATTTGGGTTTTTATGTATACTCGACTTAAAGTCGGTATATTAATGACGGCTACGGGTTGTAACCAAGTAACCGCTCGATAGAAAAAGAGAATCTTTATTCTGTACTAGCTGTACCCTGCCACGCTTCGCTGTGGTGAGAAACAAAACAAAGAATACATGTCATATAAGTTTAATTTTGCAATACTTGTGGATATAAAAACAATCCTTGATGCGGATATCATATCATGCTAAAATTTCAGCTCGATTGGTGCAGAACTTTTTGAGTTTTTGAAGCGTACACAAACCAACATAACATTTTTTTATATATATATATTAGTCCGGTCAATTTAGACATTCGAAGGTACATAAAGTCCCAACAAGCTGAATTTCTGTGAAGTTGTTCAAAACATAATTATAAAAAATGTCTAGAAGTTCCCCATCATTCCCCTGTAAGGAAAAAATTTAATTCAAGGTCAAAGGTCAAAAAAATGAGTTTTTCGCGATTTTCAGCAAAACGGTAAGTTTTATCATAAAAGTACCTCAGACAAAAATTGTAGATCATAAAATTATTTATAAAAAATGTATCAATACTTTTTTTCTTACGAGCCACCGTTGCTGAGATATAACGATTCAAAAAGTTATAAAAGTTGTTATCGTCATAATATGCACACGTTTCCACGCCACCTATGAGGTAGTGTAATCTGAAGATTCTAAAATCTGAGGATTTTCTTCTTTCACTCTCTTCATTTAATTTCTCGCCACAAAATAAGCATAGTTCTTTGAAACAAAAAGCTGATTCACTGATACGTGATCTAGTACGAGGAGGACTTGCTGTGGATGTACTGGCTTCTTGTTCTTCACGTTGTCTTTTATTAGCTGCAGCAATTCAAATAAAGACTTTCGAGTAAAATTTTTACGGCAATTTTCATGTATTGTCACAGATTTCTGATTTTTGAGATATTCCGAAAAATCATCAGCTCTTTCGATACTTGCATTAATTAATGTCTTCATACCACGTTCAATAGTAACAACTTTACTTTCAGTTAAAAGTTTAGCACAAATAAAACAATATTCAGACATTTTTAATATAAAACTCAAAACAGCACAATATAGGTTTGGATAAACACGTGTTTTCACTACAGAGTGACGCTCAAGACTAACAGTATTTCATTTATTATAGCAGGTATAAGACCCTAGCCACGCACACAATAGAACAAGAGACAGATGTCTCGAAGTTACACTGGCTTAAAGATTAAGGGACTGGGTTTCATTTTACCTGATATTCTTGTAGTTAAAACTTATGTATATTTTATATTGTAAGTATAAGTTACAATGACTGATAGAAAAATATTTAAACATTTAATAATATATAAAATATACATACATATGTATATTATATAAAATATTACAAGTCTAGATGTATATACGTGGCGTACTCATGCATATTATGACGATAACAACTTTTATAACTTTTTGAATCGTTATATCTCAGAAACGATGGCTCGTAAGAAAAATAGTTACATTTTTTAGAAAAAAATTGATAAATATAAATTTTCTTAATTCGTAATACTGCCGCCCTTCGCGAAGTAATATTTCTTTTGATTTAGTTATTTTATTATCCATGTTATAATTAGATAACATTGCAGGTGATGCAAATTATTACAATATGTCTAATAAGGAAAATTCAGTATAATCAAAATCGGAAACTAACAATAAAATACAATTGGGTATTTGACTACTATCAAAATAAAATATTTTTTAATAACTATTTTTTATAATAGAAATTTCATATCATATATAATAGATATCAAAAAAATGTCAATATGTCGTCGGCTGTCATTTTACGCTGCATTTTTGAAAAAATGTTTTTATCCTATTTTTGTGCCTTCATGTACTTTTCCCTGGGTGCAATGGAATTTTAATCGTGCGTCTCTCATAGTGGAGTGTTGGCCGCGAGTATCGTTTAAGCACCCATAAGAGTCACCTGTCTTTGACAAAGTTTTTAAAAGGACGCCTTAAAACTGTTTGCCTAGCCAACCGCCTACCGTACCGTCTTGCCATTTGTAGTATACGCCTGCGCTTTTGTTCTGCTCATCTTCGTTTTCGTCGTCTCCACGCAACTTTCCACGCATCTACGCATCTCGTCAAAATTGTGACAGTGTCAAACTAATTTGTTATGTGATTTTTTATATGTTTGTTTTTGTAATTATTTTAGTAGTGATCTTGTAATATAGTTTTATCATAATAATAATATTAGATGCAGAGTTCTGCGCAGCCCGGTGACAGCACGTATAATCATCTATGCTCGGTATGTAGCAAAGTTTTCAAAACTGTAAGAGGTCTCAACATACATTTCGGCAAAACTCATAAATACCAGCACAACCAAAATGCCCCTCCTATTTCAAATTGTCATATTATTCAACCCCTTGTACCTACAGCTACAAACCATTCAGCCCTTCCATTTCATTTATATATCAGTAACCTTAAACATACTACCCCAGTTGTCAAAAGGATTCCCCGTGGCGCAAGAATCACCGTTGCGTCCCATCTTTCTCATCTTATAGAAAAATGTGTAGAAAAAAATGGTTTAGAAGACTGGCAAAATCTTTTACTTTTTGCCTATCGCACTCTTCATGTCATTAAAGATAATTCACATGGTTCTCTCACCCAAAATATTAAAAACAACTGTTTCGATCAATCATATAGCATACCATCAGACAAACCAATCAAAAATATTCTTTTTAACCGCCGCAAAATCATAGAAACTAAAATAAGCGACGGTGATTTAAAAGGCGCCGCCCGTCTCCTTTTTTCAAACGACGTGTTGTCACCAGACACTCCAGACACCTTCTCGGCCCTACAATCAAAACATCCCCCAGCTCCTCCTTATCCGCTCTTTCTGGACCCACCAACGGCTAGCCATTCATGTTTACAAACTAATAACAAGGACACTTTTGATGCAATTTTTTCATTTAAAACTGGTTCCGCAGCGGGCATCGATGGTATCTCACCTCAACATCTCAAAGATCTCGTTTCTGTCTCAGCTGGCGATGCAGGCGTTCAACTTTTAAATTCCTTGTCTAAATTAGTTAACACAATGTATTCTGGCAACATTCATTCGGATATTGTTTCAATTTTGTTCGGCGCAAACTTGATCGCCCTCACTAAAAAAGATGGAGGGGTGAGGCCTATAGCCGTTGGTTCAACACTTCGTCGTCTTGCTTCCAAAATTGCTGTTCGGCATATCCTTCCAAAATTACAGTCTGTTTTTGAACCAGTACAACTCGGTTTTGGAACCAAAGGGGGGTGTGAAGCCGCCGTGCACTCCTTGCGTTCATTCCTTTCAAGTGCCACATCCGAAGTGTTGGTCAAAATTGATGTCAAAAACGCTTTTAATTCGGTAAATAGGGACGCTCTGCTGACAGAAATTAAACAACACATTCCCGAAATTTACAATTATCTCCTTTTCTCATACGCTGACCCCACGAAATTGCTTTACCGTGAGAAAGTTCTTTCTTCAGAAGTAGGCTGTCAGCAGGGTGATCCTCTCGGGCCAGCCATTTTCAGTTTGGCAAAGAATACAATAATTTAAAATTTAAAATCAAAATTCAACGTTTGGTATTTGGACGACGGAACCCTAGGAGGTGAACTTGATACTGTTCTTTCCGACCTTGCAACCATAAAATCAAAATTTCAAAATATTGGTTTAGAATTAAATTTTGGTAAATGCGAACTATATTTTCATGATTCCTCTTTAAATTCTAAAGAAATAATTCAGAAATTTTATAATTGAACTCCGAACATAAACATAGTTACCAAAAACTCACTTTGCCTCCTTGGAGCCCCCGTTTTTGAAGACTCATTTCCTTTTTATTTGCAGAATTGCATTTCAAAATTTCAAAATTTCTCGAATCGTCTTCTTGATATAAGCCCGCATTACGGTTTAACTTTACTAAAATTCTGCCTTTTCGTACCAAAATTAACTTACTTACTTCGCTGCTGTCCCATATGAAAATTTCAAAATTTGCTGACACCATTAGATGACCTCATGAGGTCAACTTTAGACTTAATTTTGAACATACAGCTCAGCGATAAGTCCTGGACCCAAGCATCCCTCCCCATTCACCATGGTGGTTTAGGGATCCGTAAAATTTCTAGTGTCTCCTTACCAGCCTTTTTGTCTTCTGTCCACAGCTCAGCTAGTCTTATTGGTAAAATCCTTCACTCAAACCATAAGACTGCGGGTTTGGAAGAAGCTAAAAAAGCTTGGCCATCAGCATGCCCAGGTGAGGATATCCCTGCCCGTCCAAATTTTCAAAGAAGCTGGGATGATGGTTTGTGCAAATTTTCATACAACACTTTGTTTAACGAAAGCTCTGGTCTTGAGCGCGCTAGACTGTTGGCATCCAGCTCCAGAGAGTCCGGTGAATGGCTTCGTGCTTACCCGTCGCCAAACACTGGCACATTTCTGGAGCCTGATACCCTCCGGCTTGCTATCAGTCTGCGCTTAGGGCTGCGTATTTGCACTCCGCACCGTTGCCCCTGTGGCAGTGAAGTCGACCAATTGGGATACCACGGGCTATCTTGCCAAAAGAGTGCAGGCCGCTTTTCTAGACATGCTGCCCTGAATGACATAATCCGTCAGGCTCTTGCCTCAATAAATGTACCAGCTCTTCTGGAACCTACCGGCTTAGCTCGGGACGATGGCAAGAGACCTGACGGGATGACGCTGATTCCTTGGAGTTTGGGAAGGGTGCTTGTGTGGGACGCCACGTGTGTAGACACACTTGCTCCTTCCCACCTCCACGGAACCAGCGTTCAAGCTGGAGCGGCGGCTAAAGCGGCCGAAAATCTAAAAACCCATAAATACAGGGGTCTCGGCAACCAATATATATTTATACCATTCGGCGTCGAGACCCTTGGCCCGTGGGGTCCAAGTGCACAACATTTATTTAAAGAACTTTCCAAAAAATTGGTCGACTCCACTGGTGACCGTAGAGCTGGCAGCTTCCTCGCACAACGCATCAGTATAGCAATACAGCGAGGAAATGCCGCCAGTATTTGTGGAACCATGCCCAGGGGTCCCAATTTTTTGGATATATTTTAGTTTTATTTAGTCTTAATTTGTAGTTTAAATGTAGTATAGAAGATATAAATAGTATTTTTATATTGTTGAAATAAATTATTGAAGTTTTAAAAATATTAGCTTACGGTAGTTAGACATCATTTTTTATAGATAATTTTATGATCTACAATTTTTGTCTGAGGTACTTTTATGATAAAACTTACCGTTTTGCTGAAAATCGCGAAAAACTCATTTTTTTTGACCTTTGACCTTTAATTAAATTTTTTCCTTACAGGGGAATGATGGGGAACTTCTAGACATTGTTTATAATTATATTTTGAACAATTTCACTGAAATTCAGCTTGTTGGGACTTTATGTAACTTCACTCTCATTTTTTGGTCTAAATTGACCGGACTAATATATATGTATATATATATATATATATATATATATATAACATATATGTTTTATATGAAAATTTTCTATTAGAACGTGTCGTTGTCAGCGTTCCGTTGATGTACTAGAATGATGCCTTCTTTTCATAGAATTTCACTTTTCAGCATTTTGAGATGAACATGCAAATTGAATAAGACTTCGCTGAAATCGATCTCCTTCCTAACTATGCCAAAATGCGCATATTAGTGTGACTGCGTATGCTTGTGTGTGTGCGTTGTGTTATGTTACCTCCTGCATTATTTCTTTAGTGAGCTTAGGTACGTCGTGCAATATGGTATTTATTATTTTTATTTATTTTTACTATAAATTATTATTTTATTTATCTTTTCTGTAATTTATTATATTATTTATCTATACTATTAGTATATTTATAAAAAGGGGCTAGTTGAAAACCAGCGTCAGGCATCTTGAACTAGTTCCTATTTTTCGGCTTAAACTTTACATAATGTTGTCAAATTGTATTTAATTTAGTAGCTATTTGTTTTTACACGTACATGTACTCATTTTATTTTTTCTGTTTTATCAAAAATAATATATATATATATATTTAACATATATAAATATATATGAGAGTAACCACAAATTGACCTAATATGTAGGCGTGATTATTATATAGAAATTGTTCAGGAATTCAGCCTCAATATTTTTGTAAGCGTCAAAATTGTATTTCAAAACAACATGTACACTCTCAATGCGCGTTAATTCCCGTTTATTAAATAGTTATAATCATGCAACGCACTGTTACTTCACTCACACGTCACTTGTTACTAAAACATAAAGGATTTCCTTGAAGATTCTGATTTGTAAAATGTTCTACTTCCTACTATGAAATGTATATTTAATTAAGCAAACAGTAATAAGTAAGGTATTGTAATTTGTAATTTTGTTTGTCCTTTTCATTTATAATTTTGTTACACTAATATTTGTACGTCCGATAATATAGACACAGCAATGTTTGAACTAATTTAATTACTACTAGCTGTGCCCGCGACTTCGTTCACGTGAAAGTCGGGTTTAAATTAAGGTAGTTTATGTTACGAAATAACTTCTGTGTAAATATGTTGGAAACAGTCCTGTCGGGTGAACCGCGATATGATTCAGCAGCGGAGAATCATCATATAGTCATCTATTGATAGCTCCAACACCCAAAAGCTTTGTGAAAATAAATAAGTACCAAAGACAGACTCTTTAGGTATTCGTTTACTGTGTTTTTCTGTCATTAATGTGTGTTATTTGTGTCTCTTTTCTTTTTGTCTATTGTTATTTTTATTATTTTATTGTTTTATTTATTGCTTTTTTTACCTTCTGCATGACTTTTCTTGTTAAATTATAATAATGTCTATACATGTGTCTTCTGTGTACTAAATAAAAATCGTTCTATTCTATTATTTTATATAGTTAATTTGGTGTGCGGCTTAAGAAGTGGGTTTTCTGTTGTTTTTGTTTCATTCATTCAACGTTATACCTACTTAATACCTAATAATTTTCAATAGAATTTGTACTAAAATTTTGGTACTTCCCATTTGATCAGATGTTTATCGTAAACTTGTAAAGCCTAAGTACTTAACTGTGATAGTTTTCCTTATAATTTTAGTATTTATACTACTACCGCGAATTTTTTCACATACCCAACATCAACCATTTAGTTGGCAGGGGAACACTTGACTATAACAAAAATGTTCACTATAAATGCTAATATTACACAAAGGAATCCTTAAATCTAAAAATAGTCTTCACAAACCCTAAACGCTTTTTAAAAGACCTATCTAATGATACCCCACACGATGGGGTAGGTGAGAAAAAAATTACATCTCCACTTTACATATTAGAGAGTGCCTCTCTTATATGTTACAATGATGCAAGTAAGAAAAAAAGACATGGACTTTCCCTCCCCCAGACTCCGCGTTGACAGACAATGACCCCCCGCCCCCCTCCTCCCATCACCCGAACTACTCACACTTGGCCGATGAGTCATTCATTATCGTTGAATTGATGAACACTTGATATCCAACCATAACCCCAAAACATGATCCTCGATGCACCTGTGTGATGCGTGGTCAAACAAACGGACAGACAGACAAACATTTCTAAAAATTATAGCAATATGTTTCTTTTTAATACTATTTTAAAACTTCTTTTACTAAGTATAGAACATTTTTGAATACAACGCCATCTACTTTCAAAACCAGTGAAGTTTCTTCTAATACTTAATGTTTTTTTATTCATTTAAGCAATTTAATTAAATAAATAGGAGAATGTTGCCACTCAGCAAAAAACGAATCCGTCATCGTAAGCACCTATACCCTAATAAATATTTTCACAAATAAAAAAATTGTTTGATCACGGTGACCAATTTGATTTCATAGATGGCGCTACACGATTTTTTTTTACGTGTGTAATGTCTTTTTTTTGAGCACGAACACATCAATTCTGGAAAATATCGAATACTTGTTAAATTGGAATGTAATATTGTTTTTCATTTCTACTACGATTAATTCATTACTCTCAGTAGTGATATAAACCATTATGGTGCGACAAAAAATACGTTGCTACTCGTTCCTCATAGACGTTAGCGTAATGATTCATAGTGTAAATAATGTCCTAAGTATTTTATTTACTATAAAACTGTAAATTTTCATAAAGATCCGTCAAGTAGTTACTGTTTTATAACGAAAAATAGCTACAGACATTATCCCTTACTGCTTAGCTCCTATGAAAAAAAGCGTGATAATTTATAGCCTAAATGTTAATCCGCATCTATTAGATGCACGTGCAACATTTCAACCGAATCTGTCTGGTAGTTTTTGCGTGATTCGTGTTCAAACAAACAGACAGACAGACATTTCTAAAAATGCAGCAAAGTGTTTAAATACTCTTTTCGAACATTTTCTAATATTTTTTTTTCACTAAGTTCGGCCATGTACAGACACGTGAAATTTACAATTTTATTATATGTATAGATATAGATAGATAGCATGATTCAGTATTCACGCGCGATGGCTTATTATTAGCGTATTTCATGTATAACTTTGGTGTTTATATACCGATTTCTATGATTATTTTTTATGGAATAGTTAATTATGTTAACTTTTAACTTAATTAGGGATGACTGAGAGTGTTATAAACGTAAGAGTAGACAAATATAATTAGAAAGCTTCGAACTGCTAAGCTTTCGGGAGTTACACGTGATATTGTGAGTCAACCATAAAAGATAGACATATGCTGTCGTGGGATATTTTTTATATAATTTTAAGGAGAACATTTCCGTCGTACATGATTTCTGTGTAGCTTTAACCATTAAGGTTGCACACGCGACGGAATCTTAAAAAATGGAGTAACTTCTCCCGTTTTCCCTTCACTGCTCTGCTCCTATTGATTGTAGCGTGATGAAAAGTATACTATAACCAACTCAGGAGTATGAAAAATAATTGTACCAAGTTTCGTTAAAATCCGTCGAGTAGTTTTAGTTTCTATTACGGTTATCCAGACAGACAGACAAACAGACAAAAATTTTACTGATTGCATTTTTGGCATCAGTATCGATCCCTAATCACCCCCTGATAGTTATTTTGGAAATATATTTCAAGTACAGAATTGACCTCTCTACAGATTTATTATAAGTATAGAAGATTACTGGTGTCTAATCCTTCTGATTCTTCGTTCTGCATAAATGTTCGCACTATTCTACAGATTATTATTATTACTAATGGCGTAAATATTTAAGGGTTAAAATCATATATATTGTTATCATTATCAAGTATTGCAACAGTGGTTAAGTTTGCAACTGTGAAACGTTGTTTTTGGAAACTATCCTCACTTGATTAATATTAATCATTACAGAACTATCGGTACTTAAACATACAACATTAAGGACATCTATATATTGGCGTGTAGCGTTTGGTATACAAGATTCCATGTTGTCTTTAATCGGTTGAAATCTAAACTAACCTTAAAATATCTTTTGACCCGTATTGAGATTGACCCGTAGGCAACCGTAGACTATAGGATTATATAAAAAATAAATTATAAAAATAAAAAAACCCGCCTGCACATTTTTTATTTAATACTTTTTAGTGGTTGTAATATGTAACAACTAACTTTTATCACAGCTATTGTCAAGTATTTAAAAAAATAATGGTTGCTGACTAACTTTTTAGTATTACAGTCATAATCAAGTTGTACCTTTTTGAAATGCTTAAGATTAGTCCTTTAATTTGATACTCATATTGTAGTATTCAAAACAACTTTTTTCACACCTCTTTATTTTGACATCTCACAGCCGCCATGTTTGTTTTTTTCAAACGTCACATATCTTAGAACACTTGGGCAATCAAGACAAATCTAACGACGTCTTAATTGTATAAATCCGTTCAGTGGATTGTGAGATATCAGGTAATAACGAATATTACATACATACATACATACAAACACACACATACATACAAGATACGCGCGAAAAACATAACTACAGTCGAGTAAAAACATAAACGTTTTTTATGAGCAAACATCTGTGTGAAAATAATGTATTATTTACCTATAGTGTTTGATATTTTTCTGCAGGTGCTAATGCTGGCCCATTTCTTCTTGATAGCGTAATCCGAAACATAGCCGAACGGGAAGCTTAGCAGATACATCGATAAATATGGAAGTGCTGACATGGCGCCGTTCTGTTTATGATCAAACATTACAAATTTTATTTTTTTCAATCGTATTATTAATTTAAACAAATTAATTTGCTTGAACAATAAATAAATGGTCATAATTGGATTGAATAGAATTTTACAATTAAAGGTTCTACTATGACCCCTAATATTTTTGCTACAATCTAAAACTTCGATAAATAAATTAGTACAAGTACCATAATAACGCTTTATATCGCAAAGTAATTACTACTCTATATAATAGCGTTGTGTTATGTTTTCTAAATTTACTGTTTTTAAAACTATTTAAGTTTATATAAAATTCACAAAACATGTTTTACGTAAACTATACAAGTTTATGATAAGGAAGTATACATACAGCTTTAATATCCACTCCTAGAACCTGCTTCATATACGAAGGCATCTCAGTCATCAGCGTCCAGAATCCCCAATTCTGTCCACAATGTGTTACTATCAAGGCGAAAAATGGAAGTGATGTAGCTATCGCCTTCCATGGAGTGTTTAGTTTCTGGAAATAAAAACGGCAATCAATCACTTTCATAATTTATTTACTAAATTAAAGCGAAAACGTCCATTTGCCCTTTGAATGTAATCAAATTGAGCAAAAGTGTTGAGGAAATTTCACAATTTGAACACATTATAAAATTATATATAACTGATTGAATCAGGCGTAACATGGCGAAAATTCTTCTTAAGTAGATTATTAGGGAAGGATCACACCACCCACCCTCGATTTGTGAATCACCACGATTGAAGTAGTAAAGAAATGCCCTTAATACAACAATCGAAATAGATTGACAGACCGCACTCAAAAAGAGTGACCTGCAACAAAGGTACTCTCAACAAGTCGAGTGGTAGGCACCTCCGGACCCTTGACTTGCAATATTCCTCTTCCACAAAGTGAAACGAGTCTTAATCGCGTGAATATATCAAGGTTAAATTATTTTTTAATGCCTGACGTTTCGATCGTATTGCAACAGCCGTAGTCTCGAGTAGACTGTTTCGGCTCAGCGTTGCCTCCGTGAAGCACGGGTTTCGAAAATTCAATGAATTTAAAATTCTAAATTCTTTATTCACTTAGGATGCAAAACAATTCTTGTGATACGTCGGGATTCTACATGTACATGTAATGCCAAGTTCGCAAACAATAGGTAAAGCCGGAGAAAAGAATCTGGCAATAAAAACTCGCGGCCACTCTTTTCAAATTGCCAATTTTACAATGTTTGAATGTTTATAAACTTGATATGGGGGTAAGTAGTATTATCAAAAAGTTGAAACATGAGATAAAGCAAAATCAGCCGTAGTGAGTACATTATAGTAGGAGCATCTACTTACAACAAACGTAAAAACTATATGTGCTTAAATATTGGCCAAAATACTTATAACGAATGATTAAATATAAAATATTAATTATGATATCAAAAGGAAGAAAAGAATGGCCTTCATTCGTCACGCAGAATCTTTACTAACAAAAGTCAAATCATGCTCTTTATTAATGTGACAATTATAACAAAGTGATAACAAAATTCACCCAAGCATATTAAAGGAACAAGGAGCAAGCAACTAGATCCATTTTTCTTTATCATTTAAATATTCATCCACTGTATAATAACCTCTACGTATTAGATGGATTTTTGACTACATTTTTGAACTTAATCACTGATAGACTCATGATACTAGCTGGTATCTTGTTAAATACTCTAACAGAAAGACCCATAAATGAATTATGAGTTTTATGTAGCCTATAATATTGACCTACTAATTTGTGCTTTTTTCTCGTGTTCACCGGGTGAACGTCACTATTTTTGTGATATAAATGGATATTTTGTTTAACAAAAATAATGTTTGCAAATATATATTGAGATGCAACTGTCATAATACCTATCTCTTTAAACTTTTCTCTAAGGGAAACTCGTGCACCTAGTTTGTATATCGCACGCACTGCACGTTTTTGAAGAATAAAAATTGTTTGAATATCAGCTGCCTTGCCCCAAAGCAGTATGCCATACGACATTTCGCTGTGTAAATGACCGAAATAAACTAGCCTTGCTGTTTTCACATCGGTAAGCTGTCTGACTTTGCTGACAGCATATGCTGCAGAACTGAGTTTCCCTGCGAGACATGATATTTGGGCGCCCCAAAACCGTTGAATCAACAAAATGAATAACTTCATGGTTTCAAACAAGATTTGGACTAATATTTCTTACATTTGGTAAACAAAATTTACTACATTTGGTTTTTTTAGAATTTAAAAGCAAGTTATTTGATGTAAACCAGTCAAGAACTAATGCGAGGGACCTGTTTACTTTGTCAGAGTAATCATTTTTACGATTGGTTTTGAATATAAGAGAAGTGTCATCAGCAAATAGAACAATATCGCATAAGTTACTGGTAAAAAATGGCAGATCGTTTATATACACCAAAAATAGAAAAGGACCCAGAATTGATCCTTGTGGCACGCCCATACTCACTGTTGATCCGGACGACCTTATTCCGTTAATATCTACATACTGCATTCGCTCACTAAGGTAAGAAGCAACAAGATTAAGCGCTGTACCCGTAATGCCGTAATGCTTAAGTTTCAGCAGAAGTGTACTATGCACCACACAATCAAATGCTTTTGAGAGGTCGCAGAAAACACCAATGACGTCCTGCGAGTTTTCCCAGGCACTATATATGTGTTTTAGTAGTTTAGAGCCTGCATCTACTATCGAACGACCCTTTGTGAATCCATATTGTTCGCTATGCAGTAGATTATTAGATTTAGAAACTAGCCTTGCTTTTATTACTCACTTTATCGGTACTTCAACACACAACACTAATGACATCTGCACACTGGCTGGCAATTAAAAAGTATTTACCTTAAAATAATCATGCGATTATGAGCCATTTCGCAGAATAATCCATTGCAACTTTAGGTAAATTAGCTGAGCGGTTATGAAGGAGACAGCATACATACATACACATGCATAGGGCCACACGGCCATACGCACTAGACGACTTATTGATATTTATGCCTGCCACAGAGTATTTTGTTGTAAATAATAGATACTACAAAAGTACATACTATGCTTGCATAATAATTAAGGTTATTGGTTATAAAGAAATTGAAGATCTTGTAAGTAAGGATTTTATTTTGGTGTTATTTACGAAATATATAAAAAATATAAAACGAATAAGAAAGGTAATTGAAATACTTATGTATTAAAACGGTATGTTTATGTGTGTAGTGGTATAGGTATGTAAATAAATAAATGTGCGATTAATACCGCAATAAATACAAAAGTAGCAACTTTGTATTTTTTACGTGATTAAATCAGTATGGTGTCTATTAGTTCATAAATAGGTACTGGTGTCCAGATTTTTTGTTTTCTAAATAATATTGTAAAAATAAAATAATGTTGAAAGTCTACATTTTAAAAGTAACAAAAATATTGTAATGCAACTTTATCATTTAGTTTAAACATATATGGCAACCTTTTATTGGCTACTGACGGTATAATTTAAGTAACTTTATTTTTTCTTATTATAATAATACTAGCTGACCTGGTGAACTTCGAATCACCTTAAATTAAATGGGTTACTACGATAAATCAGTATCAAAATGAGGGGTTCCTAATTCAGCGGCAACAGAGCTCATCGAGATATTCTCGAGGTTAAGCTAGTAACACTGTCTGTCCATCTATCCCGTACATATCGCGATTACATAAATTATATTTGAATACAAACACTGTGAATCTGCGCCCCATAGTTTGAAAGATTGTGTGTGTGTGTACATTTTTGATCTTCGGATTACGTAGATTTAGCGAAAACATCAAGATAGTGGAGTACAAAGTTGGCACACCTTTTTCGAAAACCTGATACTCTGACAGGTAGTTCAAGTCACTTTACGGCATCTTTTCTTACATTACTTACATGATTTTTGTTATCTACTATTTGTCGTAAAATCATCTTCATTGAGCTTAGTTGTAGCCCAGTAAGCTCAGTTACCCCGCTCTTGGTCCCTTAAAAATACGCTATAACACATAATAATAAATCTTTTATGGGCATGAAAGTCAGCACTGCATAAAGCAGTGCCAGCTTAGCCTGATCGATTGCTCCCCGGTATGTCGTCAAATACACCAACATTTTGTGCCGTATTTATTTAATTCTTGGTATTCAAACTATTATCTCGAATTTTAATCGATTAATATTAATATTATAAAAAAATGCATACTTGTTTCTTTATCTAAATTTATAAAAAGAACATGTCTAATTAAATACGCATTTATTTATTATTCCTACCATTCCCCTACTCCTCTCCGTTTCTAAACTTTTTACCCACTTTCCCAGCCATTTAAGATCGAGATCAACATGATAAAAACGCAACCCTTTTATGTCACAAACATTTAACTGAAAAACTACATGATGTTTATTAATACGATTTAGAGAATAGGTGAAAACGGCTTTTGTTATTGCTTCGTTACAGAGAGCATTTTAACAAATTATGATGACGCAGGCCGAATATTGAAGTAATTTTTATAGGCATTTCATGCCAAAGACTTTACAAACACAATAATTGCATTTTTGAAAGATAGTTTATTTTTTTTTTCTGTCTTTCAAAAATGCAATTATTGCATAACAAAAGCAATAACGAAGCAATAACAAAAGCCGTGATAGTTCTTTAACTTCCGACTAGATGTCGCTACGGGGGCCTAACCCGTAAGCATTAAGAGATAGAAGAATTTGATATCTAGTAACACAGTCCAGATAGGTGGTTCGCTTCTGGCCCCGGTTTGGCTACGGAAGTCTCGGGTTCGATTCCTGAGTCTGGATTCAAATTTTTCTATCTTTCAAAAATGCAATTATTGTGTTTGTAAAGTCTTTGGCAAAAAATGCCTATAAAAATTACTTCGAAAGAGAGTAGGTACGCGTACTGAATACTGAGTTTTTGTGACGTTGATTTTACACTTAGATGTACTTATAATACTTCCCTATCCATTAATAACAGAAGTATTAAGTTTTTGAAAGATTAAGTAAGAAAGAGTAAGAATTTGAAGTCCAGACCCAGGTCCGAACCCGAGACTTCCGTATGCCAATCCGGGGCCAGAATAGAACCATCTATCTGGACTATGTTACTAGACCTCAAATTTCTCTATCCTTTCATTAACAGGGATCCTAACAGTAACAGGAAAGTATGAGCACTATAAATATAGTACTATTATATTTTTATAAAGGGTCTTTCAAATAGAGCGGGTCGATATTAATAATCTGTGGCGGCCATTTTGATTTGGCGGCATCTGTCAAATCTGTTTTTTCTTATTCAGTCACTGATGCCAAATCACCATGGCAAGTTACACGGTTGAGCAGCATGTGCAAATGATAAAACTTTATTATCAAAATGAGTGTTCGTTAGTGAAAACGTTGCGCGCATTGCGCCCATTTTACGGCAGACGCGGTGGCCCTTCAAAGTCTACTCTCCAACGATTGGTGACTAAATTCGAGACGACCGGTTCGGTAAACAACCAACCAACACCTTTACGTCAAAGGAACGCCAGATCGGCCGAGAACATCGCCGCTGTACGTGAGAGTGTTCAGGAGACTCCGAAGCAGTCGATTTCTCGCCGTGCACAAGAACTCGGCCTTTCGCAGACTTCAACTTGGAGAATTTTGCGTCGGGACTTGGGTCTGCATCCATACAAGATCCAACTGACCCAGGAGCTCAAAGTTAATGACCATAGACGACGCCGTGTGTTCGCTGAATGGGCGTCGGAACGCTTGGAAGAGGACCCCGATTTTGGCCAAAAAATAATCTTTAGCGACGAGGCACATTTTTGGATGAATGGTTTTGTTAATAAGCAAAAGATCGTGTGATTTGACTCCGCTAGACTTTTTCTTGTGGGGTTTTCTGAAGTCGCAGGTCTATGCCAATAAACCACATTCGACCGTTGCCCTGAAAGCCAACATAACGCAGGCCATCGCTCAGATTCAGCCGGATCTATGCAGCAGAGTCATTAAAAATTGGACCTCTCGGATTTGTGCCACCATGCGAAGCCGCGGCGGACATTTGAACGATGTCATATTTCATGCATAATGGCATAAACGGGCCTTTCAAATAAAAAATAAATTTCGTTAATATCTCACACACATCTAGTTTTATTCAATTTTAACATCGACCCGTCTTTGTTGAAAGACCCTTTAGTACTCACACTTTCCTGTAAATACATAAATATGTAGTAAGTAGTCAATAGCTTTCGCAGCGCACGCCAAATAAGTAAAATGTTTTATATATTGATTTACATTATTGCAATTTTGGTAATCTCTAATTTTTTGATAATAAAATATACTCTGCCCGTGACCACGGCCGTTGCAATAAGGTCGAAACCTCGGGCAATAAACAAGGTATTTTACCTTAAATTATTCACGCGATTAAGACCCATAATATATATATTTTCATAATGTGTACAAATCGCGAACGAACATCAACATTATTAAAATATATATTTTTAAATTGGTCCAGTAGTTTTGGAGGCTATTCGATGCAAACAAACAATCAAATCTTTCCTCCGCATGAAATTAGTATAGATATAGATAAATGAAAGATCCTTAATCTTATACGTTTGAAGGCATTATGGGCACTTTACCATAAACGAGGTTTGGGAAATCATTCACTACAAAAAAAAAAAACAAAGCAATATTTGATAATACGGTACATTAACTATCAATACGAAATACTGATCTTTTTTAAACAGATATGTAATAGTGTAAAAGTGTTTCATAATATGGTAAACTAAGCGCTTGAAAATTCAGATTACTCGCAAAAAGCGGTAAATGCCTCTTAAGACTCGTCGTATTTATAATTCCAAGCAAATAAAAGTTATGCGAGTTTAAGCAAGTAACTTCTGTCGGTCCATCGATGGGTAACCGTTTCTAAAAGTATCAAGCCTCTCCGTCATAGGCATACCCAGGAGAGAGGAATTTGTGGGTGGAAACCCCCTGAAATTGTAAAAAGGTACACATTTCGCCGTTGTTTAGTAATTTGTACCTACCATCTAAACCCAAAATTACGAAAAGTTAAAAACCCCAACTAAAACGATACTGGGTACACCCATGCCTTCCGTGCTTTAAAGAACTCTCAGGTCATACCAAATTGTCAAATCGGACAGCTGCTTTTGGCTAGTCGTAGTAGACAGCAGTGACCGAAATCAGTATAAAAATAATTTGTTTTCAAATTTATAAAATACAATATAACTTAGAGCAGTAGATCTTAGTATAGTTAATGTAATCTGTATGTGAGAAGCTGGTGTCTGAAGTAGGATAAACCTGTTCTACAAATCACCAGATAATGTTCTTCTCATCGATGTCTGTCACAGTGATCAATCTCAACGGAAAAGACAAGCTAACTCGCAAAATATAAGACATGTATTGAAAGAGATTATGTGTAAGACCAACTTGGCTTAGTATGCTATCCAAGACACAAAGGGCTGGAGCATTTTAAGAAAAAGGTTACCCATCTATGGATATTAGTGTTATTATTATTTCAGTTCGCTGATCTCAATGTGTACGGTTGCCACTAAGTCATGCTTCGCTCGTTTAAATAAAAAAATACGCACAGTCAAATTGAGTGGAACCAATTTTACGACCGATTGTAACTAAAGTGTGTCGCAGTTATTGTAATAAAAATATGATTGACATAAATGGTTTATAATTCTGTTATTATTACTCATCTCATTCTTTTTTTACAGTCGACAGTAATTGATGTATATACTTCAAGAATCGATGGAACAGTTCAATTTTGTTATGACAATAATAATAAAGTCTAATGTCTCGTCAATATTCACATCGACCTGGGCCGTAGCAATATGGTCAAAACATCAGAAAAAGGTATTCCTAGCCTTAAAATGTCTTCACGAAATGTCTATAAAATTATGTAACATGTACAAATTATTATCTATAATTTTGTTTAGACTGTGGTGCTCAATCACGTGAATATGGGTAACAGGTTAAATATTCTTTTGCCTGACATTTCAACCATATTGCGATGATTATAGTCGCGTTCAATATTTACACAATTGAGACCCGTAGTCTAAAAAATGAGGTTAACATGTGTGTACAAACACAGAAGTTTATCAATATGTACAAAATTTAAGAAAATATAGAAAGGCATTTGTGATTCTTTTTTAAACCACTTACCTTTTGTACACCTATTTGTTTGAGTGAGGTTTGAATGTACAGTCTCTCTTCAGCACTAATCATTCTGGATGATTGAGGAGAGTCGGCTCCGAGAATGACGTACGCTGCTGTCCAAATTGCGCCTAGGGCTCCGTTTACGTAGAAGATGGCCGGCCATCCCCAGTAGTCTGCTATGAAACCTGATGCCAAAAGTTGTAGAGCTGTTCCTAGCTGGCATCCTGAAAATCGAAAAATACCTCATTTTATATGATGACTTTTTGTATGATTTTGATTTTATCCCAGGTAATTGTGGATGTTACTTGACCACTCCATCCACCACTCCAGAAAAAATCCCCAAAAAGAGGCACTATTTGAATTGAATATTCCAAATTTAGGTATTATATATAAGTAGTTATATTATATATTTTACATGGATTGGATAGCAGCAAAAAGTAGCAGTTTCTTTAGCTCCAAACTACCTCTACACGAAATTTCATCTAAGTCGACCCATCATCTCATCTCCAGAGCGAGCTCAAATAAACAAACTCTTCAACTTAATACATTAGTATAGCTATAGACAGCTAGCCCAAATATTTTCTTCCACGATAATTTTTGACACGAACATTCACAAATTCCTTCCAAACATAAAAACATTCCATTTAGCCTGCTTGAAAGGCCCTAAGGGCGTTTAATTTCCGCAGTTCATAAACGTACCGCCGTATATGAAGGTTCCTAATCGGCTCTTTTCCTCCAGCGGAACCCATTTGCCTATAAGATTATGCATGGACGGGAACACAAGACCTTGAGTTAGACCTTGGGCGACTCGACAGGCACAGATAGCCTGCCATCCTCCCTGAAAAAAAAAAGTGGTTTTAAATTCAGAATAGTATGAAGATGTGACAATGCTAAAATCGTGTAAACAAAAAACGCAAAAACCTAAAGCTTTAAAAGAGCAATTCGCTCTGATAAAGTATTTCAATTAACATTAAAAAACAGAATTGATTGATACTAAAAAACTATTAGTGGGTACTGCATATCGACCGCCGTGGTTAGAGTTGGTCATTTTTTTGGACGCGATTACCGAGAGTACATGCGCCTTGGCACCTTATGATAATGTAATACTATTAGGGGATTTTAATGTTAATATGCTCGTCTATAATAACGCTAAAACTAGGCAGCTATCGCAATTCCTACACTATAGCAACATGGACCAGATAGTGTCAACGGCCATGCATTTTGTAGGTGACAGCGCCACGCTTATTGACGTAGTATGTACAGACGCTAAGTACCGAAACGTAACTGTGGACCATATTAGTGAACTCGGCAATCACGCATTTGTAACATGTGAGTTAATGTTTAAACGCGATAAACCAGTGAGTAGGCTGGTAGTGTATCGTCCATTAAAAAACATACTGTTTGAACACTTCGAGAGAGATCTAGACGCGGTGCCGTGGAGATTGATTAGTGAATCAAGTGACGTAAACCAAATGGTTTATTATTTTAATGTATTTCTGACACGGTTATTTGACATTCATGCCCCACTCAAGCAAATGATTTTTAAAGCCAAGCCCACGCCTTGGATAACTGACACAGTAAAAACTTTGTTTAGACTGCGAGACGAGGCACGTCACCGTTACCGTGAAACTGGACTGGAGGCACATAGAAAATATTACATTGATCTCAAAACTCAAGCTACAGTTTCTTTAATGAGTGAAAAATCTGCTTTCTTTAAAAAGAACATCAATGATAATATCAACAACCCGAAACTTCTATGGGCTAATGTTAAGCTTCATGTGCTTCCAGGCCAAAGAGATTGTGAGTTTCCGAGTCCTTTTAACGATCCAGACGCAATAAACTCTTATTTTCTTGATGTCCCGGGCGACCCCAACATTAGTATCTCTAAGCTAACCTATTTTGAATTTAATGCTAGATTTTCACTCCAACCCACAAATCAGGAAACAATTGGTAAGATCATTTCACATATTAAAACAAATGCCCAAGGAGTCGATGGCATATCTAAGGATATGTTAAGACTCTCACTCCCACAATCCTTGAATACCATCACAAATATTGTAAATAGCTCAATAATCTCCAGTACGTTTCCTGATCTGTGGCGAAAGGCCATTGTGAAACCTCTGCCTAAAAATACTAACCCACTGAGTCACACGGGCCTTCGTCCGATCAGCATATTACCCTGGCTGTCAAAGGTGTTAGAGAAGGTGGTGTATATACAGATGGTTGAGTTTCTGGAAACAAATAACATACTACCAGACCTACAATCAGGTTTTAGGAAAGGACGCAGCACTGCCACGGCTCTGGCGGATGTTGTTGGCAATATCTTAGAGGCGCGGGATCAGGGAAAGGGGACGATATTGACACTGCTGGACTACTCCCGTGCTTTTGATTCCATCAATGTAACTCTGCTGCTGTCGAAACTTGCCTTTTATGGCTTTGAGTGGGAAACTATCAGATGGTTCGACAGCTACCTCTCTAATAGGTACCAGCAAGTTGAAATTAGGAAACGAGATGGATCAGCGCTCATTTCGCATCCACAGTTGCTCAAAAGGGGGGTACCCCAAGGATCTTTGCTTGGACCAATTCTCTTCATCCTCTACAGCGCAGACATAACTACCTGTTTCCGCGAATGTAAGTATCACATGTACGCAGACGATATACAGCTCTTTCATTCTTTCGACCCCCGCGATCATCTGCCGTAGATAGAGTGAACGCAGATCTGCAAAGAGTGACAGATTGGTCTGAGTCAAACTCCTTAGTTTTAGATGGCCAAAAATCTAAATTTATCGTAATGGGCAGTAAAGGTCAAATAAGAAAAACCATACTCGCTAACCCTGAGATAAAAATAAAAGAGAATAATATAGAAAGGGTGGAAGTTGCTAGCAATTTAGGTCTTAGCTTTGATCCAGAGTTACGTTTCGAAGGACATATAAATAATGTTGTAAAAAACTGTTTTTACAGGTTAAAAGTTCTTTACAGATTGCGTCAATATCTTAGCGTTGATAGAAGAAAGAGGTTGGTTGATAGCCTTGTTTTATCAAAGCTGAATTACGTTGACACTGTATATGGTCCATGTTTGCTATCCAGAACGGGGCGCTTGATCCAGCGCGTGCAGAATGCCTGTGCTCGTTTTTGTTTCAGTATACCCCGACAAAACTATGTAACCCCGTTTCTCAACCAAAACGATGTTCTCAAAATGACAGCTAGGAGAACATTGCACTTGGCTACTCTTCTCTTAGAAACGATTAGGACGAAAAAACCAACGTACCTATTCGAAAAGCTGAGGTGGAGACACGAATCCTATAATTACCCAAACCGTTCCATATCAAATCCACTGTCGATACCTCAGTATAGAACGACTGCGTTTAGGGGATGTTTTAAATATGCCGCCACACGTTGTTAGAATAATATAACACCTCCGTTAAGGATCATAAATAAAAAAAATCAATTTAAATTTCACTTTAAAAAAATACTTCTTGACGATCAAAAACTTTTATAATTTTGCACTTACTTTGTTACAACTTCGAGGTATGGTATATTATTCCTTCAAAGGTTGGCAATGGCATCCACTGCATTCAGTACTTAGGTAAGATTGGTACGCACAACACCACCGATCGTCAGCGCCAAGTGAGACAAAGAAGACACAATTATTTATGGTATTTATTTAATTTAATAGAAGTAAAATATTTTTGCACATCCACACGCACACACACACACACACACACACACACACACACACACACACACACACACACACACCACACACTAGGACCCAGTTGAAAACCAGCGTCAGGCGCATATAATATGCGCCCGGCAATAAGCTGAACTGGGTTCCTATTTTGGTGCAGCCACGAGACGCCCATTTACTTTCCGAAGTTGTAATTATTATTTGTATGTTTTTGTTATTTTATTGCTAATTTTGTAATTATAATTTGTATGTTTTTATTATTATTTATGTGAATAGTTTTTAATTATTAATTGCACTTATTTTATTTTATTTTTTCTTTTTATATTGCCTGTTATTACTCTGGTCTCGTGTGTTGATACCAAAATAAATATATTTTCTTTCTTCTTTCTTCTGATATCAAAAAAGTTTTGGAGATAATTTATCATTTTGATGCTGACTGTAGGTTATAACATAAAATTGGCGTGAACACATTTAGCTTCAACCATTATGAAAAATGTTAAAGAATAGTTTTACAACACCTTTTTTTTTTTTTACGTGTACAAAATCCCCACGGATCCTACTCCTTCGAGGGCGCGTAGGAATGGATATGTTGGAGTCGAACCGATTAAAAATCACAAGGTATTCCTTCATAATAGCCTATGGCCGAGGGACAGGGTGTTCCTTGCGGATTTGGTGCCTCCACCTTCAGCTGGCTCGATTGTCGTTGAACGACGGTGTCGGTGTTGTTTACGTTGCCGGCCTCTCTACCGCTTCGTGTAAGAAGGCACGCGTAGAATACGTGGCGATACCGTCTCACCAAACGAAACGAAAACGAAACGTCGGGTAAATAAAAAGGTTCGTACCTTTAAATAATTCACGCGATTAAGTCCCGAAATATATCTAATACAAACTAATACTGTGTAAATTACATCAAAATTGAGAATTTCGGATAAAGCGAATTAAAAACTCTTCATGTGTATTCGTAATTCTTCTTCTAAAACGGTTTGACGATTTTTAGGGTTCTGTAGCCAAAATGGCAAAACTGAACTCGCCATGTCCATCCCTTTCGTCCGCCCGCAGCTTTGCTCAGAGGCTGTTAGTGCTAGAAGGCTGTAATTTTGCATGGATACACATATTACTTACTCGTACGCCGTCAAAGTGAAAGAATAAAATCTTGAAAAAACATTGTTTTAGGGCACCTCACTATATGTAAAATGGGGATGTGATTTTCTTTTCACTTACCCCATCGTGTGGGGTATCGTTAGACAGGTCTTTTGAAAACGTTGTTTAGGGGTTGGGAAGACTATTTTTAGATTTAGAGATCCGTTTGTGAAATATTAAGATTTAAAGTACTATTTTTTGTTAGAGTTAAGTGTCTCCCCCCCCCCCCTGCCACCTAAATAGTTGATGTTGAGTATGTGAAAAAAATCGCGGTAGTAGTATATATAGTGAAATTAAAAGTAAAACTATCACAGCTAAGAAGGCTTTACAAGTTTACGAGTAACAGCTGATCAAATGAGAAGTAAAAAAAATCGTCCGAATTCCATTGAAAATTATTCTAAATTAGGTATAACGTTGTAAGTATGAAACAAAAACAACAGAAAACCCACTTCACAAGCCGCATTATTATATATATGGGGGGGTGTGATTGCGGAACCCTACATTGTGCGTGGCCCGACATGCACTTGCCCGGTTTTTTTTTGTATGTATAAATTCATTTGACTCATAATGAGTAGATGACGCTGCTTGTGCAACAATTTAGGTAATTATTTAGGTGACGTTTGGTTTTAGGAAATATTTACGAATCCGCTAATTGTATCTATTGTAAAATTTAGCAACATAGAAGTCAAGACTATCGGAGTAGACACTTGGGTATGTATAGAAAGTAAACAATAAATTGATTGTCTTGTGATTGTTGATAAATTGTGCAAACATGAAGGTAGTATTTCAATGTTTTTGTAACCGATGATAAATCAAACATTGCGACAGCACGGCCAGGCTTTATTTAATTTATAAACCCATGTAAAATTGACGAGGTAGATGAGATTGTATTCTCTCTTCGTTTATTTTTCTAACAAGGACCAATATTTACTGAAATTTTGATGTTTGAATTGAATAATGGACGGGTCCTTAATGTTTTGTGTTTTTTTCTATAATATTGTCATCCACATAGTCTTCTAATAACATTTAACTGCTCTGTGGCGGGGTGGGAGTGTATCCGACTGCAACGCAAGAGGTTGTGGGTTCGATCCCCACCCAGGATAAAACTTTGTGTGATGAGCGATATAGATAAATAACACCCAGACTCAGAATTAACCATCGTGGTTTATTCTGTGTCTGGGTGTTATTTATCTATAATAAAATATATAAGTATGTTTATCAGTGGTCTGGTTTCCATAGTACAAGCTCTGCTTAGTTTCGGGTCAGATAGTGTTGTGTAAGTTGTCCCAAGATATTATTATTATATTATTATTTATCAATATTGTAAAAGGGCTTTGAAGTTATTTATCATGTCACCACTCAATTCAATTAAACATTCAGATTTTCATGAAGCGATCATCAATCACTGTATTAGGCGTGTAGTACCTACAGTGTGTCTCTGTGACAACCGCGCAAAGCGAGAGATAAGTGAGATCCTCTCCATGCCTCGGAGGGAACGTCAATCCGTGTCGATACTACGTGTAACCTCTCTTTGATTGTTTTGGATTTCCCTTTCATGGGACTATGATAATAAGGAAATAAAAAAGTGCAGATGTGTCTGTGCACACAAGACAATGTATGCACTAAAACATCTCGTGCGTATGTAGCGTGGCTAGTGTCTGAAGAGTATGGTCGGTGTAACTGAAGTCGGCTAAGGCTAATGACAGGAGCGACACTTACTACTGAATGTGTATATTTGTTATTATGTAGGTACTCACATAATGTGCTGCTATAGGTATCAAAAGCGATACTGCTGCATTGCCAACTATCACTGCAGTGATTAGAAGACTGCCCCCAAATCTTACAGCCAGCTCACCAGCCGGAATTTGGAGGACGATGTAGCCCCAGAAGAATGAAGAGAGAATAATGCTCTGGGTTTGCATGTTCCAGTCGAAGCTCTGTTGAAAAAAAATATTCTTTAAACTGTTCCTATAGTAACAAATGCTTGAGCTAATAAGATATGTTGGTTAATGTAGCTAATATGGAATAAAATATTCACATAAAAAATAAATACAAAATGTATTGTCATCAAACAAGACTAAGAACTATCCAGATGTTTTATAACTTTAAAAAAGGGTTTATGGTATTTGTAAAATTATTATGTCTAATATTTTGTGGATTGATTGCGAATCTTAAGACAGTTTAATTAATATGAATCTTGACTAATATTATATAGCTGAAGAGTTTGTTTGTTTGTTTGTTTAAACGCGGTAATCTCAGGAACTACTGATTGGAATTGAAAAATTCACTGTTGGATAGCCCATTTATCGAGGAAGGCTATGGGCTACATAACATCACACTACGACCAGCAGGAGCGGAGCAGCAATGAGAAATGTGCAAAAAAGGGGAAAATTTACCTAGACGAAGTTGCGCGGGACAGCTAGTCTCAGATATGACAGTAATAATTAAATAAAGCATAAGTAATATAGTTTTATATAAGCATAAAACTTTTGAGCATCACTCAAACTATCATTGATGTATTCATCAGGTTTTCATTAATAATTATGTATAATTTCTAAGCAATGTTTACTTACATTTTCATTGCCTTCTTCTGTCATGGCAACGATAGCCATACTCATATTGACTCTCATTGAAAAAGCTAACACCATCGCCAAGAATAACAAAACAACTTGCACATGACGGACACCCAGGATTGACTCTGCAGCAAAAAATATATAGGCATTAATAAAATTCATTTTATTATGCTTGTGTCATTATATTGTAGGTGCCTAGATAGTAATTACATTTACTCTAATAAATTAACTTGATGTATCCGATTGTAAAACAAAACAACAGACTATATGACAAATATAAAAATTGAAAATAATCCAAAATATTTTCTTGATTTTAGAAAGACTTAGGCGGACGTCGCTTGTGGCATATTGACTAAATGTTGAAAACCTAAACTCTTTAGGTTTTAAATATTTTGTCATTAATCTTCTTAGTTACTTTTTAATTTATTATTGCAACTTTGTCCTATAATTGTTCATAGATTATGTTGTAAATACATAGTTAGATATGTCAAAATGCAATTTATCATTTGACCCATACAGATACTATATTTGTTTTCGTGCCTTTTTAAGACATTAATTAAACATTTAATTTAAAAAAAATAGAATACAGTAATAAAACGCAAAGCCACACTTAAACATTTGTTTAAAATATTTAGCATTCTTTTTAATTAATTAATTTTCTTAAATATAAACTGTATTAGTAGGTAAGGTCAAACACATAATTACGATAACAAACACACCATTGACTGCTCCAATTATTTTAAACTGACGACTGTATTTATAAATTCTTACTAGTAAACGTTTAATCAACATTTTGTTTTAAATTAACATTACAGCACCTTTCTTGCTCAAACTTATTGCTAGCAAGTTTTCTAATCAACTAGTTGAAATAAGTTGCAAATTGCTAAAACTAATTTGTATAACGGCTGGTCATTTACATAATGAGTTTTTAATGTAATTTCGCACAGTCGGGCTCCACTTAATTGGTGAACTAAAGTGTAAATAAACAAAATATTCTGACGTCAAAGGTTTCTGAATGAAATGTTGGAAATTACAGCTTTGTTTTTATTGTCGCGCGATTGGATACAATCTACACTAATATTTTATTTTTTGATCAACGTCATGTTTAAAAATCTTTTGTTTTTGTGTAAAAATAAAATGCTATTAATGCGAAATATTACGTATATATTACGTAGTTATGCCCAAATATTACAAAAATACAAACAATCGAATTAGGAACCTCCTCTTTATTGCTGTCGTTAAAAAAGCTAATCTATACGAATATAAAAAAGCTGAAAAAGTTTGTTTGAATCTCAGAAACTACTGGTCCGAATTGAAAAATGATTCCCAAAAGGTAAACCCAGTGCGAAAAAAACTTGGCAATAAAAACTTTTGCCCAATATTTTTAAATGTATGCCAATTATAACAATGTTTGGACTTAATATCAGCAACCAAGGAGCTACAACCATTACGCCATGCAACTCATTCAAGCAATAATATTTAAAAAAATATACAGCCATGTTTAAATATGATTAGCCTCCAATGGTATGGATGGAAGTGGAAGCATCAACCTATAAAAAGGGGAGAAGGCAACATGTCATTGAAATTGTACGTAAAACGAAAACTGGATTACATAATCTAGGGGTATTTTTTTACAAGCTTTTATTTAACTGTGTTATAATGGTAACTGTTACTGGTACAATGTTTATATGTATGTGTGTGTGTTCGGCACGAATCTTGGCAGCTAAATTAGAACCACTTCCCGGTGACCAACTGGGCTTTTGATTCGTTTGGAGGATTACTTTTTTTTACAAGATTTAATTTAACATGCCCTGTTAGTCTATCCTTTCTCCATTACTATTTTCTATCTTTATTGATTTTATCACTAAGGTTCTTCAGTGTGCGTTCCATCTTTACGTCGATGACTTGCAGTTGTATGCCCAAGCCAGTGTGAACAATTTATCTGAGGCCATCACAAAGATAATGCTGATCTTGATGCTATCAAGACTTGGTCTGACAGATTTGGCTTGACAGTAAGCCCATTTAAGTGTCAGGCTATTGTGGTAGGTAGTCAACGGATATTAAGCCGATTTAACCTCGACACATTGCCACCAATTGTTTTTAACGGGTCTACTATTCCTTTTAATTCTTCAGTCAGGGACCTCGGTATTTTAATTGACACTAACCTCAACTGGCAAGCTCAGGTTACTAGCGTGAGTCAAAGGGTGGTTGGTACTCTGCGGAGTCTATACCGCCTGAAGAACTTTCTACCTTTCAAAACCAAATTAATGCTCATCCAGACTTTAATATTTCCACTGATTGATTATGGTGATGTATGCTATCATGACCTGAACGCAGACCTCCTCAATAAATACGATCGACTTCTAAATAATTGCATTCGATTTATTTTCAATCTTCGTAAGTTTGACCATGTGTCTTCTTATCGTTCTGAACTGAAATGGCTTCCTATTCGTCAGCGCCGTAGTTTGCGCGTTCTCACTACTCTCTATTCTATTCTTAATTCTCCTACTAGCCCCTCTTACTTATCTTCTAATTTTCAATACTTGTTCTCCAGCCATGGTAGAGAGCTTCGTTCTTCCAACAATATGCTTCTTTTATGTCCCGCTCATTCTTCTGGATTCGTCGGATCCTCCTTCCTTGTACAGTCTGTTCTACTCTGGAATGCATTGCCCCCCGAAATCAGAATGGCTTCTAATCGCTTTAATTTCAAGCTGAAAGTTCGTAGACTGTTACTCGATGGTTTAGCTGAATCTCAACGTTAGCCACATAAACTGTCACGTATGTCTGTATGTTATAATTCAAGTATAATATATGTTTATTTGTATGTATGTAATGTATTTAAGTTGGTATATGTATTTTGTATGTATGTAATGTATTTGAGTATAGTTATGTATATTTGTATGTATGTTATGTTTTTAAGCATACGTATGTGTGTATATATATATATATTTTTTTTTTCTTTTTATTGTATTCATCTGAAATAACTAGCATTGGCTGTCAACAATCTGCACCTATATAATTTTATGTTACATCACCCAAAGGTTGGCTGGCAGAGAATGCTTTTAGCATTAAGTCCGCCTTTGTACAATATTTTTGTGCATAAAGTTAATAAATAAATAAATAAAATAGTTAGTTAGTTTATTATATTGTTAGTATATGTGGATCAAATCTTGGAAGCTAAATTAGTATCACTTTTTAATGTTCAATTGCACTCAAATGTTGTACACTTTCGTATTTTTGGTGACATTGCAATATTATGGTATGACTGGCCTGACTTGATGATGGAATCAGAAGGTGGCCATCGAAACTCCCAAACAAAAAAAACTATCGAATGTGGGCTTATTTTACTCGAATGATGATGGAGCCGAATGGCACTCAGCAGTCATGTAATGTACCTCCCCTCCGGGTTTGGATTTGTTAGATTCGTCTTGATAAGTGCTCTTACAAGTAGATACTGTACAGTATAGGTGCAGGATCGGATGATGATGGAGCCGAATGGCACTCAGCAGTCATGTAATGTACCTCCCCTCCGGGTTTGGATTTGTTAGATTCGTCTTGATAAGTGCTCTTACAAGTAGATACTGTACAGTATAGGTGCAGGATCGGATGATGGATCCGGAAGGTGGTCCGCAGTTATGTCAGTCAGTTTGATTCAATGTGGTCGAAAAAAATATTAAATACAAATGAAAATACTCAGAAACATGTCCAGTAACTTAAAAGTTAAAAATAAATAAAAAGTTAACATTTTAAAACCAACCCTGTTAATTGCATGCTCTAAATCATTTTTAAATTAAAACATACTAAAATTTGTTACAATATACCATTTATATTACATAAAAGACACATTTTTTCTAGTGCATTCAAAATACTTGATCTTTTGGGACTATTAAGCCCTTATTTAATCCAAGCTAAAATGTTATTACAGGCCTTGTGGTCACAAAAAATGGACTGGGATGAAAATATCCTTTAAATGTAAAAGAGCGATGGTTAGGATTTTTCGAAAACTTGGATCCTCTGTCAAAATTACAGATACCTCAGAGAGTTTTGTGTGACTCGCCGATATCAGTAGAAATTCATTCCTTTAGTGATGCTTCACAGCGAGCTTATAACGCGTGAATTTAGATTAGAAGCACTGCTAATAATCAAGACTACACTGACTACACAGAAGATAATAAAACGGAGTTTCTGAAGACCCTCACTAATCTAGGTGTGAAGAACATTGAAATGGAGGCAACAGCTTTCACCGCATTTACTAGAGAAGCAGGGATAGTAAGGTTATTGCGTGCCAAATCTAAAGTAGCTCGCATAAATCCTATGATTTTTCCTAGACTAGAACTTTGTGCTGCGCTATTGGCTTTCTACTAAACTATGGCAGAAGTGTCTTAGACTCCATTCGCTACAAACAATCACGAATTGTTTATTGGTGCGATTCCATCATCGTGTTAGCTTAGCTGAAAGGTGATCCTACCAAGCCTAATAGTTTCGTTGCCAACAGGGTAGTTGTCGTTGGGTAGGTAGGTGGGGCATTTGTCGTTGGGTAGATAGGTGGAGTGATTGCAAGTTTTTTAGCATTTATTTGTAGTATTTTAAGAGTTTAATTACTGGCAACATTGGTTTGACGGAAATCCATTTTTGGTGCATACAAAATTATAGACTTCCGTTCTGGACACCTAAAGAAATTACCACGCTATGACTTAGTGTCTAAATTAAATTTCAAAAATTAATAACTTGTTTTACGAAATTCAATATCTGCATAGACAAAATATTTATTTATTGATGTAAGTATGTTTGTTTTTTTTTGTTCAAGGTTGTTTGGTTCAAGATTTTGACTACTTTACTGCAGTTTTAAGGGTTATATTCGAAGATCCTTTTTGAATTAGCTACTTTTATCAAGATCGGTTAAGAGCAAGCAGCTGGAGCTAGCAGCTTAATCACCGTTTAACTGTATAACCCGCGCCGTACATTAAAGACTCAAGTAAAATATTAGCCATAACCAGTATTCGACAACAGATAATAATATGCATTGTTATATACATTCCACGGATATTATGGCTTCAATACTGATGTGGCCGGACATGCCACAAAGTACTCAGAGTACAGAAGGTATGGTGTTTATACATTACCCGCTCAAGCTATTTCACATCAAATCGAATCTCGGGACGCCTTCCGAATAAAATAATCTAAAGTGTATAATAAATAAAATATGAAATCTAACTTCTGTACGACCGGCAATTTTTACACCCGGGCTTATTGTACATTGTACAAACTACTCACGCGAATAACCACTACGGCATGTTTATTTTGATGCCTCCACAACTCTGAAAAACTTAGCATCAGTATCGCCAACACGTGTGTATAAGTCGATTCTAAGTTTTGTATAATTTCCTCAAGAGTATTAGTGTGACTGAATAAGCACTGTTTAATCAATAATTACATCAGTCATGCAGTGTTAATTTCGCATTGATTAGAAGTTCTGTACCTACACAACACAACTGACCAGTTATCATAAAATTGCCATCGGAGAAAAGTATAATGACACACTTTATTCTTTTGTTTTCTGACCATTTATGATTCATGATACAACAATTTTATAATGTATAAGTGTTTATAAAACTCTGGTCTACAATTCCATGACAATATCAGATTGAACCAAAATATATGAATCTTCTAACAAACAAATTTTATAGCATTGGTTTATACAGGTACGCTTTCTGGAGACAGTGTGCTGCTAATCCTGATGTGACGTGTAGTGATGGACTCTTCACCGATTTTGGTTCGACAGTACTTCGAAGACAAGAACCTCAAAATAAATCTGAGTCCACGAAGAGCACCTGTCGAAAAAACGACCCCTTTTTTTTCCAAATCAAAATAGTAGTAGGAATCGAATCCATGACCTCTTGCGTAGCAGTCAAATACACTCCCACCGCGCCACAGAAGCAGAATAGAGAAATTAAAACAGTTTTATATCGACACTGTAGGTATAACATATAATTGTAAAGACATTAGGTAAACCTACAAAATATTAAGAAAGGTTTGAATAATATGTTTGCAAACTAAAAATCACCGAACATTGAATATGTTGTTATGATTCGATTATAAATATAACAAACTATAAAATTACATTACTTGACTCTCAATAAGAACGCAGGCTTCCATCTAGAAATAAAATTTTGTAATTTATTTTTATACATATTTTTCCTTCATATATAAATTAATAATTGCTTAAACAAAATAGGATGTGACACCTAACTACAAATTAATGTAACAGAAAGAGTTTTTGTATTTTCGGTCTAAGTGTCCAACTTTTCTTCTGGAGTGGTGTCCACTAGGAAAGTTAGAAGTTTTAAATGCTATTTTTACATGAAAATCATTAAAAAAAACTAAAAGTATGACGTTCAGTGTGATAGTTTATCAGTGTGATATTAATATAATAGTGCAGGTTACTAGTTTAATGTAAAAAACCTGGATAACCGAGCATCGCTAAGTATTTTTGTTAAACGACGCTTTCTAAAAATGAAATCTACCTAGATTGATTTATCGCCCCTAAAACTCTCTGCAGATTATATATGTACCAGAATTGCTCGCTTAAAGGTTTTATAATTATATTAAGATTATAGATGAGGCAACCCTATTATTTATATAACATGATAATCTATTGAATAATTTATTAAAACAAATATTATTGGAATTAAAATGAAAAGAATTAATAAATTAAAATATATACATACTGATATTAATTGAGCGCTGCATTGTTATTTTAATAAAAGAGAAAACAGAACCTATAAAAACTACAAACGTGCATTTGTCAATAAATACAATAAAAACTGTGATGATTAATATACACTTTCTAATAGAGATGAGCGGATAGCTGTTTGGCCGTATACCGGATAATCGCCTAACCTTTTAGCCGGATACCCGGATATCTAGCCGAACATTGCCGTTTGAATGTGAAAATGGTTGCTCGCGACCGTGAACCATACAAATGATGGGAAGACAATGCTCAAAATTATCAAAGTTCAGCAAAATCTATCTTTTAGGATCTGCAGCAGTGTGTACAGCGAAATACTTTTTTTCTGAAGCTGGCCTTGTTTATGAAGATAAGCAAAACAGTTACTGCTCATACTTAGCGCAGTACGACTGCAAATTTTCATAGTTGTAAAATGAAAATTTTAAATAAAGTAGGTACACTTCATATTTTTAACTATCCGGTATCCGGCTGGAAAGTAATTTTAGGCTGGTTAGGCTGGACACCGGATAGTTACCGGATATTCGTCTTATCTCTACTTTATACACATAATAATTTGTTTTATTTATCAAGAATTTGCGATAAAACGAAACTATTAATACACAATTCATTTGCAAAACATTTCCTATTTTTGTCAACTGATATCATTATTATATTTAGTGCAAACTCGGGTAACATTAAAGTATTGTTTCGATAACGTTATCGTTATATACTCTATACTGGCTTCATTAGCCAAATAACCAAAGTGGTCAGTTTAGTAAAATTGTAAAATTTCCTAGTCAAAATACTATATTATCTATGCAGTATTTTGACTGACTCAGAAAATATATACGACTGCTACGGTAGAAGTTTTGGGTTCGATTCTCATACGAGATTGTGATTCACATATTTGTGTTGCGACTGTAGGTGTGCTTTGTGTCCATAAGTTCCCGCAACACAGGTATTATTCCCTAATGTGGGAGCCGTTATTCAAAATGTATATTATTTAATTCACATCGTGAAATAATAAACAGTCTATGCAATCTATACAAATAAATAAAATTTAAGTGTCAGTTTGTAATTTTAAAATAACAGTTTTTAGTAATTGCACAAAAAAAACAGAAACACAGTTTTTAATTTTTTTTGTGTGTCTGTTTGTTCCAACTAATCTCCGAAACGGCTGGACGTATTTTGACAGACAGCTGACAACGTAAGGAGTAATTTAAGCTACTTATTATCATCACGCTAAGGTCTGTCGAAAGTGAGCAGCACTGGAACTTGACGCGGGCGAAGTCGCGGGCACAGCTAGTTTTTAAGGTTCCGTAGCCAAAATGGCAAAATTCCTTATAGTTTTGTCATGTCTGTCTGCCTTTTAATTTTTTTAGCAAACATCAATGTGTGATACATAATTCGACAGGTCTTTCAAAAACATTTTAAAGTTCCTAATAAACTTTTTTATTAAGTGATAATTTTTGGAAATAATCGCCCCGGTAATCGCATAAATTGTGTCCCCCCACTTTACTTTTAAACAGTGTGACAAAAAAATATGAAAAAAATACAAAGGTAGCATAATAAATACTTTAAACTACAATTATTTTAGATATACCGTCATTGAATTATTGCCGAAAAACTGTGTTTCTCAACAAAAGGGCGTAACTGACATGAACATACGCTGCAGAACCCTACACAGAGCAAGGTCCGACATGCTCTTGCTTGGTTTTATAACTTTGCATCATCACAATCTGCCTAGGAGGGTTTATCTGTTACATAAATATAACAAACTGAAACATAACACTGTCTCGTAATAGTGTGACTTAGAACTTAAATATGATGATTTTTATTACTTTTTGCAGTGGTTTTAACTTAAATACTACAACGAGTTTTATAAAAATCTGTTAATTTTAACACTGAAGCTATTAGCAGCCTGATCACCGTTTTACTAGTCGCGGTTGACATTAGAGAGCTTAAGTTATTACCCTATCTTAAGTTATAACGCTATAACCAGCCCCGTTAAGCAATATAAAGGTGGAATAAGTAACACCTCAATGATAAATATAACAAGACTAGAGTTTTATATAATCTGCATCGATGCGAACGGAATCGCGGGCATTCTGAATCAACAGAAATAGATGACATTGTTATGACGAAAACCTTGGTTGGTAAATGATATCGTAATTGTAACTCAATCTTATCTTATATCTGTTTTGGCTACAGTTTATCACATCTTCAACTTATTTCAATCTTTGGTATAGGTATATATCAAAATGTCATCAAGCCACTTCAATAGATAAAACACGTTGAAAGATAATAAAGTGACAGAAGAGTCTGTATTCGAACAGAATCAACGAACCAAAAACAAGCGATTAAAATCGAGAATTGAGTTTGTGACGCAAATTTCTGTCAAAATGCGTAAATATTATCTTGACAAGTGTATCAAGATATCTATGTCCTCTATCTAGAGGACCCCAAAAGACTATGAAAAAAATTCATTTTATTTATCAAATTATCACATGTTAAAGATATCAACTTAAAAGGTGAGTTCTATATCATAACAATGCGAACGATTCAATTTTGCACTTGCACTGGCAAAATGCAATACCTGCTTATAATATCTTGGGACAACCCACACAACGTCATCTAGTTCTAAACTAAGCAGAGCTTGTACTTATGCCATGAAGTAATCACTGAAGTTTGACTACGCCTTAAAAACGTTTTATATACAAATCATATCTTTCATTTTGGCTTCACCGTAGTCGGTTAATATCACGGTAAGAAAATGAAGCCATACAGACGAATAGCAGCTGTAATCCATAGCTGATAATACAGTAGTAAATAAATTAACGATGTGCTTAACGTGAAGTTTATGACAGTTTTATCTCTTCGCTCGTGAGACGAACGCTGCTACAAACATTACGTGCAATAGCAAGTGGGTTCTTCTTTGTATTTATATTTCCATGTTTACAATAAATTAATATGTTTCAGTTAGCATTATTAGAGCATTTTATTGGTTGTTTGTTTTGTATCTGTAACGAGAAATAATTTTTGACTAACTAAACTATTACAAAATAAAAAACCTAACTTACAACATACTAGATATCTCAATGCTGGGTACGGGTCTCCCCAGTAGAACATACTTATTATAAATCCTGGGGCAACGCGTGGCGATCGCAGTCGGGTTTGAAATACGCAGATGATGATGATGCTGCTGCCCATTCTCCGGTGGGAAATCTCTAAATCCCCTTGCTTAACAATTTAGGTCTTATAATGCCAATTCTACAGATAACTTTGTGAGACAGTTGCCCGATGTAGGTTTGCACTAATGCACAACCTGTAGTATTATAATATAATTCACCAGGGCCCTCCCGCAGTTAAATTAACAAAATTGGGTCTAATTTGCATTTGCAAATAAAAGAAAAAAAAAATATATAAAACAAAAAATCTTAAAATATTTTTACGGATTATCCGAAGATTTGAGTATGTCGTTGTGTGCGTGTGTGTAGTATGCTTGTTAATATGCTATGTATTGTACTGTGTGTTGTCTGCGAGATTTAGGAAAAACGAGACGCAAAGTACACAAGAACCAACATTTATGAACACAGAAAACTTTATCGTGTTAGGGAATCGAACTCAGAAACGTATGCACATAAGTCGTACGAACACCTGACGTGACAATGAGATAGCCTGTTTGATTTATTACGTTTTTTTTTTAAATATTGTTCAGACAATGTTAAAATGAAATAATTTTAAATATTATCTCAAAATAGACCAGTTAAAAGCAACAAAGTTTGTTAATTGTTAATTGGATAACTTCACTGTTCAAGGAAAACGGTTAAGTAGTAATAACTAGATGTTTCCTTATTTCAAGAGACAATTAGTATTGTTGTAAACGAATTTGACATTGATTATAATTTTTGAGTAGACTTTTGATTGAGGTAATAGCGTTCTTTTAGACGGAGAAGATTCGGTTGGTAGGAGGTTGGTTTGTGAATAAATCAGTACTTTGCAATGATAGACAAAAATACCGTTTACCGTCTGCTCAGGCTGAAGTAGAGTAATTTACTTGTAAGCATTCTATCAAAAACGGTTGCAAACAGTATTCGCAACAATCGTATAAAATAGCTAATAGATTATACATGTTATAGTAATGCTAATATTCGAAACGGAATTAACAATAAGTGTTATAAAGTTAAAATTTTATGATCTTGCACGTAACGCATTAATAGAAATAACACTTACTTACTTTAATAGACTAAGACTAAAACGTCGTTTTAGTCTTAGTCTATTATAGTCACAGATAATATAATATTATACTAGTCTCGTGTAATATAATCGATGGCAATGTTTCACACACTCAAACTTCAAACCAAACGAAATAGCAAACCTACAAATTGGCTTAATAGTTTTTGAGATAACCACTTACATACAGACAGGTGAAACAGATAAAAAAAAATTGAAGTTGAAAAACTTGTAATTTTTTTAACAAATTATTTCAACTCGCGTTCGACATGATTAAATATATCAATGCAGCAGATAATAATGAAACTAACTTATAATCGTTTTCAGTATCGTCTTACTATAAAAGTAAGAAGTAACAATGATAAAGATCTACCTATAAGACGTCTTTCTATAAAATTTTCTATAGATAAATAAAATTACTGTTTTAATTATCTAGAAATGTTTAAACTTAATGAAAGATACAAAAATTGTAATTATTATATATAGAAAGAAAAACATACTGGTCTCAGCTAAGAACGTTGTTATCTATCTATCTGTACTATTTTTTAAAGATTTACTTTACTAGTTAGCTATTATAAAATTGTTAAATAGCTTTGTTTGTATAATATACTAATAAAGGGTTTTTGAATTTATAACCATGCTCAGTTTGTTAGCGTGTTTGTTTGTTCGAGATTGGCGCCGAAACTACTGAACAGAATATATTCAAATTTTTAGAGCATAATCTCCTAGGTCCGGATTAAGTTCTAGGTTATATATCATCACGATACTTTCCTCAAGACTATAGTCTATTATATTAATCTAAAAAAAACTTTGAAAAACAATCACAAAAATGTTTACTTAACAACAGCAAACAATCCATTACTTAGTCAATTTTCAATCGACTTTAAATGTTAATAATATATGTACTTACTTGGTTTTAGTGATTTGCTATCATTGACAACATCTTCTTCGGAAACCATATTTATTTCTTTTTTAGCAACCGAAACCAAAGCACTTTTTATTTAAATATAAATCTTTGCTAAAATAAACTAAGTAATTATAAAATTGACGAACGCTGCACTTTCGACGCGCGAACTGCGCGCGCGCTGCTGGTTTGCAGACTCAATAGTGTTTTGTGACCGCTAGTGAAGGCTTCGCTATCAATGCCAGGGACAAATGTTGTGTAATAATAGCGGCCCATTGTATTGTTCGTGGGATTTGATTAATTTATGCGCTCAGTGAAGTATTTCGATCTAATTTCGATGTTACTTTTTTATATATTTGCAATTTATTAGTTGGTGTTAGAATGAGTTACAGTAAATTCATAGATGCTTCTGTCGTGCAAATTGGGCGTGATTTAGGAACGTTAGAGGAAAATGAAAAAAATATTGTTGTGGGATAACCGGAATGTACAGGTTTTGTTTGCCAAAAAAAGTAAGTATCTACCTACGTATATTAGAGATATCTAAATTAGCATATTAGTATAATAAATAGTATTTTAGAGGTAGCACTTACAATTTCAGGGTTCCGTAACTCAAAAGGAAAAACGGAACCCTTGTAAGATTACTCGTGTTTCTGTCTATCCGTCTGTCACAGTCATGTACCCAATTTAGTGGACCTGGGCTGATTAAATTCAAATTTGGTACACATTATATGTATTTCTATAACCCAAACACGGACGCATAATGTAAATAGAAGAATTTTGAACTTGAAAACCGTTCTGGGGGGCAAACTAGGAAAATTTAAAAAAAAATCGCAAATGTATTGTGTAACGTTTCAAATGAAATGGCTCATTTATAGAATGTCAAATATATTTACTTTTATAATTTTAATATATTATTATAGTTATTTAGGAAAAACCATGAAAATAGACCAATCCCCTACACTATATTTTCGAATTGAAACATTTTTTTAGTGTTGGATAGCCCATTTATTGAGGAAGACTATAGGCTATTTAACATCACGCTTTAACCAATAGCTATTAGTAGAAGCGGAGCATCAACGAAAAATGTTGCAAAAACGGAAAAAAAATACGCAGGCGAAGTTGCGACACGATTATGATAGCTTGCCAATATTTTTTTCGATTTAAAACTTCAAAGCATGGCAATAATATCCCATGAAGGTATCCTTGTAGGCAAGCAATATAGTATTATTTTTGTAATTAAGTTATTTTTCTTTCGATAGGTACTATTTCGTATCAAACGACTTCATAAAGGAGGAGGTTTTCAATTCGTCTGAATGTTTTTTTTTTTTATAAATTTGTACGTTTGTTCACCGATTACGCAAAGACGGCTGGACCGATTTGAAAAATTGTTTTTGTGTTTAAAAGGGTATACTTCCAAGTTGGTCCCATTGTCATCAGATCACGATCTGATGAAGGGATCCTGGAGAAATCGAGGGAACTCTTAAAATATCAAAGGCACGCCTACAGTGATTTAGGTATATTTCACAGTGATTCGTGCATTTACTCTTAAAAAACACCAATTGGTGAAATGGAACTGACGATGAAGACCACAAATGACGAGCAGACCTATTCAATATTTCACAGTTTGCGATTCAGTTACTTTAATATGGTATTGAGTAGCACTTTATTCTCGTTATATTACTATTACACAATGTAATAGAGCTGATAGTGAACTCCTCAACAATTAAAGGCCCTGCATCGGGGTAAGCAATATTTTGTAAAAGGATTTGAGCAGTTCACGTAAGCCTATTGTAACTTATGTGAATTACAAACCAACCCACTAAAAAGTGAGAAATAAAAAACTTTTTAACTTTAGGATTCGCAATCGTGAGGTTGCGGCTTCGAATCCTACCCTAGAAACTACCGACGCGACGTGAACCCACTCCTAACACCAGCTATTAAGCTTGCCGAATAAAACATAAAGGCTACTATTTTATGGCACCAACTTCAAAATGTTTGATTTGTCTTTGTTATTCTAGGTATATTATGTATTGCTTTTTAGTTGCCTTGTATTTATTTTAGAAGTCGGTAATATTTTTTTGTAAAAAAGTTTTTTTTAGTTATTAGATACGTGTAGTTACCTATACTGACTTACCTGTCCATACATTGCCAGGTAGTTGTTTGTTGGCAAACCTACCAAAACATAATCTTTATGTTTAAAACTGTCAATTGAAACTAAATTTGTTCGATTTTCAAAATAGTGAGGCTTATGAAAAATAAATAAAAAATGCCAACACTTTGTGATAGGCGCTGGCTGGATTTTTTGATTTACAACCACGCCTAATATAGCTGTATAATAGCTCCTATTATACAGCTATATTGTTTATAAATAAAAAAAATGTGATACAAAATTTGTCTCATGCGGATATCAGATGGGTAAAAGTTGATGTTCCACGCCTCCTAAGCCATAATAATTATACAGCATTTCAGTATAAATTTCCGGTGAACGTCATATCTCTTAACAATAGGCATAATTCCTAGCGTTTTACAAAGGTAGTGTTATAGTCTACATGGTGTATAGAGATGGGCTGATTATGATTTTGGTCGACTAGTCGAGTGATCGATTATAACAAATCAAACCGACTAACTTTCTTATGGGTCTAGTTTTTGTTAAAACTGTAGTAACGTTTTTATGCCTAAAGCATAGAAGTATGAATAAAATAACAAGCCAACTAGTCAGTAATTTTTACCGATTAAGCGACGACTACAAAATATGTGCCCGTATCTCGACAGGCGACGACTAATTTAACATATCTAGTGAAATTGAAACACGGCTATTATATTTCGTTATATGTCTCTTCTTAATCTTTTTTTTTTCTTTTTAAAAAAGACAACTCCCGCTTAAATCACGGACACTAGTACACCCAAAACTGGAACAAAAATTTATGGTTCACACAAAATGGTGTACATTGTGGGAATCGAACCCACGACATCTCTGGCTTAACAGTCAGGGTCATCAAACTAGACCAACAGGCCATCTGTGAACTGCATGGAGTTTTGTTTTTGCACTTACCTAGAAATTGCAAGTTATGATAAACATGTAAATATTCATAATAATATACATTTAGCTACATCCTGTTGTTATGACATATACAGGCACTTCAATTTTATTTGTTAGTATAGATTAGCGTGCCCATACACATCTGGGGATTTTTGTAGACCGCCGCAAGTAAGTAGCGAGCACTGCCTCGAAACACAGCTTGTGGCTCGCGGGCAGCGGGAACGAACACCATACAAATAATATGAAAAACTAGTGGTTTAGCTGTATACTTAAGAGGATGAACTGTTTTTGTTCGTTCTGATTTAATTTTGTCAGACTAAGACGTTTTAATTATTTACGTTGGCATATTTCAATTCGTATTTATGTTTAATGTTGTCCGAAATGAAACAGACACTGAATAACCACTTACAGTTTTGGTGAAAGAAAGGAGGAGTTCAAAGACCCATGAACCGGTGGCCATTTCAATAGGAAAACACCAGGGCGTGCATTGCATGGTTGCATGGTTTCCGATTTTGATGAAAAAAATAGAGAATGATTGTCTATGTATCTAATACCTAAAACCTCTATTTTTTTTCATAATTGTTAAAAAATTGAAAATGGTCAATTTCAAGGTCAGTTTTACGGGTTACAGTTTTATTTCATGTTGCACTAATTGTCAGATTTTACGTTAATATATGTAAATGATCTACTTACACTGTGCATAGTCCTACAAAAGTGAATTAAGTGAACCAGTACCATTAGTGGATTATTACAAAATTTTTGGCCTTGACGTCTGGACAGATGAAAAAAATAAATAGGTTGGTATCAGTAAAAGTAGGTAATTATAGCGAGGACTTCATTTAGATACCGTTTTGATCCTTTACTAAGTCGTCGCACGGCCAGTTGTTACCTCTGACTAATATGCTTACTAGGGAAATTCGATTAATGCTTTAAGTGACGTTATAATATAAAACACTAAAGTCTCTGTACATATTTCCTGCTGCGCACACATATACATCGCATATAGACACGATATGTTCAAATATATTTGGACCATAGTGGTCCGAAATTCCGTGTCCATAAGCGATGTATAATTATGTGTGTTCCTCGAGCGCTTGTTGTTATGTAGCGCTGTACCTACTCTCAGGGTTTTTTAGCTTCGTAAAGTACCTGAGTTTTTTCCTATATCGGTTTACTTGTTTATACCTGTATAGGTACATACGTAGTAGTTGGATTTGTTAAATATACCATTACATTGCACATGATGCGACTCACACAGTGACACGTATTATCCAAAGGTTAGTAATTTAACTTGTTTATTTTCCGTCAGTTGACATTTAACAAATAACGTGATAATGTACAGTCAACGTCTACATCATAAACCTAATAATTTCACATTCTTCTGAACTGTTGGACCGATTTTAATAAAATTGATAACGTCAAGCTTGAGAAAATATTAGGTATGTAGGCAACTAATCTATATCTACTAATATTATAAAACTTGTTTGAACGAGGTAATCTCAGGAACTATTGGTCCGAATTAAAAAAAAAAGTGTGGCACTCGGGGACTGCCGCGGTAAAGCTATTGCATAGCATTTTTAACAACTTAGGCAATTTAAAAAAAAAAATCTGTTAATTTTAAAAAAATATTTTTTGTTAATTTTTTAAAAATATATATTTTTTTAATTTAAAAACGTCATTGCTGCTCCGCCCCCGTTGGTCGTAGACCAATAGGAGCGCAGCAGCAATGAGAAATGTTGCAAAAACGGGGAAAATTTACGCAGACGAAGTTGCGCGGGACAGTAATAAATACGGGTCTTAATCGCGCAAATATTTTTTACCGTATAGCAACAGCCATGGTCACGGGTAGACTCTCAGTCTAACCGTGACCAGGACCGTTGCAATGTTCGAAACGTCTGGCAATAAAACAAAGGTATTTAGCCTTAAAATAAAATATAAATTTAAGACTCGTAGCTTATAAAATATTATAATGTGTTCAAATCGTAAAAGTTTACGAACATATATACGAAAATTCGTTTACCAAAAACTCCACGTGAGCAAGTCACGGGTGACAGCCGGTTATTTATATCAAGCAAGGCTAGTTTATTATTGCACAGATTTTCCTTGTGGCATCTACTCATCATGACGGAAAAACCATCATAATGACATTGCACATCGCGATGAAGTGATAAAAGGCAGAACTCGTCGTTGGCGAAAAAAGTACTTACGCAAAAAAATGTTTCCTGTTCTGAGCAAATATAGAGCAATTATACAAGAGAAGTGTTTATAGTGCGTTAAAAGCAATTTTTAAAGTAAAGATTATTTCCTTCAATTCATAGGCACTCACCGGTTCAATTCATAGGCACACGCAGCATTTCGGACCACGAGAAGCAAATAACATATCACTTTAAGATAACCGATTGAATCAGGCGTTACATGGCGGAAATCCATCTTAAGTAGATTATAAGGGAGGGATCCCACCACCCACCCTCGATCTGTGAATCACCACGATTGAAGTAGTAAGGAAATGCCCTTAATACAACAATCGAAATAGATTGACAGACCGCACTCAAAAAGAGAGACCTGTAACAAAGAAAATTAGTGACAGGTACTCTCACCAAGTCGAGTGGTAGGCACCTCCGGACCTTTTCTTTGTTACAGGTCTCTCTTTTTGAGTGCGGTCTGTCAATCTATTTCGATTGTTGTATTAAGGGCATTTCCTTACTACTTCAATCGTGGTGATTCACAGATCGAGGGTGGGTGGTGGGATCCCTCCCTTATAATCTACATATCACTTTAACAAATGTCATTTAGACTCAGAATGATAAGGCCTATTCTCCGACCTACTGCCCCCTAGAGCCTTAGGCTATCGAAAGTTCCAGTTGGAGTTTCAGAACCGTTGGTCATCGCTGGAAACCATTATCACAAGCGACTAGAAAACTGACAAAACGCTACAGGACGTATTTTGGAACTTGTTTCCCGGAAAATACGATAACTGGGAGTCAAAACTCTCACTGGAGACTCTCGAACTCATGAGAGAAAGACGAGACACGCTAATGTCTTTGTTAGACAGAAGAGCTACAACACTCGCACTATTAAGACTGCGATCAAGCAAAATAGAGGCAAAGACCTATCTCCATATACCCCCCGAACAAGCCGGGTTTCAAAAAGGCTTCGGCACCGTGGACCACATCCTTATTGTTCGGCAGAGTATTCAAAAAACTCATTTTCTGACTTAGCCCCCCAAAAATGACCCCTATGTTCAAAATTCAGACTTCCTACAGGTTTTCCTGTAATTTATAGGTGAAGAACTATCTTTGATTTTTTTTTATTAAATAAAAAAGATGTCAAACATTCAATTATAACTTTATGTATGTTCATTAATTACTAGCTGTTACCCGAAGCTTTGCCACAGAGCGCGATAAAAATCTAGCATTCTAATTAACAAACTCTTATGTTCGTTTATCTCTTATTATTTATAGACGAGATTATCGACTAGTAACCGTGTTTTCGCACGCATTTTACTCCGCTTTCTATAAATTAAAAAAAATCTATATTATTATATTTAATATACTCTGCACACAAACCTTCTTTAGGAATTCTCTAAATTATAGTTAAAACCGTATCTTTTATACATAAGTGAAAAGTTATAGGTATGCACTACTACCAACAATATATGTGCAAGTCTCGATACGATAAATCCATAAAATATTTTGTTAATCACAAGTCGACAAAACAAACTTAATTTAAATATTTTTTTGTAAAATGAACGTTGTCTAATAATAATATGAGTAGATATATATCATTACACTACAGGTATCTATACTATATATACATATATACTTTACTAGCTGTTGCCCCCGGCTTCACCCGCGTTTATGATATTACCCCCTTAAAGGTCGATTTTCATTCGATTAAAACATGGAAAAGCACGTGTTCAAAAAGCCAAATAAGATATTTCATAGATCAACTTTAATACTGACGATGCCTATATTTCAGATTTGTAACTCTAGCGGTGTAAGCTCTGCGGTGATGAATCAGTCAGTCAGTTAGTCAGTCAGGACAAGTCATTATATAGATAAAATGTATAGATTATATATGCGAAAGTTTAGATGGTGGATGGATGGATGTTTATTATGCAATCACGCCACAACGGGTAAACGGATCTGGACGAATTTGAAACAGAGATATTATAGTCTGGAATAGCATATAGGCTCCCATGGGAAAAATTTGCTTTTCAAAATTTTCACTTGAATGAAGTCGCGGACAACAGCTAGTATACAATAAATGAACGTGAAATTGATCAGCTAAAAATATATTGGACCGTGATTCGGCATTTCAGTAAATCATTATTGAATTACAGATAATACATAATAATTATTGACTCGTTTGTTGCAGGCTACATGAGAAGATAAGGCGTGAACGTGACGTACTTAAATGGGCGTACAAAGTCTCGCAGGATTAAATTTAAAAAAGATTTGAAGCACAAACCATAGACACAGAGAGTACATAAGTAAGCTTCATACGCACTTCGCTGGCGCACTTAGACATTGCTTACTTCCGTACTTTGCTTCCGTGTCTCTCTCTCTTTGCCTAGCTTTGTCCTATGTCATTTGGGATGGACTCCCCCGTCAATCTTCGCCATAGGTTGCGGCGTGGGGTCGTTGAGATATTCTCTTTGGCTCCCTCAAGGTCGCCTTTGATCACAGACATACAAGTTTGAAATAGTCTTCCTCGTTTCCTTGGTCCTGTTTCAAATTCACAAATCCCAACATTGAATATCAACATACAAAGGCGATGTATCTAAACTTTGTTGTTTTTGTAAAATACATAACATAAACTTTGTAGGAGCTGTACCTACGTGACGCACAACAGCTTTAAAATAGTATGGCAATGTTTTGTTGTACAGTAACCTGCAGTTGGAAATAGTTCCTGTGTCGCGGGCGACTATACAAACATGTAAATCACGCTCATAAAGTACACTCAGACCCGGTACTGCAATTTCTGGATCACATAAAGTTAGTGCCCCAGTTTTTACGCAGTCGCCGCTTATTCCGTTGTAGGAATGTAGGCATGCTATGCTTAATTCTATTTTTTTCTGTAACTATTATTCAACTAAATTGACTAACATTCTAAAGTACAAAGTGTTAACATGATAAGAAAACATGCACTACTTCGTGACCTACGTGGTAGATAGTGGCGAAATTTACATATATATGTTTATACAAGAATTGCACGTTTATAGGTATTGGACAGATAGATATTACTCTCTGCTTGAATAATGTTTAAAGGTTTTGTCGTAAACTTAGATCTTAGCTGATGCTGTTGTCTGCACCTGTGTGAGTATATTGTTTTATAAAAATGTAATAAGTCCTTCAATTTCAATATAGATATAAGGTATGATATTATTGAGAAAACTTTGAATGAAATAGATAATTTTAGATAGTCCATTTAGGTATCTAAGAAAGTACCTTAGTAGAGAAAAAAGAACTGCAACGTATAACAGGAATGTGAATCAAGTTTTATCAGCGAATAGTGTGTGTTATATATTAGTATTACATCCACAATGGTATAATATTCGATTGCTTTATTATGGGATGGTTGTTGCGTTTCCTTTTTGTCAAATTTTAGTAGTGAATGAAGTATGGTACAAAATTCGATTGTAATTGTGACACAGCAGTCGCACATACTCCCCCTGCACCACTGAGGAAGTCAATGAATTGAGAGATAATTAAACGGCCAACTACATCAATGTAATGTGTAGTTACCATTGATAATGTTTCTTTGGGATCGTTCCACTGTTGTCTCTCACTGGTGCCAAATATTAAGAAGAAAAGATTACAAGCAGCATATACCGCTGATGGCAGGGATAAGTGGAAATCTTTAGAGGAGGCCTACGTCGAAGGACAAGCTGGGGAAAAAGTAACGATCCATAGCGATACATAAGAATTAAAATTAATTAAGGTATTTAACTTGTAAACTCAGTAATAAAGGCTTATTTTATTTTATTTTATTTATTTTATACCGCTGATGACAAATGGAATTCGCAAATTCAACCACTCAATACGTCATACCTATCAAGTTTCAGGCTATGAAAACAATGACATAGTTAGTTAGGTACGTTTTAGAGCAAATTTTCTTCAACGTTAGTGGCACTAAATTTGCCTTTTACCGCCTCAAGCGACCGCAGAATTCCGGTCGTGCCGGGTTGCTTCCGTTGCTTTATCAGTTAATTTTTAAATAAAGCAACCCTGACTTATGTTGTAGTGTCGCTAATGCATCACATTTGTTATTAGTTTTTATGTAAGCGAAAGTTTTGCGACTTTTGTAAGTATTTTTTGTTTGACTGCCTCTGTGGCGAGGACTGCTACGCAAGAGGACGTGGATTCGATTCCCACACGGGACACTGCTTTTTGTGATCCACAAATTGTTGTTCCGAGTCTGGGTGTACTTTGTGTCCATGACTTGCATGTTTGTAAAGTCTCCCGCGACACAGGGCTTGTAACGTACTGCGTGATTCGTCTTAACAAAAAAACAATCATTTAGAGATCAATAATTTTGGGAAATTTGTTAGTTTCAACAAGTTTAGCACTATCTGGGCTATAAATGGGTTATGGAAAAGACATCATCATGTGTATCTCAGAGAGTCTAACCACGGTAACGACGATGGTTTAATATAATCCGTTGGTCCTGCGTCTAATTTCCGGTACTGTTAGATTTCTGTCCCACTCACGCATTAGTGCATTGTAATATCTCTTGGGTAGTTTGAGACTGAGTATTTCGGTGTTTTTTCTTATTAATTCCATAGTCCACCCAACTATAGTCAAGAACAATCTGTGGATTAATGACCCAATAAAATACAGATTTTCTTATGATTGTATTCTCACAGGCTATAATAAAGTCTATATTATTTACCAAATATCCAGTGTAATGCTGCTCTTAGACAATCAATCATAGTCAGCAGTGATACAGCCAAAGTGACGTTACCCGCTGGTACGTAGGATAAAGCAATCAGTGTTACTGCAGGACCCCATTGACCTGAAATTGAGGAGAAGTAACTTTATTTTTGTTGCAGACAATTCAAGTGTTTTTTATTGTTTTTTGACATAACGTAACTTAAATGTAACATTAACTCCTACTCCTTTACAAATAATTCGGGAATTAATGACACAGTCTGTTTGTGTTGACTGTCGGTGCAACTTAGACAAAGTCGCGGAGCATAGCTAGTTTGTAAATATAAATGATGTGACATGGCAAATGCTCGGCATATGGCACTCCAGGCTAGAAGAAATATTACCGTGTGTTTTCTATCTCTTATATAGCCATGATCTATTGCGATCTAATGAAAGGCCATAGCTTATAAGATTGGCTTTGATTTGACGTGGTGCAATCTATTCAAGCGGAGCAGAGCTAAGCCGGAGGTAAATCTTAGATCCCTATCCAGGATTAAACTTTTTGATGAACTTTTATGATGGTTTATTCTGGGTGTGGGTGTTTTTTAACTATAATATGTATGTATTTAGAAATATTTAAGTATGTTTATCAGTTGTCTGGTTTCCATAGTAAAAACTCTGCTTAGTTTGGGATCAGTAGGCGTTGTGTGAGTTGTCCCACGATATTATTATTCAGATTCACAACATCAATAGGTCTATCGGTATTGTTTTCCTGCAGCTTTATGCGCGCTTCACTTGGTTGATCCACATTTTCGAAAACAAAAAAAATAAAGGCTGTAGACAAAGCGTAGAACTGTTGATTTTCCGACTTAAAAATAGGAGGTTCATAATTCGTAACTATATTTTTTTTACCCTACGACGCCAAAGATTTTTTTTAAACTACAAAATTTCTAAAAGATACGTACAGCGTTGGATATGACGGTATAACTACCCTTATCATAAAAAGAGTAAATCACATTATTGCACCTATCTTAATATCGTCATCGTAAATTTGTCCATATAAACAGGCTCATTTTTCGAAAGACTTAAATTATATAATAAAACCACTCTTTAAAAAAGACTCAATCGTAAATAGGCCTATTGCGCTAATCCTAGGATTAGCGCAATAGGCCTATTTACGATTGTGTCTATTCTCAAAAAAAAATGCACCTTTTGTTTTTTGGGAGCCGGTCGGATATGTCCGACCGGCTGATGAAAAATGAGCCTGTTTATATGGACAAGTTTACGATGATGATAATAAGATAGGTGCAATAATGTGATTTACTAGGAGGCGCCTAAGCTATGGCTTAGGCGCCTCCTAGAGGGTGCTGGACAGACTAAAGGTTCCTATCGAATGCTATAGGTCTTTTAAAAACATTTTGAAGGTTTTTAATAAACTTTTTTGATTAAGTGAATATTTTTGGAAATAATCGCTCCGAAAGTTGTATAAATGTTGCCCCCCCCCCCCATTATCTTTTGAACCGTGTGACCAAAATATATAATAAAAATATCGAAAAGTTATTTATTTAAAAAATGATCGGATATACCGTCATTGAGTTATTGCCGAAAAACTGCGTTTCTCAATAAAGCAAAGGCCGTGAACATACGCTCTTCTGCTAGTGCAATTATTCAAATCGGATTTTTTATATGACAACGGCTCCGGAACCCTACACTGATCATGATCCGACATGCTCTTGCGTGGTTTAGTTTCATTCTACAGGATTTATTTTAGCAATTTACTTTTTTGTGGGTAATGATGCGAGCTATGAACAAGTTTTACATTATTTTTATGTATTTATCAATATTTTTTATACCTCAGAACACACATATTAATAGAATCGGTTAGTAGTAAGTCAAAGCGTGTCTGCAATGATGATATTATTCAACGTTCGATCGCGGCCGCATGACGTCGCGCGTACTGCAACAAGAAATGCCTAATTGTGCAGTTATAAGTTGTAAAAACTCGTCGAAGAATGTAGACCGTATCAAGGGAGATGTGTACTTTCATCGATAAGTAATTTTGTTGCTCCATAATTTCAAATTAATTTTTAAATGATTTATTTACGTTTTTGAGTGATATACTACTTCGATAAATTGTCATTGGCGTATTTATACTCTATTCGTTTTACATTGCGGTTTCAATTGATGTCATCAGGTGATATGTCATCTTCTCATACGTTGAAAGTACGCAACGAAATTCAAACGATTAAACAACACAACAAGAAAATGAACAAGCAGTGATGTTAAGTTTAAGCACTTTAGATTTATTTCTTCAATCGCGCTCGATATACATATGAAACAGATAACCTTAGGAACGAGAATGCATTTTTGTAATCACACTAATATTATAAAGGCGAAAGTTTGTGAGTATGTGAGTGTGTATGTTTGTTACTTCTTCCCGTCTAAACGGCGGGAGCGATTTTAATAAAATTTGGTATGGAGTTAGCTAACACCCTGAATTAACACATAGGCTATAAACCGCGGGAAACACCGCGGGGCACAGCTAGTAACTTCATAATATTGTTATGTTTACACACGAAGGAAACTAACATCATAATAATACTAAGTATTTAGATCTAAAACTTTGTATGTTAGTTTTACTAAGTTTTGAAATAGGTAGTACATACCTACCTCAAAGGTACCCAAAAACATAAAAATCCGTTAGAATTGTGAATCCACTTTTGTGTTGCTTTTAGTCCTTATTATCTTTTTATTATTTTAATATCTTGCTTATATTCTTATATTTGAATTAATTTATATTTCAAGTTTCCTTTGCATTTATTCTGTAATCTTATAAAGATTCTACCTACCCCCTTCTCATTTTTACTGTTTAAACTTTTTTTCCTGTACTTAGCTTTGTTTATTGTATTATAGGAGTCTAGTGGACTAATCTACACAATGACAATGAGTACTCACATCATGACCCGTAAGGCAACAGCTAGGGATGTGGAAAACAAGCTGAAGTTAGCGTGGCTTGAGTTGAAGAAATGCAAAGAAAACAACATGCAGCTATTGACAGAGCGCTCATGATTTGAATTGATTGTGAAGAGGAAATTGTGAGGATCAATGAGAAAATAGGTGACCTGAAAAAACAATTGATAGACTTGCACATCGAAAACTTGGATATCAAAGAGCAGCGTGATCGCCTCGAAGCGGAAGTGAAAAGTTTTGGTAACTCTGTTACTGGCTTACGCACTATAAAATGTTCAAATATTAGACGCTTAAGTATTGCAGCAACAGGCAACTAGCAATTAGCTGTTATCATATATCTCAATGGAACTGCGCACACGTAGCAATTCGATTTGCGAGTTTCCGTGATCGACAACAGTTTTCAGTTGCTGAAATCGAAGACTAAGTTAGTTTCTAATTACAACTACTAACAAGAGCACTTGTTGAATTTGAACCGGCTGTAAGTTGCTGGTTTCTCCAACCAGCAACCGCAATAAGTCAGGCGATATCACACCCTTCCTCACTTTCCTTATCCCTCGCAGCGCTAATGGGTTTTTACTTTTAAAGGAAACTTTTAAAAAGTTGAAGTTGCTCCATATGCAAAGCGCCTTAAAGTTCCTATAATATTGTAACATTATTTAGAAATATTTAAGTATGTTTATCAGTTGTCTGGTTTCCATAGTAAAAACTCTGCTTAGTTTGGGATCAGTAGGCGTTGTGTGAGTTGTCCCACGATATTATTATTCAGATTCACAACATCAATAGGTCTATCGGTATTGTTTTCCTGCAGCTTTATGCGCGCTTCACTTGGTTGATCCACATTTTCGAAAACAAAAAAAATAAAGGCTGTAGACAAAGCGTAGAACTGTTGATTTTCCGACTTAAAAATAGGAGGTTCATAATTCGTAACTATATTTTTTTTACCCTACGACGCCAAAGATTTTTTTTAAACTACAAAATTTCTAAAAGATACGTACAGCGTTGGATATGACGGTATAACTACCCTTATCATAAAAAGAGTAAATCACATTATTGCACCTATCTTAATATCGTCATCGTAAATTTGTCCATATAAACAGGCTCATTTTTCGAAAGACTTAAATTATATAATAAAACCACTCTTTAAAAAAGACTCAATCGTAAATAGGCCTATTGCGCTAATCCTAGGATTAGCGCAATAGGCCTATTTACGATTGTGTCTATTCTCAAAAAAAAATGCACCTTTTGTTTTTTGGGAGCCGGTCGGATATGTCCGACCGGCTGATGAAAAATGAGCCTGTTTATATGGACAAGTTTACGATGATGATAATAAGATAGGTGCAATAATGTGATTTACTAGGAGGCGCCTAAGCTATGGCTTAGGCGCCTCCTAGAGGGTGCTGGACAGACTAAAGGTTCCTATCGAATGCTATAGGTCTTTTAAAAACATTTTGAAGGTTTTTAATAAACTTTTTTGATTAAGTGAATATTTTTGGAAATAATCGCTCCGAAAGTTGTATAAATGTTGCCCCCCCCCCCCCCCATTATCTTTTGAACCGTGTGACCAAAATATATAATAAAAATATCGAAAAGTTATTTATTTAAAAAATGATCGGATATACCGTCATTGAGTTATTGCCGAAAAACTGCGTTTCTCAATAAAGCAAAGGCCGTGAACATACGCTCTTCTGCTAGTGCAATTATTCAAATCGGATTTTTTATATGACAACGGCTCCGGAACCCTACACTGATCATGATCCGACATGCTCTTGCGTGGTTTAGTTTCATTCTACAGGATTTATTTTAGCAATTTACTTTTTTGTGGGTAATGATGCGAGCTATGAACAAGTTTTACATTATTTTTATGTATTTATCAATATTTTTTATACCTCAGAACACACATATTAATAGAATCGGTTAGTAGTAAGTCAAAGCGTGTCTGCAATGATGATATTATTCAACGTTCGATCGCGGCCGCATGACGTCGCGCGTACTGCAACAAGAAATGCCTAATTGTGCAGTTATAAGTTGTAAAAACTCGTCGAAGAATGTAGACCGTATCAAGGGAGATGTGTACTTTCATCGATAAGTAATTTTGTTGCTCCATAATTTCAAATTAATTTTTAAATGATTTATTTACGTTTTTGAGTGATATACTACTTCGATAAATTGTCATTGGCGTATTTATACTCTATTCGTTTTACATTGCGGTTTCAATTGATGTCATCAGGTGATATGTCATCTTCTCATACGTTGAAAGTACGCAACGAAATTCAAACGATTAAACAACACAACAAGAAAATGAACAAGCAGTGATGTTAAGTTTAAGCACTTTAGATTTATTTCTTCAATCGCGCTCGATATACATATGAAACAGATAACCTTAGGAACGAGAATGCATTTTTGTAATCACACTAATATTATAAAGGCGAAAGTTTGTGAGTATGTGAGTGTGTATGTTTGTTACTTCTTCCCGTCTAAACGGCGTGAGCGATTTTAATAAAATTTGGTATGGAGTTAGCTAACACCCTGAATTAACACATAGGCTATAAACCGCGGGAAACACCGCGGGGCACAGCTAGTAACTTCATAATATTGTTATGTTTACACACGAAGGAAACTAACATCATAATAATACTAAGTATTTAGATCTAAAACTTTGTATGTTAGTTTTACTAAGTTTTGAAATAGGTAGTACATACCTACCTCAAAGGTACCCAAAAACATAAAAATCCGTTAGAATTGTGAATCCACTTTTGTGTTGCTTTTAGTCCTTATTATCTTTTTATTATTTTAATATCTTGCTTATATTCTTATATTTGAATTAATTTATATTTCAAGTTTCCTTTGCATTTATTCTGTAATCTTATAAAGATTCTACCTACCCCCTTCTCATTTTTACTGTTTAAACTTTTTTTCCTGTACTTAGCTTTGTTTATTGTATTATAGGAGTCTAGTGGACTAATCTACACAATGACAATGAGTACTCACATCATGACCCGTAAGGCAACAGCTAGGGATGTGGAAAACAAGCTGAAGTTAGCGTGGCTTGAGTTGAAGAAATGCAAAGAAAACAACATGCAGCTATTGACAGAGCGCTCATGATTTGAATTGATTGTGAAGAGGAAATTGTGAGGATCAATGAGAAAATAGGTGACCTGAAAAAACAATTGATAGACTTGCACATCGAAAACTTGGATATCAAAGAGCAGCGTGATCGCCTCGAAGCGGAAGTGAAAAGTTTTGGTAACTCTGTTACTGGCTTACGCACTATAAAATGTTCAAATATTAGACGCTTAAGTATTGCAGCAACAGGCAACTAGCAATTAGCTGTTATCATATATCTCAATGGAACTGCGCACACGTAGCAATTCGATTTGCGAGTTTCCGTGATCGACAACAGTTTTCAGTTGCTGAAATCGAAGACTAAGTTAGTTTCTAATTACAACTACTAACAAGAGCACTTGTTGAATTTGAACCGGCTGTAAGTTGCTGGTTTCTCCAACCAGCAACCGCAATAAGTCAGGCGATATCACACCCTTCCTCACTTTCCTTATCCCTCGCAGCGCTAATGGGTTTTTACTTTTAAAGGAAACTTTTAAAAAGTTGAAGTTGCTCCATATGCAAAGCGCCTTAAAGTTCCTATAATATTGTAACATTATTTAGAAATATTTAAGTATGTTTATCAGTTGTCTGGTTTCCATAGTAAAAACTCTGCTTAGTTTGGGATCAGTAGGCGTTGTGTGAGTTGTCCCACGATATTATTATTCAGATTCACAACATCAATAGGTCTATCGGTATTGTTTTCCTGCAGCTTTATGCGCGCTTCACTTGGTTGATCCACATTTTCGAAAACAAAAAAAATAAAGGCTGTAGACAAAGCGTAGAACTGTTGATTTTCCGACTTAAAAATAGGAGGTTCATAATTCGTAACTATATTTTTTTTACCCTACGACGCCAAAGATTTTTTTTAAACTACAAAATTTCTAAAAGATACGTACAGCGTTGGATATGACGGTATAACTACCCTTATCATAAAAAGAGTAAATCACATTATTGCACCTATCTTAATATCGTCATCGTAAATTTGTCCATATAAACAGGCTCATTTTTCGAAAGACTTAAATTATATAATAAAACCACTCTTTAAAAAAGACTCAATCGTAAATAGGCCTATTGCGCTAATCCTAGGATTAGCGCAATAGGCCTATTTACGATTGTGTCTATTCTCAAAAAAAAATGCACCTTTTGTTTTTTGGGAGCCGGTCGGATATGTCCGACCGGCTGATGAAAAATGAGCCTGTTTATATGGACAAGTTTACGATGATGATAATAAGATAGGTGCAATAATGTGATTTACTAGGAGGCGCCTAAGCTATGGCTTAGGCGCCTCCTAGAGGGTGCTGGACAGACTAAAGGTTCCTATCGAATGCTATAGGTCTTTTAAAAACATTTTGAAGGTTTTTAATAAACTTTTTTGATTAAGTGAATATTTTTGGAAATAATCGCTCCGAAAGTTGTATAAATGTTGCCCCCCCCCCCCCCCATTATCTTTTGAACCGTGTGACCAAAATATATAATAAAAATATCGAAAAGTTATTTATTTAAAAAATGATCGGATATACCGTCATTGAGTTATTGCCGAAAAACTGCGTTTCTCAATAAAGCAAAGGCCGTGAACATACGCTCTTCTGCTAGTGCAATTATTCAAATCGGATTTTTTATATGACAACGGCTCCGGAACCCTACACTGATCATGATCCGACATGCTCTTGCGTGGTTTAGTTTCATTCTACAGGATTTATTTTAGCAATTTACTTTTTTGTGGGTAATGATGCGAGCTATGAACAAGTTTTACATTATTTTTATGTATTTATCAATATTTTTTATACCTCAGAACACACATATTAATAGAATCGGTTAGTAGTAAGTCAAAGCGTGTCTGCAATGATGATATTATTCAACGTTCGATCGCGGCCGCATGACGTCGCGCGTACTGCAACAAGAAATGCCTAATTGTGCAGTTATAAGTTGTAAAAACTCGTCGAAGAATGTAGACCGTATCAAGGGAGATGTGTACTTTCATCGATAAGTAATTTTGTTGCTCCATAATTTCAAATTAATTTTTAAATGATTTATTTACGTTTTTGAGTGATATACTACTTCGATAAATTGTCATTGGCGTATTTATACTCTATTCGTTTTACATTGCGGTTTCAATTGATGTCATCAGGTGATATGTCATCTTCTCATACGTTGAAAGTACGCAACGAAATTCAAACGATTAAACAACACAACAAGAAAATGAACAAGCAGTGATGTTAAGTTTAAGCACTTTAGATTTATTTCTTCAATCGCGCTCGATATACATATGAAACAGATAACCTTAGGAACGAGAATGCATTTTTGTAATCACACTAATATTATAAAGGCGAAAGTTTGTGAGTATGTGAGTGTGTATGTTTGTTACTTCTTCCCGTCTAAACGGCGGGAGCGATTTTAATAAAATTTGGTATGGAGTTAGCTAACACCCTGAATTAACACATAGGCTATAAACCGCGGGAAACACCGCGGGGCACAGCTAGTAACTTCATAATATTGTTATGTTTACACACGAAGGAAACTAACATCATAATAATACTAAGTATTTAGATCTAAAACTTTGTATGTTAGTTTTACTAAGTTTTGAAATAGGTAGTACATACCTACCTCAAAGGTACCCAAAAACATAAAAATCCGTTAGAATTGTGAATCCACTTTTGTGTTGCTTTTAGTCCTTATTATCTTTTTATTATTTTAATATCTTGCTTATATTCTTATATTTGAATTAATTTATATTTCAAGTTTCCTTTGCATTTATTCTGTAATCTTATAAAGATTCTACCTACCCCCTTCTCATTTTTACTGTTTAAACTTTTTTTCCTGTACTTAGCTTTGTTTATTGTATTATAGGAGTCTAGTGGACTAATCTACACAATGACAATGAGTACTCACATCATGACCCGTAAGGCAACAGCTAGGGATGTGGAAAACAAGCTGAAGTTAGCGTGGCTTGAGTTGAAGAAATGCAAAGAAAACAACATGCAGCTATTGACAGAGCGCTCATGATTTGAATTGATTGTGAAGAGGAAATTGTGAGGATCAATGAGAAAATAGGTGACCTGAAAAAACAATTGATAGACTTGCACATCGAAAACTTGGATATCAAAGAGCAGCGTGATCGCCTCGAAGCGGAAGTGAAAAGTTTTGGTAACTCTGTTACTGGCTTACGCACTATAAAATGTTCAAATATTAGACGCTTAAGTATTGCAGCAACAGGCAACTAGCAATTAGCTGTTATCATATATCTCAATGGAACTGCGCACACGTAGCAATTCGATTTGCGAGTTTCCGTGATCGACAACAGTTTTCAGTTGCTGAAATCGAAGACTAAGTTAGTTTCTAATTACAACTACTAACAAGAGCACTTGTTGAATTTGAACCGGCTGTAAGTTGCTGGTTTCTCCAACCAGCAACCGCAATAAGTCAGGCGATATCACACCCTTCCTCACTTTCCTTATCCCTCGCAGCGCTAATGGGTTTTTACTTTTAAAGGAAACTTTTAAAAAGTTGAAGTTGCTCCATATGCAAAGCGCCTTAAAGTTCCTATAATATTGTAACATTATTACAGTACACTAGTACATAGTGCCGAAGGACTGATGGCCAATGGAGCAACCGAGTCCTAGAGTGGAGACCGCGACCAGCCAGATGGACCGACGACCTAAAATTGGTAGCTCGATGCGGAAGGCAGAGGACTGGAAGTTTCTTAAAATATGTGCGAAGCCGGTCAATTTTCCGTTTTTAATTCTTTAGCTTAGCGCATTGCTCTATTGTTTAATAAGGCGTTTTTTTTTCAAAACGATGTGTTTTATTTTAAGACAGTACCAACTCTGTCTCTCAGGGGACTTTTAAGGTACATTTCCGAGCATCGCGGCCGCGCGCAAATTAAAAAAAAATTACAAAGGGGGAACTTAAGACTAGGATTAATAATACAGGTAAATAGAAAGGTTGGATATCAAATATTTTAGTCTCAATATGCACTTGGCACTTCCAATGGTAGGTGTCATGGCGATGTAACAGCGTTGCAGAAAGATGTAGCGCTTGTAGATATTCAGATGTGCGGCTATGTAGCGATGCAGCGGTGCAGGAGTGAAGTTAGGGAAAACATTAGATAAAGGTACGGCGCCTCTAGACGTAGAAAAATATTTCATACTGTCGAAATGACATTTAAATTTAAAAGCAAAACTTTTACAATAATTCCAGGAGGTAATACGATGAATGAATGCATACATGTAAATAGAATAATATAAAAAAAAGTATTTATGTATTTGGTACTGGTCACTTGTAATTATTTTGAATAGTTTGGTTATTTCAAAGTTAAAAAACCATTGTGCGATATTCGAATTTCCTTCCACATTTTTTCAAGAGCAAATTAAACTATCGTGTCTCATTTGAAAATGTATCTGCATTGAAACCATTTATATGTGGCCTAAAATCCTGAGAGTCATTTGTTCTACTTCAAATGGTTTTTATGGATGCCTAAGGACCTTCAGAACCTACCATCAACCGGTGGCATAGCGAGTTAAAGCGCGGTCGCCATACTTTGGGGGATACACTAAGGAGTGGTCATCTTACGACGGCTGTCACGAAGGAAAGTGTGCTGGCTGTAAAAAATGTAATTTTAGGAAACAGTCGAATTACATACTAAGAGATTCAGCATACACTGCAGATTGGTTCGGAAAGCGTTCACAAGATTTTACACGAGCATATTCGCGTCAGACTTTACTCTACATACTTTTGCTCTGGGTGCCACACAACCTCACCGAAGCTCAGAACCAGGCCCATGTGGAGTGATGCCGTGATATGATTCAAAATTTTGATCGCTAGTTTCTTTACTTTACGGGGTATCTGGTTTCAATTCCATTACGAGACTAAAGGTAAAAAGACGAGACAAATGGTGTACCACAAAGTAGTAGTACGAAGTTTTGTCTGCAATGAGCAATAAGCGGCCGAACTCGAAGCTCCGCGGGGTACTGTTTCATCATGACAACTTGCCTGCGCACTCAGCGTTCAAAACGAGGGATATCCTGACATCACACCGGTCAGAGTCTTGGGTTACCCTTCTTACAGTCCTGAATAGGCTGGTGAAGAGTTCTTTGAAAAGATTTAATCAAAATATTTTATCCATTGAAGTTAGTTTTTTAGTTTCTCAAAACTTTCTGAGTCGGTGTGGAATGGAAGGTAAGAATGTACACAACATTTTTTTTTAACTGCAATTGCAAACAAAGTGATGTTTTAAGTTTGACGTAATTTTTTTAAGGGTCACTAGTAATGTGGGTTATTTACTAGCAATCTTGTTAACCCCTCCAGCTAAGCTATACCTACCTATTGCTTGGGTTAGGAGTGGAAACCCACTCCTAATCCTCGAATAATCTCCTCGAATCCTATCCATTAAACACATCGGTAGTGTAATGGGTAGGATTCGAACCCACGACCTCTAGATTGCAAGTCCAATGCCTTAGCCATTAGGCTATCGCCTCTTCCTAAGCACGTCTAACTTAAAACAAAAAATGTAGCAATCTGTAAAATAACTATTGGTTTTGAATACCAAAAAGGAATAGTTACTAAATAGTAAATTTTTTTAATGTACGTGATACATTTCTAATATGCATATTTCACAAACGGGTGTTTTTTTTTCTGTAAATTCTTGTAATTACATAGAACTGTATGAATTTAGTGTAGTTCTATTAAAATAAAGTGCATATTATGGGGACATAATATGGCGATTCTCGAATTCATTCGCACACTAATGCAAACAAAAACGTCAGTGAGAGTAAGATTAATATATTTCCGACGGGAATTGATCATGCAGAGTAAAATGTCAACGGCGCTGCGTGGATGTAGTACCTTATAGAATATAAAGGTATAGAAGGCCAGCTCCCTACAACAAGCGAAAACAGGGCCAGTCACACATAGACATGTAAGTACGAAAATCTGGGTCTAATTCAGTTCAATGCCAACCTTGACTGTGCGAGTCTATGTGTGAGTTGGCTTGTCGTTGACCTGTAAGCTGCCCAAAAAATACATACATGTACTATGTATTTCGTGGTACTCGGTCTTTTCTGTGTACTCTCATACCATGTCGACTTATCTGACTATACCTGCACTTGAAGGAATATCCGCAGCTCAGTTATATAACTTACAATAAAGGTTGCCAATGCTAACAGTAATGAGATAATAGCGTTGCTAGCATGCCAATAATAACAAGTATGCGGCCTCCGTACGTAGCCGCCATCACACCGGCGAGGATCTGAAGTATGATGTAGCCCCAGAAGAATGAAGATAGAATTATACTTTGGGTTTGCCTGTTCCAGTTGAAGTTCTGTAGGACAAATTTAGCGATAGGTGCAGGTAGGTACAGTATTGCACACATTGAAAGGAACGGTGGCGGAAGGCCTTTCAAACACTATTCTTTTCAGTTTCCCTTTGAATTGTAGTTACATGTAGAGAAATACCTATACCTACTTAAATAAGATATAAAAAATATTGCGCACCAATAATACACATCTCTACAATAACATTTCCGTGCAAATCACATTAAATAAGCAGTGCCTGTGGAGTACAACTATTTATTTCAATACAGAACAATAACAATACAGAACACAAAGTTCATTGTAAAATGCTTTTAAAGTACCTGACTACTTAGAGAGGTAAGTAGATAAGTAGGTACTTACTTACTTAATACATAAACGAGAATTGGTAGCCATTCTTAAATTTAAAAATAAATTGATTAAATAAAAATATGTATACCTATTGTTTGAGTTATTACACACATGAAGGTTTGTATATACCTTTTTCACCGATTGGCGGCGCGGCGCCTTTGTTCTTTGACACCGCACGGGCAAGCCGATACCGTAAGCTTGTGCCAGACTGTCATCCTATATTACAATAATTTTGCATTTGTAAATTTTGCTGGTTTTTTGACCACCTTCTAGTGACGTGTGTGACTAGTGCGTGAGATTTGGTTTAATCTTTCCAATACCTTCCTAATCTCACGTGAGATAGTTTAGAATCCACATTACAGTGTAGAACAGTTATACAATAATATGCTCACATGACGTGAGTGACAGAATATCCACTAATCTTTTATTTGTTAATCAATAAAACACTATGTACAAATGCCAACACATTAAAATTGTCTTCTGTGCTCTAGGTTTTCTGTGTCATTATTCACACGCGAGCAGCGCGCGGTCCTCAACTCGAGGCCCACACGTTGCTGGTGAACGGTCAACCCACGGCGCGGGAGTGGTCAACTCGCAAGTCAGGTGAGCCGGTACCGATATGGAGTTAATGTAGTGAGCGTTAGGCCTTTTCACACGTTCCGGCTTCAATAAAACGGCACTAGATTAAAACCGGAACTTGTGATTAGAACCTTACTCTACACAAATCCATACAAATAATAATCGCTCGAGGCGAGGCGGTGCTGCTGCCGGTATAGGCCAAATGATTTTTGTACTTAGCAAATTGATAATTGATTGAATTTTAAAAATAAAAATATTATAACGATCTAGGACAGCTTTTCTTGAAAAATTATGTGCAAATTTGGTACCTATCAATTTTTAAGCTATTGCATAGCTTCTATAGCGGGCCTTGAGCGTGGAGACCGAATCCAGAAATTCCGTAACGAAAATAGCCTAACACCCCCCACTCCGACCGGCACAGCAGAGATACTTTTTAGTATTTTTTTTTTAATTGTATAATTTGATGAAAAATGCTATGCAATAGCTTTACCGCGGCAGTCCCCGAGTGCCACACCTTTTTTTTTTTGAGGTATTAACAGCCTAGTCTTCAAACATCATATTGTGCGATATTATTTTTCTAAATTTTATTTCATATTATTGTTTTGGCAGTGCGTCACATGAGCAAGTTAGCTATTGTAAATGCTACATATGTGCATAGTATCCTACCTTGTCTAAAGGATGGCGTTGCATGATTTAAATTTGAGATACGGTTTCGTTATCGCAAGTTGTAATATTTTGTAGGAAACATTTCTAACGTACACACATCAAAAGTGTCTAGGGATCAAGCATTTTTATGCGGATTTCTTGAGATTGAGATGTGGCTTTGTAATAAATTTATGATTTTATAAATTTATATGGATCCTTTTTGGTGCATTTCATAATTTGAATCGGGAACTGTGAATCAAATTCGAGTAAAAGATGAAAATCAGCTGTCGATATTTTCCCTATAAAAACATACAACGCATTGAAGACATTATTAGTGCTACTGTTTCCCTACTACTGATTAAAACCAACGTTATTATGGAGCGGCGACGTCATTTAAGCAGGGAAGAAATGCTCAGAGCCGTGGGAATGATAGAAGCTGGTTCCCGGCAACGTACTGTGGCTTTAGCTCTGAATACAAGTCAGAGTGTTATCAGTCGACTTTGGACACGTTACCGAAGCACTGGTACCGGCTGAGCGCCATGGAGGACGGTATCGCTGCACCACACGGAGACAAGACCGATACATTCAAATCTTAACTCGAAGAGGTCCAACAATAACCGCCATGATGTTAGCCGTGAGGCTTCATCACTCTTCAGGGAACTTAATTAGCGACCAAACAGTCAGAAACCGCTTGCATGAAGTGAACCTTCATTCCCGAAGACCGCTACGGGTACCACCTATAGCAATGCACAATCGTAGGATTCGATATCAATGGGCTCTTGAACACAGAAATTGGGCAGAAGAACAATGGCGTTTCGTGTGCTTTTCTGATGAGTCTCGTTTTGGTATGAGACCGGATACAAGACGTATACGACACTGGAGAACCCCTGGACGCCAACAGCGATTAAAATCCTGCCAGGAAGTCCATCCTTATAGTGGTGGAACCATCATGGTATGGGCGGGTATTTGGATCGGCGGAAGAACTGAGTTGATTTGGATCAGAGGCAACCTCAACGCTCAAATTTATGCTGAGACGATTGTATCAGACGTCATCGTTCCTCTACAAGTGCAAATCGGTCCCTTATTTCAGTTAATGCATGATAATGCACGACCGCACACCGCAAGAGTTGTAAGACAGACTCTCGCCGCAGCTAACATCAATGTCCTGCCCTGGCCTGCTCAGTCGCCAGACTTGAACCCGATTGAGCATGCATGGGATATGCTAAAGAGAAGAGCTCTGCCGAATATGGAGGGTATCCAGTCGCAAGAAGACCTTTTTTTGTTGTTGCAACGAACATGGGCGGCCATTCCACAGCGTGATTTGGATGAACTCATTTTGAGTATGCCAAACCGATGTTCTTGTGTTGTTAGTGTTCGCGGTAGAAACACGGATTATTAATTGTTTAAGTTACCCAATAAAATTTTAAAGAAAACTGTTATTTCAGTCTTTTTTTCGAACTTTAATGTTAGTGGTTCACATGTCAAAAATCCCTTTATTAGGAAAATGGCAAATTTCTTTATTAATGCAAAGGTGACTTGGTTTATCGTTACTGTGACAAACGAAAACACTTTATTTGATGAATCCTTAAAGAAATAAAAAAAAAAAAATCAATCAGGAGAAAAGTTATTGCAAAAATATATGTTGATCCCTAGACACTTTTGATGTGTGTATATTGCAGAATGGTTATAGTCAACTGCGGTGTTTCCCAAAGAGGGTTACGCGATTAGTTTAAAAAAAAAGTTATTGCCTGCGTAGGAAAAAAAAACAAAGAAAACACAGTGGACAACTAATGAGGCAGGTGTTAAGTTATGACGGACTGAGTGCTCATAGACATAACTATTATAATAGGTATGCCAGTCGTGGGTGTACCCGTGATTCTTTACTAGCGAAGCGACCAGCTATAGTAAAGTTATCCAAAACATATATTCGTATCTAAAAATGTTTGTTTTATCTTGCAAAAGCACTCTTTAATTAGTTTTGGAGGTCAGCTGTCGATAGGCAGTTATACAATATTATATTATACTAACAGCACTAGAGTATACTATAATAACGGTCAACGTGCTGTAATCCTATAACAAGCAATATGGACATTTTATTTACGTGAAGTATACCCTCTTGACCAGTCAAGATAATGTAGTTAATGTTTATCTGAAACATTGACACATTGCTTAAGGTATGCTGTCGAATGCCACTTCACTTGTTAAGTGAACTGATTGAGATTACCAGCATACTGAAATTGATTCGATGGTGTTTTGTTATTACTGCCTCTGTGGCGCGGTGGGAGTGTATTCGACTGCTACGCAAGAGGTCGTGGGTTCGATTCCCACACGGGACACTTTGTGTGATCCACAAGTTGTTGTTCCAAGTCTGGGTGTACTTTGTGTGTGTGTTATACATTAACAACTGCAATGAAGAAATAAAAAGGATATTCCTATTGTAAATGTAGAAATTTATTGTCAGCAAAAAGTGATTAATTCTAATAAAACAATTAATAACTTGTTGCTGTAATTAAATTATAAAAGAAAATGAATGTTGTAACCGACATCTGTATTTAAATTAGCCATCATCTTTATTCTAGGTATATGTATGTATGTACCTATGTTTATTTGATTTTTTAAACAATTGTATTAAAACAAGAATACCTATCAATGAAATAAAAAATAGAAAAATAAATTATGCAGTCGGAGGCATTAATGAATCTCGATGAACTTAGTAAAGTGCCTCCGACTGCATGAAATTATTTTATTATGTAGGGGATCTTGTTTCCATCTTTTTTGTGCAGACGGGTTTTATATTTTTATATTTATTTTTTATTTAATACTTTTTAGTGGTTATGCAGCCGATGTAACAACTAACTTTTGATGCAGCCGATGTAACAACTAATTTTTATCACAGCTATTGTCAAGTATTGAAAACTGAATAGAAAGTTACTAATAGACTTTTTAGGGTTCCGTAGCCAAAATAGAAAAAACGGAACCCTTATAGTTTCGCAATGTCCGTCTGTCTGCCCGTATGTCACAGGCATTTTACTTAAAGACTACTCAATGAATATTGATTAAAGGGGTATGCCCACCAGCAGTATCGCTAGTATTTACGTTGTGCCACAAGTTGATTAAATGTATAATTCTTGTTTCTAATTATAACGTTATTATATAATGATATGGAGTCTCACATTTGCCGGAATATTGAGATGCAATTATTAGTCTTTCAGTTTATTTATTTCCTTTTTTTTCGTATGAAGTTATTTTTAACGGTGGTAACACTATTACAAAAATAAAATCGTAATATCGATTAGGGTTAATATCGATTTTTATTAAATAATTAATATAAATACTCTATTAATTGTTGCACCGTTTGAATGTAAATAACGATAATATTTATACACTATACTTTTTAATAAGCATATTCTTTGATACCTTTAGATTAGGACCCGGCTCGATTAAAAATAAGAACATAGTAATGAATTTTAATAAAAAAATCGATTTGTATAGGATATGGCAAAAGTTATGGCAACACTGAAATGTAATGTCATGTCACTTGTTTATCCGTGCATAAAGATTGTTGGCGCCGGTCCATTATGAAAACAGTTTAAAGTATTAATAACAAATAGCTTTTGTTATTTCTCGTGTTGTGTATGATATTGTGGTTACATTACGTGAGTTTGAGATAGAGACTCCATATACATAGTAACAATCAGAAATATTTTGTGAGACAGAGACTCGTACCAATATTGTGACAATTGTGAAGTGTTTGTGAGATAGAGATTCGGATTATATATCACTGCAAAGCCGAATTCATAGCCATAAACTAGTGTAACACATCATATGTAATACATAATTAATACGCAATATCATAGTTATGCCCTATTTTCAAAAAAAAAATGTATATAAATATTTCGATTTTCGAAGTTCATCCACCCATATCAATTAAACCCGGCAAATTAGGTAAATCATTGTTGATTTTTCTGAAAGTTTATATTAATGTCTACATAAATCAGTAGTTTTCATCTTGACACAAAAAAATTTGTAGCGATACTAAATTCCATAGTCACTTGAACAATGGTGAAAAGGTATCTTGTAGTATTCGCTACTTAGTTTGATAGCTAAATAATAAAAATAAATATTTTTAGGGGGGGAATTGAATTATTTTTTCAGCAAACATTAACTTGTGGCACATCATTCGACAGGTTTTTCAAAAACATCTTATGTTTTTTTAGAAACTTTTTGATTGAGTGAATATTTTTGGAAATAATCGCTCTGAAAGTTGCATAAATTGTATCCGATGATGGTAACTTTTGAACCATGGGACCAAAAAATATAACAAACGTAAAGGTAGCGCTTAATAAGCACTTTTAACTTAAATTATTTTGGACATGATCGGATATACCGTTATTAAGTTATTGCTGAAAAACTGCGTTTCTCAACAAAAGGGCGTAAGTGCCATGAACATACGCTCTTCTGATGATGCAATTATTCGAGGCTGTGAAACCCTACACTGAGCATGGCCTAACATGCTCGTAGCCTGGTTTTTACTTATTATTACAGTCATAATCATGTTATACCTTTATGAAATTCTTACGATGAGCCCTTTAATTTGATACCCATACTATGGTATTCTAACTTTTGTTTCACAGCTCTTGTTTTTGACATCTCAAGCCCCCATGGTTACGGATGAAAAATCCAGAAATATGCCTGCGACCTTAATTTTCTCGTTTAAATCCCACAATACATTATTGATTTATAAATCAACTGCGTCAATAGTACTCAAACGTATTTGGTTACCAAATTAACGTACGACGTACGTATAAATATCTTTTACAGAAAGAGTAGCGAGTAGTCGCAAGCGAGCGAAATAAAATCGCTACTCGCTACTCTTTCCCTCGCAGTTGGTCGAAAAGGTGCCTATCTGATGGTAAGTCATTACCGCTGTTAATTCATACAATCCATCTGCAACACCAGAGGCATAGCTGCTTTTATAAAGTATAGACTTACAGCCGCTGAAAATTCTAACGAGGACACTTACACTTTCACTGTTCTGATCCGTCATAGTGACGATAGCCATACTCATGTTAACTCTCATACTATAGGCTATTAGAACAACGAAGAATAGCATAACTACTAAGACACGGCGGATGCCCAGGATAGACTCTGTAAGCAATACATAACATACAGTTGACTGTCTCTGTGGCGCGGTGGGAGTGTGCCCGAATGCTACACAAGAGGTTGTGTAGCATTCGATCCCCACCCAGGATAAAACTTTGTGTGATGTTTCTGTGTCTGGGTGTTATTTATCTATGTTTATCAGTACTCTGGTTTCCATAGTACAAGCTATGCTTAGTTTGGGATCAGATAGCATTGCGTGAGTTGTCCCAACATATTATTAATAATAAAAATAATAATAATAATAACTTTTTATTTCGGACCAGTGCATCCATATTTTGTTAGTAACAAGATGAAACTTAAAAACTAGTGTTAGTATTATAAAACTTAATATTAATTATAAAAATATGCTGTCCGATGGTACGCTAAGCAACTTCAAAGTTTATTTGAGTGCATGTAGTTGCACCCATCGCTTGAGCAGCGGAGAGTCCCATCGGTCAGCCAATACGCACAGGATGTTGTCCGCGAACATACCCGACGCACTGCAGAACCGTGGCAACCCTATCAGCACCCTGTACGCATTATTGTACTGGACACGCAGGTCGCTGTATGCCCGCTGCGTATAGCTGATTCATAGGCTGCAAGTGTAGAAGGACTGGCAGTATGCTTTGAAAAGCGTCTTCTTTATCTGCTCACTAAAGCGTGCAAACCTACGGGCGGACATATTACAACGGACAGCCAACGATCTGCGTTCCCTTTCAATGTCCACATTATCTCGCATATCATCGCGATGGTCCCTATTAACATTGTCGGATGTACATTTTTACCAAACATTACTTTTTTACGTAAATGTAATCACAATAAAGAGTTCTTTAATACCTATTAATTTAATTTATTGAAAATCTTGTTATTAAGGCAGTTTCTAGATTAACATTGTAGGTAGTAATAGCTGCGTCCCAGCAATAATGTAGGTAGTGACGGAACGAGCGTTGTTAGCGGGGCGCGGGGAGCGAAGCGTCGTACGTATCTGCCACTACGCACTTTGTCACCGGGCGGAGCGCTCGCGCGTTTTTTTTTTCGTTATTATTTTTATTTCGTTGACAATAAGTTATTATTATTAATATTCAATAATGTCGAAACGCTCGAAACGAATCCTAGACTTAGTAAATTCAAAAAAACAAGATTTTATTTATCAGCCTAAGTCAACAGGTGACTGTGAAAATCTTCCTACAACTTTAGCGCATGGTAATTACCTTTTATGTTAATATTTGTGTAATTAGTACGTACAACAAACAATATTTTTTCTAATTTAATACTTATTACTTTTATAAGACCCCACTTTCATTATTTTATTATAATACAGGTATATTCCCTTTAATAAAGTTGTATCCGGTAGATACGACTTTTTTCAATGGACTTCAACCAAATATTTTTGTTACCTTTGTCTACCACTATCGACATTATTTTATGCCAAAACAGCTGATCGTTATGTCGAATGTGTTACTTCCAACATTATTACTTGTACATACTAACACATTATTATGTCGTATATGTCACTATCGACATTGTTATATGAAACTAATGAATGGATATTTCGTCGGAAGTGTAATTTATGACATTATTGCATGTAAATACACTAATGAGTCTGTCGGATGTGTTAATTTTTGTACTAAAACCTACGTTTTTCTGTAGGCTTAGAAACGAAACAAAAAGAGTCTGTAGGCAGATGTTCTTAAGCACAATATCGTCTGGAGAACGTATTATAACAACGGCTTGGAAGAAGTACGATGGCATAGCGGCTGTAGAAGAAGATAAAAGAGGAAAATATGAACATGAAGCCAGAGTTATTGATGAAGTAATGATTCAGAGTGTGAAAGACCACGTCAATTGTTTAGACAGAGTGGAATCCCACTACGCACGTAAAGATTCCGCGAAATTGTATTTAAATAACATAAAAAGTACGTCACAGATGCACAAACTGTATGTTGAATGGTATGATTCTAGTCGTAATGTAAATACTAATCCAGCTAACATACGTCAATACCGTGACATTGTAAACGCTAATTTTAACTTGGCGTTTCACAAGCCTAAGAAGGACAAGTGTGAAGTTTGCCACATCTTTGAGAATAACCAGTTTCCCACGGAAGAAGAAAAGACGATCTTTCTAGAACATCAGGCCCAAAAGAAAAAAGCTCGGTTACTTAAAGAAGCGGATAAAATAGAAGCACTTAATAATCCTCAAATCATCTCAGCTACATTCGACTTTCAAAAAGTTTTGCAATCTCCGCATGATGAGGTAAGCATCTTTTATTATAAAAGAAAACTAAATACTTACAACTTTACACTGTTTGAGCTTGCAAAAAAAACTGCTGTTTGTTACATGTGGCATGAGGGTACTGCTAAAAGAGGGGCTAATGAAGTCTCAAGCTGTTTATACAGTTTCATTAAAATGCATGCGGCAAAGGGGGTGAAAGAGTTTAGATTTTGGTCGGATAATTGCGGTGGCCAGAATCGTAACCGTATTGTGTTCGCTTCCTATTTGCTCGCTGCTAAAGAGTTTGATGTAACAATAACGCATAGATTTATGGAGAAGGCACACACCCAAAATGAAGGGGACAGTGTTCACGCGCTTATAGAAAGAGAGAGTGAGCAGAGACTGATTTATGTTCCTGATGAGTGGTACTGCTTGGTTCGCTGGGCCAAAAGAGAAGGTATACCGTACAATGTAACAGAAATGACTTTAGGCGACTTCTATAATTTTAAAGATTTGTTGGCTAACAAAAACTGGGTGAAAGATGTAACTAATGAGAAAATGAAGTGGACACAAATAAGAGAGGTTAAGGTTACAAGTAATATTTTTGATCGAATAGAATTTAAATATAATTTTGATGAAGAGCCTAAGACTTTAGTGGTGCTTAGATCCACGAAAAGAAACACCCAACGCACCGATGATTTTAAAATATCTCCAGCGTATGATGGTCCTGTTCTTCTCCCACATGGCAAATACAAAGACCTTAACGAAATGTGTAAATCAGGTGTTATACCTAACAAGTATAATAGATTCTACAGAGACTTGCCACATCTATCTAGTAATGTAAGAGAAAGAGAAATGAGTGATTCTGAAGACTTTTGATGGGAGATAATTTTTGATTATTGTGATTTTAAAGTTCCTGTTTTACCGTACAAACTTTTAAGACTAGCTTTTAAGGTAGAAAACTGAGACTGTAATTTTATTATAATAAGCAAGTTATATTTTATTTTTCACAGTGAAAGGACGGCTGTGTTATTTTTTTTTGAAACTTTTTATTTTTTATACAAGTTTACCTAAGGTGATTGTGATTTGAAATTGCAGCTTTATTAAATACTATTTATTTTGTTATCATAATATTATAATAACCCTAAAGCTTAGTTAGAGAAATTAGACTGATGTTTAAAGTAGAAAATATAGACTGAACTTGAAACTGAATTTATTATAAGTAGGTACTTTACTTTAAACTTTAAGATCTGCCTGTAAGGCCTGCCTTTCAAAGGTGCTTTGATTCTATAAGCAGACCAGGTTCTATTTTTATAATGGTATGTTGATTAGTTATTTGTAGAATTTTAATTTTGTGGAATAATTCTCTTTTTTAGTCTTTTTTATATTTTTTTTTATTAAACTTTCGAAGTCAGGTAGCTAAAGTATAGATGCTGATTATTAAGAATAAAGGCTCTATAAACTGTGATTAAGACTGAGTGATATCTAATGATAATTAAGTACATAGAAATGTTATGTAAACAAATTGTTATAACAATTCTAAACATTTTGATTAATAAAGACTTTAATGATTGAAACAAATGCAGTATATTTTTTCAATTTACCCTAGTAAAACAAACACATACGACAAAAGTATTTTTAAACCCACATTTGAAAATGTCGCAAATGCCATATCCTACTTAAATTATTATTAAGAGTCCGAATAAAATTGTAGTAAGTGCCACAACTGACAATTTACCCAAAAAATAGTCCAAATAAAAGTGGCGATAGTACCTTATTTCCCAAACTATTCATTAATTCTCAGATTTTTCTATCTCAGATTGTAACATACTTAATAAAAAACAATCAAATTTGAAGAGGATGTGATCTTTAATAATATTTTTATCGTCAAAATAGACTTTAAACTGCTCTACTGAAAAGTTGTATTTTTGTAGTACCGACATTGTTAATAGGGACCATCGATCGGTGACCCAGTGGCCCAAATACTTAAACTTATCTACTCTATTTATTAAAGCACCACACAAGTGAATATCTGGTACGACTTCATAACATTTATTGCCAGCTTTGAACACCATAAATTCACTCTTAGTTGGATTATATTTGAGCCCATGGGTCACGGCGTATGACTCACAAATACAAAGCATTTTTCTTAATGCACTGATTGAGGGGCTCAACAGTGCCATATCATCGGCGTAGCTTATATTATTAATACATACCCCATCAATATGACACCCAAATCCGGTGCTGCTGAGCTCCCGGATCAGCTCATTTACGTACAGGTTGAAAAGGCGAGGGGAGGTTAATCCACCCTGCCTTACGCCACATTCCAGCTTGTACTCATCCGAGAGAGTGCCATCTTACATTGTTTCTTTGGTTGTCATACCAATGCTCTACCACGGATACTAGCTTCCTAGATACTGTAGTGTTACGCAACTTTTCCCACAATATATTATATGACACAAGGTCAAAAGCCTTGGAAAAGTCCAGATAGCATGTGTACACTGGTGTTTGTCGGGATGTATAGTAATGGACAGTCTGTTTAAGAGTCAGGATTGCACTTTTTGTTGAAAGACCCGCTCTGAAACCAAATTGCTCATCATTCAGTCTAATTTATTATCTTATTATCCAGGTGTTTGTTAATCAGACTGTCCAGAACCTTGGCTATAGTTGTTGCCAGGGAGATCGGCCTATAGTTAGAGACATCAGATAGATCACCCGTTTTATTTTTAACAATTGGTACAACTATTGTTTGCATTAATCTCTCCGGCAAATAAGAATGACTAACACACAAATTTAATAACATAGCTAGTACTCTCGGTAAATGCTCCAGCATACCGCAGATGCTCAATGCTGAGACTGTCATGACCAGGAGATTTTCCTCTGACCATAAGCTGTAACGCAAAGGACACTTCTTTAGCAGTAAATCTTACACTTACGTACGAGTCAGACGTCACACGTTAGCATGTTTTTCTGCGATAATATTCATTTTGATTTGTTGTTCATTATTTTGGCACCATTTAAGTTTTGATTTAAATAAACGCCTGGATTCGCGCATATCATCATAAACACAACCGTTATAAGGTTTATTATATAATAGCCAAGTTTTATAACAGAGTCGGGCCCTCTCGTGTACGGACCGCACGTACTTATTCCACCCAGTTACGTAGGTATTTTTACGCTTAGTTTTAGCAGTAAAGGTATGTTCAGCTGCCTGGGAGAGTATCAACACAATACTGTCGTACATTTTATTTAAAACAATTCTGTGTGCGGGGTCATTACACAATTTATCGGCACAGTGCATAAAATCAGCCGGCAAGTCGATGTCCCTTAATTTGATATGACATAAGTCGTTATAAAGATTAATTTGTTGTCTATCACGTTCACCCCATCTAACTTTGTTTACAAATTTATCTGACACAGTTACTTTAGGATTTAATAAATCAAAGTTGCATTGTAACATAATAGGTATATGGTCAGACCAGTAATTATCATACAGTACCGAACAATTAATAACTGATTTTTGTGCCGCTTCAGTCAGTACACAGACATTTTGGCTTTCAAGAATAGCGGTTGTCTCACTTAAACATTCAGTGAATAATATTAGGTTGTCCCTAGAATCGGTAGGCATGTATACAGATATTAATAAGGCCGAGCTGTTGCACATCACAACTTTTATCGCTGCTATTCGCGCACTATCACACTTCACTATTGTAACTACCGGAAATATCGCTTTTCTTCAAAGTAAGGCCACGCCACCATAGCTACGCCCCCTCAACACTCCAGCAGATACGTCCACAGCGCTAGTGCCCGTATAGGCAAAGTCATTGTCGATGCTACCCAGGTACCCGATCTCGTGGGGTAGTAACCACGTCTCTTGCAGACTTAAAATATGTGCAGTTCGACAAAGCCTCCTAACACATTCCACTGATCTCTTTATATTTTTGCAATTGAAGCTTAATAAGTTTACTTTATCCATTAGTTTGTGGTAATTTCATTCCCGTCTTTCTTTTTTGCCTTTTCACTACCTGTTTCATATTTATGCCAATTGAAGTATATAAATTTTTGAAATCGTATTCCTTCTGGCCAGAAGCAATCGTCCAGAAATAGCGATAATTTGGTGTGTGGTACTAAAAGTTTATATGCATCATAGGATTTTTGTGTTTTCTTATTTATCTTTTTAAGTGATACCGTTAGGCTGTTTTTTTGAAATATGTAATCAATTATTTCACTTTCACTGGTACAACGTTATTTATAAATAGCGGAATACTACTGTCCGCTGTCTTGAATTTGGATGTTGTTTCTGCTTTTCCTTTCGAATGCAGTAATCGGTTGGCTGATCGCCTATTTTGAACCTTAATCCACTCCCCATCGGGTTCCTCGCGTTTCCAATTCCCGCCGTCATTTACAGTACACGCAAATGTTTTTAACTTGGGGCGGTCATCTATGTTTATCGCACACGCGACGTTATGCTCAGTCTCTAAGATCGCCTCTTGTGCTTCCGATATTAGTAGGACGGAGACGCAGCTATTTACGTTTGATTGGTGCGAGAGAGATAGCTCATTCGTTCTTGTACATGCGCTCCGATCAGCTGTTGGAATATGACGGTTTGGCGTACTGGCCTCGTCATTTTATTTTCTACGATGTGGGGTAGTCCTATCGGTCCACTATCCATACAGAAACTATCTACTTTATTGCTACCTCCTCTTTTGCGATTTACATTCAAATCGAAATTATTAACGATTGATGCATGTTTAAGATTCCTAACTTCATCTTTAATTTCGTTTAACTGTGTTGTACTCACACAAGATTCACGTAGGGTAGCAATTTCTTTCTGCATCACTAACAGGTCCTTTAGTAATCTTGTCACGTCTATGTGGTCAAAGGTGACCGGGGGTAACCGCTGCAGGTCTTTTGCCACAAATATGGGCACTTCTTCGGGATCCGTTTGTTTGAACAGGGAAATAATATCACAGAGATCACGATTTGACTTCCCACTTCCTTTCCGCACAATGTTCTTTTGCTTAGTCAAAATCGCACTGAAAAGTAAATTTTTGGCTGTTTCTATATCCGTTTTAGATAACGCGGTAGCACACAGTCTTACTAAGCTTTCCTCGTCCATGACATCCAGTTTATTCTGGATGAAAGCGAACGCTTCAGTTATTTCAATATTACAACTTTTACATTTTACTACGTTAGTGGCCATTGTGTACAGTAAGTCACTACGAAACATGCGCGCGCATGCATTCGTCACCGAGGCGATGACAGGACTGGATTATTAAAAACAAAACAAAAATACTTAAATTTGTCCGTTTTTACTTAATTCATACTCATTTGTATGATAATTTAAATAACACAGTTCACCACATGAGTCTCTAAACGATCTCAAAATTTTGAATCGTAAAAGCTTGAACATCCAGAACAACCGATGGTGTTTCTTAATTGACTACAATTTAAATCCACACTAAAAAATAACGAAACTGGTCAGAATACTAAACGGATCGCAATACTGGTAATTTCAGGAAACTGACATCCTAGAAAAACTAGCGAAGAAGGAAATTCAAGAATCAGGAAAATGCCTAACGAGTAAGGAAACTGACCAGTAGTACGCTAACCCATGAAACGTCGTAAAAGCCATTTTAGCCAAAATCTGTTTTCAACGAACGTTTTCTTAGTTCTTATCTTTATATTTAAAACTAGCTGTCTCGCACAACTTCGTCGGCGAAAATTTTCCCCGTTTTTGCAACATTTTATTGGTTGTATCGATCTCGATTACTGGGCTATCCAATAGTGAAAGAATTTTTCAATTCAGATAAGTAGTTCCTGAGATTACCGCGTTCAAACAAACAAACAAACTCTTCAGCTTTATAATATTAGTATATAATATGTTCAAATTCGCAAAAAAAAAGTATTTTACAACACGCTTCGGATTCACTCCCTAAACCTAGTTTCTTTTTAAATGTCGTAATGAGCAATTGTTAAAGTAACTTTTTAAATTTATATTGTAAGAGATACCTTTGTATAGGTTATGTGTACGCACCACGTGCAGTTGTTTCTCGTAGTTTAATAAAACAGAAGATAAGATTAAAATTTTAATTACGAGGCTCGATTGCCCATTTGCATAGTTTAGAGTTGTGTTGATTTAAGGTATTATTATAGATATTATTACAATATTATATTTGGTATTAAAAAACTTGTACGATCGATCGTTAGGTCTTTTGCCTCATCAAAAATGACTAAATTGGAAGTTGTGAAATAAAATAATGGTAACATCTATATTTAGCGATTTTTTTTTGTCTGAAATTAGCTTTGATTATGGCATAAAATAAAATAGCTTTATTTTTACAATACAGGTGAGCATCCATTCTGGGAGGCATTTTGAATTTATTGGTAGTAAAATAGGTGCATTTCTGGTTTTTCTAATTATTTGACTGTCATATTGTTAAAGTTGTTAGTTAGTTGGCTGGAGCCAGAAAATATTAAGACTAAGATGATTTTAACATTTCACAATGCTAAGCTTTTGTCGCTTGTACCTTAATTATATCTTACGATCAGCATTGCATAAAGTTTATAAATAAGTTTCTAAATCAATTAGTACAGATTTTATCAAACCAAATTGTAAGTTACCATATAACGATATTGTCAATGTTGACAAGGCTACTTCAAATAAAAAAAATAGTTAATTTTTTTTCCAATCATACTGTTCCTTATTTTAAAAGAACAATGTACTCACTTGTACTTGGTGTTTTACTCTCTCCAGTTACCACGGTTAATATTCGCATACTTACTAATAAAGTATAGTGTTAAATAATTGCCTTTGAAAATAATAAAAATATCCACCAACTTTTGTAAATAGTTATTAGATAATAAAGGCAGTTGTTTTTTTTTGTAACTCACAGACCGCACTGTAGTGTGTGAACGTGTTACTTTATATAGGTTCAATTAATGATAACTAATTGCTAACAATATTTTTAGATATACTACTGGTAATGCAAAAAAAAATATATAAAAATAAAAAAATAAATTATAAAAAAAAAAATCCGCCTGCACAAAAAAGATGTAAACAAGATCCCCTACATAATTATATAACTTCATGCAGTCGGAGGCACTTTACTAAGTTCATCGAGATTCATTAATGCGTCCGACTGCATGAAATTATATAATTATGTTGGGGATCTTGTTTTCATCTTTTTTGTGCAGGCGGATTTTTTTTTTTATAATTTATTTTTTTATTTAATACTTCTTAGTGGTGTAATATGTAAGCAATGTAACAACTAACTTTTATCACAGCTATTGTCAAGTATTGAAGATTGAAAAAAGAATGGTTGCTGACTAACTTTTTGAGTTTTTCATTTTTTTTTTTTTTTTTTCATTTATTCAATAAACAATTATACAACTGTGTCTGAAGAGTATTACAGTCATAATCGTGTTATACGTTTTTGAAATGCTTTAGATAAGCCCTTTAATTTGATACCCATATTGCAGTATTTAAAACAACTTTTTCTTATTTTGACATCTCACAGCCGCCATGTTTGTTTTTTTCTAACGTCACATATCTAAGAACACTTGGGCAATCAAGACGAATCTAACGACATCTTAATTGTATAAATCCGTTCAGTGGATTGTGATATATCAGGTAATTAAGAATATTACATACATACATACAAGATACGCGCAAAAAACATAACCCTTGTTTACAGTCGGGTAAAAAGAGGTGCAACTGATTTTAGTGTTTGCTTAGCGTATTTTTTATTGTGTACTTTAAATATGGTTTACTCTACTATCATAAAATTGTAAAGTGGTTGTGTTTATACATTTAACGTATTTTAAAAAACTAACCTAGATCAACTAATTGAGGGTTTTTAAATGCTGGTGGAACTATTGGCCTAAGAGCTGGCAACCAAATATGGAAAGGTCCGAAATGTGAAATACAATGTAATTTTACTATATCAATCGAAAATGTCGGTAACAAAAATAAAAAAAAGACCATGTAATTTATCATTTTGTAAAATACAAGCTTTAGAGCTAATCAAGATGTTTTTACCCGACTGTAAAGAAGGGTTAAGTTTTTCGCGCGTATCTTGTATGTATGTATGTATGTAGGTATGTTTGTATGTATGTATGTATGTAATATTCTTTATTACCTGATGTCTTACAATCCACTGAACGGATTTATACAATTAAGACGTCGTTAGATTCGTCTTGATTGCCCAAGTTTTCTTAAACAAACATGGCGGCTGTGAGATGTCAAAATAAAGAGGTGTGAAAAAAAAGTTGTTTTGAATACTGAAATATGGATATCAAATTAAAAGGATTATTTTAAGCATTTCAAAAATGTATAACTAGATTATGACTGTAATACTAAAAGAGTTAGTTAGCAACCATTCTTTTTTCAATCTACAATACTTGACAATAGCTGTGATAAAAGTTAGTTGTTCCATCAGTTACATATTACAACCACTAAAAATAATTTAAAAAAATATATATATATATATATATATATATAAATTATAAATGACTGCATGAAATTATATAATTATGTAGGGGATCTTGTTTCCATCTTTTTTGTGCGGGCAAGTTTTTTTACATTTATAATAACATTATTGGAGAAACTGAAATCTATTCTATAAGATATACGATGCGGCTTCGAGATGTAGGTACACAGACAAAGTCTCGAACAAAAGCCAGTCTTACTATAAATCGAAAGTACGCTTACTCATTTACTCACTGAACAAAACATAAAAATATCGAAATATTAATGTTTCATCTAATGATTGTAATTGACACTTTCCATAAATAACTATGACCCTATTTGTAAAATAGCTGCAAGTTTTCTACAGAAATAGAATAAAATAAGGCGCTAAAATTTGATAGGTAGGTACGTTGTTTATTTCTTTACTAAAGTCTACTAAGACTATAAGAAAAGATTTTTCGAAATTGCAAGGTGGGTAATACCTAACGACATTGGTGTGTCCAAGATACGCAAAAATTATTGTTACTCGATTGTTTGACTGTAATAATTTATTCATATGTACAAAATATACAAATATTTAACTTATTTTATTACAAGCGCTTCTTCATACAACTTTTTCAGCCTTGGTCTCCAGTTCTGCAAGGAAATAAATACCATTAAAAAGTACCCAACTAAAGTTGCAAAATGGCTTTTAATAATAGTCTACTAACCGATTTCGGTTACAGTGGTCAATCTCCTTAGAGACTAGCTTGCTATGTAGGAGATATTATAGTGCACAAGCGTATGCGCAGACACAACCGTATGCGCAGACACAACCTCACTCTCATAGTCCGATGGGACGGAATTCCGACACGACCGGAGAGAGATTATGTGCAGGACCGACGACAATGTTCGAAAAGAGTCACCCATCTACAGACTAACGTCACACATCAGTGGAGTCAGGTTCTAAAATATTATATAAGTTTACCTACAATGTACGCATTTTCGTGATAAAGTAATTTGACGAAACACTACTCCGCTCGAGCTACGGACACATATATATTGTTCAATAACACGAAATCTCGGTACAAAGTGTTCCAAGAATATGCGTATGAAGTTTTTCTCCTGTACGTTCGGTGTTTTGTTTCAATAGCTTGTAATTACCATTGCCTCCTTCTTCTATTTCATTTAGCTGGTTCCATGACTGTCTTTTACTTGTTCCAAATATGACAAAGATTAGATTGCAAGCGATATATACTGCTGATGACACATAGAACACAAGTCGCCATTGATCGGGATCCGACTGAAATAAAGTATATTTTAGTTGTTATTACTTTTAACCCACTACTGGGTCCCTATTCACGTACGAAAAAAAAAGAACGCGAATAAAGACCCAGCCGTAGATTAAATTGCAAGTTAAACTAAATTAAAACATTAAGTATGTCTGTGATATGACCAATTATGAATATTTTTTTAGTATCACAGTTTTGTTATACAGGAAAAAATGTCTAGACTCACAGACTTAAATAATATACAATTTACAGAAAGAGTAAACGCAGATTCAGGGCAACGAATTATGGATCTTACAAAATATTGTCCCGTGCGGGAATCCAACCCACTACACTCCTTTTCTAAACACTTTATACTTCCATCCTTTAACAAACAGAGCATACGACGGGTTCGGGAAGAGCTAAGAAGAAACGGGTAGAAGCACAACGGACAGAGGTAAATGCCGACAGAGTGCTAGCTTTCATGCAGTTCACGAAAAGGAGTTACGGACAATACTCCCCCCGCTTCATGGAGACATCGCTAAGCTGCCATCAAATGACCCATGACCAGGATCGGTGCAATGCGATCGAAATGTCGGGTAAATAAAAGGTATACCTTTAAACAATTCACGTGATTAAGTCCCGATATATATGTAATATTGGTATTTTCTGTCTAATTCCGATTGCCATGTGGGGGTGTAAAAGTATTTTCGTATTTTGAGTAAAGTATTGTAAGTTATCAAACCTCTTTGGTTGTACTGAATGTCACTGGTTGTTTTCGAGTCTAAAAATTTTAGAGTGAAGGATGAGGCTCGCTTTGGACGCCCTGTCACAGATGAAATCAGTGCCATCTTTGAAAAAGTGAAGCAAGATCGACATATTAGTACATACGATATTGCTGAAGAATTGGATGTTGATCACAAAACAGTTTTATGTCATTCAGAAAAGTCTGGGTACAAGAAAAAAAATATATATTTAGTTACCACATGATGATGAAACATAATGCAATGTGTTTCCATTTGCGATTGTTTGTTGAAACGTATTCCGACCTGTTTCTTAAACTGTTGATTACGGGTGATGAAAAATGGATCACTTACGATAAGAATGTCTGAAAAAGATCGTGTTCGAAGCATGGACAAGCCCCACAGACCGTGGCAAAGCCCGGCCTGACTAGGAACAAAGTGATACTGTGTGAATGGTGGGTTTGGAAAGAAATCGTTCACTATGAGCTTTTGCCGCCGGTTAAAACTGTCGATTCTGACCTCTACTGCGGCCGGAACTGGTGAACAGAAAGGACTTATGTATATAAAAATTTCAATTTTTTACAGCAATGGAATCATGGTAATACTCACAAGATGGCAACAAGTCATCGATCAAAACGGCACATACATATTATAAATAAATAAAAAAATATACTAATGTTTTTTCCTTTGTATGAAAAATACGAAAATACTTTTGCCCGAACTTTTTTATTTTACTGTTGTTAAAATTTATTATTTTAATCTTAAAACTCCTTAATAGTCGCAGTCAGATCGTTGCAACATAAAAACAGAACACGGTTTCTTACTAGGTACAATATGGTAATAAAAAATATTTCTTGAGCAAAATCTGACAGGCATCTGGCGGCGATCATAGTTTAAAAATCATCTTACCTCGTCTTGTAAAATTACTCCTGCGATGAGGGGTGCTATTATGGATACGATGTTGGCGAAGAAGTTAGTAATGCCCATCATGGTACCAGCAAAGTTCGGTGCCATGTCGATGTGAACGACCTGTTGAGATAAATTAATAAAATATAATTATTAACTGCTACCACAGGCTGTGTTTATTTACGTGACACATTATATTAATTATCTCTCTTTATTTTTTTAGGTATACACCGTGATTTTGTAGTCGTTTTGGAGTTACCTAGTTCTTATGAAATATCAGTTTAATAAAATGCTGAGTTTTAATTCAAAAAATAACTTTATTACCTAAAGCGGCGCGTGAGGCACTTTTGGGTGGTGGAAACTTATTATATGTAGATTATAAGAGAGGGATCCCACCACCCTCGATCTGTGAATTACCACGATTGAAGTAGTAAGGAAATGCCCATAATACAACAATCGAAATAGATTGACAGACCGCACACAAATCACCTGCAATAAAGAAAATTAGCGACAGGTACTCTTACCAAGTCGAGTGGTAGGCACCTCCGGACCCTTGACTTGCAATATTCCGCTTCCACGAAGTGAAACTTCGACAACAGCCAAGATTTGATCACGAAAATCAAAGATTTACAGTTACCACGCAATTTGAAACTGACCTCTCTGGATGTGGAAAGCTTATTCACAAATGTTCCAAATAATGAGTGTTTAAATATACTAAAACATCGATTGGAAAGGAAGAAATTACATCCTGAAGAAATTGAGAACATTATTAGTTTAACTAAGCTTTGTATGAAACAAAACGATTTTTAGTTTAATAATGAGTTCTTTATACAGAAGGAGGGTCTAGCTATGGGGTCATCTTTAAGTCCATTGATGGCAGACTTGTGTGGTTAACGATAATAATATTCTATATTCTATTATTACAGATATTTTGATGATAATTTACTGGCTTGGACAGGAACTGAACGACAACTTAACGACTTTGTCAATGGGTTAAACAACAAGCATCCAAACATAAAATTCAAACTGGAAATTGAACAGGACAGCACAATAAACTTTTTGGATCTGTCTATATCAAGAAAGAACAACAGACATATATTCGGAATCTACCGGAAACCGACATATACAGACACTACTATTCCTGCATCATCATTTCATCCCTGGCAATACAAACCGCGTTTAACAGTATGATCCACAGGTTATATAATATGCCCCTAAGTGAAGAAAGTTACAGAAAAGAGCTCAGTATTATTTACCATATAGCTCAATCAAATGGATACAGTACGAGATTAATTGACTCATTGATTAAGAAAAAACAACACAACATAGTCAACCATATGTTGTATCCATTCCAGAAAGAAATTATAACTTATACTTCCAGTTTGACTTATTTTGGAGATATCACAGAACGTGTGTCAAAGGTATTGAAGGCTAATGGTATTTTTTCAGCTTTTAAGCCTCAAAATTCGTTGAGATATTTATGCAAACGCAAGGAGAAACATTCTGGAATTTATAAATTAACGTGTGACGGCTACAATAGTATTTACATTGGCCAAACTGGGGGCTTAGACAAATGCCACACGCTTCTTTTTTGGCACACGCTACTGTTGTTTTTGGTCCACCAATCCAGCAGCAGTCACGTGACGTATTGTCAACTATATGTCAAATGCATACATTTTCCCGCGTTAGCGTGTGCGGAAAAGTATCGTGTGATATTTGTCTAAGCCTCCTGGTCGGAATTTCGACACCAGATACAAAGAACACTTTGCCGCCTTTAGAAATAATCATCCAGAAAAATCTCACTTTGCGAACCATCTACTTGAAACCGGACATGCCCTGAATGACAGAAATTCTTTCAAATATTTGCAGTAAGGGTTTCAGGTTGTGCGTATTAGAGCAGTTGGAAATACTAAAACAGGATAGAAGCACATTGCTCAACGAACAAACCAACTTCAATTCGTCTCCCCTGCTCAATTTATTTTCTTTTAGGCAACATTACTAATCAGCCGTTGGCCCGAGTAGTAGGGATTGAGCGTATAAAAGAGGCGAACACGTTGGACGAGCGCTCAGTCGGTGCCAAGCTGTCCTGAGGATGCATCGTGTAGAGGCGAAACACGTGTCGAAGTTTCACTTCGTGGAAGCGGAATATTGCAAGTCCGGAGGTGCCTACCACTCGACTTGGTAAGAGTACCTGTCACTAATTTTCTTTTTTGCAGGTGTCACAAGAGTTGTTTTGCATCCTAAGTGAATAAAGAATTTTGAATTTTTTTGAAGCGAAGCTATCGAGAAGCACAGCGAAACTTTTGATCGCAAGTTTCTTAACTATGACGGGGTATCTGGTTCATCAATTCCATTAAGAGACTAAAGCAGCATCAACGACGAATGTTGTAACACAAAATGCCTGCCAGAAGTTTTGTATGCAATGAACAACGAGCGACCGAACACCGGGCATCGCGGGGTACTGCTTCATAATGCACTCAGCGCTCAAAATAAGATACTTCCTGGTCACCACACCTGTCAGAATCTTAGGTTACTCTCCTAACAGTCCTGATTTGGCACCATGTGACTTCTTTTTATTCTCTAAAATAAAAAAAATGCTGAGAGGGATACAGTCTTTGTCAACGGAAGACGCGCTTGCAGCGTTTGAAAAGCCGTGGAAGAGGTGTCTGCGGCGGACTAGAAAAAATGTTTCGAAAATTGGTTCAGATGCTTGAAACTTTGAATGGTAAAGTTCCTGGAAGAGGTTTAATTAAAATATGTTATTCATAGAAGTTAGTCTTTTAGTTTCTCAAAACTTTCTAAGTATCCCACATACCTACTTTACGTAGGTACTTTAATTACTGTTTGCGTGAGTTTCATGGTATAATAGTTGCAACACCTTACTGGCATAACTGTATATATAAAAATATATTATAATAATTGGCATTTTAGGTACGGCTTTACTCTTGCGAACTTGGCATTAAATGTAAATTTATTCTGTTCCAAATTTTGTCCGACGTTTTTATGTAGTGCATTTTGTAACCTAAGTGAACAAAGTACATTGACTTTTACATGACGTGATCAGCTGTTTTTGAGATTAACAAAAGCAATAAAAATTATACACAAAAAACACTAATCATTGATCAATCGACTAATTTCAAGTTGAATTGTTTGTTAGCAATCCAATCTCTTCGAGAACATACTTACCAAATATCCAGTGTAATGTCCAGCATTTAAACTAACAGTGATAATTAACAATATGACTGCAAGTGTGACGTCACCCGCTGGCGCGTATGTCAAACCGATTAGTGCAAAAGCTGGACCCCATTCACCTAGAAACCATGAAAATAAACGAAAATTTTAGAAATACTTAAAGAAAGGGCAATCTTTGATTTTTCCCTGCAATCTCTGATCTTACCAAGTACTAACTAAAGCAAATGTTTTGCACCATATTGGAATATCGATTCCGGAATGATTTAGATCTAAGTACTAGCTAACGGCCATCAATATTCTACAATTTATTTAACGCAGTCTTGCGTCGTTGCCGAGAGTCAATAACTTGTATTCTGCTTTGCTTTGCTCTGCTGCCGCCAGTTTAAAACTTTGTATGAAACAGTAAGTGCGTACTCTACTGCTCTTAACTGACTGCAATTTCAGTCTCAACGTCTTCACTACTGACAGGAAAACTGTTAGGCCATGGGACAATAAAGATCTAAGCTAATAATCTAATAAATGTTTGTACCGATAGTGTTCGATATTTTCCTGGATGTGGAGATGCTGACCCATTTTTTCTTAAGAGTATAATCTGACACGAAACCGAAGACGAAGCCCAAAAGGTACATTGCCAGGTAGGGAAGGGCCGACATGACACCATTCTGTAAGTACATTACAAAAAAATTATTAAACAACATCTCATATTCACTTTTGGATCTCTCTCAGTCACGAAATACTGTGTTATGTATTCCATGATTCACTTTACAAAAAGTAACATCGTTCATTCGTTACGTCTGTGACTCGAGCTAAGGGAACGCATTCCAGTGTGATAATTCCTACGTTTAAGATATATTTTGGGACTTAATCGCGTGTATTATGATCGTGGTCACGGTTCGATTAAGTCCCGAAATATATCTAAATATGTTTAAAAATCGCGAAAGTTTAAAAAAAAATTAACAGTTTAATTCCTACGTTTTTCTTTTCACTTTTTTGGAAACACGTTTGAACTTGTGCTCCATTGCACGTTCCAAGTCTTATTAAAAATGATACCTTGAAATTGTTTTTTACTGACACTTTATGCAACATCTATCCATAACCTTTTCAGCAATATAGATCACGCCATCTAGTGGAGATCCTTCAAACTTAGTAGTATTGTATCTCGTCAAATGAATAATATGTTTAAATTTTCAAAATTTAAATCTATTGATTTATAATTTTTTCTTAGTAGTTTTAAATATCATTAGTAAATATAAAAATAAACGTTTCAACATGATAATTCACTTTCATACACCTTACAAAAATATAACCTTGCCCTTGATCAATTTCAATACTTATAATATTTTTTTTAAATACTGTTCGAACATTAATATCTTGAGTTTTGAACCACTACCTACATCCTGTAATACTGCTTATAAAATAATTATTTATTCAATATACCGTTTTAATATCAACTCCAAGAATTTGCTTCATATAAGACGGCATCTCAGTCAACAGCGTCCAGAATCCCCAGTTTTGTCCGCAATGAGCAATAATTAGCGCGTAGAATGGTAGTGATGTCCAAATTGCCCTCCAGGGCGTTTTTAGTTTCTGGAAAAATAACCAGCAATGAAGAATATGATATACTTTAACCAAAAAAAACCAAACCATAAGTAAAAAAAAAAACAAAAAAACTTGAGAGGTGTCAAGGGACACCCGGATGGAACGTTCTTATCTTAATTTTTTTTTTTATAATCTTCGCAACACCACACTGTTCAATGCGAAATAGAAAGACGAAACGAAAATAACTTACAAAAAGACGATTGTATACCGAAGGCTCAAACCCACAACTACACAATTGTCACCAATAGTGTGTACCGAATTTATGCCTCTAGACCAAATCGACAGGTGACTTCTTTGTCGAATTAGATGTTTATATCTTACGCGCACGCCGCACGGCTTGTGTGTGTCAAAAAGTGTCATTACAACTTTTCGTGAGATTTTTTTCCGTCTAGCCCCCTTTCACAACGCGCGATAAGGAACTTCGTTCCAATAGAGAAACGTTTCATTCCACGGGGTATGTATGGAGATAATACTAATATATATATTATTCTCATGTTCTGTAGCAAAAAGTGGTACATTTTTCACTCTACCGTGAGAAAATTAGTTTTGCAAGCATTGAAAACAAGAAAAAAATAAACTAGTAAATAACGTGAATACAAAACATGTTTTTTCAAAATATAAAAACCTGAAGCAGTTCATATTTTACCTTTTGTTCTCCAACTTGTCCAAGCGAGTGCTGAATATACAGCTTCTCCTCAGTACTGATCCTTTTGGAATTCTGTGGTGAGTCAGCCCCCAGGAAGACATAAGCTACAGTCCAGATTGCACCTAAAACTGCATTCGTGTAGAAGATGGCCGGCCAGCCCCATACATCGGCTATATAACCTGATATTAACATTTGGAATGCAGTACCCAGTTGGCCTCCTGGAAACATACGATACGCTTTAGACACTTGTCCCACCGCCGCCGCCGGCGAGTAGCGACCACCTACCAACTGTTTTCTCGCTCAAAAAACATACAATAGATGTAGATCCCACGTAAACAAAAGAGATGTTGACAGTGGATGACACCAATATCAACGAGACTAGATATTACAAAAAAAGAAGAAAAATAACTGTAATTACATTATGTTCAGTTCAGTGCAGGTAAAGTAGACTTAAAATAATTTTAAGAAAATCGAGGGAACGGGGAGCTAATGCCCAATTTACGTCCGGTTGATCTCAACTCCCAACACTAGTAAATTATTAATTTATAGGATTTACATTTTTTTATTAACAAATACTTTAACAAAATGTTATTATAATAACCACTTTTCTAAAATTACTCCGATCCAGTAATTACCACGATTGGAAATTACTACTTTCCTGAAATGATTACTTTCTTGAAATGTCCACTTTCATAAAAAAAAAACATATCAACCAATGTTATGTTCAACTGTTGGTTACGGGTCTCCCTAAAAGAACCTGCTCATTATAAATCTTGGGATAATGCTACTTGGTTGGGCTTGGACACACGCAAAGACGCTGCTGTTTATCGTCTAATACTGTTGGTTACCTCTACAAAATAACACTGGTATCTAGCCAATAAATCAATGAATTAAATATAATTAATACATTCAAAATTATCACACGTCCGCTCTCAACAAATGTACAACCAGAATGGTCCAGAATTAGTAGTAGTAAAATAACTTTTTTGTAAGTTTAGTTTAATTAAAATTCATACAAGTAGATAGTAAGATTAAATGGGTATTTTTCACTGTTTAGTTCAACTAGTACATGCGAAACTATACGGACAGAAGGAACGAAACATACAGAAAAAAATAACGACTACTTATTTAACTACAATGTTCTTGCAAAAAAAATACAAAGGTCAACAGGTCTATTTTATTAATAACGATTAAAAACTTAACTCAAAAATATGACAAGATTTTATATATTTAATATTTCACTAGCCTTCGCACCCGTGTGGATATCGATTATCGGGACGCTTAACATTAATCTACATCGTATCAGCGGTTTAAGCGAGAAAACGTAACATACAGACATACAGAGTTACATTTATATTATCAGTTTGAATAAATTCATAAGCATTTTTTATATGGCACTAAATATGAGTAGCCGCTTCCCAAACCATATCCAAAATTGTTACTTAATGCAATTTAAAAATAAATTACATACATTAAGTAATATTTTAGTTTTAAGTCGACGAGTATACATAGTAAGCAAAAGTAACTGCTTCTTGATTAACAAAAGAATTTAGTTTATAGAGTGCAAAAGAAAACCAACTTAATTTGCCAATAATATGATAAAAGCATACTCCTTCCATGTGAATTTATTGTTAATTATTTATTAAAAATAGGTAATTATTAAAAAAATTTTTGTGTGTTTGTGAATGAAAGTGTATGTCGATATTTCGAACTATCATTCGTTGTCTGAAATGCATTAATTTAGTTATAATATAATATCTGTGGCGCGGTGGGAGTGTATCCGACTGCTATGCATGAGGTCGTGGGTTCGATTCCCACACGGGACACCACTTTGTGTGAACCACAAATTAGGTATTTGAATGTCAAATAAATCAATAACAATAAATTATATTACACTTATCAAGTAATAATATGCCTTTAAATGATCTTAAAAATATATATTCGAGCTTATTTTAATATGTTTTAGTATTTATAATCATCAAAATAAATACTAAAAGTAAATGATTTGAAACCAGAACATAATGACGTCACAATGTTAAATTGCATACAAATCTCTACAGAACGAATCGTTTTGACATTTTATAAAAAAAAAACTGATTTGACTTGACATTCAAATACCCAATTGTTGTTCCGAGTCTGGGTGTACTTTGTTTCCATGACTTGTATGTTTGTAAAGTCCCCTGCGAGACAGGGCTTGTACCCTACTGCGGGAGTTGTCTTTAAAAAAAAAAGTATGTTAAATATTAAGTTTGTTTTATTATATATATTTCATGATTTTAATTATCATTACATATACATAACGTATGCACACAATCTTCCTGCGCCTGTCTGTGTGCACATTTCATCTAAATTATTGAAGGGTTTAGCTTGTTTTTATCATATTTATCAATTGGAGAATTCGATACATACCTACAAGTACATAAAAAATGCATGTAGTAGGCTGTAACCATATTTGATAGAAAGTGGAGAAATCCTTTAAGTACGAAAGAAGTAGGGAGCGAATCACACCTAAATAATTATTTTAAGCAGATGGACTTAGTTTTGTCCTTTATAGTGCGACCGAATCATTAATTAAACCTTTTGCTTTTTATACAGACTTTGTCCGGACAGTTCTGAAATTTTTATAATAAACTACGTTTTCTAAAAATGAAACCTAGCTAGATCAATTTATAGCCCCCGAAACCCCCTGCATACTAAATTTAATGAAAATCTATATACAATAATTGCTCGTTTAAAGGTAGATAGACAGATAGATTAGATAGATAATTATAGCATATTCTTTTGTCAAACTTCAGTACTTATCGAAAGGTGCATGGCTTAAATATTATACCTGGTGCAAAATTCGGTTGGATTTTTATGGCATGGAACTTTTTAGGTTATACTTTTTTTAATTGTACTTTCTACACTTACACCCGTATTTATAAACGAGTCATTACTTATTACTTAGCAATTACTTCATTGAGACATGGCTAGTTCTTAAAGTAATTACTTAGAAAAATCTATTTTATAGACAAGAAATATTCTTTACTTCCTTGAGCAAACTAACCAAGTACTACTTATTACTTAGCAACCGGTGAGCCGCAAAAAACGTTCCATTTCATAAACAAGATTTTATTAAATTTGCAAAATAGAGAACCAAAAATATATTACGACAAGCTAAAATAGCTAAAAATTTTAAAACTTTAAAAATTAATAATACAGAAATTAATCAGACCAAATTTTGATTTTATCGATATTCTTCAATTTTAGTTTTCTGAATGTAACGAAATGCAACATAATTGAATAGTAATGCTACCAAATGAAATAGTCCGTCACACGTATATAAAGTATTTTTGAAGAACTTATTTTTAATTTAGCGTCATAAAACTCGCTTGACGTCGTCCTAGAAATGTCACTAATATTATTTATTATTTATTGATATAGATTCTCGAATTTATGAGAGATAATTAATTATAAAAGTTATTGGTATAACAATATTTTAAACAATTTATTTGAAATGAAATGTTAATCACTGAAGATATCACCTGTGTTTTACTGTTTTATTTATAGGAAGTTTTGTTGGTTAAATACAGGCACTATAATTTAAGTAGCAAGGGTGTATTTTATAATGGTTGAAAGCCCGCAAGCCTAAGGCCGGGGTCAGCCACCCCGTTGTGTCCCAGTGATATCTCTTGAGATTTCACCGGGACAAGCAAGGGACTGACAAAATCTATTGATTGTGGTACAAGTACCACAAGTGTAGCTAGAAGCCCCTGTCAAGCATTACCCGGATAGTACAACGAACAGAGATAAAGAAGATACAAAAGATGGTTTTGTGATGGTGCAAGGAATGAAGCGCCGACAGCCAACCATCAAGAACCGCTGCGGCAAAGCTAAGCTAAGGGAACTCTGTGCGCCGCGGCGCCGAACACGCCGGTGTACATCACGCGCCGACACGTACCAGAAGTTCCGCTACAAGACGAGGGTGCAGATTCTGGAGTCGCGACGCATGGCACTTATGAGGGAATGAAGTGTACCTACTAATATAGTTTTAATATATAGTGGTTTTAAGTTGTATTTACTTTTACTAGCACTTCACTTATTGTATTATACTGACAAGTATGTTAGTCGGCTAGGTATAGATTTCTGTGGGCATGACTAAAATAAATGTTATATTATTATTATTATTGTATTATTTACCCACTGGCTGGCATAGCGCCAAATAAATTGTTTTTATTTTCCAAACCTTACATATTTTTAAAATATCTGTTAAGAAAAATAACCTCTCCATAAAATTCTTAATTAAAGCTATTACTCAAGTAACGATATCGGTGACTATTGCTTGGCTAAGTATTCTAACGTTTGACGTTTCTTACTTCACTCATTTTCTTGACTATAAAATAGAAACTGTTGCTTAAGTAATTACTTTTACTTCATCATCATCATCATCAGCCTATCGCAGTCCACTGCTGGACATAGGCCTCTCCAATTGCACGCCACTTTGTTCTATCTTCGGCTTCTCGCATCCAGCTCCTGCCAGCCATTTTGCGTATATCATTACTCCACCTGGCTTGAGGGCGTCCTACACTACGTTTGCCAAGCCGCGGTCTCCACTCAAGAACTCGTTTACCCCAACGGTTGTCGGTTCTTCGGCTAATATGGCCAGCCCACTGCCACTTCAACTTGCTAATCCGGTGGGCTATGTCGATAACTTTGGTTCTATGTCGGATCACCTCATTTCTGATTTTGTCCCTAAGAGAAACTCCGAGCATAGCCCGTTCCATAGCCCGCTGAGCGACTTTGAACTTGCGGACCAGCCGTACCGTCAGTGTCCACGTTTCGGCTCCGTATGTCATGACGGGTAGGACGCACTGATTAAAGACTTTAGTCTTTAGACATTGTGGGATCGACGATGAGAAGACTTGACGTAGCTTACCAAACGCTGCCCAACCCAACCGAATTCTCCTGTTCACCTCGTCCTCGAAGTTGTTTCTACCTAACTGCAATGACTGCCCGAGGTACACATATTGTTGAACAACTTCGAGAACGGCGCCGTGCACCGCTGTCGGTTCCGGTAGTACATGTTCATTGAACATGACCTTGGTTTTATCCAAGTTCATCCGTAGGCCGATGCGTACAGAAGAGTCAGCCAGGTCATTCAGCATCCGTTGTAGGTCCTGCAGCGTTTCCGCCATGATGACAATGTCATCTGCAAATCGCAAGTGAGAAATGTATTCACCATTGACGTTGATGCCCCGCCCTTTCCAGTGCAGCGTCTTGAACATATCCTCCATTGCATTTGTGAACAGTTTCGGGGAAATAACGTCCCCTTGCCTCACTCCTCGATGCAATGGTATAGGTTTCGTTTGCTGTTTCTGTACTTGGACGGACATGGTGGCGGCTTCGTAGAGACATCTCATCACTTGGATATATCGCCAATCTACTTGGCATCGCTGCAGAGACTCCAGAACGGACCAGATTTCAATCGAGTCAAAGGCCTTCTCATAGTCCACGAATGCTAGGCACAGGGGCTGATTATACTCCTGGGTCTTTTGTATAATCTGCCGCACTGTGTGGATGTGGTCTATGGTGCCATATCCGCTCCGAAATCCAGCCTGTTCCGGTGGTTGGAATTCGTCAAGTCTTCGCGCAAGGCGGTTCGTGATGACTCTTGAAAACAGCTTATAGACGTGGCTTAGAAGAGAAATAGGTCGATAGGTCTTCAGCCGGGTCTTATCTCCTTTTTTGAAGAACAAGACGACTACACTTCTACTCCACGCCTCCGGAGTTCTCCCTTCAAACAGGACAGCATTAAAAAGCTTTTGGAGCTCCCTCAGTACGGGTTTACCTCCAGCTTTTAACAGCTCTGTTGTAACGCCATCCTCTCCAGGGGCTTTTCCATTTTTCAGCTGTTTAAGAGCCAGCACGATTTCGTCAATGTTGACTTCTGGCAGGTCTTCGGTGTAGTGGCGTGTTAGAGTGGCTCTAGGACCCTCATTTTCAGGATCAGGTCGAGATGCATGCGAAGCGTATAACCGGCCATAGAAGCCTTCCACTTCGGAGAGGACTGCCGGCTTCGAAGAAACGACTTCTCCACTTGCTGTGGTCAACTTCGTCAGGTGGCTTCTTCCAAGAGATTGTACGAACACTTTTGAACCCCGGTTCTGCTCGATCGCTCTTTTAATCAAAAGAGTGTTGGAGCACCGAAGGTCGTGTCGTATAAGCCTGTTGATCTCTTGGTTTAGAGCGCGCTTTTCCGACGAAGTGACGGGTGGGCTTTCACGTCGTTCCTTCATTAGCCCTAAAGTCTTTTCCGAAAGCTTTGACTTCTTGCCCTTACGCTGCATTTCATAAAATCTCGTACCTTCTTCCCTGAGTATCCGAACCACATTTACGAGCTTCTGGTTTACGTCTGTTGTGGTTTCCATGGCAGCAAATCGGTTATCCAGGTTTGACTGGAACGCTTCGGATCCTATCATGGTTTGGAGCAAAGTAGGTCGGAGCCTGGACCTCATCAGACGGGCACGTTCCGCCTTGAAGTCGATATTCAGAGAGCCTCGGACAAGTCGGTGATCACTACCGGTATTAAACCTGTTGATCACGGTGACGTCTTTTACTTAGGTAACTGCTATTACTCGTTTATAAATACGGGAGTTAGTATCATGGGCACAGAACGACCGTTAAATATGGCAATACATTTCTGCTCCACGTTCTATACGTAGATGACGAAATTTGATAGCATTTTCTATTTTTTTATCGTGCCTTATAGTTGCTGAGTTTTTTATTTTTTAATTTTGATTGCACATTTAGTTTTAACATATGAATTTATTTAAACTGATAATAAAAATGTAACTCTGTATGTCTGTATGTTACGTTTTCACGCTTAAACCGCTGATACAATGTAGATTAATGTTAAGCGTCGCGATAATCGATATACACGCGGGTGCGAAAGCTAGTGAAATATTCAATATATAAAATCTTGTCATATTTTTGAATTAAGTTTTTAATCGTTATTAATAATAGACCTGTTGACCTTTATAATTTTTTTTGCAATAACATTATAGTTTATTAAGTGGTCTTTATTTTTTTTCTGTATGTTCTCTGTTCTGTTCTGTTTTGGCATTCTGCGAATGCCAAAACTATGTACTAGTTGAACGAAACAGAGAAGAATACCCATTTAATCTTTCAATCTGCTTGTATGAATTTTAATTAAACTAAACTTACAAAAAAGTTCTTTTAGTACTCTAGATAAACTCTTAATTATTGTTCCTTCTCCTTAAATAATTATTAGATATTATAATTTATAGACATTTTGAATAGTGTACTCCAATAAATGTTTGCAGACTTAAGAGAAATAAGTATTCTTACAAAAAACACGTTTGTATTACCAAAAATATGAAATGCTTTGATTTGATTTAACTTAAAACTCCTGCGCATTATAATCAGTGTAATAACCGAAAATTATGTTTTATATTTATTCATACATATTCTAGTGCCGTATTTATTCATGCATATTCTACTGCCGTCTTTTTCTGTGTCTTTTAGTTTTTAGGGTTACGTAGCCTAAATGGCAAAAACGGAACCAGAATATCTGCGTGTGGCACATCTTTCGACAGGTATTTTAAAAACATTAAGAGGTTTCTAAAAAACTTTTTTAATTAAGTAAATATTTTTTTAAATAATCGCTCCAAAAGTTGTAAAATTGTGTCCGGGACACACACTATTTTGCAATTTTTGGAGCGATTAATTCCCATTATTTTTTGAACCGTTAGGGCCAAAAAAAATTAAACAAATTACAAAGGTAACGGTAATACTTTAACTTAAATTATTTTCAACATGATCGAATATACCGTTTTTGAGTAATTGCCGAAAAACTGCGGCTTTGCTGGTGCACTTTTCAGATCGTATTTTTAATATGTAGTGCATTTTTGGAGTAACAGCTGCGGAACTCTACACTGAGCATGACCCGACATGCTTTTAGCCAGTTTTTTATTCTTGTGTCAATTAATAAATTCAACACGTGGCAATGAATCATGATAACTTCCTACTATTTTGGCATCTTAGAAAAAAAACTATACATATAAATGAAAATCGCACCCGCTTTAAACTATTTGCAAGTGAGCACTCGTCTCTAACAGTTATAATGAAATAATTTTGTGTGTAAAAATGTTCGTAGTACCAATTATATTTTCACTTTGCCTTCATTTTACAAAGGGCTCATCAATAAACGAATTATTACTAACGAGCATTCCTGAAGATGGACGTCTTGGGTTTTGCGAGTTGGCGAACAAATACAATATGAAGTGCGTCAGATACAACGTTACCACTGAAGATGGATATATCCTGGGCTTATTCAACATACCGGGTGACAGAACCAGGCCCGTATTATTAAATCACGGCTTTGCAGGATCGGCAGATGTGTATTTAGTACGAGCAAACGAATCTTGGGTTGGTTTATTAGCAGAAAAAGGCTACGACGTCTGGCTGGGAAATACGAGAGGAAATATGCATGCAAGAGCACACATATCTCTCAACCCTAACGGTTTCAAGTTCTGGGATTTTAGTTTCCACGAGATTGCAAAGTACGACTTGCCAGCTATGACGGACTTTATACTGAATATAACGGGGCAAAAACAAATCTCAGCGATCGGGCATTCTGAAGGAACAACATTATTTTTCGCCATGGGAGTTCTACGGCCGGAATACAACGACAAGTTCAAACTGGTGATGTGCTTAGCTCCTATAGCGTATTTACACAACGCTGCGGCGAAGGCGTACCCTTTCCTACCTCCCAATTTTTTAGCTCCTCTTAGTCCTTTAATGTCTCACTTTGCTTATGGAGAAATATTTAATAATTCTTCTATGCTGGTTTCGTTGATGAAACTCATGTGTGCGGATAGAGAAATCGGTTATGCAATTTGTGTGGAGACTTTCTTATATCTAATAATGGGAAAAGACCCTGATCAATTAGAGCCGGAGTTAGTGCCTACCGCGATGGCACGATATCCTAGTGGAACATCATTAAAAGATTGGATACATTTATTACAACTTGGCGCCACTAAAAGATTTGCTCAGTTTGACTACGGTTATACGAAAAATCTTTTAAAATACAACAGCACAAGGCCACCAAGGTATGAATTAAAAAAAAATACTTTGAAAATAGCTATAGTTATAGGTAAAAATGACAGATTGAGTGTTTATAAAGACGTTCAGTTATTGAGAAAGCAGTTGCCCAATGTTGTGGAATACCATGTACTAAAACGGAAGACTTGGAATCATGTGAGCTTTGTATGGGGCCGGTATATGCGTGAACATTTGTTTGGTTACGTAGATGATATGTTGACAAAGTATAACTAAAATACGAGTATGTTGTGTTATTATTATTACAAGAATTGTTAGTGTAATCCTATACGATTTTAAGCATATCGTCAAAAAGAATATCACATATTAATCTTGTTTTGTATTAAAAAAAAATTGTTTGGACGCCACGATATCATAGAAACAAACACTTAACTAATGGGTCACAGCCTAACCCCTTTATTTATAACACTTGACTGACCTGTTGGTCTAGTGATTATTTACCCTGATTGCTACGCCAGAAGTTCGATTCCCACAAAGAACACCATTTGTGTGATCTACAAATTGTTCTAAAGTATGTTTCTAAAGTATTATAAATAAGGGGGTAAGACTAAAGGAGCACTGCGAATATAATGTGCACCTAACTTTAATTCTATTGAATTCTGTGATAATTATATCTATAGCATGAATGTACAGTCGCGAAATGAAAATGTTCGTCACCTTAAAGTCCAATTTTCCTTTAACCGAATTAAGGAACAGAAATGCCATCATGTTTTACTCAGATTAATAAGTCAACTATTTAAGCAATAGATGGAAGCTTGAAATAATAAAAAAATATATATAAAAATAAAAAACCTGCCTTAGTAAAGTGCCTCCGACTGCATGAAATTATATAATTATGTAGGGGATCTTGTTTCCATCATTTTTGTGCGGGCGGGTTTTTTATTTTGATAATTATTTTTTTTATTTAATTCCTTTTAGTGGTTTAATATGTAACCGATGTAACAACTAACTTTTATCACAGCTTTTGTCAAGTATTGAAGATTGAAAAAAGAATGGTAGCTAACTAATTTGTTTAGTATTACAGTCATAATCAAGTTATAACTTTTTGAAATGCTTAAGATAAACCCTTTAATTTGATATCCATATTGCAGTATTCAAAACAACTTTTTTTTACACCTCCTTTATTTGACATCTCACAGCCGCCATGTTTGTTTTTTTCAAACGTCACGTATCTAAGAACACTTGGGCAATCAAGACGAATCTAAGGACGTCTTAACTGTATAAATCCGTTCAGTGGATTGTGAGAAATCAGGTAATAAAGAATATTACATACATACATACAAGATACGCGCGAAAAACATAACCCTTCTTTACAGTCGGGTAAAAAATGTTTCGTTAAGAAAGTAGACGAAAGTAGCGTTAATAGACAATGGTAGAGTAATAACTGAGAAAATTGGTTGACAGCTTCTTGACAGACACGAAAGACAGCACGGCTATTTTGAAATGTAACACCCACAATGAGAATTAATAACATTATAATGATTATTTCTCGATTTGCGTAAGAACCAAATGAAACCATGGGTGACAAGAACGTTATTTTTACGGAACTGACACACTGTATCTGTCTTATTTTTAACACATTATTTTCACGTATTGCAATCAGTGGTAGAGAGTAATAGGAGTATAATGAGATAGATAAATACGTTGCATCTTTTAATTCAGGTATTAATCTGAGAGGTTTTAGTTCAACTCATCGTAGTCAAGTAATATTTGTCTGAATAAATTTAAACTCTGTTGTCAAACAGCTAAGCACAATTTAGGACATACGAGTTTACAAATGTCTAATGTGATACATAATTTGAAAAGGAAACATGTGTTTGCAAAGCGTTTTAAATAAGTGTTTTTAAAAACTGACGTACATGTTCATTCCGCGACTATACTTATATTATAATGAAGTACATAACTGCAAATTCGATGTTATCAGTATTTTTTTTTGCATTTGTACTTACAATGTGCAGAACATTGTAATTAGCATTATAGTTATACACTATAACAATGTAAAGATAAAAAACATAAAATATAATTAAATTAATATTCAAATGTGTAAATTAAAACAAAGACATACTATACAATACAAGTGTTTGCTATTAAAACCTCTAGTGTTTGAAATTGCTACTTATTAACATTCAAAACCCAAGCCTTTTTACAAATTCTGTATTAATATAAGTAATTAACATAGTACAATGTATGATGTATTTTGTAGTTTTGGCACAAAGCAACAAGCATTGCTTTAGTACAGAAGGTCAGCTTCAGGCTTCAGCGCACACAATGTATGGGCTGAAGCCTGAGGATGTCTAGCTGTAGCGGCCTGTTGACACCTCTGTTTACTTTATAGGTATTTCTTAGAACTATGGAGTATTTAATTCCTACGGGATATAACGCGCATTTAGTCACAGGCTCAACATTCGCTTACATTACGCTGCCCATATGGTCCTCCTAAGAATAGAACCGATATCGTACAATTTTTGCCTTTGTGTAACAGTCTAATAAACTCGTTGAGTGATAGATGTTCTTTATTATTGAGTTCCTGACTCCTATTGACTCTTATGTTGCTCCTATTGTATACTTTCTACTCGTACGTCAGATGCGCGAAACTGGTGGTAACAATATTTGCAATACTGGCGACAAACCAATTGCAATTGTTTATACACATCAGCAAAATACCTAAACATCTCGTGTGGACACGGAATTCCAGACCACGTTGCTAGTGCCGAAGGTGTTCTATGGACGTTAGGTGTTGGATGTATGCGTTACTCGAGTGTGCATTTTGTGAAGCGTTCCTTCTATACTCCCGGTATTTTGTGGTGTAGGCAGTGATCAAAGTGTTTCAAAAAGAATATTATACATTGTTTAACAGTCTAAAACATAAAATGTTTTCGTGTAATAATGATAATGTTCGTAATAGTAATTGTTTTCTTACTCTGTCTTTAATACTCAAATTAGTTTAATTTTGGAATTAAAGAGATTTTTTCGGTTAAACCATAAGACTAATATTAAATTAAACCATAAGGCTAATGACCAGCTCGAGTATTTTGATCGGTAATTTAAAATGAACTATTGCGATTTTTATACAAATTACATATAATTATAAATATAGTAGCTGACCAAGCTGTATACCATCTAATCAATACATATATATATAATGGATGAAAAAAAAAATGGTTATGGCATCGGACTCGCAATCGTGAGGTAGCGGGTTCTAATCCTACCCATTATACTAACGATGTGATCCCACTCCTAACACAAGCCATTGAGCTTTGCTCTCCAGCTACCCCCCCTCCGGGTTAACGGGATTGCTAGTATTGTGACACCCTCAATCCCACATTGCTAGTTATCTTTTTTTTAAATTAACTTTAATGGGACAAACAGTAGGATATACTTATCATAGATGGGAATCGAACACACAACCTCCAGCTTAGCAGTCAGAGTCACTAACCACTAGACTAACTGGCCATGTTATTTTCACACTGTAGACTTTCTTTCAAAATTCAATAATTCTAAAACTCGAGGAGTGGTTTCACGTCGGTAGTATGAAGGGTGGGATTCGAACCCGCGACCTCATGATTGCGACCATTTGTCCATTTGACCACTGTCCGATGCCTTAGTCATTAGGCTACCGCCCCGCCGCTTTTGAATTCTATCTACTGTTTGTCTGTCTGTCTGTACGCGTTTCGAAACCATTGATCAGATTGTGATGAAACTTTGGCAGGGTGTTCTGGGGAAGCCCACAAATGTATCTGGCCAAAAAAAAAAATGTTTTAAATAATTTGTTATTTGAGACTCAATTTGGCAACAGAGTTCTTTAATAACTAGCAATGTGGGTCGCATATTACCGTGACCCAAAATGCTTCGAGTAACGACGGTTGGTGTGTCGCCCTTTTGCAACTTGTTTGATACAGTGGCTATTTATATACTTATAAGTTAGTACGGCACTCACAATTGGCCTATTTTTAAATATTACAGAAACCAAAAGACGATCGATTGATTTTGTATACAGATTTGATTAGGTAGATATACGTACAAGTTAGTGGTTCGATTAGTATTCTGTCTTATGTTGTTTATAGTATTATTTTACAAAAATAAAATAGAATATGATACCTGACCAATAATGCAAAAAGTAAGTAAGTGTATAAAACTAAAACTATAAATTTAATCATACCACTACTATTGGAGTTAGGGCAAAAAAATTAATAGAGGTCATTATCTCAATTTTTTTAGCTTGAAATTAATCATATTATGTTAAATATTTTATTGCGAACATGACCATAATACCACGTTAATCACCGATGAAGACTATATTTCCGGTCCCGCAAATTCCGCGGGTTCCCGCGTTTGTAATCCCACAAAAGCGGGACTGGAAAAACCGCGCGGGATCTCGGAACACCGGCATCCCGCAATGCCGGGATTGGAAGCCCTTCTCATGTGGTTACTACTGCCCGTTCATAGATAATATTACGAAGGGGGTTCAAGATGACAAAATAATACTCAATGTCTGTACTGTTTGAGATGTATTCCAACAGAGTTTCGTTCTAGCGATGTTTTCTCAAAGAGTGTTGGAGCTGTTATGAGCAATACACTAATATTTAAAGACTTACACCTATGTGACAAGTGAAACTGTCAATACAATAACTTATTTCACATCTATCTTATACATCAATTATATAATATTCTGTTACAGTTATAATTTACTATATCCAAATATAATCAATCATAAATAGTTTAAAATAATAATATAATCGAATAGGTAATAATACTGCGATAGCTTGATGACGTAACGTAAAAGAGTTGTAGCGTCGGTAAGGTTGATAACAATAGGTAAACGTTTTTGTGAAAGCACGTTAAGGTGTCGATCCTGCACCTAATATCTCTCTATCTCTATTCGAACTATAAGAGTAGGTAAATAGATAGTGTATGCGTAGGTATCTGGTCGCTGATGTCGCCGTCGCTATCGAAATAGGTTAGGACAGCATCTTTCGCCTCGTTTTCTAATACTACTGTTACTTTTTTCAACACTACTTTAAAAGCTAAATAATAGTATACGTAGTTCTGGGGAAGGTGCATTTTCCTTATTATGTTGCATCATGAGTACGCAAAATAGTACACCACATAAGGAAAATAAACGAGTACAATAATAAATGCCTGGGTTGTCGGCGCAATTAAAGAAGCATATTAAACAAGTAGTATATTTTCCTTATAATTTGGCATTGATAAATACCCATTAAACTTTTGATTACAAAATTGGCATTAGTAGGTAGGACCGGTGTGAATCACACGGGATGATAAGATTTTCCCAGCGGCTTCATCTCCGTTAAATTTATTTTTATTGGTATTTAGGACACCCGGATCACCACTTTAGGAGTAGAATTTTCCAAAATTCGTTTTTAGCGCCTGCCATCGTCATGACAACTGTGTACCTACTAAATTTCAACACAAACTATTTCGTAGTTTGAGCTGCACAGCTCGTAGCTGTACGTTGACAGATTGGTTAGTCGCGGTTATCGTTTGGATTTATAGAGATTGTGGTCATTTTAGGGTTCCGTAGCCAAAATGGAACCCTTATGGTTTCATCATGTCCGTCTGTCTGTCTGTCTGTCCGTCCGTATATCACAGGCCTTTTACTCAAAGACTACACAATGAATATTGATTAAAGTTAATGAAAAAGGGTCTTTTAAAAAAAAATCAAAAAGGTAGATCTTAACAAATACTTGAAACTAATATTATTGCCGAAAAACTGCATTTCTCAACAAAAGGGCATAAGTGCAATGAACATAAGCTCTTCTGCTAGTGCAATTATTCAAATCGGATTTTTTAGACGGCAACAGCTCCAGAACCCTACACTGAGCATGGTCCGACATGTTCTTGCCCGGTTTTATTAGAGTTTTGATTCTATAGAACAACACAACGACTTTTTTGTCAGTTGAAACAACAGATCACAAGTACCTGCTTAATTATTAATTAGGTATTAACTACTATCAGTATCAGATAAACAAAAAAGACATACCAGCGTATACGAATGTTGTCAGTCTGCTTTTTTCTTCTATTGGTACCCATTTACTTAGAAGATTGTGAGTTGTTGGGAACAAGAAGCCTTGAGTTAATCCTTGGAGGACTCGACAGGCACACAGTGTTTCCCAGCCTCCCTGAGAAAGACAATACAAAACTATTTTCAGCTATGGTGACTATCGTAGTTATGCAAAAATGTAGCAGCGCGCAGCGTACTATTGGATTGTTTCTGGACCTCAGTTACGTAAGGTCGGATCTGAAGATCTACCCAAAATGGCTTTTCACATCATAATGCTTATTTTTTTCTCTCTTTATACCAAACTGAGTCTTAATGCATAAATGTATCTCGACAATGGATTAAGATAAAAACATAAGGTTTTTATTCGCCGTTTATAAAAAAAAAAAATCCCTATTGTCGAGATACATTCATGCATTAAATCGGATCTGACGACTTTACAAAATAGTTGTGTTGCTTTAATAGTCTTATTTTAATGTTAACATAATTATTCCATAGTGTGTATTTACAACGTAAGCTTTCTTGCACTAGAAATTTTATAAGAATTTCGATAGTCCAGATAGGTGGTTCGATTCGGCTACGGTTTGGCTACGGAAGTCTCGGGTTCAATTCCTGAGTCAATAGAAAACATACGAAGCAGGAATATAAAATATATAAATTTCACTTGAATATGAATTCTGGTGTTTTAAATTAAACGAGAAATCGGATTTTAGCTAATCAATATCAAAATCATAAAATAATGATTTTGATATTGATTAAGTATAATGAGATTTTATTAGAAACAATTTAAAGATAACATTTGTAATGTAAAAAATATGTAAATATGTAACATGCTTAGCAGAGTTGGGCAAAAAGTAATCTAACTAAAAATTACTAACTACGATTACTTTTTGTAGTTTGTAATTACGGCCAGCGATTATCGTAAATCATAAATCATTAATAAATTGTAAAGTTATCACTTAAATATTTTCTATTAATAACTACAAAATATAGTTGCAATCAAGATCACTTAACAATAATTGCATGATTACTTTTTCTACAAGCTTTATATTAACTTGCTATTAAAATTTGTTAACCTTTTTTCTACCGCTTCCTAGTACCCGATTGAGCTGAAACTTGGCATACTTATGTTAGTCTGGTGTCAATCCAATTAACAATGGACTGGAACTCTCTGATGGTAAATTGCCCAGAAGTTGAATTTATGTTTGTATGATTTGGTATCATGAGAACTTCCCATTACCACAGAATAAGTAATAGTAACACGTACAAAGGGTTCACTCCCTAACAAAAGTCAGGTTTAGGTATAAAAATATACCTAGACTCACTAGAGCTACCCGCCTGCAAGCTAAATTGAAACTTATAACCGCGCGCGAACCGTGAATTTTCTTAGCGCGCCACAGTTTTATGACCGAGCTGCGAAGTCCGCACGCGGTTGCCACTTGAGAAATTTTTGTATCTAGTTAATTTATTAGTTTTAAGATAAATAAGGAATAAATACGGATTATATTGACGTTTAAGGTTCATTTTCGAGCATCGCGGCCGATCGCGAGCCGATCGCGGCTTACGACAAGCGGCTGACGCTCGCGGCCGTTGCGACAATATTCACAGTGCGCGCGCAGGCCTACGACAGTCGTCGGCCGCGCGCGTCTGTCACTTACCTCAGCCGCTTGTCGTAAGCCGCGAGCGGCTCGCGATCGATCGCGATGCACGGAAATGAACCTTTAGGCTTAGAAGACATTGCGGGTGTTGAAAAGACAAAAAACATTTTCAAGTACGCGCGAGCGCGACGCACGTGACCGCGACTGTCATGCGAGATGAGAGACAGCCCACTGCCATACGCCCCTTCGAGGGGCGCGCTGCCCGAATATACCTAAACTGCGGAGTGACATCCCCCTGCTTTTATACATGATGACAAGGATCTGATGATGAATATAATACATTTTAAAAGTGTGAGGCACCGCGCCGGTATATGCTATCCGTTAAACAAATATACCATACAATATCATCAGGCTTTATATTAATCTTGTTATATAGGTATGTATACTATACAATCTCAGTGACTCGAGCTTTTAAAATTTACTGCAGAAATCGTACAATATATATGTTTTTAAAATAAACGACCAAAATATTATATTTTTTTTAAATGATAGAACCTATTAAAAGATTTATTGAAGCTTAGCGTCAAGTGTTATGTCCAGGTATTTGGCTGTATTTTCATGTGGTATAGTATGGCTGTTGATAACGTTTGATATTTCGGGTGTTTATTAGTGAAATCTGGGTTGATTTAGATTCATTTAATTTAATTCGTCATTTTTTTGTCCAATTAACGACAATATTGATGCCTATGTGTCACTCCTGTAACCATGATGGCTGTATCATCTGCGAATGTTGCAATAGTGTTTTCATCTAGTTTTGGAATATTACAGGTGTACAGTAAGTACAATACTGGACCAAGAATGCTTCCCTGTGGTAATCCAGGTTTTATTTGTTTAAGTTCTGAATATGCTTCTTCTTGTCTTACTCTGAATGATCTATCTGTCAGATAAGATTCTATAATATCTGAAAACTGCTTTGGGAGCATATTCCTTAGTTTGTGGAAAAGACCTTCATGCCACACCTTATCAAATGCTTGTGCTACATCTAGAAAGACAGTAGAACAGACTTTTCTTTCTTCTAATGTTTTTTTCTATTATGTTCGTAATCCAATGTATTTCGTCAATGGTAGAATGTTTTTCCCTGAACCCAAATTGGTAATCAGGAATCAAGTTTCTTTCTTCTATCAGGGGTTTCAGTCGCCTCAAGAATAATTTTTCAAACAGTTTTGACAATATTGGCAAGAGAGAGATTGGTCTGTAAGACGTTGCGTCTTGAGGTGGTTTACCAGGCTTGGGTATCATTATTACCTCTGCAACTTTTCACAAATTAGGTACGTAACATAGAATTGATAAGTGTGGTAAGTTTCACTATTGCTTTTCTTTGAAGATTTTGTAAGACTTCGCCGGTAATAAGATCGTATCCAGGCGATTTTTTCTTAGCTAGCTTTTTAATAGTGCTATGAACTTCTTTGGGCGTAACCAATTTCATTTCAAAACTGTCTTGGGGAGTTTCATCCAGTATAACGTCTTCCCCATCTTCTTCGTCGTATGGTTGAAAGATTTGCTCCAGATGTTGTGCAAATCTAGCAGCTTTCTGTTGGTTAATAATAGCCCAACATCCGTTGGTTTCCTTGATGGGAGGAAACCAACTTGCTGTTGCCTTGTTATTAGTTACTTGTCTAAGATAAGTGTTCATAGTCTCGTTGTGAAAATTTTGGATTTCTCTACTTAACTTTTTCGTTAGGTTGTTAAGTACGGTTTTATCAGGCGGAAATCTTGATTGCTGCCACCTTCGTCTCTGTTCCCTTTTTTTTGCGATAAGGTTCCTGATTTCTATTGGATAGGAGTGACTGGTAGTTTTTATTTTAAGGCTGGGTGTATTGTTCCAAGCGCAGCGTTGTATGTTGCTTACAAATTGATTGATTTCTGAATCTAATTGATAAGTGGTTTTTAGGGGTACTTTAAGGTCCATGACGTAGTCTAAGTCAAGCTTAAAACTTTCCCAATCTGTATTTTTGTTAACTAAAGTCGGGTTGGTTTTTTTCAATATTACAGTTTCACTCAGATTCAGTATAATTGGCGAGTGGTCTGAATTCATAGCAAACCCGTCCTCATTATGCATAAATCCTGGTGACAGATTCTTATACATAAAACAATCTTTGAGATTCGGGATTTTCTGGGTAGGCCAGTAGGTAGGTTTACCTGTTGATATGACATTGCATTTTGATTCTTTAACAGAACAAAGTAGTTCTTTACCTTTAGTTGAGGTTAGTGTTGAACCCCAGTGGGTATTCTTGGCATTGTAATCTTCTCCTAGAATAAATTTGCTGCCAAGATTTTTTAACATATTACTATACTGTTCGGCTTTAAGGGCATATCTTGGGGGACAATACTGTACCTGAGAAGCATAAAACTGTATGTTACATTTTTTCGATTTTGTGATTATTACACCATTTTAAAGCTCGCGAAATATTCTTTAGAAGCATATGACTGTAATTGCGATATTTCAAATAGAACAAGAAATGGAACATTTCCATAAAACTGTATGTTCATTTACTCATTGAAGCATATTAATTTATTAGCCCTTACATTGAAATGGTTCTAATATCAAACAAATGCATTTTAATGTAACTACTAAGTTACCGTATTATGCTTCGAAAGTTTTCGATTGTCCCCACCGCACGGGTTACCGATGTTATAAAATGGGATGCGAGTTACAACATGTTACAGTCGAAATAAACAGCTCATAGAATAGTGTCGTCTGTTTGATGCGTGATCACAACACGTAGCAACTAGTTAGCAAGTTTATTAATTTGATCTAAGTGTTTGCATAATACGAATCAATAAAAAGAAAATAATGAACGGAAAGAAATATTATAACCCAAGAATACAATTAATGTTTCAAAATATGAATTCTTTACAGGGTATGTTCATTATCTATATAAGTAGGTAATAATATTCACATGTAGTAGTACTTAGTATAGTTTTAGTAAGTAGTTATTATAGAATAAAATAAATATCTATTTCATACATGAGCATTTTTAAGTATCTGAATATAGTTATTGTTTGCCGTGCCGCGGCGAGCCTAGTAGGTACTTACCACTTTAGTTTTGTAGTAGATACCTACTGGGCACGCCGCGTGTTCGTGTCGTAGTCTATATGGTTTAGTATTCCTTATAACTTCTTAAATGAATTATTGTTTATTTAGTAGAAAAAAGTACCTAAGTAAAAGTAAGTAAGAAAATAATTTTATTAGAATACACCAACTGTACTAATCATAATCATTCGTGTGGTGACGTATTAAGAATACAAGGGGTCACCATCCCATCTCATCCCTAGGAGAGGAGGCCTATCCTTGCAGGGAGATATAACATGTATGGGCTGTAATGATGATTAATAAACAATAATGTAAAGTCATGGGAATTGATTTCCTCTTATGATCAATTCGTATTATTTTTAGATCTCGAGAGTCCAGACGATGTAACACATAATTCAAACAGTTCATCACCCTTAACAACGGAGCAACAGATTTTATTTAACAACATGGATCAAAACAGTAATTTAAGATACTGCTATGATAATATTAATACTTCACCAGAACCAATTCCGGATGAACAAATAGACTTACCACTATGTGAACATTCTATTTCAAATACAGAGTCTTCCTCAATTAGTCAGCATCCCTTCACTATACGTAAAGAACGTGAAAATAGAGACATCACCTCTGCACACAATCATCATTTCAGTATCCAGTCACCGACTAAGGACATTTCTACATATGTTACACATAATGAAAATCTTAACTTAAGTTCTCCTCAAGATCCTTATTCAACTGATAGTCAATCTAGTTGGGCTCCAAGCTATATTTCATGCTCACAATCCTCTGTAAATGAAAGCCCAGTTTTGATTAATCAAACGAATTTAAAAGTGCCTCGTATTATATTGTCATCGCCTGAGTTATCAAGTTCCGAGTCTACAAGTATTTTGGATAATTATGATTCTGAAACAAATGCGGATAATGTACAAATAGTACAGAAATCTAAGAAAAGAAAACGAAACAAATCACAATGGAAAAGAGAAGTAGCAAGGTGTAAAAGACTAAAGGGCGAAGAATATAAAAGTTCAGTTTCAAAAACTGGTAAAGTAACCGGAAAGAAACAAATAAAACCACCTTGTGCGGATTCTTGCAGATTGAAATGTAATTCTAAAATCACTGAGGTAAATCGCTCAACCATATTTGCTGCGTTTTGGAATATGTCTAGTTGGGATCAACGAAGACAGGTTATTGCTGATTTAATAGAAAAGGTTCCAGTGATGCGACCCCGTTTTAAAAATAACCAAGAAAAAAGCAGACGTACGGCAACACGATTATTTTTTCTAAAAATTAATAGTACAAATATTCGAGTTTGTCAAAAAATGTTTCTAAGCACATTTGGAATAACCGAACAGTTTGTTTCTACAACTCTGTCCAAAATTCAAGATTCTACATCTATTGTGCAGTCAGATCAAAGAGGTAAACATGTACCTGCAAATAAAACGCCTATGGAAATTATTCAAAATATTAAAGCTCATATTTCGTCTTTCCCTCGCTATAGTTCCCATTATTCTAGAGAAAGAACAAGTCGAGAGTACTTGGGTCCAGAGCTCAACATAAATAAAATGTACCACTTATATGTTACACACTGTACTAGTAGCAATGTTTCCGATAAATATACAGGTAAAGAATGGATTTATCGCAAAATATTTAATGAAGAATTTAACTTATCATTTTATTTGCCAAGCAATGATACATGTGACACGTGCGATAAGTTTATTTCGATATTGAAGAACGTAACCAATAATGATGAACGAATGAAAATTGAAGAAGACAGGAAAGTGCATTTAATTGAAGCTAAACGTAGATATGAGCTAAAAAGACAAGACAAGGCATTAGCTAAAGACTCCGACAGATCAAAATTAACTTTAATGTTAGACATGCAAAAATGTCTTCCTACTCCACTTTTGACAAATACTCAATCATTTTATTTAAGACAATTGTGGGTATTAAACTCAACTATACACGATGACACCTCGAATAAATCCTATTGTATGATGTGGAATGAAACCGAAGGTGGCAGAGGAGCTAATGAAATAGGATCAAGCATAATAGAATACACATTAAATTATATGCCAGCAATAACAAAAGAAATCACAATATGGTCTGATAACTGTTCAGGACAAAATCGGAATATATTTTTAGTATACTCCTACTTTTGGCTACTGGAACACTCGCAGCTTGAAATTATTAATCATAAATTTTTGTTGCGAGGCCATACACATTCAGAAGTTGACGCAGTTCATTCCATAATAGAACGAAAAAAAAAGGAATTGTCTAGTTTCGAAATAGTTGTCCCTCGAGATTGGGAACAATTTGTTAGAGTTTGTAAAGTTAAAAATCCTTTAATTGTACACAATATGAATATCAATAATATCAAAAACATTAAATCTCTATCTAATCAGTTTTCTCAGCGACGTAAAAATTCTAACAATGAGCCATTTTTGGTTTCTGAATGTGTTTGGTTCCAAGTGAGGAAGGAGAAAAATGGTGTGCTATTTTATAAAACTTCTTTTCAATCTGATCATTTTTTTGAAATAGATTTAAGGAGAAATACTCGCCAAGGTCTTAACTTGCCCGAAACCATTCCTGTAGTCAATAAAAATCTCCGTCCAATAAGTAATGCTAAGTACAAAGATCTTGTCACATTGACACAATGGGTTTCAGACCCAATACTTAAAAAATATTATGATGATTTGCCTCATGGCAATGTAACTGATAATTTTTTATGTGATAATGCTGAATAGTTTTTATAGGTTTTATTTGTTAAAGGATTTATTTTTTATTATGTTTAAAAAAGTTATTTCCTCTTTTTATTTTATTTGATATAGAGATTTTACTATAATTTTCTTTTTTTATGAACCAAGATGGTGATTATTTTTGAGTAATTAAAGCTAGAAGTGTTTATTTCAATTAAGTTAAGTTTCTAATGTTAATACATTTTTAATAACCATAAGTAGTAACAATCGATAATATTATGGCAGAACAAGGTATTTGCAACATTAAAGACTGTAAGTAATCATGAGACAGATTTGGGTTAGAAGCATTGTATTGTATGTAGGTAAAGTTTTTTTATTTTGATTTTTTTTGGAACTTCCACTTAAGACTGAGCCATAAAATTAAGCTGTTCTAAATGCTCAATAATTATATTTTGAAATACAACTGTTGATTCTATTGAAACTCTGCCTAGTTTTATTCCACAACGGCTTGAAGTTGGAAGTTGTTCTATTTTGACCTTTAATTGTCTCTCCTGTAAAATGTGCATTTTGGAGTTACAGTTTTATGCTTGTCAGGTACTGAATAGCTGCTACAGTAACTTGATAGCGTTTAGTTCTGATACCAACGGCAACAATTTGTGTGAACTGTTCTTCACAGGTGTACTCAAGGTGATGGTAGATATTTTCTTTTATATTAACAGAGCTACCCCTTCTAGCGGTGTTATTGGGATGCAAAGCATGATAGGTTTTATAACCTTTAATTTGAATGTATGATTCTTTAGTGAAATGTGACTCAAATATAAAGCACACGTCAATTTGTTCAGTATGTAGTTTGCTTGAAGTTCATTTTGATGCTGCAAGAGTCCGTTTGCATTCCATGCCATAATTTTTTTGGAAACTTAGGCATTTTTATGGGTAGGTAGCTGCGTGGTGCTATGTTCCAGTTTTCTCAGCCTATCATCGAATGATGTTAAGAGAGTGAGAATCTTGTTGATATTTCCCTCAGTATTTGAGCTAACTTTTTGTTGCGTTTGTGATGGTGGTAGTGACTGAGCTCCTTTGGCCATATGTGCATAAGAGATTTTATTAGTTGTATATTTGACGTTATCTTGCGTACTACGTGAGGTGGAGATTGTTTTGTTCCCGCTTGGGACCTGGACAGTAGGTATGGACACGTTTTTTTTCATGGTCTTGTTTTTCATATTTTGAAGTTCTTTGGCCACGATTAGAGGATTCGATCCCGGTCGATTTTTTTAGTCCCGGGATTCGGGATTATCAACAGTTAATACCGGGATCCCGGGATAGTCCCGGGGTTGTATTGGTAATAGAAAGTGGTAACAAAAAGATAGTAAAACATATCAAAATCAACCTTTTATTTTAAATCTTAAGTAAAGATTTAAAAAACAAAACAAAATTACAATTTCTTCTAATAAAATTAACAAACTAGGCCCTTATAAAATAGTTTAATGAATTATTGCTTAGTTTGTTTATTTTATTTTACAATAAACTTAATAAAATCAACTTCTTAAAATTTGTCAAAAGAGATCAATGTTAATAGGACTCTTAATTTAAATCAAATAGACTAAAAACTATAATTTACTTATTTAAGCCACAAAAATAAAATCTAAGAAATAACAACGCATCCAACGTCTCATCCGAAAGCATACTTCTTAATTTGTTGCACAAATATGAAGCAGCGGAAAACGCGCGTTCAGGCTCGATAATAATTTTTTATAAGCCTTCTCCAAATTATAACCTCGTGTGGAATTTCACAATATAAACATTCGCGGTTTTTCATCTATATTTACTTATACACATTAATGCATTGTTGTTTTTTTAATAAATTAATTGTTTATCACCAATTAACAATATAAATATCAATACTTACACGATCTGAAGCGTAATTTTTACACTATTTTACATACATAGGTACTTAAACTGACACCGGTCGTTAGCAGAAACAAACGCAATCAGCTGTGTAAACAAGTTTCACGCACATTTTTATTGACTTATATAAAAAATATTTTAGTCCCGAAAATCCCGGGATTCATTGAATTTTATCCCGAAAATTTCGGGACTAAAATATGATCGGGATCCCGGGATCCCAGTCTTCGGGATCCCGGGATCTAGCCACGATACACCCTCTGTAATTGGCAGGATGTGGCTCACCGCAGTGAACACATTTCGGCTTTACTTCTGCTGATTTATTGCAGTCTCTGGTTAGGTGCTTTCCGGTGCACTTCACACATCTGGGTTCCTTGGAGCAATATTTTTGGGTATGTCCATAAGCTTGGCACCTCTTGCATTGCGGAATAAGCTTGGATGTTTTAATTGGCTGTATGTCAACATTGCAATTTAATATTGACTTAATATTATAAATATTATTGATGTTTTCGCCTTTCTCAAACGAGATCATAAACATGTTAAGAGATTCTTTAATCCTCCAGCTTAGTTTATTAACGGCATCCTGGATTTTAAATCCTTTAGCCGTCAAATCTTCTATTATCCTCTCTGGCAGGCAAGACGAGTGCAAATTTTTTGCCATCACTCTGATCGGCCTGTCTTGTTTATTCTCGTAAGAATACCACAGGCAGCTATTTTGTGACAAATATTTACTTATTTGTCTGTACGAATCTTCGTCCTTCTCGTTTATTTTTACTCTATCTCCGTTCATCATTTTGACAACGAACGAGTCTTTATTAAGGTTAGTCAACAGAAAGTCGTAGAACTGTTGGTAGTTTTTAATATTTTCGACCACAATGGGTGGTGGCATAGGTGGTTTTTTGACCTTTACGGTTTCATTGTTAGTTTCACTAGAGCTCGCTCCTTGTGGCAGCGGGGACAGCGACGAGTTCAACTTTCTTTTCTTTCTACTTTTCTGTCGTACCCACTGCGTTTCACTGGCAAGCTCTTCTTCGTCAGTCTTGTACTCGACTGGCTCAGGAAGCTTTTCGCTTTTAGAACGCTCTATTGCTTGAGATACTCTTTTGTTCTCTCTCTTGCTTGCACTGCAATGTTTTAACTGACATTGCAGTGCTTCGATTTGACCACTGAGGTTCTTAACTAAGTGTTGCAATTGTATGCGCTCATTTTGTTCCTCCTTGAACCGGGTATATAACTTATGTTCTAGATCAGTTTTTAATGTAATTTTATTTGGCATACTTGCCATAATTGTATAAACTGTACAATTACACCTTTATTTATTTATATAAAAACACATGATTCACTACCGATATCTGGGTCATTGCGTTTGCCCAGCGTCTAAGCGCGGCGGAATGCGCTGCGACAGCGCTTTACGCGAGCGCGATTTAGTGTAATAGCGTGTGCGACGCGACCGTTCTTGCTAATAGTTGATCCATCACTGATGACCAAAATAATAACAATATTTTTTTATAATGTCTGGATATATAAGACATCAAATTGTGCCTAACTCTATCAAATGTCACAGTAAAATTAGTTTTAACTTGATTTTAAAAGGAAATTTTCAGTATCGTACCCTTTTAATTTTAAGTTCTTTTAAAATCCCAATGATTAAGGAATTTAAGAGAATGTTTCAGAACATTCTAGATCCGAGAATGTTCTCTTAAGGAAAATGTTCTCTCTGCCCATCACTAGTTACGAATAAAAACAGACCTCGAATGTGGTACTACCTCTATGTCTATGGACACTATAAACGTCATTTTATTTTTTTTTGGATTTTATTGACCTACGTCATTTTGATAATAACAAGAACATTCCCGATCAAGGCTTGAGCGGAGTCGCTTTATCGTTATATTTTTTGATTTTATTCTCGAAAAATATTGAAATAAGTGGTTAGAGTTTTGTGTTTGCTGGGATGTAAATATATGATTGGATTTCTTACCTATTCGAAATATTTTTTGAGAGAAACAAATGGTTAAAAAAAAAAATACTGTAGTAGTATAATTGGGTAGTGATAGATAGGTAAGGGGTAATTGAGCTATTTAAAAATATTAACAACACAGTTAGTAGTTACATTATGTTAAAGAGCTTGATCTGTTATAAATGTAGTAAGTGACAACTCTGAAATCCGTCAGATTGTTTTACAGATACATACCTACTTCATACTTAGGATTTATTCTCGGATTCAGTTTGTGTAATGAACTGAATCCGAGAAACATGATAACCCGTCCGATACTTCTTTGTTCCGGACATTAATTCTGCAATTTTTAAAGGCACACTGAGATATTGTCACACATGTTAATATTGGCGTCGTGATATGTGTACTAAACGAAATTAGAGTCTCACATTTCATGTAGTCTCTAGTCTCTCAGCCGTTTTTGAGCCGCTGATCTGTCATCTATTAGGTATATCTTTGATCGGAAATAATCCACAAAAACAAACTCTAACCAACAAGATAATAGTAATTATTTTATAGATCTAATAATTAAAGGGGCAGTTCTGGCAGGTCTGTTCACTGGTCAGTTTCCTTACTCACCGATTTCACTAATTTACCAGTTTACTCATTAGACAGATTCTGAATTCGCCAATTTCCTTATTAGCCACTTCCACTAAGTTGTCAATTTCCCTATTAAGTTGGTTTCCTGGTTTGCAAGTCTCCTTGTTCGTCATTTAGTTTAGATTGTCAGTTTTGCTATTTCGTCATGTTCCTAACCCGTTACTTTCCTGGTTCTCAAGTTTTCTTGTTCCTTTGCTAGTTCAGTTTGTTTTTTACTACTCCGTTATGTCATGTAAATACCTTAAGACATTCCTTATTAAGTTATTACCCGATTACATAAGTACAGAAAATATTTATTTCTTGCCTTATGCTGTACATGAGGTCTTAAAAATACAGTAAATATATCGTGTTAGTTTAGAAGTATCAAAAATATATTATTGTCATCGTGCTAAAATGAATTAAAATATTAATGCACACCACACAAGCTGTAATTTTATTTACCTACTAGTGGAAAGTGACCCATTTAAGTTGACTTGTTCCCTATCTGATATGATAACGGTTTGATAATAATATCTACCTACGTCTTATTTCTTAACAATAATTCGTTAGATATTTTTAACAACCTAGGTCGCTCTAATTGTTTTTGTCACTGCTGACTATACCAATAAGACTATTTTATTTTCGACTATATTTTTAAGTTCGATTAGCAAAGCTAACAAATAACGAAACTAGCGGATTGTTATTTGTTAGCTTCGCTAATCGAACTTAATAAAATAGTCAATTTACTGACAATTTGAGTAAATTAACATCCTAGCAAAACTAGCGAAGAAGGAAACTGAAGAATCAGGAAATAGCCTAACTAGCGAAATTGTCAACATACCGAAACTGTCTAATTAGTAAACTGGTGAATTAGTCAAATTGACGAGTAATAAAACTAGACATTAAATTGTTACCAAGAATATGACTTATTGGAGTGTCAGCTCCCTTAGCAAGTGAATGTGATACATTGATTTAAATAAGGTACAAGCATTTTTCAGGCAAGACTTTGCGAGAATCTCCCTCGTTCAATCCAAGGTGCTTTTGAACATTTGTGCCTAATTTCTAATAAGTATCTTGATTGTAACGTATAAAAAATATATAAAATAACAAATATCAAAGTTTTTACCAAAAATATAAAATCATAAAATAGTAACAACACCGACCTTGCGTCACAGAGACACCAGAGATTCGGTTTGAGCATACCTATGGATGTGCCGAGTGTGCACGAATGAGTAACGGTTGATCAAGTCAAAACAAACAGATACTGAAAGAGCCAGGTATATAACACTATTAGTTTCTGAAATATTACTGTTTCAACTCGCGTGGTGTCACGGTGACACCACCTCGGCAATTAAAGGTTAACCACAAATATATTAATTGTTAACGCAAGTGTGGCCCGGTCTCTTTTATTACAATTTAGTTTAGAAACTAGCAGCAGATGACAACACAGGCATTTACTTCCTCTATTACAACAAAGCGAAATATGGAGTACGCGCAATTATTACAAAATCTAATCGGATTTTATCAAACGTGTCATTAACCCCAAATCAGCCCTCATAAGTGCAAGTCTCGACATGATTCTGGCCGGATGCGGTAAAAAATATCGTAGCCATCGAAATCAAAAGGAACGCCGATAGCGGGGTCAGCCATTTCAAGATAATCAGTGAAATTTATCTTCGCCTCATCATTCAAGGAGCTAGGGAAACCAGGAAAGGTAAAACAGTGCACATCAAGTGAGTACGTCTAATAATAATTACTTAAAATATTACGCGTAGGTAATTGAAACACTATTACCTACCAACATTTAGTGTAATTGAAACAATGTCACCAAACAAGTGCCTACAGGTACATTTTCTATATAAAATTATTGGTTATTAATTTCATTTTGAGATTCTTTTGAGCCCGGAGTGAGACTTTGTGCTGGTTGGTGTCCATTTCGAGCCTAATCAGGGGTTGCATGCTAAAACATTCGTTTTTTTATCGAACTTTCCAGAATATTGCTATGAGGGGTGAGAGTATGGTCAACGGGGTTTTGCTCATTGAGTTTTTATTGTCTGTTCTTTTCTCGGGCTTTACCTATTGTTTGCGAACAGGCATTACAAGTAAATGTAGAATCGACTTTTCACAAGTGTAGTATTTTTCTTCTTAAGTGATCAGATTTATTAGAGTATCATTTTTATTATTATTATTACCTGACGCGCTGCATAATCGCTTTTTACTTGCCTTTAAGCCATGCACACCTTGTTTCAACATTTGCATGCTTAAAATTTACATATCTTAGCAATTTGATCATTTTTAGGGTTCCGCAGCCAAAATGACAAAACGGAACTCTTATAGTTTCATCATGTCCACCCGTCCGTCCGCAGCTAAGCTCAGAGACTGTTAGTGCTAGAAGGCTGTAATTTTCATATATTACCTATGTCAACAAAGTAAAAGAATAAATTAAAAAAAGACGTTTTCCCTCACCAATTTGTAAAGTAGGGAGTAATTTTTTTGTCACCCACCCCATCGTGTGGCAGATCATTAGATAAGTATTTTAGATAGGGTTTTAAAGACCATTCGATTTCGGGATCCGTTTGTGAAATATTCAGCTTTAAAGAGCAATATTTTGTTAGATTCAAGTGTCAAGTCAAGAAAAACTTTTTCATTGAAATTAATAACCAATAATTCTGCATTTATAGATTTTACTACGGTATTATTTAGTGCAGTGTTTGAAAAACCTTCACATTAAATATCAAATAATATAGACGGACTAGAGCCTCCTATAAATCAAAACAAAGTATATTTAAAATTAATCTAAATCTTCTCAAGCCTAGCGAGAAGCTGAATGCTTTGCAAATTGCCGTCTGTCCAACATTCAACAAATGTACAATAGTTTTGATTCAGTCAAGAAAAGAGAGAAGTTTGAGGCGGGCCACTTCAGCATAGTTGTTGCTGCACTGGAGCTGCTCAGCCAGAACTTCATCGCAATACCTGCTTCTGCGAGCCATGACAAGTCATCACTAGTGGTGCGTCCAGTGGGCATACCCTAAAGCTGCCTATGATGCACTTTCCTACATTCTCTGGACTTAAATAATCAATTTTCAAAAATCAATTACAGATGTGATGTTACTATAATTATCATCACGATCAAACAGTGGCTATACGACTAACGTCAATCAACAACATTTTCTTATATCTTGGGACAACTCACACAACGCTATCCGATCCCAAACTAATATCTTATACTATGTAAATCAGACATCTGATAAACTACTGATATATTTCTAAACACATACATGTTATAGATAAATAACACCCCGTGATAGAATAAATCATCATGCTCATCACAAAAAGTTTTATTCTGGGTGGGATCGAACCCACGACGTCGGCTTAGTAGTTAGGGTCACTAACCACTAATAAAATAAAAAGACCCTTTCTGACAAAACTAAATACAGCCCGACCTCACCCTGGTCGACATCCGTAATGTCCTCGGTATAGTGGTACGTGAGTGGGGCTCTGTGGTCATCGACGCTAAGTCCCGTTGGTGTAGCCATCCGTGATGCAAACATGTGTCCATAAAAACTTACGATTTCTCAAATGCACAATTATTGGTTATTAACTTCAATGAAAAAGTTTAAAAATGAGCAAATTTATGGTATGCAGTTTAAAAAATCAGATTTGAATAATTGCACCAGCAGAAGAGCGTATGTTTATGGCACTTACGCTTACGCCATATTATTGAACGCAATTTTTCGGCAATAACTCAATATATCCGATCATGTCCGAAATAATTTCAGTTTGAAGTATTTTATTATGCGCTTTGTGATTTTTTTCATATTTTTCGGTCACACAGTTCAAAGGATAAGTAGGGGGGAGCCAATTTTCGCAACTTTCGGAGCAATTATTTCTTAAAATGCTCACTTAATGAAAAAAGTTTTTAGAAACATTTTTTTTTAAGAAACCTGTCGAATGTTGTGCCTCATGTTGATGTTTGGTCAAAAAAAAAATCAGCTTCTGTTACATGTATAGAGTAAATATTTATTTGAAAATATTTATTTTTATAATGTAGCTATGAAACTAAGTAGTGGCTACTACAAGGCAATACCTTTTCACTAAATTTCCCGAAAACCTGCGAAATTCGAGATTTGACCATATGGAATTAAGGTCTAGTTTTGTGTTAGTATTAATGACTTTTTGGACATTTTATAACTAAAATAAGTTGTTAGAATTACATTAATTGCCAACGTTTTCGTTTAGGTATAATTTTAAAAGATAAGTCTATCCCCGGAAATCATACATTTTTCCGTGGTAAAAGTCTACGTGTTTAAAGACTATAATCTATATCTGTACCAAATTTAGCTGTTTTGGCGTGATTGAATAACAAGCATTCGACGAGAAGTTGTTAAAAGAGATTTCTTGAAAACAGTGTCGAACGTGACATATGCGATCATGTTTGCCGCTTTATGTGAGCAGTGTCGATTTTATTCGATTTCATTTGATACTGCAGTATGGTTTCTTATATATGAAGTAATAAAAAAATTAGATTTTGCATAATCGATGCTGTTCGTTGCGGTAGTCGACTTATCTAAAAGTGTTCTCTCACATAGTACGCTGCTAAAGGTATGATGGCAGAGACTGCCGCGTTGGCCGCGACAACTATAGTGACGAGGATACTGCCACCAAACTTGGCAGCCAGTTCACCTGCAGGCAGCTGCAGTACGACATACCCCCAGAAGAACGAAGACAGAATAATGCTCTGAGTCTGCATGCTCCAGTCGAAGCTCTAAAAAAAGAAAGAACATTTCGTTAGTACTAAAACTCTAAAACTCTTTTTTTATATTTTAGGGGGAAGAGGGGGGGGGAGGTATACGGCTTTCTCGTTTTTGTCATATAAACGTAAATCATTTTATAATTATTAAGAAAATATGTAACTATAATATGAAGTTTAAAAGTGTAATAGAATGTCAAAATCTCTTCCTTTTATTTTATACTAGCTGTCCCGCGCAACTTCGTATGCGTAAATTTTGCCCGTTTTTGCAACATTTTTCATTGTTGCTCCGCTCCTATTGGTCGCAGCGTGATGTTATATAGCCTTAAGCCTCCGCTATAAATGGGCTATCCAACAAAATATTTTTTCAAATCGAACCAGTAGTTCCTGAGATTAGCGCGTTTAAACAAACAAACAAACTCTTCCGCTTTATAATATTAGTAAAGATATCCTAAAGTTTGCCCTTATGATATTCGTTCGTATTGGTTACATTACTTCCTTTTTTTGTCAATAACATCTTGTGCAACGTACTGAGTAATTATTGATACATAATAATATTATTATGTATTTTCAGTTTATTGTTTATCACCTTTACCATATTATAATAAGCGTACTTGTCAATAATATAAAGCAATTCATAGCGGTTTCATATCTCAAAGTACTCTTATCAATCATTGAAAAAAAAAGTTAGGTTTAAAATATTACAGGCACTTCAGGCCTGTCAATCGGACTATTGATAAGATAATAATGTAAATATAAGATCTTAAAGTATGTTATGGTTATTATGTTTCTAGTCAACTTCTAAAAATAATTGACTTTAACCAGAGATGGCATAAATGGTTAAGAAATATTACATTGTTATAAAAAGGGGATTTTATGGTAGGTTTACGTGCTCGCGTTCAGGGTGAAATTTAACGGCCGAACACGAACGCGAGCGTGAGAACAGGCGTGAGTGAACGGCTTGTTAGTACTTGTGCAACATGTGTCGGGCTACTTGCCGAGCTGCTTGCTGGTCTGCGTGCCGCGCATTTATGCGCACCATCACGTTGATAAGGCAAGCGCATTCCCATAAATACTAAGACTATTAACTCTTATAAATTAAACTCTTAGAATCATTATTCTATTAGTCATAAAATCTGCCTTATCTCAATTACTATGACAGGTAGATATAAGCCTAATAATTACTTTAACTAATTTGTTTATATTATTTATTATTTAAAGAAAACCTTCTAAGGCAAAAATTTCAGGGGTCTTATCAGTTAAAGTAATGTGCTTTCAGCATCATAAGCCTCTTGATATCAATATTGGCGCCATTGCTTATCAGGCACTTATGTCTGAACAAAAATAATTTTGTTTGAATTGTCGATCACAGGGATATCTTAAAACTCTAATAGGATAACAAAAAAATAAAGTTGTTGCCGCTACATCTCAAAAAAAAAAACCAATGGGTCCAGGAGTGCCGGCAGAAGTGAAAACTTGAACATTAACGTTGTGTATTTTTGAATATTTTGGAATGGTTAGGGAATCATTTCGCATGGATTGCTTTATTTATCAGTATAAAAGTACTATCATTTATGTGTTTAAGACAATATTCATCTATTGCGCTATCGTACACAAACATAAACAGCAGGAGCCGGCATGCATTTTCGCCGCGCGGTAGAAAGAGAGGGGGATTTCACTTTCCTCTCCTACGCCGCGCCGGCGGTCTACTCTCCCTCCGTCTTACGAATTTTCGATCAGGTCACGTGTCCTGTCATTAATTTCCGTCAAAAACTCATTACAGATAAATGAAAAAAATCGATTTGAATAATCACATTTGCAGAAGAGTGTATGGTCATGGCACTTACGATCTTTTGTTGAGAAACGCAGTTTCGGCAATAACTCAATGACGTAGTGTTTAAGTAAAATGCCTGTGACATACGGACGGACAGACAGACAGACAGACGGACATGACGAAACTATAAGGGTTCCGTTTTGCCATTTTGGCAACGGAACCCTAAGAAATTGAGTTTGAAGTGTTGAAGTGGAATCTGCGTATTCCATACTTCCTAAAAAAAACTTAGGGGTGTGGTGTACATTTATTATTTATTGATGGATATTGTTTAAAATAAAGATATTCATACGAATATATCTTTATTTTAAACTAGCTGTGCCCTCGACTGCGTTCGCGTGAAAGTCGGGTTTAAATTAAGGTAGTTTATGTTACGAAATAACTTCTGTGTAAATATGTTAGAAACAGTCCGGTCGGGTGAGCCGCGATATGATTCAGCAGCGGAGAATCATCATACAGTCATCTATTGATAGCTTCAACACCCAAAAGCTTTGTGAAAATGAATAAGTACCAAACACAGACTCTTTAGGTATTCGTTTACTGTGTTTTTCTGTCATTAATATGTGTTATTTGTGTCTCTTTTCTTTTTGTCTATTGTTATTTTTATAATTTTACTGTTTTATTTATTGCTTTTTTTATCTTCTTCATGACTTTTCCTGTTAAATTATAATAATGTCTATACATGTGTCTTCTGTGTACTAAATAAAAATCGTTCTATTCTATTATTTTATATAGTTAATTTGGTGTGCGGCTTAAGAAGTGGGTTTTCTGTTGTTTTTGTTTCATTCATTCAACGTTATACCTACTTAATACTATATAATAATAACATATAAGAGAGTGCCTCTCTTATATGTTACAATGATGCAAGTAAGAAAAAAAGACATGGACCCCAGACTCTGCGTTGACAGACAATGACCCCCCACCTCCCTCCTCCCGTCACCCGAACTACTCACACTTGGCCGATGAGTCATTCATTATCGTTGAATTGATGAACACTTGATATCCAACCATAACCCCAAAACATGATCCTCGATGCACCTGTGTGATGCATGGTCAAACAAACGGACAGACTGACAAACATTTCTAAAAATGATAGCAATATGTTTATTTTTAATACTATTTTAAAACTTCTTTTACTAAGTATAGAACATTATTGAATACAACGCTATTTACTTTCAAAACCAGTGAAGTTTCTTCTAATACTTAATGTTTTTTTATTAATTTAAGCAATTTAATTAAATAAATAGGAGAATGTTGCCACTGAGCAAAAAATGAATCCGTCATCGTAAGCACCTATACCCTAATAAATGTTTTCACAAATAAGGAATTGTTTGATCACGGTGACCAATTTGATTTCATAGATGGCGCTACACGTTTTTTTTACGTGTGTAATGTCTTTTTTTTGAGCACGAACACATCAATTCTGGAAAATATCGAATACTTGTTAAATTGGAATGTAATATTATTTTTCATTTCTACTACGATTAATTCATTACTCTCTGCAGTGCATGCAATACCTATAGATATCTTACATAAGTGCATATTTCACTTGATTTTTAATATAAAAAAATATTAACCAAAGCAAATAAGTTACCTATGGCCAAAAAATAACTATAACATTGAGAAAAATATTAAAAAAGGACAAAGACAATTTTAAAAAAATACAAAAAGAACATAATCAGATATCAGACTTGAGCCTGAGACTTCGTCGTCGTCAAAAACCGCTAGCATAGCTTCGAGGCTATACTGTTCGCTACATACCACGTCAAAATAACTGTTATTATGAAACTTAAAAATGTTGTGTATAGTTTTAGCATGAAGTTATGTATTCCATGGGTTACAATTAAAGATAATGTCTAATTGTGGAAAAAATTGTGATAAACCATTATGGTGCGACAAAAAATACGTTGCTACTCGTTCCCCATAGACGTTAGCGTAATGATTTATAGTGTAAATAATGTCCTAAGTATAGTATTTACTATAAAACTGTAAATTTTCATAAAGATCCGTCAAGTAGTTACTGTTTTATAACGAAAAATAGCTACAGACATTATCCCTCACTGCTTAGCTCCTATGGGAAAAAGCGTGATAATTTATAGCCTAAATGTTAATCCGCATCTATTAAATTGCACGTGCAAAATTTCAATCAAATCTGTCTGGTAGTTTTTGCGTGATTCGTGTTCAAACAAACAGACAGACAAACATTTCTAAAAATGCAGCAAAGTGTTTAAATACTCTTTTCGAACATTTCCTAATATTTTTTTTCCCTAAGTTCGGCCATGTACAGACATGTGAAATTTACAATTTTATTATATGTATATGTATAGATATAGATAGATAGCATGATTCAGTATTCAAGCGCGATGGCTTATTATTAGCGTATTTCATGTATAACTTTGGTGTTTATTTACCGATTTCTATGATTCTTTTTTATGGAATAGTTAATTATGTTAACTTTTTGAATTAGGGATGACTGAGAGTGTTATAAACGTAAGAGTAGACAAATATAATTAGAAAGCTTCGAACTGCTAAGCTATCGGGAGTAACACGCGATATTGTGAGTCAACCATAAAAGATAGACATATGCTGTCGTGGGATATTTTTTATATAATTTTAAGGAGAACATTTCCGTCGTACATGATTTCTGTGTAGCTTTAACCATTAAGGTTGCACACGCGACGGAAGCTTAAAAAATGGAGTAACTTCTCCCGTTTTCCCTTCACTGCTCTGCTCCTATTGATTGTAGCGTGATGAAAAGTATACTATAACCACCTCAGGAGTATGAAAAATAATTGTACCAAGTTTCGTTAAAATCCGTCTAGTAGTTTTTGTTTCTATAACGGTTATACAGACAGACAGACAGACAGACAAAAATTTTACTGATTGCATTTTTGGCATCAGTATCGATCCCTAATCACCCCCTGATAGTTATTTTGGAAATATATTTCATGTACAGAATTGACCTCTCTACAGATTTATTATAAGTATAGATAATATCCATAAATTTATAGTACAACTAGCTGACCCGCGCAACTTCGTCTGCGTAAATTTTCCCTTTTTTCTTTTTCTTCCTTTTTTTTACAACATTTTTCATGGCTGCTCCGCTCCTATTGGTCGTGGCGTGATGTTATAACCTATAGCCTTCCTCGATAAATGGGCTATCCAACAATATTTTTTTTTTTCTATGCGGCCCAGTAGTTCCTGAGATTATCACGTTCAAACAAACAAACAAACTCTTAGGGGTATGAAAAATAGATGTTGGCCGATTCTCATAGATACCGGATAAGCACAAAAAATTTTATCAAAATCGGTCAAGCCGTTTCGGAGGAGTATGGCAACGAAAACTGTGACACGAGAATTTTATATATTAGATTAGGTATAATGTATCCACTTAGTTACAACGATTATTGCACCTGAGCACTGCTTTAGGTTGCTATTTAAACTGTTTCGAAGTCTACTTATCATAGAGGTACACCGCTTGCGTATGATAGCGTGAAATCCATCAATCGTCGCTTTGGCGAACATACCAGAGGCACTAAATCCATTGCTTTATTGGATGCGCAAGGCATTGATCGCTCTCTTAGTGTTATGATTTTGTGGTTTTAACAACATCAATCTGTTGCAAATGATGGAACTAAAGCAACCGATAACAAAAAAATTAAATAAGATCGTTTATTATTATTGTATTTTAATATTATATTCTAGGAAATTTATACAAGGAAGATAAAGTATATAAGGATAACAACTAACGGTTCCATAGTAAGAAGAAATAAATCATTGTTTTTTAATTAATTTTCATTTTATTATTCATAATGTAATAATTAAGAATATAATAATTGCCACTGTAATAAATAATCTAAGTAGGTACATGTTAATAATTTGTTAGACTTAACAATCTTATTTTTTTGCAAAATGATAATTATACACATATAAGATTGAAACCTTTGCATGGTAATCGATTTCTTTGGTTCACCAATCAACGGTTTCATGTCGTCCCGTATCGCTTGCAAAAGTGTAGTACCTACGTTACTACTGGTTTGTTTCATTATTAATTGCCTGGGGTTTCAAAATTATGCTATATTACCTAATTCATTAAAAAATACTTCGAATCTCCAATGGTCTGGGCTTAGACAAGGTACATTCGTTCTGTGACGAATTTGGTAAGGCCTACAACAGGTCGATTCCTAACGATTATTCGCAAAATAATAAAAAAATGTCTATGGTCTCCACCGCAAACGTCACTTTTTATAAAACTATATCCGCCATTTTATTTCGTTTTTGACATGGTCTCACCCATAGATTGATTTGATTGATTTCATCTATAGAGTGCACCAGCTGAGCAATTTCTTGAGAAAAGTTGAAATCTTCGTCTTCTTCGAAGTGTCCAACAAATGTTACCCATCACAAGATAAAAAGTTCCCTAAAAAATCCTTTGATATTGATTGTACGCGAAGCTGACTGTGTAACTAATATTTAGTATAAATTTGGCATTTGACTATAGTTTAATATTCAATCACCTTTTACATAATTTGATTAAACAAATTTTTGTCCAGGAGTTTTATGTTGGTAGACGATGACAACCCTGGCTAATGTGTCAGAGAGACATTTATGGCGGGAGATGTTTTTTCAATTTAAAATCTAAGAATAATTGTACAATATATTATTATATTCAAGAATGGTGCATGTTTGCAAAGTGCAAGATTTCAAAATTGAGTGTCGCTCTATTTTCACTCGTAAGTATATAAATTTATGTTTTATTCCAAGATTTAAATTTGAACCATTTTATGTATTATTATGTGTACAACGACGATTTAACTTTGATACGACCGCTAATGACCGTAATAAACCTAAATTATGTATTATTATTTGTTGCTATTCAGTTTAATATCATGTTTTTTTATTTTTTGCTATAAGCGCTAAATGAGCAGGGTGACCATATTTTTCAGCGGTATTTACAATGAACTATGTTTGTGTTTGAATATTGAAACAATTTAAGTTTTAGGTATTTATCTGTAATGAAACTTATCCCGCTTTATCTTTTCTAACCAAAAGAAAATAAATTCAAACACATTTTAACAAAATTACGTTTTAATACCTTGGCACTAAACTGTAATTTATAGATACTCGATTACTGTACTTTTTAAAAATTTACAGTTCAACAGATATTGAAATAAATAGATAAATTCCATATCAGTAAGCAATCATTTAGGTTTTTTCTTTAAAATATTCGGCTCCGTTGCTATGCATTTATTTACCTAGAGATGTTCAAAGGTACATCAAACATGGCCACCCTATTTAAGAAAAAGAACCCCTATTTAGTAAGAGGTGGAGAGGACAAAAGTATTTTCAAGGTTATTTCGTTTCACTTTTAATAATCGGCCAGCACGTGGTCTCCATTATTTACTGTATCTCCATGGTCTCACCGTTTGCTAGATTAGTGATCAATCGAATGAAAAAAAAATGCGAAGATACTGTCAATAGAGCAGCTTATCTGCGCGTCGACTTGTATTGACTACGTGACGTATATCAATTTCATACATTGTGTACCTACTTTTCCATTAACGACATCGCTATTCGAATGTGACTTTGTTTAGGCCCCCTGTTTACTCATCATCAACGAGAAGTCGTTAGAAAGGAATTCATAAATTACGAGGACTAAAACGTCTGAGTATGTTTGAATTTGTTTGTCTGCCTATGCATCATAGCTACCAAATATATGGACGGAATCGAAAAGATTTTTTAATGTTAGAAAACTAGCTTAATCAGGAAGGTTCGATTTTTTGATAAAAACAGTTCTGCCGGTTTATCTTCATAACGAACTTTTATACTTACGTGTTGGGGTTTTTAATATTTAGTATTATTATCTTGTTAGTATCACAGCTAGCTACAGACAGTTTCAGATAAAGATTTAATCCTATCTAATCTAGGCTCCTCAAGAGGTGCTACTATACCTACTACATAATTATTACATAACAAAATATAAATCTCTTGTTCTTTTTGTATTGTGTATATTTGGTCACTCTCTCAAAATGTTGTACTTATTTAAGTACCTATTTCATAATTTACAATTTTATTTATCCATAAAACATGGCTAATAGATAAAAACTGCTACGTTTGTAGTTTCCGATTTTTTTCATGTATGGAAAAAATCCTAGACATAGTTGATAAAATCCCCACACAATAAGTAACTATCAAGTGTTTATTTATCGCGTTTATCGGAATTATCATAATCTCTGGCATCTGACTCTTATTAGGAAAATAAAAATAAATTTGTTTACGCATCGGCTAGCCGTTATACGTTGTGTTTATTGTCTTAATATTATTATTATACAGACAATATTGTAATTATTGACAAAATGTGGCCTTGAGTTTTTATGGTCGAGTGTTGTTCTTAATAATTGCATTACAAACATGGCATCAAATGTAGAGTCTTTATCTATTCAAAATTCTGTCAGACGTTTATAAAGAAAATGGAAAAGTATTCATTTATCATTATTATTGTCACGAATATGTCCGGCAAGTCATGCAACCTTAAAATATTATATTATAATTAAACTATTTTAACAATCAATAGTTAAAGTGTTTAAATGCGTCATTATTATGGCGACAAATGGTTACATTTCAACTTTAAATTGCAAGTCCTGTGTTAAATTTGCAACACTAAATTTCAACAGTAGTATTTTGTGCATAGGTTACTAAATGAATAAAGCGGTTTATAACACGCTTTCATTAGCTTCACTTGTGTTATGTAACGGAATTTTTAACGTGATTTTCAACTACTTTGAAACGTTGGATTAAATTGAAACTTGTTAACTTATCATTATCAGGGACCGATGACAAAGCAAAATGTATAAAAATATATTTTAATTAATTAATTAATTTACTTTTTTAAATTTTGAGTTTGCCAAAGCAAGTTTTTTTTTATATTTAAACTGTTATTATTACTAATACTTACGTCTTCATTGTCTTGGTCTGTCATGACAACGATAGCCATACTTATGTTAACTCTCATAGCGTATGCTAAGAGCATTCCCAGGAACAACAGAACTACTTGAACATGGCGAATACCCAGCGTTGACTCTGTAAAATTAAGAAACAGGTTAAAATGCTTTCACAAGATACAATTAATGTTTTATTCATTTAGGAGAATGCACTTGTTCAAACGATGCTTGACGCAAAGCTGCGCTGGAAAGCATATGTAAGAAAAAAAGTAGAATAGATAGCCTTACGCTACCAAAAAATGTTCTGCTTACTGGGAAGACACTCTTTCCTATCAGTACACAACAAAGTCCTGCTATAAAGACAGGTGTTAATGCCGTGCCACTCAGAGCAATCGACAAATTAAACAAAGATTCCCGAACAAAGTGCTCAGAGATATTGTTAACGCACCCTGGAACATTAAAAACTCTGATTTCTTCCGGGACCTTTAATTATATGACATAGACATTATATTTATAATATTAAAGATTGTAAAACTATATTGACATTAGGACATGATATTGCAAATAAATTTAATAATTATTTCATTGACATTTCAATTAATATTAATAATAAATCGAATAAATTTGATATAAAAACGAATCTACAAAGTGTATTTCTGGAACCCACAAATGCAATTGAGATTAATAATGTCATTAAATCCTTAAAAAATAAGAAGTCAGCCGGTTACGATAACATTACAACCGAACTTATAAAATGTGTGTCTCAATATATATTAGAACCACTTGCGTATATCGTTAATTTGTCCTTTGAACAAGGCTGCTTTCCGGATAGATTAAAAATCTCTTTAATAAAACCGTTACATGAAAAGGGTTCAAGGTCTAAGGTTAATAATTACAGGCCAATGGCATTAACACCGGTTCTTTCAAAAACCTTGGAAAAAGTTATGCAAGGACGTGTACTCAAGTTTTTAGAAAAACACGATATACTTGCCTAGGAACAATTCGGTTACAGAAAAAATAAGTCGACGGGGTTAGCAATATATACCATGGTAAGAGCTGTCGTAGAAAATATTAACGCAAAAAGGCCATCCTGTGCACTGTTTTTAGACCTAAGTAAAGCTTTTGATCTGGTTGATCATCAAAGACTCATTGATAAAATGGAACGATATGGAGTCAGAGGGCCTGTCCAAACATGGTTTCAGTCCTATCTCAGTGGCAAGTCACAGATTACAAGAATAACAAAACTCCACTATGATATAGTAGAAAACTATTACTCGGGTTCTGAAATCAACCCATGTGGTGTTTCGCAAGGTAGCATTCTTGGACCTTTATTATTTTTAATATATATTAATGACTTGCCACAAGCAATAAAACATCAATGTATCTTATTCGCAGACGAATAAAAAGACGAAAATATTAATTCTGTAATATTAATTCGTGACTTCTAAACATGCTTCTTTATTGGTTCAGTATTTAGATATGGCATAGTAATCTGAGGTAACTCCTCTGAGGTAACAAGAGTGTTTATCACTCAAAAAAAATGTTTACGGGCCATTTTTAATATGGAGTGGTCCGGATCTTGTAGAGCTATATTTAAATCTCATGGACTTTTGACAGTTCCTTGCATATATATTTATGAAGTAGCCAAGTTAGTCAAATCGAATTCATCATTATTTGAAGTAAGGGATAATACAAGTAATACAAAAGCGAGGCAATTGGATTTTGTAATCCCTATTCCTAGGTTGGAACTGTTCAGGCGCAGCTGTGTTTATATGGCTCCCTTAATATTTAATGCTTTGCTTTGCCATATAAAAAGTTCTGCAGTGTGTTACTAAGCTGGTTGGTAAACGAATGTTTTTACTTGGTTGAAGAATATTTAGAAAAATATCCATGTAAATTTTATAATTTAGAAAGGAGACATGTTAAATATAAGTGACCGGATTTTGTTACATTGGTGTGCATTGACTTTTTTTTTTTAATACTATTTCACTTTTTAATTATATTTCTTTGTAATTTTGATAAATTTTATAGTTCTTACCTATACCAATGATGTAATTTGCATGCCATTATTGGCAAGTGTGCTGGTTCAATAATATGCATTTTAAAGATCTGTAATATGTACCACATTTATGCAAATAAATAAATAAAAAATAAATAAATAGAGACAAAGACAGAGAGTTATACAAAAAAATGCTGAATAACAGCGAAGCAGGCTTCATCATCACGTGAACGTCGAGGTAATCCTGCTTCTATAATAATACCAGGGAGTTAACAAGAACCATAAAGTAGAAACAGGACCAAGAAGATTGAAACGGTTATTGCCATTTGAATTAGTGTAGTGTGACAGTGACAAATTAAATGTAGTGATAAGTGTTGCGTAAAATAGCACATGAACAAAGTGACTTCACATATGTAACAGAAACAATAAGATAACTGTTATTAGAGTTATTAGATATAAGTCCTTATAGCAATTAAGGTCATAATAAAATTGAATTACTCATTAGTCTTTAGACTAGATTGTAATATACCTATATATAAAGTATCATGTTACTACTTACATGATACTTTATATAGATTGGTATAATAAAGTAATACAGTAGTAATAAAATAAAGTATCTACATACTTTAAAATAAAATAAAATAAAAAAACTTACCACAAAATATCAAAAGTTACTAAAGGTAAGCTTCATGAAAGGTGAAACTCGATATTACTTTGGACCCTTAGATTCTTATAAACATAAGCATTTATTTGACAAGAATAAAGATATATATAATTTTAACATTAGGTATCTACCCTGACAATTGGATTGGATGCCTCATTTAGAAAGTGCCAGCCAAATGACTGTGAGAATATATAATAAGCTCCCTTTAAGTCTTTTTAGACGTAAATTGTATGACTGGCTAAGTGAGAAATGTTTTTATCTTGTTAAAGAATTTATTGAAATGCAACTGTGAATAACTAATATGACATGACATTCACATTTTGACATTGAAATTAAATACATATTATATTGATTATTTCTAATGGCAAAATTATATAGGTATTTTTATTTGAGACAATTTTATTATAATGATATTCGGATTTGTAATTGAATGTTTTGTTGTCGTAGCGCTATTTATATCGAACCATAAAAAAATATTATTTGCATGTCATTCACGACTAAATGTTTGGTAGCGTATAATTATGTAACACCTTAAGTACAATATTTAATGCAATAAAATAAACAATCACTTTGTTACGAAGGTTTTCGTTAGAGTATAGTGCGTAGATGATCTGCACTTTCGATATTATGCACTTAAAGGGAAACATTTTTTTTAATTACCATATTTTATTTGTGTTTTAGTACTTATTTGTTTATAAACAGTTCCAAATATATCGATTGTACAAACAGGTTTTATCGAATTGTAAAAGTAAGTAGTAGTAAAAGGAGGAAATATTTTGTCCGAACATAATTACTTTGCTTGTATCATGTACCATGTCGTTTATAGTAACTTGTACAAGTACTTTATATTTGTCTATAAAATAAGATGAAATTGGTAGCTAAATATTTTGCTATTTTTACGTGTGAATATAACAGAAGACCAAGGTGATCATCACCCACATATTTAGTTACAAATAAAATTGGAACGGAAAACATGATCTATCTTACGTTGATGCTTTTTATAAATATAAATAAATAAGTATCTTATGACAATTCATACACGGTCATCTGATCCCAAACTAAGCAGATATTATGGCGAAGAGACAACTGATAAACATACTTATGTATTTCTAAATACATACTTACGAGTATTATAGATAAAATACAACCAGACGCAGAACAAACAATCGTGCTCATCACACAAAAAAAAATATCCTAGGAGGGAATCGATACCTCGACCTCTGACTTAGCAGTTAGTGTCAATTACCACTAAGCCAACAGAGCAAATGCGATCGTTGTTCACTTCTGACTGTTTCTCCGCAGCAAGTAGAAAAAGGTTTATAAAGCCAGGACGGGTACCTGGATGAAAATGGTAAGATTACACGTGGTGACGAGTTGCAGCTATTAACAGAATAATGATATGATATAATTATGTAAAGACACGTTCTGTCGTAAAATTTAATGAAGTTTAACCTAAGGTTATTAATATTCAATAAATAGATGACTTTGATCTCAAGGAAATTCTTAATTAACATGCTATTTCTTAAGAGTAATTTCGCAAATTTGACATAATGGGATGAGGTTTGTGTATCGTAATTTATTAAAACTGGGATTAATAATAATTATATTTTTGAGTCTTAATAAATGAAATAATAATAAATAAAACAGCATAATTTCATTATTTAAATATTAAAGCGTATTTCGTCATTATACATTTAGCTTTATTTGATACAAAACTTATTGTAAAATGGCGACATTTTTCGCAAAAATTAAGGGCAGTTTTTTTTTAATAATTTAATTTAGTGAATTTTAAAAATGTGGCACATTTTGTGTCAACAAATTTATATATATGATGTTTTGTAAATAGTTTATTGAAAGAATTAGCCATTTGAAAATAGCTATACACGTACTTTCCTTAAAATGGGTTGTGGGAAATTGATCACTAAAAAAAAAAAACAAAGCAGTATTTGTAACTGTGGTACTTTAACTGTCAATATTAAAGATTCGTATATAATAACATGGAATTTAATGTATATTATAACATGGAATACATGTTAAAATATACATTAAATATAGTGTAAAAGTATTTCATAACAGAGTAAATTAAGCACTTGAAAATGCAGATTACTGACATGTAAATGTGAAATGCCTCATACCGCGATTAGACAAGTTATTATTCTTTATTAAATAACTAGTTATGTTTACTATTTAATTTTATGAATTATCCATAGTTATATAAATGCGAAGGCGTGTTTCGCTATCTATGCTATCTTTTATGACTAAATGGCTAAACAGATTTCAATGAAAAATACACGGACGAAGCAGAGGTGATGTCACTTATAGGTCAAAGCACACTGATCAATTCGGAAAGGGATCGACACCGTATCAACTTGACCCGTTCAGTGTTCTTTGTTTGAAACTCCCAACTGCATCGCACACTAATCGGATTCATAACGTAATGGCCTTGCCTCGGGACAAACTCACGAACAGTTGACGGCGGCGAGGCGATGGGGTACCGATCCCTTTACGAGTTGATCTTATAGATCTATACAGGGTGTAACAGAAAGGTGTGGTCATATTCAAGGGTTGGTATGTGCCCATGATACTGAGTGCACACACCAAATTTTATCGAAGTACCTTAAAAAATATTTCTTATTTTTTTCATTCGTTTATTTGTGAATGAAAAAGTTGTTAATTAAAAAAAGTATGACTTAAAAAGTTCTATGCCATAATAATCTAATTGAATTTTGTACTAGGTGAGGTATAATTCTTATGCCATACGCAAGTCACTACTGAATTCTGTCAATAAGAATATGCTATAACTATGTAATAATAATGCCACCAGCTATGGCACCATGGTAGGTGCAATACTGACAACATACACTATCCGCTGCTGAAATTTGACCACACCTTTCTGTTACACCCTGTATATGTGAGCACTAAATTTGATGCAATTATAATATTTCGCAAATACTGATTAATATTCGTAAACATATTACCTACACATAATATGCTGAAATAAGTTTTGTAATTAATGTACAAAGCACCAAAATTACAGAACGTAACGTTCGCGGTTACTCGCATTCGCCGACTTGTACGCATCATAATGCTATTAGCCAAAGATATAACAATAGGTACCTTTTTCTTCTCTATTAGTCAATCGTTTTTCTTATTTCTTATTATTATGTTTAATGTCTATTGACGTGCTATTCTTTTAATAATAAAGAAATAATTAATCGTTTTTTACTATACGTCGACAAATAGAAGCATAAATATAATTAAAAGTCTTTTACTCATAAAATAAATTAATAATTGTTTACGTTTATACTGCCAATGTTAAACACAATTATAGATTTGTTGAGGGTATAAAAGTTTTATTACTAACTGGTTTGGTCTATAGTTATACCAAAAAGGAAAACTGTATGGGAATTTATTGGTTATTGCAAGATAAATGTGAGGAGTAGATTGAAAATGCTTAATGACGGGTCATAACAACCGAAGCAAAGAAAAATATAATCTTCTTCACAATATGTACCTAGTGACTAATAAGGTTATAATCAGATGCATGTCTTGTTGATGTGATAGAGCCACCTGGATGGATAGTAGGGCAGGTTGAGGTGGAATACATTGGTGAAGGTTAATAATAATTGTCACATCAAAATGAGAACGAAACTTGTTAGATTTATTCTTCATCCAAACGTAATTGCTCTGTCTTACTGTTGTGAGACAGAGTAATCACATTTAGATGATCAAGTTAATCTGTAGATAAAGCGCGAAACAATGGATGAAAATCTGATGATATAATCACTTTGTTTCGAGTCATTGTCAGAATTATTTTTATGTATGGATTGAAGTGTTATTTTGTTTTATTTGTAACATTTAAAAAACAAAAAACTACCGCCTACATAATTATAACATTTCAAGCAGTCGGAGGTACTTTACTAAGATCATCGAAATTCATTAATGCCTCCAATTGCATGACATTGTATAATTATAAAGTGGATCTTGCTTCCATCTTGTTTGTGCAGGCGGGTTTTTTATTTTTTAAATTTCTTTTTTTATTTAATACTTTTGAAGTAGTTGTAGGATGTAACAACTTACTTTTATCACAGCTATATCTAGTCAAGTATTGAAAATTGAAAAAAGAATGATGCAGGGAGTTCACATGATAGTTCACTATCAGCTCTATTACATTGTGTAATAGTAGTATGACGAGAATAAAATGCTACACAATATCTTATTAAAGTAATTGAATCGCAAACCGTGAAATATTGAATAAGTCTGCTCGTCATTTGTGGTCTTCATAATAAGTTCTACTTCAGCAATAGGTGCTTTTTGAGGGTACATTCACGAATCACTAAGAAATGTACTTAAATCACTGTAGGTGTGCCTTTGATATTTGGAGAGTTCCCTCGATTTCTCCGGGATCCCATTATCAGATCGTGATTTGATGACAATGGGACCAACTTGGAAGTATACCCTTTCAAACACAACAAGAATTTAATAAATGAAATCGGTCCAGCCGTCTTTGCGTAATCGGTGAACAATCATACAAAAAAAACATAATATAGTCGAATTGAGAACCTCCTCCTTTTTTGAGTCGGTTGAAAATATGTACACGACGGTGGTTAAAGGCTAACTATGATATAGAAGAAAACTAATTGTTTAAACCTTAAACCCCGACTACAATAGCAGGTTATGGTCGTAGCACGAACTTCCACTGCACCACTCTGAGGTTAATAGCAGTGTTGTGCATCAATACAGACAGTTAGTTGGATCTCTTTTATATTTAGCTTTGAGGGCCTATTATGATGCAGATTTCGCGCTTGATCCAGATACTTGGAGGAGTACGACTGGTTTCATAATATTGTATAGCGCCTGAAAAAAATCGGGGCACTTTTGCCAATATTCAGTGTAATATAGACTAGACTAGACACTAGACTTTACATATCGAATCGTAATAATATGTGGCAATTTGCTTTTAGTATAAAATAAATTCTTACATAAACCATATAAAAACCGGCATGGTGTTGTTTACATGATAGTAATCCTAGGTTCTTATACCCACTGAGGCCGAATTGGTATTTAAAAAAAAATGCGTTTGTGAGTTTTGCGAGTGGGCACATTACCGACATTGTGTTTTTAGTTCCCTTGGATTGTTTACACTTGTTATTTCTACACACTGTCCTCTATGTTTGAAGTATGAGTCGAGTCATTTGTGGGCAACTTCTTGGATACCACAATTTTCTAATTTATTCAATAATAATTTCTGAGAAACAATATAGAAAGCACTTTTCTTATCAAAAGTACATTTGCCAGGTGTATCCTATACCAAACAGAAAAACTAAATTTGTTTTTTTCAAATATTTGAATTGAAGGCTGTTAGAATAGCATATGGAATTAAGGTTATTTATATTGTTTATAAGGTTATTTGTATTATTAATACAATTTGGTATGGAGTTAGCTGACACCCTGTATTAACACATAGGCTAATAAACCGCGGGGCACAGCTAGTATATTATAGAATAATATCTTTCTCGTAGCCAATCTTGTTATTGTAGTCGGGTTTGAGATTTACTCAAACCCCGACTACAATAACAAAATTGACTGACTGAGTTTCGTTTTGAAACATAATAAAATTTAAAAAAAAAACACAAACGAGGTTCTCATAAAGGCGAAATTTAACTTGGACAACAGCTACTTAACTTTCATGTGTATTCGCGCTCCGACTTGCTTGTGTCTGATTTTGATATCAATGAAATCAAAGTACTGTTATGTTTTGTTTATCACGAAATTGACATTTTTAATAATTTTAACATCAATAATAATCGTCGCAGTCGCATTATTTATTTACTGACCACGCTTGTTTACAAACATTGCATACCGGTTATTCGAATCGTTATATCGATTTCGATCATATTCGATTTTTGTGTTTTGCTAAAATACTTTGCCTTTAAACTGTTATTTAAAATACATTGAATAATTTGTTTCTGATATTTAAAACATTTACAGCTTAGTTGGAGCTGCAGAGTGTTTTGATTTTTATTAGAAGAAGTTTTGTGACATATTATATTTTAAATTCCAAGAAGTCGTTATTTAGATCATTGCGTTTGTAAAATTAAATCTTTAGTTATGATTGCTAAAAATAACTTACAGTTTGTATAACTAACATCGTTAAACGCAGTAAAAATGAGCAACAATGACACGGAAGTGCATTAAATACATAAAACCAGTAATGTAAACAAACCACTTGTCCCACAAGCGTATCACAAAGCTCTGTTTAATACCTAGCACTCAACTTAGAAGCAATTCAACTAGCGATATCTATACAGTTAAAGTGCAGGAGTTAAGTCTCGACGATGTACCTTCCAGGAAACAAACAAATAAACGTGATACAACTTGAAAGACAACTTTAATACCCCAATCCATATTTGATAATGAACACGAACAAATATGTGAAATGGCGCAAAATCGAAAGAACTTTTATAATAATAAATGCGTTCCAAATTCAAAGTAATTGAAAAGTTGAAAAAAAGATAAGTTTTTATGTAACAGTATTTATGGCCGGACTTGTTACATATAAAGAGGCATGTCGCCAGAGCGAAACCCGCTCACGGGTCTTTGTGATGGTGAAACCTGCGCCACACCGCTCGACACCCAAAGCTGCTCAGACCTATGTTGCTCCCTGTCACCTATTTAGCTCGTATGCCTATTGCGGCCAGTGGGGGGGGGGGGGCATCTTGTGAGTGGCGAGTTTTTCTTCATGTGTGCTGTAGGGCACGCGCCATAGTTCTTCCATAGACCGGACCAACCAACTCACAAACACTTCACCTCCTTATAGTTTTACACTAACTGGGAATCGTCGTTGGGTACATTTCCATAGTAAAAGTAAAAGTCCCGAGTTATGGTAAGAAAAACATAACAATAATAATACAAACCATTAATTAACAACTACCTGTCCCGGCGAACTTCATACCGCCCCGTATTTTTTTTTCGTGTCTTTTTCTGATGTTTAAATAGTTATTCTGCTATTCATATATCAATAGTGCAAATTAGGCACATGACCGTTTGACCAAAAGCTTGAAATGTGGGCCACACGTCCTTACGCCTTTTACTCTAGTAGTTATATCAATGTTCTGTGGGTGTTCTAGTATCGATCATCTCCCATGACTGACTCTTGGCCGGTATTCTGGTGTTGAGCAAATGTACTCTCCTTTCTTCATATAACAAAATTGCGTATGCGCGGTGGGCATCTTTGAGAGCACCGCGCATGCGCCAGTTCGCACGGCCTTTTCACGACAGCGATACTAGACTATCAGTTCCATTACATAATTTGAGGGAGCCGAAGTATCAGGTATCTAAAACGGTACTCAATTCGCAACCCGCAATATGTATTATTGAATAGTTCCGCTGGTCGTCTGTGGTCATCATCATCAGTTCCATTTCACTCAATGGTGCTTTTTAAGAGTAAATGCACGAATCACAACAAAATATACTTAAATTACTATAGGTATGCCTTTAATATTTGAAGAGTTCCCTCAATTTCTCCCAGGTCTCATCATCAGTTCCGAGCTTTGATGACATATAACCAATCTGGAAGTATATCCTTTCAAACATATAAGGATTTTTTCAAATCAGGCCAACCGACTGCGAGTAATCAGGTAACAATCCTAAATCCACACCCGATTTGACCAAGAGCGCTCTGTTGGATCTAACGCTATTGATATCTAACGCTAAAGGCATTTTTTTTTTTTTTTTAAATATCAATTTAAAGGTATAGGTAACGTATAAAAGTCTGCCCGATTTGTTGACATTTGTGATTACCTACTGCTCCACTCCCTTATGTAGTAGAAGTAGGCACTGCCGTCAGTTACAGACGATTTAAGGTTTGCCACAGCGCTTAAATTGTGTTTAAAGTTAATAATACCTAGTTAAAAGGTTATGAGAGAACAGACGCAAGCGTTTGGTTTATGTTTGACGGAATAATTATTATCGACAGAATGCAAATAAAGCAGCAAGCATTTTTTTAATTCAGAGCTTTATACCCTCTAGAGGGCGTCATACTGAATTTAGTAAGACGTCACATTTCCTATTATCAGCGGACAAAATTTAAACCCTTCTAATAATACCTCGATCGTGAAATTGTGAACAGGTGAACAAAGATACTTAAAAGAAAAAAACATATACCGCTTTAGCTACGCCGTAGTCGGGCAAAACTGACTCTTAACACTTAATACAATAATTTTTATTTACTTACATACGTATACAAATATTGCAAAAATACCGGTTTTAAAAGATTCTGATTTCTTTGTCTTGTTTACTTGCCTTCAATTTGTCGTAAACTTGGCGATAATAATAAAATATATATTATTTTATATTAGTCATAAGGCCACCCGGCCACTTGGTTTAAATACGGAACGATACATAGATATAGAGTATTTTGATTGTTATAGGAAACAGAATCGCTAATGTTTTGTAATAAAGATTTGACTGTTCTGGGCTGAATCTTTTTAAAAATCTATTAATGCTCATTATCTTTGCTCAAAATTAGGACAATCTCAAAATAATGTTTTTTGTAGCTAAAATGATAAAGGAATGGCTGCAGCCTCTATACCTAATGTTATAGCATAATTATAAGTACCTATTCGAAATAATATATCTCCTAAATAATAAAAGAAGTGGTACCGGAAATTGCACATTCTTTGTAGCACTAATTTTCATCATCGTCATTTTTGAAGGACTTAAAAGTCCTTCAAAAGTGAGTTAAAGTAACTCACGTGAAAAAGTCATTCAAAAATGACACTTAACAATAAGTAATGTATTTATAAGAATAACGAATTCATAGGCTTTGTAAATCCGAGTAAAGTATATAATAACAAGATATAACCAAATATTTGTGTTATTTAAAAACAAATGTAAATGTAAAAGTGGTTTCTGTAGTCGCTACGTCCGTCGCAATGTTGTCATAAACTGCCGATATTACAGATTACAGAAAATAATGATAAAATTAGGCATAATATTATGAGTTTTTTTGGACGAAAGATAAAATATATCACGATCATCAATCATAATATAAGAAATATATAAATCATATATATATATATATATGATTTATATATATATATTGCATTTATTTATTTGTGAGGTCAAAAAAATATAACATTATTGACAAGTGATCCGGTCCGGTTCTGCACGGGCTTAGAAAGTAGATTCTATAAACATATTTTGGCAAAAACATATCTACTTAATAAGTATTTGGTCATATCATCGGTGCTAATTTAAGATGAATTATATATAGAAACAGATGCGGAAGCTTACTTAGTAAATAGGTACTATATGAATGAAAGGGAATACTTTACTTGGTTTTGGTGGTGCGGGTTCATCCACGGCAATATCCTTAGCGTCAGCCATTTTAATGTATTTTAAACACTAAATCACAGACAATATATCGTATTATTGTAAAAAGTTAGGAAGTAATAAGAAAATAATACTGATGTTTTATTTATTTCTATTTTTAAATTTACACTACCGACGCGCGATCTGCGCGCGCGCCGTTTGTCAGTAGAATGGAACTAGTTTAGAGGTGTCGTGGTAAAGACTTGTTTTCAATGTCAGGGATGTGATGCAAAAGTATTGTTGTTTGTACGATGTGATCGATTCAATTCAAGCTTGCATAGAATGACTACAAGACAAAAAACATAACTAATATAAATCGGGCAAGAGCACGTCGGACCATGCTCAGTGTAGGGTTCCGCAGCCTCAAAGATAAAAAGGTGGGGAGACACAATACACTTGCCGAGCGATTTTTTCTAAAACTTATAATGTTTTTAAAGACCTATCGAATGATGTAGAACATGTATGGAGTGTTTCTCCTAAATATTTATTTTCATTATATAAATTATCAAATTAAGTAGCGGCTTATACAAGTCACTTACATAACACAAAAAAACATTTTAAATTGGTAACGTTGCTAAACCCTGCTGATTTCTGAATCTGCTCAGTCGCTACTGAATCATAGGTTTTTTTTATTATCAAGACAGCTACCGTCAAGCTGCTTATACTATTGAGCCCTGAGGATGAGGGTATCAATTACTTTAATGTTTCTAGAGTATGTGTAAGTATGTCTGTTAGAATGGTTTACTTATATAACTCAATATACTCGTAGGTTGAAATCCTGAATCGCTTAAATGAAATTTTAACAGCTGCTGGCGTCTATTTTTGCCCTAAAAAGTAGAAACTTGTATTTATAGCTAGCTATTAATTCTAATTTCCACTTTAAGGGCAAAAATGGTCATACCTGTAAGGTACATAGCTCTTTGCCACGGCTGTCAACAATATTACTGTCAGCACCTTAAATTAAGGAAAATATAACTGAATACTTCACACCCTTTCGCGTTTTATTATTACTCCACTCGTGTCGAATTTCCATCCTGTTCAAATATGAGATTAAGAAAATAGAGAGTGTACCTACTTGTGTTTGTGCACAATAATTTCTCCCAAAGCAAGTTTTCGTAGATAGTCATTCTACTGAGTGAAATCAGCGTGGATCATTAGACTAAAAGTATAAAAATAAATTGGTAAAAATATAAAATATGCATAAATCTTAGACTGGTTTTTGATTAATGATATTTGTTACAGACTTATCTTAAAGCTTAGAAAAGAGCTGTCATATTTTATTGCAGTAGGTAGCCAACAAACAGACGAATAGAGACTTACGGGTACAGCTAGTTTATAACAATTCATCACTTTCCTTTGTTACACGTAGTTTTCATTTCATTTAACATCCGACCTCACGCCGCCAACACGCAATATCGCGTTTCAGACCGACCCTTCAAGCTGTCATCTGTAAAATTAAATTAACTTCTGAGTGTAAGATCGAATAAAATAAAATCGCTTTACATTTTTCTTAGTGCATGTTTCGTGTAATTAATTACTTTTGTATGACTTACGCGTAAAATTATGATTAGTTGATTTATATTCCTATTTGTTAAAGAAAACGGTACATTGGGGTAGGTACAAACCCTGTATCGTGAGGAATTTTACAAGCATACAACTAACGAATAAAAAGTATTTGCTTGATATACCCAGTACTAATGTTAAACCTGGACCTCATAGTTTTGGTTTAAACCACTTTTTAGTCTGTGTTGGGGTTTTATCCCAACAGTGATTGTTTGTTGTTTGTTAGTGATAAGCCGAAGCTTGTAAAATGTTTGTTTGTTGAAATGAGTAGACGTGTAACACGGTAAACAGGTTTATTGCTACTAAAGTATTATTGTATAATATAAATATACTTAGTTCTAAAATGCTGAGCGTTGTTACTGTAATTGGACCAACTTACGCAGGTGTGACGTATGTGTAAAAGGTTAATGTACGGTGTAACTCGTACATCTTGCCCACTCACAAAGAAAATAAATCAAAATAATAGAAAATTAAAAATGTTAAAAGTATAGAATTAAACTAGTTCATACAAATGTAAAATGTCACACTTGGGTAATTGTGTAGAACGTTGCTAAAATTAAAGGGTATACAAAATTACAATATATCGCTTCGCTGTATAGGCGACGTTGCTTTGTCGAGTACGTCTGCACTGGATAGTTGCTGCCTTTCGCAGTCATCACAGAGCATGAAGGAAGTGTGTGAAGTGCGCCGATACTTGCTGTGGATCTCCTGCGGGGTATAGGCACCGGTCCAGGCGGTGTCTAATAGAGTCTCTTGTATGTTTCTAATATGTTCTGTAAGACTGTTAGCTGGAATAGCTGACATCAAAAACTCTATTGACAGTTCTTGTGTGCTGCTTTCTTTCTGAAGTCTGTTGGTAAAGTTATCCAAATGCAATAGATGCTGATTAAAGAGCTTGTATTGCTTCTCAACCGTTTTTTCTGATCTCTTCAGCAAGTTGTATTCCGCTAAAGATGTATGATTTTTCGCCAATAATCTCAAATGATTTTCGTTTGATTTAATCGAGGCAATGTCCCGTTCCTATTGCTCGGCGAGTTGGTCATTCAATACTCTAAACAATGAACGAGCGATGGAATCGACACCGTTGATAAGGCCGCGCTTATTTCTCATGTTCCCGGGTCCTTGCGTATTCAGCAAAATGCGGTTGTAGTGTTCAAGTTCAATAAACGCGTGTCGTAATTGTAGTAATATTACATCACACTGTGTTCGTTGTTTTATTTTTGTACAGATGTTTTGTAACTGATCGATGAATTTGTTAAACGTTTCTATGTTATTCCAATAGGGCTGGACGTCGTTATATACAACTATGTATCTTTCATTCATCTCGGATTAGTTGCATATTGTGTTGATAGCCGTTACGGGACACAGTAGGTATAGAAGTGTCATAACTAGGCCGATAAAGTTTGTTTTTCTGTTTGTTTTGGGGCTGCTCAGGTCTGTTGAATATTTCTCCTTTGTTTCAAATTTCTTCCCTTCGTCGTTACTTGGCGTTTGTTGTTGGGAATGTTCGGTGTTGTTGATCGGCAAGACGGATAGTTTTGTAATAGGCCTTTTCATGTAGCCGTTTTTCGTTTTAAGGCTAACGACACGAACGTACCCATCTTCCCCTGGGTGAATTTCAGTGATTCTGCCCAATAGCCATTTTCCGGCCGGGAGGTGATCGTCTTGAATCACCACCAAGTCGCCGATATGCAGGTTCTTTTGCGGCTTGAGCCATTTAGCTCTGGCTTGTAGTTGGCTTAAATATTCTGCTTTCCACTTTTTCCAAATTTCCACGAACATTTTTCTTGTTAGTTCCCATCTTGTTCGAGCATCTTCTGCTGTCTCGATGATGGTTAATCCTGCTCTGCCAGTTAAGAAATCAGCTGGCGTCAAACAATCCAGGTCTTCCACGTTCTCACTCAACGGGCATAGAGGTCTTGAGTTTAAGCAGGCTTCGAGTTTTGTTAAGATGGTCGCGAACTCCTCAAATGTCAATTTCTGTTCACCTACAACTCGCTTCAAGTGGTGTTTTAGACTCCGAACTGCTCGTTCCCATAATCCGCCGGCTGAGGGCCAGGCGGGAGCATTAAAATGCCATTGAATGCTCATCTCCGTTACTTCTTTTTGCATCTGTTCGTTGTTATAGGTGTTCTCAATTTCTTCATATTGTTCTATAAGAAGTCTATTTGCGCCAACAAAATTCGTTGCGTTGTCGCTGTATATGTGTTGGGGAGCCCCTCTTCTTGCCGACAACCTACTCAAGGCTGCCAAGAACGCAGCGCTTGTAAGGTCGGAGACCAGTTCTAAGTGCACCGCCTTGGTGACCATGCATACGAAGACAGCAATATAACCCTTAGTTGTTTTTGCACCTCTGCCTTTGTTCATTTTTACATCAACAAATCCTGTATGGTCCACCCCCGTGTGGTAAAAGGGTGGCGCTGGATTGGTTCGAGATTCAGGTAGGTTTCCCATCAGTTGGTATTGCTTGATTGGATTATGTTTTCGACACGTTACACACTTTCTGACTTCCATTTTTGTTGCTCGAATGCCGCTGATAATCCAGTATTTTTCCCGCAAGTACGATAGAGTGAGTCGTGGCCCGCCGTGGAACGTTGTTTTATGTGCTTGTTGGATAAGTAAGCGCGTCAATAAACTATTGTAGGGAAGTATCATTGGATGTTTTCTGTCATCACTGATCACAGCGTTTTTCAGTCGTCCGCCCACTCGCAGTATCTCGTACTCATCGAGAAATGGATTGAGAGGTAATAATTTGCTTTTTGTTGAAAGTGTTCCGTGTTTGCGTAAATGACTAATATCTGTGTCAAACGCTAATTGTTGAGTTTGCTTTACGATGACTCCGATTGCACAATTCAATTCTCGTAATGTGAGATACTTAGGTAATTGACTCCGTCGTGGGTTCAATACTCTAAGTACCCATGCGACAATTCGAATGATATGATTCATACTGCTATGTTTTTCTAATAATTGTTGAATAATGTTCATTTCTTGTATTTTATTCACCGCTATATTTGCTAATTTTCGAATGTTTGACTTTTGTTCTTGATTAGTCGAATAACTAGGCTTTTTCAAGGTTTTAGTATCCAGAGATGACAGCCAAGCCGGGCCATGCCACCACAACTGATTTTCTTTTAACTCGCCGGCGTATTGGCCTCTGCTTGCCGCGTCAGCTGGATTGACGTTTGATTTGACGTAGTTCCAAGACGATCCCGGTATGACGTCATTGATGCTTCGAACTCTGTTTTCTACGTACATCTTCCATCGTGAGGGGTCTCCTTGTAACCATCCCAGCACGACCATGGAGTCCGTCCATCCGTAAATTCGTAGATTATACTGAGTCAGAGCTTCCTTGACTTTATGCATTAGTTTACATAACAGAAGTGCTCCATTCAGTTCTAGTCGAGGTAATGTTGTTGTTTTGCGACGGGGTACAATTTTTGATTTTGCTGCTACTAGTGTTACTGCTGTTGATGATGGACTTCTCGCGTAAATGATGCAAGCGTAGGCGTCCAGAGAGGCGTCACTAAACCCATGCAGTTCCATAACTTGTTTTTCATCTCCTAACAGCCATCTCGGAATTTCACATGAATTTATTGCCTGTATATCCTCTTGCAGTTTACACCACTCTTTTTGAATGTGATTGGGAACCTCTTCATCCCATTGTAGGTCTATTTCCCATAGTTTTTGAAAGAGTAATTATAGTTTCGTTGAGAGCGGAGTCAACCAGCCGAGGGGGTCGAACAGTTTTGATATTGCGGCTAATAAGCTACGTTTGGTGTTTATCTTGTTTATTGTTGAAATGTTGTAATTAAACGTAAAAGTATCGTCTTTCGAATTCCAACTTAGGCCAAGTGTTTTTGCTGTTTGGTCAGTTTTGAAGTTGAAGATCCTTTCCTCATCACTCTGATGTTTTGACACTTGGTTCAGTGTGTTTTGATTGTTAGATGACCATTTTCTTAGGTTGAACCCTCCACTTCTAAGGAGTTGATCAAGATCCGAAGTAATCTTTTGACCTTGTTCTATCTTATGAGAGCCGTGGACTAAGTCATCCACGTAAAAGGATTCCTCCAGAACTCTCGATGCTTCCGGAAACCGTTCCCGCTCGTCTGATGCCAGTTGCCGGAGTGTCATCATGGCTAAGAACGGTGCTGCTTTTGTGCCATAGGTTACAGTCGACAGTTGATATGTACGAAGTGGTACTTCTGGTGAATCGCGCCATACAATTTTTTGTAGTGGCTGGTCACATGGAGCCACCAATATTTGCCGGTACATTTTCTCAATGTCTGCTGTGAATGCATATTTATATTGTCTCCAATTGATTAGGAGTGTTTGTAGATCATGTTGTAAGTTTGGACCCTTGTACATCAAATCATTCAAACTTCGTCCTGTAGATGTTTTAGCCGACGCATTAAACACCACTCTGTATTTCGTTGTAGCTGATTCGGCGCGTTGCACACCGTGGTGCGGTAAATAGCATTCAAGTGTCACGTTGCTCGGTGTAGATAATTGCATGTGACCTAGGTCAATGTACTCGGACATGAAGTCATTGTATGCGATCGCTAAGTTTTTCTGTTTATGTAATTTTCTTTCCAAATTTTTGAATTGGGCTACAGCCATAGGCTTGGAAGTGCCTAGTTCGTTTTCAATGTCGTTTTTCATTGGCAATCTGACCTCGTATCTCCCGTCTTCTAATCGTTGCGTGGTTTTCTTGTAGAATTCTATGCAGGTCTGATCTTCCCCTGATAAATTGGATTGATCACTAATGTCTTCCATCTCCCAAAATTGTTTGATGTCTTCCAAATTGTTCAAAACTACATTACAGTGCAATGTTTTCACGTTACCGCATAGCAACCATCCTAGGTGTGTTTGTTGAGCAATGGGTTGTGTGACGTCATCACCCTTAATCATGCCGCCAAGCATGATTCTCGAATAAATATCTGCACCAAGCAGTAAATCCACGGGACGACTCTTATAGAAGTTAGGATCTGCTAGGTTAACGTTTTCTATGTGAGACCAGTCGGGTTTAGCGAACGTCTTGTTTGGTAAGTTGCTGATTAGGTTATTCATTATCAGGACAGGTGTATCAAATTTGTAAGTTTTGTAAAGAGAACTGCATGAGATTGTTATCGTTCCTTTGCAGTTATTTTCTTTCTGCCCGACGCCAAAAATAATTCCTTTGCATTTTTGGCGCTTGTGTCCAAGGAGTTGAGCAGCATGCTCTGTTATCAGTGATATTTGCGATCCTTGATCAATAAGTGCTCGCAAAGTATGTTGAGTACCATCGATACCTTCCACGTACATTTCGGCAGTTGCCAACAATATCTCCGAAGCATCTTCCTCCTGAGAAACATATGTCGAATTTGTTGCTGCTTGCGTTTCAGTTTTGTTTAGCGTACATGCCTCGTGTAACAAAGTGTTGTGTTGTTTAGGGCACTTGCGACATCGTTTCGTCGACGTGCACTTATTTCCATTGTGACTATATAAGCAATTGATGCAAATATGTAGTTTTCTAGCTGTGTCTAGCTTCTTGTCGTTCGACATTTCCAAAAACCTTGCGCAATTATAAATGCCATGTTCATTTTTGCATAGTGGGCATGTGAATGACGCATGATAGGCTTTCGCAATCTTCGTGTTGCTACTTGATTGATTCGTGTTGAAATAACTTTTCATTTTGTTTTGTGGTGAATTTTGAAAACGATTCGGCATGGAACTAGATTTATGGAGGCTGTCTTGTTTACGTCGCGATGCTTCCATCGAGGTAAATTTATTTTCCAGGTAGTCCAGAAAGTCAGTTAAAAGTGGTAGTTCGCGTGAATTCTTCAATGTATCGTGATAGTCCGAATTCGTCTCAGCATCCAACTTTTGTGACAATAGGTACACGAGAAGAGTATCTCTATCTACTCCGAGGTTGTTGATAGCGTGTAAGCACTCCCAGGTTACGTTGTAAAGTTTCTTGATTTGTATTGCAGATGGCTGCTGCATGTTTGGTAAGCCGAAAAGTGTATCAAGATGCGCTGTAGCTATGCGTTTCTTGTTGTTGTAGGTATGATTGAGAATATCCCAACATGCTTGGTAGTTATCCGAGCTGATGTGTAAGTGCTGTATCATCTTTTCAGCTTCACCTTGTACCTTGCTCTTTAAGAACTGCATCTTCTGAGCTGGTGTAAGGGCTGAATTGCTATGGATAACTTCTGTAAATAGATCTCTAAATGAAATCCATTGGTTGTACGTGCCATTAAAAGTCGGTATTTCAACTTTTGGCGTAGTTTTTTCTCTATAAACTCCGGACCACATCTTTGTATTCAAAGCTTTCTTAAGATCCATGTATTGCTTTTCAAACCTCGTAAAACGATCTTCGTATGTCTTGTTCTTCTCTCCGTTGAATTCCTTAACTATTTCCCAATGTAAAGAATCAACTGTTGACCAACGTGTTTGTAAACTTTGTAGGGCGTCTTGAAACTCCCACTTTTCCGATATAAAATCGACTTGTATATTTGCTGCTGTTCTCATAAAAGCTTGAAAGTTAACTAACTGGTTTCTTAGCATGTCGTCCAATTTGCTGTTGCATCCCGTATCTTTCTTCGGGGTGGGTGCACTCTGTAGTTGTTGTTCGCCGTCGTTGTTACCTTGAATCTCGTGCCGACGGCTTTTCTCCTCTTGCTCAGTCTCTACTTGTTCTGGTTCAATCGCACTACTATGTTGATAGGTTGTACCGCTCACAGAAGGTTGTTGAACCGTAGGCTCTTCTGAGAACCGTGCCGGCGGCTGCGGCTCCGACAGTTGCCTATGTTGTGTCAGGATAAGTTGTTTGACTTCCTCACAGCTCCGAAGAGTTATCTTGTACAAATCGCTTGTAAAGTAAGGATGGTTAGAGTCTACCTTTTCCGATAGGGTTTCATGGTTTAACTGGAAATCGTTCCACAAATTTTTCAGCATCTGCATGCGTCGCTTGAAGTAATCTGTGTTCTTCCTGTCCCAGCCATCTTTCTTGATGTTGATGCCAATCTTCGTTATGCTGTCGTAGAGAACGCGTTGATTTTCGTAAATATCTGCTGACGACATCTTGTTGTTTGCTTGTTAGATCTCGAACTCAGATGTGAGAGTGAGCTGCTTTTCCACTCTTCTGGTTCTGGTTTTGCTCGAAGGACCAAATGTTGGGGTTTTATCCCAACAGTGATTGTTTGTTGTTTGTTAGTGATAAGCGGAAGCTCGTAAAATGTTTGTTTGTTGAAATGAGTAGACGTGTAACACGGTAAACAGGTTTATTGCTACTAAAGTATTATTGTATAATATAAATATACTTAGTTCTAAAATGCTGAGCGTTGTTACTGTAATTGGACCAACTTACGCAGGTGTGACGTATGTGTAAAAGGTTAATGTACGGTGTAACTCGTACAGTCTGCTCTTTGTAATAAGGCGGCCAGAGTCGAAATCATTTTTACATATTATGTTATCATCACAGACTTAAAAACCTGGAGAAGAATTATAATAAATTCATGAAAAAGTATGTACGCACGACTGCTATTCAAGAAGTTGTAAGTTGGATTGCTATAGGTAGACAGCGCTTTGTGAAATCTTATGGGTAATAGGTATTACTTTATTTTATTTTAATTTACTTTATTGGGACATAGAACAATTACACATTCCAATTAAATTATAACATTAGTATTTTTAATAAAGTAAATGTGTAACCCACACCAATGTCCGCGAAATAATAACAGATGGCAAAGAAATAAATTACGTACGCCACTTTTGCAAAGCTAGTAAGTACTCGTGAGTAGTCGTGACTTAAGGTAAAGTTTTGCAACTATCCCAATATTTCAAAAGCTTTTTTTTTAAATCGATTAACAGAAAGTGCGAAAATATCTAGGTCGATAAAGTGTGTGTTATACGTATCAACTATGCGCCTCAGAGGCGCTCGCTCTCCCGCATGTGTTCTGCACCTTGCGGTATAGAACAGCCGAGGCACGCACGCCTCTCGGCGTAATACAATTCGGGGTACAACATAACATAAATTGTTAGTGATATCAATACAGTCGAACCTGTTATTGCATAGGCCATGAAGCGCTAAACCCATTAGGAAACTTCGTCTAGACTCCAAGCTCTGTAGCTTGTATAGATTTAATAACTGAGTATATGGTAACTTACACTTTGTGCATCTGTAGTGCATAGTGCGTAAAAATTTCTTTGGAACCATTTCCAGACTTAGACTTAGGACAGATTAGGTTTTTGTAAATATTATGTTTCTAAAGCGTTGTCTTTTAAATATAAAAAGGTAAGAAATTACGGACTAAGGTATATAGTTCTATAAGCTACAAAAAAAAATTATTGTGTATTAATTTTGTGTTGTATTATTGTTGACAACAATAAAATAGTGCTAAATTATATTTAATTTTATTCAAAGCGTCTCGTTTTCACATTTTACAACAAGAGACTAATTTGAGATGACAGAACGAACTATCCTAATAAGAAGCTATTATGCCAACTTTGTAGCCCCTAGCCAGTCATTAGAGTTATTAATCAATAATGTATCGAAAACTTGCGATGCACGATGGTCACACCTGCCACTAATGACACTATGGCTGAACTGACATTAGTGGCCAATTTATAATTAGTTTTCAGAAAGTTTTGTGACACGTCCAGATAAATGAGGATAATCAAACAGAGAAGACTGAGCTTCAAATTACTAATATAATATAATAAAATAAAATTCCGAGAACAAATTGGTAAGAAATACATTATAATTGCTAAGCGAAGAAAAAAACAAAATTATTAAAAAAAAAACCCCGAAGAATGTAAAAAAGAAACATAAACAAAATTGACCCTGACTAACAGGAGGTAAATAACCGAAGAAAGTCCGTCGGGGTCTGCTATTTACTGTCCTAAATTGAACTAAAATATTTTTGAGCATGTGACAGGTCAGCGACAGATTTTTTTGGTTATTAGAGATTTTTACAAAATATGCAAACTTCACCTTATCAGTGTTGAGAGTAAACATTATTTTCATAATTTAATAATATTATTCATTACAAATAACATTTAATATTTAATCCGTTTTAATAATAATAAAGAAATGCAATTCGCCATTATGTGGTGGCGGCCCTCTTGGATTTGAAATTTATCATGGTTTTTAGTATTCTATTATTGTTTTTAAACTTTTGAGATTATATACATATAAAATTAATTTCAGCACTTTATCGCATTCATGAATTATTTAAAGGTACTACCTTTTTTTTAACCCGATGTTTTTAATAGTATTCTCTAGTATCCTACTAGTCAAACCTTTTTATTTGATACCCTTAAAGAGGGAATTGTGATTGCGGCGGCCATCTTGGACAGATTTTCATCAAACTTACTCGTAGCCAAGAACACTCCCGACTAATTCACCAATCGTACAAAAAAAAAAACAAAATTAAAACGATTCATGCGTTCGGGAGCTATGACACACACACACAAACACACACATACACAACAGGCACATCAAAATTATAACACCCCGTCGTTTTTGCGTTTCTTGGCAGCAACAGTAAAACTTTAAGTAAAAACTTAATGTTTTACTGTTGCTGCCAAAAAAAAATTCCCGTTTACTTCATTTCTGAATTATTGAATAACTTAATGTTACCATACCGATAACTCCAAATTATTTTAAGGAAAGAAAAAACTACACGTGTAGATCCCAAAGCAATAGGTAAAGACGGGAGAAAAGAACATGGTCAAAAACTCGTGTCCACTCTTTTCAAATTCTTATTTCACTGCTTAAGCAGCTTAGGTGCAGCTACCGTCATTATTTTGTTAGTAGATTGATGCAAATGATACCGTGATAGACACAATTGGTCCTGTTTATACCATATTGTTACTTTAGATTAAGTAGACATCATTTATCAGACTAGGCGCCTGATATTATTATTTTAAAAAGCATAATCAAAATGCTGTGTGCAAATTAACCATTCTTACTGATTAGGGATATTTGCCGTAAAATGTAGCCATGTGTTTGTCAATATCACAGACAGATACACACATTAAATGCCTACAACGTTCTTCTGTTCAACTCTGTTGTCAGAGGTTCAACAACGTGCAACAGAAAGGTACTGTCCAATTTCAGGACAAGACATTGGTATGGCAGTTTATACAAGCTCATTTGTTGTATTAATTTGTATATTTCATTTTATATAACAACATTTTAAAGGTAAAAAATGTTAAAAAATATAACAGATTTAAATATTCATAAAATCCTACTAATGTACACTTTCTGCCAGTTTAATGAGTGTAATGAAAAATCATGTACCGACCTATGTAGATCCATGGTTTAGTTCATTGATTTTATAATCAATGAACTTTTAAGTACGCCTGACGGACACTGACTGAAGTGCCTACCTGCTTAAGTTTGTTTAACTAATTAATACACTAGTCATAAATTATTTTTTCAGTACTACATTCCTAAGCCTCATTGAACTTTCCTTCGTACTATTAACAGATTAGTACGACGAAAAGTTCTATGAATTTGTTATAACTTTAAATCAAATCAACCAATTTTAATTATTACTCAAAGGTGGGAAAAATACCATACACGTCACCCATTTATTCAAAATTTCAGCGTCATACTTCTATGTTTTAGTCTAAAACTCTAGTGTAGTATAGTCTAGGGCAATGTTTAATACATTATGTGTATTAAACATTGCCCTAGACTATAAGAGCAGCCTTTCCAGAAAAATACCTCGACCACGAAAAATACCAGTATGTAGAAATACCGAAAAATACCAGTCGAATAGTGAAAACATCATCCAAATCGGTGATTCTGTGTGTGATCTTAATAAACGTCTAAACTTCTGAAGTAACAAATACCAAAACGAATAAAAGTTTCGCGGAAATTCCAGCGAATTCTTAAGCAAAATTAAAACAGGTTTTGAATAAGTAGATACCTAGTAATACTTCTGATTGTTCATATCAACGAAACAATATATCTGTATAGAAACTAATTTACCCCGTTATGCCACCCCGATGCTTAAGGAATTATTTTCCTCGAGCATTGGGGTGGCCTGACGGGGTAAATATAGCAATTTATCAACGTGCAAATCGAGTAAAATATTTGGCTTTACAAAACATTGCATTCTTGCACAGACTATTATGTATCGATTCAAATGGTAAATATACATTTACAGTTGCGATATAAAAAGTGAAATAACTCAAAATTTGCGATTCTGAGTTATTTCACTTTTTATTAACTACTTTTATTATAAACTAGCTGTGCCCGCGACTTCGTTCGCGTGGAAGTTGGGTTTATATTAAGGTAGTTTATGTTACAATTTAACTTCTGTGTAAAACATGTTGGAAACATGCTCCACAATGCTCTGTGGCATCTATGGATATTAGGGCCTAGCTCTAATCAGGGCCCGACCTATGGCAAGGCAAGCCAAGCAAATGCCCAGTGCAGCAAAATGAAGGGCGACAAAGTTTATGGCGCCAGACGGTTAGAAGACAAATTATAATAGTATTTTACCAAAATGATTTGCATCACATCAAATATTACTATTATCGGTTTCTGGTTAAATGAAGCCCGAAACCGCCCAAGTACTCGCGCGAAATAGGGCTAGGGTGAGATAAGTTTTTAAAAAAATATCCTGTTTTTAAAACATTGCATTCCCGCGGTACTGTGATGCTTGTTCAAACAAACAGACAACATTCAAACGTTTCTAAAAGATATACTGAATTAGTATATCTTTTAGAAACGTTTAGTTTAAATACTAAACTTATTTCTTTATAATGTCTACATTGGTGAATTAAAAAATAGGTGTGTCAACCTGTCGTAGCCGAGGATAGAACAAAGTGGCGTGCAATTAGAGAGGCCTATGTCCAGCAGTGGACTGCGATAGGCTGATGATGATGATGATGAACCTGTCGTTAATTAAGATCATCATAAATTCATATCCCTCTACGTAAGAATTTCAGATTTATTTTTTAAATCAATTTACCTGATTCTGTTTCATTTGTATTTAAACGCCATCTATTTTCAAAACTGGATAAGTTTATTTTAATACTTGATGACTTTAAATTAAATTATACTTAAACTATCATGCATATTAAACGTAGGTAAGCAAGGTATTTAACCTAAAATTATTCACGCGATTAAGACCCGTAATATATATACACTGACGGACTTATAAACTGCATCAAAGTAATAGACGACTTTGAAATAAATATTTTAACCAAGTATGCAAACTTTCTATACAGATTTAAATTGAAACCTCTAGATTGGTTCGTGAACTTTAAAACAGCGTAGGATCATATCTTTAAGTTTAAGTTTATGTACTGGAAAGGACCTTAAGACCTTTTTTGAAGAAAAAACAGAAGTTTAAGGAAAAATTGTTTAATTAAAAAATTGGTTTTAACAATAGACACAAACTTTATGCAAGGGTTTATTTGTGTTTTAATAAGGTGTATTACCCCCACGTGCCCTTATTACGGATTCTAATCGGTTCCGCATAGATTTTATAAGGGTTTTTAAAAGATCTTGCGGAATATTGTCCCATTCTTCTGAAAGTGCTGTTCTTAGTGCTGCCACTGTCGTAGGCGAAGGGTTTCTCGCATATACAGCTCTTTTTAAATTGTCCCAAACATGCTCGATGGGATTAAGATCCGGGCTGCGTGCTGGCCAATTCATTGTACGTATCCCAACCTCTTCGCAATAATGTTGAACTTGTGCAGCTGCATGCGGCCGGGCATTATCCTGCATTAAAGTAAAATTTTCGCCTATGAATCCCATGTAAGGCACCACGTGATCTTCTAATATCTCTGTTATGTAGCGATGTGCTGTCAAACCCCCTCTATTACCGTTTTGACGGACCATGTCTATGAACACAAGTTCTGTTCGCCCGTTCATCGATATGCCACCCCAGACCATACATGAACCGCCTCCAAAAGGAACACGCTCCTCAATGCAACTTTGAGCATATCGCTCCCCACGTCGACGATAGACTCTTCTGCGACCATCTGCACCATATAAACATGTCCTACACTCGTCCGTGAACAATACAGAGGCCCACTGCTCTTCTGTCCAATTCAGGTGATGACGCGCAAATCTTAAGCGAGCTTGTCTGTAAGCTGCAGACAACTTTGGACCATTTGCTGGTCTAAAAGGGGTGATAGCCGCTTCCTTTAACCTTCTTCTTATTGTTCGTGCACACACGTTTTTTCCACGCACTTCATTAAGCTCGGTTTTGATGTTAACTGACGTGAGGAAACGATTTCGCAGGGAAGTTGTAACAATAAATCGGTCATCACGACCTGTGGTTGCTCGAGTTCTGCCTGTACCACGTCTCCTCCTGTAAGAACCTGTCTCTACAAACCTTCTGTATATTCTACAAACCGTAGACTGGTTTAAATTTAAATTTCTACCAATCGTTCGTTGATCCAAGCCCTCCCGCACCAATGCTACAATTTGTGCCGCTTGTTCGGACGAAGTATCCATATTATGGTTCAAAAACTCTCGATGTGTTAAAAAACTAACCCAACAATTATGCTGGTAACAATAATTCAATTGACCAAACAAAAAAAATCAATGAGAATTAATTTAAAACTTTGCTATAAATAACACGCAAATCTGATACTACGAGTAAATTTTCTTTTCCCGGCTATATTCATTTGTTTTACCGCAGTTCTATTTTTAAATTTAATTTTTTTTTAAGATTAAGAGCCAGTCTTTCCATATTTATATAATTTAATCTAAAAAGTTTGCATACTTATTATAAAAAAATCCTTTTAGAGTAAACCTGAACTTTGATGCAGTTTATGAGTCCGTCAGTGTATATATATTCATAATAGCTGTGCCGGCGACTTCGTTCGCGTGAAAGTCGGGTTTAAATTAAGGTAGTTCAGGTAACGAAATAACTTCTGTGTAAATATGTTGGAAACGAAATACCTTCTTTTAATCCGCAGTACCGCGCTCGTAAATTTTATTAGTTTTCTTCAACAGAAGTGTTTGTATCGTGCTAAATATATTGCCAAAGTGTTAAGTGGAACTTGTGGTGCGAGTGATAGTGTTATTTTCGCGTAATTGGCAGGAATTTATTGGAAATACTGTAGTGAAATGTGTGTTTGACATAAGCAAGTGAAAAAAATAAAAATCCTACCCTCAATAAAAAAAAAAAAAAAAAAAAATAATAGAATTGACACTTGAACATCACGTCGAACTGCTAAACAAACGTCAATCTTATTAGATTCGGTGTTGCCAGTACAATAATAATAAATAGAGCCAAAATGAGTCCCAAAAATAATCCTACTACCAATAATTCACCACAAGAGATTTGTGCCAAATGCAAAAAAATACCGAAGGAGAAAAAGTCACTAGTTAGTTGTGATTCTTGTAAAATTGTTCTCTGTGGAGAGTGCAATGGATTGTCACCGACAGAAATTCGGGTACTTGAACTGAAGACTATTGCTCGAGTCATGACATTCCTTTGTGGTAACTGCAAATCTGCTATGTCTCAATTACCAATGATTATCAAAACGCTTAATGAACTTACAGAAGAAGTCAAACAACTGCGTTTGCGCCAAAACATGCTTGCAACCGAGTCGGCCATACAGGAGATGACTGAGAGAGCCAACAGAGCCCGCAACATTATTTTATATGATGTTCCGGAATCGACCAGTGATGTGGCAGATGAAAGAAAACTGCATGATACCAAAGAGTGTGTAGTTATACTAAAAACCGCCAGCAACAAAGCCAATTACAATGGAATTAAGCTTTTCCGCCTTGGAGCTCCCAGGAATGCCACAGGTGCACGACCGCGCCCATTGAAAGTAATTCTCCACAATAAGTCAGACGCTATTGAAGTACTTCGAAACAAAACAAAGTTGAATAAACCTACATCTATCGCAGCGGATTTGACTCCTATGCAGAGAGAATATATGCAGTATCTAAGAGATGAACTAAATAAACGTACAAGTGAAGGAGAAACAGATATTACCATAAAATATGTTCGTGGACAACCTATGATTGTGAAAACCAATATTCAAAAAAACTAAATGGCAACATAAATTATCAATATAATAATACCAACAACAATTATAAGAATACCATAGCCAACAAGTGTTTATCAACATTGATTACAATAACTATACTCTATACTAATATCCAATCTGTGACTTCGAAATTAGATCTTTTCACAGCAAGAGTGAAGTCCTTAAACCCAACTCTGATTATAATTACTGAAACTTGGCTCAAACCAAATATACCTGATTCAATAATACAAATACCAGGATATGACCTACACCGGGACGACCGTATTGGAAAGCGAAGTGGCGGAGTTGCAATATATATCTCAAACACTATCAATTTCATGCAAATTAGATTAAATAATAACTATCTAAAACACGAGGCATCCGAATGTGTGTGGCTGGATCTCTATATTGGGTTAAACAAAATTATTTTATGCGGGTTGTACCGAGGTCATGATTCCACAATAGAACAGGATAACATCCTACTCAATAATTTAAATCAGGCGTCAGAAAATAATACAGTGATTATAATGGGAGACTTCAATTATGCTGGAGTGAGGTGGCCCCTTGAGGACTGCAAGTATGTGACCCCGAAAGAAAACAACTTCATAGAGTGGTACAAAAGCGGTAACCTAATGCAGTTAGTAGACAAACACACCAGGTTTCGACAGGGAAATCAACCGTCAATATTAGATTTAATCCTTACAAATGATGAATCACTCATATCTGATATAGACTACGAGGCCCCCATTGGAAAGAGCGACCATGTCTGTCTATTGACAACCATCCAACTTGAGGCTCCCAAGCGAGACTGCAAACCCAAGACAAGATTTGATTACAGAGCAGCAGATTTTGACAAACTCAATGAAAAATTGCAAGCAATGTTGCCTGGTAGTATGGCCAATTTAAGTTGCGCGAAACGACAATACGAGACTCTTCTTGAATTACTTAAGAAAGCAATCAACTTGCATGTACCACAGAGGAACCACAATTATCATACTACAAACAAACCATGGATATCTCAAGACACTAAAGAGTTGATAAAACAAAAGTTATCACTGTGGCAAAGGTATAAATTAACTGGACTTGATAGGACCTATAAGGAATACCGAAAAATAAACAATAAATTAATAAACCACACTAGAACAGCCCGTACAACTTATGAGAAGGATATATTACAAGCCGGACCCAAAAAATTCTACTCTTACATTAGAAAACAGTTGTCATCAAAGATTAGCATACCAACAGTCTTACATAACAGGCTAGGACAGTTAGTGACTAACCCCTACGAAATTGCAGAAGCCTTTGCAGATCAGTTTGCAAGTGTATACCAGGTGGAACAGCAAGCTCACCTCCCAGTCCTAGATCCATCACTTCGTGTTGAAGACCCCATTGAGGATATATTATTTACAAAAGCTGTAGTCCAAAAAGCCATCACAGAAATGAAAACAGATTCGTCACCGGGGCCTGACGAAGTACCTGTACTGATTTTACAGAAATGTGACCTTTCTCAATATCTGGCCACAATAATGCAAACATCATACGACACTGGAGTACTACCGGATTGCTGGAAGAATGCAACAGTGACCCCTATATTTAAGAAAGGGAGTAAGTTAGAACCTTCAAACTATAGGCCAATAAGTCTTACAAGTGTGATATGCAAATGTATGGAGAAAATTGTTGTCAAGCATATAAGAACCTTCCTGGAAAAACATCAAATAATACCTGCACATCAGCATGGATTTTGCCCTCATCGCTCTACTGTATCTAATCTCTTGTCTTGCCTGTCTTCTTGGACAACAGATTTCAATAAAAGAGATCCTATTGATGTAATTTATCTCGACTACGAAAAGGCTTTTGACAAAGTTCCAATAAAAAGGCTCTTACAAAAACTAGACTATGTGGGAATACGTGGGAAGCTATTAGAGTGGATAAAAGCCTTTCTACAGCAGAGAATACTCCAGGTGCGTGTAGGTGACGTAAAATCAGAAGCAAGAGAAATATCCAGCGGTGTCCCGCAGGGATCGGTCCTTGGCCCAGTACTATTTATTATATACACCTTCGATCTCCCCCGTTGTGTATCATGTAACGTCAGTATTTTTGCCGATGATACTAAAATCTTTGCAAACCCATTAGTCGACCATGACCGTCTTCAAGCCGACTTAGACAAAATTGCAAACTGGTCAAAGGATTGGCTCCTCAATCTTAATACTAAGAAATGTACTGTGCTGCATATCGGCAAACGCAACCCTCGAGAAACCTATATGCTTGGAAGCTCACAACTGGAAGAGGTTAAGACACAAACAGACCTGGGTGTGATTATTGCCGAAGATCTGAAATGGGAACATCATATATCAATGATTGTAAAAAAAGCCAAGGCCTTAATCTACCTTACTAGAAAAGCATTCGGTATCTTAACACCAGACATGATGCTCAAAATCTACAAAACTTTTATTAGACCACTGTTGGAATATGCGTTTCAGGTTTGGAGTCCATACTTTAACAAAGATATTGAGTTCTTAGAAAAAGTACAGCGTGGCTTTACCAAAGTACCTAGGACACTAAAGAGAAGACCATATGAGGAACGCTTGAAGATACTAAAGCTCACAACCTTGAAGGATCGAAGAGATCGTGGAGATCTAATAGAAACCTATAAAATCTTAAACGGACATTATAACATAAACCATTTTGACAAACTCTTCACACGTAATGAAAATGTTCACTTGAGAGGACATCACCTCAAATTATGTACTACCTTCTCAAATAACAATCCTCACAAACACTTCATCTCCAACAGAGTGGTCAGAGCGTGGAACAAACTCCCAGAAGAAGTAGTTTCTGCACGAAATACCAATGAATTTAAGAACCAACTAGATAGACACATTGAGTCCTTTGGCACATGAACTCGGATACAGGCATACATCAGTTGCATGCAACTGCTTGCCTGATTAATAAATAATAATAATAATAATAATAAAACAGTCCTGTTGACTAAATACTTACTAAATAAAAATCGATCTGTTCTATTCTTTTAGATAGTTAGTTTGGTGTGCGGCTTAAGAAGTGGGTTTTCTGGTGTTTTTGTTTCATTCTTTCAACATTACACCTACTTATCACCTAATAATTTTTAATAGAATTTGTACGAAAATGTTGTTACTTCTCATGTGATCGTAAACTTGTAAAGCCTAAGTACTTAACTGTGATAGTTTTCCTTATAATTTTAGTGTTTATACTACTACCCTGAATTTTTTCACATACCCAACATCAACCATTTAGCTGGCAGGGGGACACTTGACTCTAACAAAAATGTTCACTATAAAGCCTAATATTATACACAAAGGAATCCTTAAATCTAAAAATAGTCTTCACAAACCCTAAACGCTGTTTAAAAGACCTATCTAATGATACCACACACGATGGGGCAGGTAGGTGAGAAAAAAATCACATCCCCACTTTACATATAAGAGAGGTACCCTTAAAAAAATAATGATTTTCAAGATTTTGTTCTTGCACTTTATCGGCGTTAGTAATTTATTCATGCAAAAGTTGCAACCTTCTAGCACTAACAGTCTCTGAGCTAAGCTGCGGACGGACGGACATAAGGGAACAATAAGGGTTCTGTTTTGCCATTTTGGCTAAAAATGGGGTGTATTTCATATAGTGTTACAACGCAATACTAATAATAAAACTGCTGTAACACTTTAGTAAGCAAACACAGAGCGTGTCATGTGTGTCATGCCCGCGAAAATGTATATTCCTAAAGGTACGGTTGAAAAACAACGACCCCCCTCCTCCCGTCACCCGAACTACTCACACTTGACCGATGTTGAGCCATTCATTATCGTTGAATTGATGAACACGTAATCTCCAACCATAACCCCAAAACATGATCCTCGATGCACCTGTGTGATGCGTGGTCAAACAAACGGACAGACAGACAAACATTTCTAAAAATCATAGCAATCTTTTGAAACTTCTTTTACTAAGTATAGAACGTTATTGAATACAACGCCATCTACTTTCAAGAATGTTGCCACTCAGCATCTCAAGCACCTATACCCTAATAAATATTTTCACAAATGAGGAATTATTTGATCACGGTGAACAATTTGATTTCATAGATGGCGCTACATGTTTTTTTTTTACGTGTGTAATGTCTTTTTTTTAGACGAACACCTCATTTCTGGAAAATGTCGAATACTTTTTAATTATAATGTAATATTGTTTTTCATTTCTACTACGATTAATTAATTACTCTCAGCAGTGCATGCAATACCTATAATTAACTTACCTACGTGCATAATTTACTTGATTTTTAATATAAAAAAATAATAACCAAAGTAAATAAGTTACTTACGGTCGAAAAAATAACTAAAACATTGAGAAAAATATTAAAAAAGGATAAAGACAATTTAAAAAAATACAAAAAGAACATAATCAGACATCGGATTCGAGCCCGGGACTTCGTCGTCAAAGTCCGCTAGCATAGCTTCGAGGCTATACTGTTCGCTACTTGCCACGTCAAAATAACTGTTCTTATGAAACTTAACAATGTTGTGTTTAGCTCCTTTTAGTTTTAGCGTGAAGTTATGTATTCCATGGGTTACAATTATAGATAATGTCTAATTGTGGAAAATTTTGTGATAAACCATTATTGTGCGACAAAAAATACGTTGCTACTCGTTCCCCATAGACGTTAGCGTAATGATTCATAGTGTAAATAATGTCCTATAGTATTTACTATAAAACTGCAAATTTTCATAAAGATCCGTCTAGTAGTTACTGTTTTATAACGAAAAATAGCTACAGACATTATCCCTTACTGCTTAGCTCCTATGGGAAAAAGCGTGATAATTTATAGCCTAAATGTTAATCTGCATCTATTAGATTGCACGTGCAAAATTTCAACCGAATCTGTACCGTAGTTTTTGCGTGATGCGTGTTCAAACAAACAGACAGACAGACAGACAGACAGACAGACAGACATTTCTAAAAATGCAGCAAAGTGTTTAAATACTCTTTTCGAACATTTCCTCATATTTTTTTTCACTAAGTTCGGCCATGTACAGACACGTGAAATTTACAATTTTATTATATGTATAGATATAGATATAGATACTTACTATTTATTTTTCACATATAATTATAGTGAAGTAACACTACGAGGAGAATGCGTACAATCCAACAGCCATCTCAATATGATGAAAATAAGCGAGATAAAAGACTGTCGTGCACTTTTTGACAAATTTACATGATGTTCATGTAAATTTTTGTTTGTACCAGACAAATGAATTAACTCATAATGTGACGAATCTACACTAGGCAATCTCTAGACGGAAAATTAATAAAGTGAATTGGCTTGAGTCTTTAACGTTGCTGTGGTATATTCAAGTAACGTTTTGACGTCATTCAGTTTAGTATAAATTATATTGTACCGTTTTACGAAATGTTTGCATTAAGTGCAGTTTATTAGTATTCTTTTAAAAAAAACCTCTATCGATAATTTATCAGAGACTTGGGCTCGGTTTACTATTTACTATGGTAGATTTACAATTTACATTTATTTAGTTATTTCACTTTTTAGGGTTCCGTACCTCAAAAGGTAAAAAAGGAACCCACTTTTCACTCTGTTGTCTGTCTGTCCGTCTGTCTTTCCGTGTGACACCACCGATTTTCTCATGAACGGGTGAAATTTGTAGCAGATACTGAGGTGTAATAATAATAATAATAATAAAGTAATGTCCCTTTTAGGTATATAAAAAGATATTGGCAAATTTATATTTTAAATTGTTGATAATAAAATGTACCTTAATTTTCAATGTTTTTAATTTTTCGACTTTATTTCTTTACTTGTGCTATGAGTCCTTACTTTTAACCAAAATTGTCAATTTTAGGTCAACTGGAAGTACCCTATAACTTTTGGGTCGAAAACCTATATGATAGTTACCGTTGACCACGAATCACGAAATTGGACCAAAAGCAAGGTTGCAGCACAAATAAAGAAAAAAAAACTAAACAATAAAAGAAATTGAAAATTAAAAGTTGTCTTCATATTTATAAAATGTACCTGTACAAATTGATACGGAACCCTCGGTGGACGAGTCCGACGCGCACTTGTCCGGTTTTTAGTATAATTACGAATATAACCTCTCCCCATTACCACTAAAATTGCGCTGGCACAGTCTCTTCTTCTACCTATACTTGACTATGCTGATGCCAGTTATCTTGACCTCACCGAGGAGCAACTTGACAGACTTGAGCGTCTCCAAAATTTATGTATTAGATTTATATTTGGCTTGCGCAAATATGATCACGTTTCAGAATTCCGTAACGAGCTCAAGTGGCTCCCAATTCGTCTTTGTCGGCATACTCACATTCTTTCATTGCTGTACAGTATACTTTTTAATCCTTTCACTCCCTTGTACCTCAAAGAACGTTTCAAGTTCCTGCATGACACACATTCGAGGTCCCTGAGGTCATCGGAGGATTTGAGATTGGAAATTCCAGTGCATTCCACACGATTTTATGACAAATCATTTACAGTTGAGGCAGCAAGACTTTGGAATGTATTGCCTCTGCCTATTAGACGTGCTCAGTCGTTGGTATTGTTTAAAAGGATGTTGAAGGCTCATTATCTGACTACTTAAAACTATAAATATCTATTCATTGTTTTTGTACTAATTTCTTGAAAAGTTTAGATTATTATACCTAAATATATGTATATACCTAAATGTTATAACTTATAATATACCTTTATTATTTATTCATGCTGTACACTACCGCTATTTATTTCTTGTAGATAATTTGTTTCTATCCATCCAAAGGTTGCCTGGAAGAGATCGCTATTAGCGATAAGGCCGCCCATTGTTCCTACATGTAAGTCATACAATGTATACCACCTTGTTCTTGTATTTTTAGTGTACAATAAAGCGTATTATTATTATTATTATTAACCTCTGGCTTTAATTAAAACAAAACAGAAATGGTACGTGAACTAGCTGAATAGGGATGTTGACTGTCAAGTCAAATCAGTCTCTTTTTATGAAATGTCAAAACGACAAGCTCTATAGAAATGTGTATGGAATAGGGACCTATGGCGTCATAAGTTCCTATCGTCATCATTACTTTTAGTATTCATTTTCATGCTTTTAAATTAAAAATCATTTTAAAATATAAAAGAACCGTTATTTTCAGAGCATTTCTTGTAGTTAGAGACTTTTATTGTAGTCAACTACCCAACTGAACCCAAAACTAAGTTGCTTATTAGCGAAACCACGAAGTTCGCTTGTGACCACGGCCGGTGCACCTTGGTCGAAATGTCAAGCAATTTTAAGGTAAATAATGCGCGTTAATTTCCCCATTAATAAAGTTACAGTTTTGTTGTTACAGAAGATTATTTAAAGCTACAATATCTTCTCAATTTCTTAATAATTCTCTTTAATCCTATCTAACCCATCTTCAAGTCTAAGTTACCATTACGAAAGCGTATAAACCAAAATACACGGCGCCTTCATTAGCAGTCTTGTCTGCAAACGCAGCATCGATATTGCGAGCCAATTTTGCACCGTTAGTTCCGCGTCGGAACTCGTATTCAAAAATCACTCTGATTTTTGGAGCTTTCCCGCCTAAGCTAAATAAAAATCGAACACACATTTTTAAAAGAAAAATATTATCGCGTGATAAAAGTTTCATTCGAAATTCTCACATTATGAAGGTTTAATGTCAATACAAATTAACTATTACTATAAAGTGGCAATTTCATGCTATATTCAACTATTTCAATGACCTTATCCTTACAAAGAGGAAATAACTACAATCCTAAGATGCGTACTTATTAGAATACTTACACAAATTCCTATGGGATACAAAGCTTGCATTCATGGTGCCCTTGCCTAACATCAAAATTCCGCTGTAAGCGGAACGTACGCGCTCCAAATTATTGTATACTGTTATTGCTTTTGTTTGGCGCTCACAAGTTATGGACACCAACGTTATGTGTCTTGATACTAGGGGATTCATGATTGAAGTTTTACCCTTTGTTATATACATACCTGCTTATAGTATTATTTGACTGGCCTGCTGGGGTAGTGGCTAGTGACCCTGACTGCCAAGCCGGAGGTCGTGGGTTCGATCCCTTCCCAGGATAAAACTCTGTGTGATGAGCCCAATGATTTATTCTGTGTCTGGGTGCAATATGTAATTATGTATTTAGAAATATTTAAGTATGTTTATCAGTTGTCTGGTTGCCATAGTACCAGCTCTGCTTAGTTTAGGATCTTAGTTTGGGATCAGATGATGAAGTTTGAGTTGTCCTAAGATATTATTATTATTATCATTATATAGACAAAAGTTAATCTAAAGATTTTAAAATTAGGTTAAAACTGGGTAATGATGGTCAGGAGGTAGCGGTTACTACATTATCTCCTATCTTTCTCTGTTTTTTACGGTAATCTTTCCAGCCGGGCAATGCCAGTCAGGCTGCCTGGTAATACCAGCAAGTAAAATTATATGTAAGAGCTAAGGATCTTCTAAATGAAAACCGATTAATGTGAAAAAGATTAAACAAATTTCTAGACTATGAACAAGAATGATGATAGTACTTCCGACTCAGAAATGCAAATGAAACACTTGCTAGTAAATAAATATTCTTATACCGAAGAGGACTTGGAAAATAAGTCAATAATCCGCGCTGAAGAATGGGTACAACAACGAGCTGTGTACTCAGACTATGACTCTCCTGAGGTATATATCTGCGATTATCTGGTGACCGGTATTAACCGTCACTGTAGTGTTTAATACCGTCAAAGGCGTTAGTTTTATATTTTCACTATGTCAAATTTGTTTTACTTATTGATCTCAATTATTGTTATTTTATTAGAAGAATAGTGAAAGTTTATTAAATACAAATATTTATAAAGATATATTGTATATTATCAGATTTGTGAAGATTTCCGCTGAAGTGACTGGAAGTGCGTGCTAAGTTGAATAAATAATAACTCATTATACTAGTTGTGTGATCACTTACAAGATGCAACATCAAGATAATGTTCTGTACACAAGTTAAGTCAAGTTGATACGTAAGGGTAACATATCTATACATATAATAAAATTGTAAATTTCACGTGTCTGTACATGGCCGAACTTAGTGAAAAAAAATATGAGGAAATGTTCGAAAAGAGTATTTAAACACTTTGCTGCATTTTTAGAAATGTCTGTCTGTCTGTCTGTCTGTCTGTCTGTCTGTTTGTTTGAACACGCATCACGCAAAAACTACGGTACAGATTCGGTTGAAATTTTGCACGTGCAATCTAATAGATGCAGATTAACATTTAGGCTATAAATTATCACGCTTTTTCCCATAGGAGCTAAGCAGTAAGGGATAATGTCTGTAGCTATTTTTCGTTATAAAACAGTAACTACTAGACGGATCTTTATGAAAATTTGCAGTTTTATAGTAAATACTATAGGACATTATTTACACTATGAATCATTACGCTAACGTCTATGGGGAACGAGTAGCAACGTATTTTTTGTCGCACCATAATGGTTTATCACAAAATTTTCCACAATTAGACATTGTCTATAATTGTAACCCATGGAATACATAACTTCACGCTAAAACTAAAAGGAGCTAAACACAACATTGTTAAGTTTCATAAGAACAGTTATTTTGACGTGGCAAGTAGCGAACAGTATAGCCTCGAAGCTATGCTAGCGGACTTTGACGACGAAGTCCCGGGCTCGAATCCGATGTCTGATTATGTTCTTTTTGTATTTTTTTAAATTGTCTTTATCCTTTTTTAATATTTTTCTCAATGTTTTAGTTATTTTTTCGACCGTAAGTAACTTATTTACTTTGGTTATTATTTTTTTATATTAAAAATCAAGTAAATTATGCACGTAGGTAAGTTAATTATAGGTATTGCATGCACTGCTGAGAGTAATTAATTAATCGTAGTAGAAATGAAAAACAATATTACATTATAATTAAAAAGTATTCGACATTTTCCAGAAATGAGGTGTTCGTCTAAAAAAAAGACATTACACACGTAAAAAAAAAACATGTAGCGCCATCTATGAAATCAAATTGTTCACCGTGATCAAATAATTCCTCATTTGTGAAAATATTTATTAGGGTATAGGTGCTTGAGATGCTGAGTGGCAACATTCTTGAAAGTAGATGGCGTTGTATTCAATAACGTTCTATACTTAGTAAAAGAAGTTTCAAAAGATTGCTATGATTTTTAGAAATGTTTGTCTGTCTGTCCGTTTGTTTGACCACGCATCACACAGGTGCATCGAGGATCATGTTTTGGGGTTATGGTTGGAGATTACGTGTTCATCAATTCAACGATAATGAATGGCTCAACATCGGTCAAGTGTGAGTAGTTCGGGTGACGGGAGGAGGGGGGTCGTTGTTTTTCAACCGTACCTTTAGGAATATACATTTTCGCGGGCATGACACACATGACACGCTCTGTGTTTGCTTACTAAAGTGTTACAGCAGTTTTATTATTAGTATTGCGTTGTAACACTATATGAAATACACCCCATTTTTAGCCAAAATGGCAAAACAGAACCCTTATTGTTCCCTTATGTCCGTCCGTCCGCAGCTTAGCTCAGAGACTGTTAGTGCTAGAAGGTTGCAACTTTTGCATGAATAAATTACTAACGCCGATAAAGTGAAAGAACAAAATCTTGAAAATCATTATTTTTTTAAGGGTACCTCTCTTATATGTAAAGTGGGGATGTGATTTTTTTCTCACCTACCTGCCCCATCGTGTGTGGTATCATTAGATAGGTCTTTTAAACAGCGTTTAGGGTTTGTGAAGACTATTTTTAGATTTAAGGATTCCTTTGTGTATAATATTAGGCTTTATAGTGAACATTTTTGTTAGAGTCAAGTGTCCCCCTGCCAGCTAAATGGTTGATGTTGGGTATGTGAAAAAATTCAGGGTAGTAGTATAAACACTAAAATTATAAGGAAAACTATCACAGTTAAGTACTTAGGCTTTACAAGTTTACGATCACATGAGAAGTAACAACATTTTCGTACAAATTCTATTAAAAATTATTAGGTGATAAGTAGGTATAATGTTGAAAGAATGAAACAAAAACACCAGAAAACCCACTTCTTAAGCCGCACACCAAACTAACTATCTAAAAGAATAGAACAGATCGATTTTTATTTAGTAAGTATTTAGTCAACAGGACTGTTTCCAACATATTTACACAGAAGTTATTTCGTTACCTGAACTACCTTAATTTAAACCCGACTTTCACGCGAACGAAGTCGCCTACACAGCTATTATGAATATATATATATATATATTACGGGTCTTAATCGCGTGAATAATTTTAGGTTAAATACCTTGCTTACCTACGTTTAATATGCATGATAGTTTAAGTATAATTTAATTTAAAGTCATCAAGTATTAAAATAAACTTATCCAGTTTTGAAAATAGATGGCGTTTAAATACAAATGAAACAGAATCAGGTAAATTGATTTAAAAAATAAATCTGAAATTCTTACGTAGAGGGATATGAATTTATGATGATCTTAATTAACGACAGGTTCATCATCATCATCATCAGCCTATCGCAGTCCACTGCTGGACATAGGCCTCTCTAATTGCACGCCACTTTGTTCTATCCTCGGCTACGACAGGTTGACACACCTATTTTTTAATTCACCAATGTAGACATTATAAAGAAATAAGTTTAGTATTTAAACTAAACGTTTCTAAAAGATATACTAATTCAGTATATCTTTTAGAAACGTTTGAATGTTGTCTGTTTGTTTGAACAAGCATCACAGTACCGCGGGAATGCAATGTTTTAAAAACAGGATATTTTTTTAAAAACTTATCTCACCCTAGCCCTATTTCGCGCGAGTACTTGGGCGGTTTCGGGCTTCATTTAACCAGAAACCGATAATAGTAATATTTGATGTGATGCAAATCATTTTGGTAAAATACTATTATAATTTGTCTTCTAACCGTCTGGCGCCATAAACTTTGTCGCCCTTCATTTTGCTGCACTGGGCATTTGCTTGGCTTGCCTTGCCATAGGTCGGGCCCTGATTAGAGCTAGGCCCTAATATCCATAGATGCCACAGAGCATTGTGGAGCATGTTTCCAACATGTTTTACAGAGAAGTTAAATTGTAACATAAACTACCTTAATATAAACCCAACTTCCACGCGAACGAAGTCGCGGGCACAGCTAGTACCATAATAAAAATACAAGTGCTTATAGTACAACACTTGTTGAAAAAAAAAACAACGGGTTGCACTCCGGCAGTGCCGGCAGAAGTGAAAACTTAAACATTAACGTTGTGCATTTTTGAATATTTTGGAATAGTAAGGGAATAATTTCTCACGATTTACTTTATTCATCAGTATAAAAGTACTATCATTTATGTGGCTAAATACAATATTAATCTATTGCGCTATCGTACATTAACATGACTATTTATATTTCTTAATTGGCAAAAGCAGGCGTACATTTTCGCCGCGTTGTAGAAAGAGAGGGGGATATTATTTCTTCTCCTACGCCGCGCTGGCGGTCTACTCTGTGTCGTGACTTGACGCGAGTTTAACATTTTGTACTCATCCCTAAAAGTGCACAATGCCGCTAAAGAAGTTTTCACTTCAATAAAAGCAAAAAAATATTAACAGAGAATAGCAAATTGTGGTAATTACACATTAGTGTAAGCGTAATCATAGGCGCACAATCATTTATAGTCGCCGATGGGGATTAGGATGGTTTGGGCTCTTTCGCGTTTAGGCCCGCCGAAAAAAACCTTCGCTAAATATCATAATATCTAAATATATAATGTCCCGTTCGCGGCATGTCCCCTTCGCGTTATGTCCCTTTCGCATTATGTTCCGTTTGCGATATGTCCCTTTCGCTTTATGTCCCGTCCGCAATTTGTCGATAGGTATAATATTTTACTGCCTTTTGACCGTGGTCTCATCTGCATTCTTTGTTTTTAATAAATATAATAGTTGATATAAGTACTTGATGAAAAGTGCCTATGTCCTTTTTTGATCCGTAAAAGCGTGTCAAACAAGCAAACAAATATAATCACTTTTTTTTATTGAAAAGGTGACTCCCGCACTATACGATATAAATTATGTATCTTAAACCTTTAACAGCCTGTAATATGCTATGTGGCGTTTAAACACCTCATAAAGGGTTATTCTGAATTGATCGCCAGTTTACACCCTATCGAGTTATAATCTGTTACATAAATTATCCCGGAGACCCTATCTCCTTGTTACAACTTAACAAGGGTAGCCTTCATGAAACAGGAACTGATTTTGGACAAAATTTATAGTTCACTAACAATATTTAGGTCTGATTGAGGCAATTAGATATCCTTGAGTTATATGTTATTGCCTCAATCAGACATTAATACGAATCATATATCCTTATTTAAAACTAACTGACACCACAACTTCGTTTGAGTCATTTTTCCCCGTTTTTGCACCATTTGGCATATGACACTCACAAATAACGTGGCTTTCTATTAGTAAAGGATTTTTTTAAATCGTTTCAGTACATCCAGAGAGTTTGTGAGGTGAACCTTACAAACTCACACCCTTTACCTCTTTTTAATATTTTTAAAGATAAAAATGTAAATTATGTCCAATTCAGTTCACATTTTTTTCAAAACTAAGATTTGTTCAAATAATTTACTATAACTTATTTATTAAAATTAAAATTTAACACTAAATAATACTAAAATATATATATAAAAGTGGGACCCCTGGGCATGAGTTCACAAATGCTGGCACCATTTCCTCGCTGTATAGTAATGCAATATAGATTAATATAGAAGTATAGATACGTATTGGACATTGCTATATTCAAAAGTAAATTGTAGGTAGTATAATTCATTTTCAAAATTAGCTATGCTTGTACATGGCTAATTTTCAAAGGCTTTTAGGAAAATGGAAAATTTTGACCATATTAATATTTGCTTTTAAATAAAGAAAAATATAATAGTAGCTACTGTAAATGAAGTGAATATAGATAATCTTGTTTTAATCTATTTTTTTCCTAAATAAGTTCATAGGGTTTAATGATCACACGCAAAAATATTAAAATTTGTCAGCCTTGCTAACTACTTTGCCTACATAAACGTAATTATTGCATAGGTTTAATTAATATTACAAAATCACGTTAAGGTTGCAAGGGTTATAAACAAATATAATTAAAAATAAATAAGACAACTACAATCCGGCGATGGATGGTAGAAAATTGCAATTTAAACAGATGTTTGTTGCAGTCGGGTAGAAGTTTTGGTAAAACTTGTACTTGTTGCCTTGTTCTTTCATCCGGCTCTATTTATTGCTTTGCAAACTTGGCCGTACATGTAGGTACTTATATTGAATTATGACATCACAAGTAATTTACTTTCTTATTCACTAAAGTATTTAGAATTTTAATTTGAACTCAAGTATGTTTAATATTAATAGTGTGTATTTTATCTACACACATTAAATATATATAACGTTACAAAAAGAAAACAATGTCAAAAATAGGACCTTGTTGACCTTAAGATAAGCAAGTGACTTAAAGTTGGTTCTAAATGATTAAAGACTCAACTCAACGACGTATTGCTATAATAATTTTATCAGTAAAATATTTAAAATAAAAAAAGGTGAGTTTTAGTGTAAATTACAGTTAAACAGGAATAAAACGTGACATAAAAAATATAAACCTCCTTATTTATAATACGTTATTAAATATTTGAAATAAGCATACAGAGAATGTTATCTTTGTTTTTCAAAATAGATTGAAAGAAAACAAAACATTTGTGATTTAAAATACTACTGTTAAACTTGTTAAAAATAAGTATGAGGATTTGGATCAATCGGAATATAGAATTTATATTGCAAAGTACAAAGCTATAAACAAAAAGGTTTCATTATAATCTGTACCTATCTACATTTCATTACACTTATGCAAATTCTCGTATAACTCAGCCATACTTAAGAACATGAATTTCAATTAATCCAATTTGTTACCGAAGTAAATTTCCAGATTTGCCAGTGGAACTTCCCAAGTAAATACAGAAATGTTGGAAGTTGGTGACTTAGAAATTTACGTTTTTAATTATAGCTATACATTGCATAGCATACAAATTAGTTGGTATCATTACCTACAGAATAAACACTACTATTGTTAAAATTCGTAAAATTTGTGTTAAGGAAATAGTTTCAAATGACAATTGAAAATAGTCATATTTCTTCTGAAACTGGCAAGCCAACACTAATAAACGACTTTTCACTTGTAAATATAATTTAATCCGCCGAATTTGGCTTTGATCAGATTCATGATGAAGCCGTGGGCAAAAACTATTATGTGATCAATCTACCAGCAGTGTACGCGCATCATTGTAGTCGTTGTAATTGATGTACCCAAATGCCAACAGTTGATTTCCACTGTTGAACACTTTGGTTCAACAGCAATTTGGTTAAAGTTGGCACGGCACGTCTTATTGAAGCTTAAAGATATCTTGATAATGAATATGTAAAAAAATAAAAATAAATACGATTTTAGCACAGTAAACATTTTACTAATTCCAATCACAAATGCAGATAGTGCAAATACTGTTTTTATAGTGCACCAGAAAAAGTGTGATTAAATGAGTTGGATTGAGTTTAAAAATTCGAATTCGAATTTGAGAATTCAATGTTGAGCTTACCGCTTACGTACCTATACCGAATTTAATCAAAATGAAAAGGTTATCTATTTAAAATAATTAAAAAGTTTGTGTCTTTTACAATATTTATGCCATACCCTGTACGCTACTGAAATTTAAAAATAAGAAAAACTATAAATATTTCATAATCTTATAACAATGCACTTGTATGGACGCCAATGTAAGTCCAATACTCATGGCAAATTATATAATCCGCTGATAAAATTAGTCCATAACTTTAGGTGTATGAAATCAGTTAGTACTTCGAACGAAATCAGCTAGAATTTGCAATCTGTATCGAAACGCCTCGAAAACTATTAGCTCATGTGTTCACTTTATTATTACAATAAGTGTATTTTTGAAAGATAGAAAAATTTGAAGTCCAGTCCCAGGAATCGGACCCGAGACTTTCGTATGCTAAACCGGGGCCGGAATCAAACCACCTATCTGGACTATGGTACTAGACCTCAATTTTTTCTATCCTTAACTGCACGGATTGGGCCGTTGGGCCCTCGCTTACGACATCTAGCCGCTAGTTAAAGAATTATCACGGATTTTGTTATTGCTTCATTACAGAAGGGCATTTAAACAAATTATGATGTCGCAGGCCAATTATTATAGTAATTTCTATAGGCATTCAAAATATTTTAGAAGTTATTTTTACCCAAGTTTTAGTGAATTGAAACATTTGTTGCGAAATTTCTTCCAAGTTAAAGAGATAAAGTAGATAAAACGAGAAATATTATCCTAACAAATTGGAGACAAAAAGATTTGCACCCACATAACATCGATATAGCATACTTAATAATTTAATTTTCTGAACTTTTTACGGTAAATAATTATTTTAGAGCATTTATACGAAATCTTCTGTATGTGCTCTGAGCTGGCGTTGAAATTGAATTATTTAGGGGCAACCATCAGAGCATACACATAACGGATATATCTTAAGTGCTGCCTTAATTATGAGTAACAATAACATGAACAATACAAGGTACAAATTAAAATATTAGGGGAAATGTCACTCCTACGAAGAGCACTATTTCTATAAACGTTGCAGTCGTTTTGCTTTTTGTAACCCCTCTTACAATCATTCCGAATGAAACTCCATTTATTTAAAATTCAAGGTAGTTTCACCCACAGATATTCAGCGACAACTTTTAGAGGGTGATACGAAATACGATGATTTTACGACGAAAATTTTGCTTATTATCTCTCATTCGAAGGTTGATCGTTTATTTGACAAGAACAAAGCAGAATAATGTTTTAAGGAGTCCCCAAGCCCGACTACAATTTCATTGTATAATAAAGAACACGAAATTCATACTGTGGTGCATATTTATTCGTTTTTTTTTACTCAGTTTAGGTACTTGTGCAAAACAGATTGAGCAAATATTGAGTCAAATATTGTTAAGTCAAGATAAATTTATAAAACTTCAACATACCAAAAAAGGTTTAAACTTTGAGGGCTACTATACTAAAACTTTTTTGTATAGTAGCCCTCTCCAATTAATCTACTTAAATTACGACTGTGGTAAAAGACGGAGTCTGCCACAACAGACGTAGTCATCGATCCTCGGGTAGTCTAAATCTATGGAGTAAATTGGCCCAGAGGGAAAAGACTGACAACAATGCAAAAGAAAGTTTTCTAAAAATTGTCCGAATTTTCACAGGGCCTTTGAAACACAGATCCTTTCAGCTTATAATGAAATTCTTCCGTCGAAGGAAATTAATCGCTGCTTGTGTATTTTTCTCTGCCCTCGTCTTTTCCGGGTAGAACATTTGTTGCGGCTGTTAAAGATATCAAAAGTGAAATGTTTTGATAGATAAAAGTATTCTCATTTTTTTTCGATCGTCTTTTGATAATGGTGTATCGTCATATTCTGCTGTTTTTAATCTAGCCAGTTTATTTGTTTCTTTTTGTGTTTTTGCGTCATTTCTACAGAGACATGTTGACATGGCAATCAGGATATGAGGATAAGCAGGTATCAAGACAGTACGTGTTCTTAGCGCACGATCGCTAAGAACACGTACTCTCTTGATACCTGCCTTTTCGCTACCGTATAAGTTCCTGCCAGATATATATAAATATATATATATGTTTTTTTTTTCCTGTAACTGTAGACCAACTAGCAGTGCTCGCGGGGCATAGCCGCGGAGGGTCTTCCTAAGTCAGGAAAGTTGCCCCACTCAGAAACAAAATAAATTATAATGAAGAGGCACCACCTACTACTTTACTACTAACATAAAATAAATCGAATGAATCCAAAAGTGTATCTCTGCAAAAGAGAAAATTAAGCATTGCGATGCGGAGTGAAATCAGAGAGTAGGATTTATTCGCAAAGCTGGAACACTCGTTAATCATGTCTTCCAAATGGTCTGACGCTTCCATTTATGTTGAACACTTTAGCGATGTTTTTCTGTTTGTTGCAGCATCCAAAACTCTCGTTATACCGCTTGGCATTTTATATACCAAAATTTATCGTGTCTTTCCGATGTTACGCCAGATGGAAAGTCGTTTGAAAAATTTAAGGCGAATTATTTTCCAATAAAACGTTACTGCACCTTTGACATCTCAGGCTTTAACACGGTATAATAAAAGTGACATAATATATAGTTTGACAATGATTACCCTATACTTGACGATGTGCATTTAAACGCACACTTTTTTTTATGAAAATAAGTTTACTTTTCATTTTTTCATTCCTACATTCACCAAGTGAATGCCCGTATTGAACATCAAAAATATTACTGAGCACTGGCAACACTTGATATAGTCAGTAGGTCGCAAGATGGCAGAGCGTGCGCGTGTGTCTACTGCATACAAGGTAAGAATCGATTGAAATCCTATTTTTACCCGACTGTAAAGAAGGGTTATGTTTTTCGCGCGTATCTTGTATGTACGTATGTATGTAATATTCTTTATTACCTGATATCTCACAATACACTGAACGGATTTATACAATTCACACGTCGTTAGATTCGTCTTATTCGCCCAAGTGTTCTTAAATAGGTGACTCTTTAAAAAAACAAACATGGCGGCTATGAGATGTCAAAATAAAGAGGTGTGAAAAAAAAAGTTGTTTCGAATACTGCAATATGGGTAACAAATTAAAGAGTTCATCTTAAGCATTTCAAAAAGGTATAACATGATTATGACTGTTATACTAAAAAAGTTAGTTAGTAACCATTGCTTTTTTCAATTTTCAATACTTGACAATAGCTGTGATAAAAGTAAGTTACTACATCGGTTACATCCTGCAACTACTAAAAAGTATTAATTAAAAAAATAAATTATAAAAATAAAAAACCCGCCTTGCACAAAAAAGATGGAAACAAGATCCCCTACATAATTATACAATTTCATGCAGTCGGAGGCGTTAATGAATCTCGATGAACTTAGTAAAGTGCCTCCGACTGCATGAAATTGTATAATTATGTAGGGGATCTTGTTTCCATCTTTTTTGTGCAGTCGGGTTTTTTTATTTTTATAATATTTTTTTTCATAGAAAAAGAACAAAAAGGGATAAAAATAGTACCTAAATATACAGTTCTGTCAATGAATTATAGATTTTGTCAATTTGAATTAGTTTACTTGGTCCAATATTCGTGTTATTTTGTATATACCTTTAAATGCACATTGCCAAATTGTTAACATATTTACCCGCATTTGGTTATGTGCATTTGTAGATACATTGCCAGTTCAGAAGACATTAACATTGATTCAAAATAATATTATAAATTTCAATTAAATTATTACTTACTGATGATTTATTTTTATTCCTATATTGTTATAGCCGGCTACAAGAACTTCGAAAATTTTGGTATTGGTACCTAAGTCTGGTGTTGGTTCCGACATAGAGAAAAGTGGTTCTTCGGAAGATGAACTTGATTATGCGCGCGAATTGGTGGGAAATAGGATTGTTGAAGATTATGACGTATCTTCAGACCCACCATCATTGGGATCTTCATTTGAAAACCTTAATTTACTATCTGACAGGGATGAAAATACTACTTGTATAACAACTTTAAGGATTGACTTAGATATTAATTCGGATCATTAATTACCTATAATATCTAACTCTGGTCCAGATTCACCATCCATACTATCTTCTGCTACTATTCTAGCTGTTTTAGATAAAAACATTATATCTGGACCATCGTTTAACTTACCGCAATTTTCACCGATTGCAGGTCCAAGTAATTCTAGCACTGCATCTCCATCTAGTGCTACTCGATCAAGGAAAAAAGCTACTTAAAAGAAAAAAAAAGAAACTTGTGCATGTGAAGCGAATAGACACGAAATGGGTTTGCAAGAACACATTTGCGGGTAGAGCTGCTTTGCAGTGACACTGACGGTAAGAACGTTTTATCTTGAATATATTTCAAGATAAAACGTTCTTACCGTCAGTGTCACTGCAATCTAAGTCAACATTAGAATACTTCCGAATGTTTTTTGATGACGACCCTATAGAATTAACGGTTCAGGAAACAAACTTGTATTATGTGCAAACGAAAGGTACAACACTGAATGTTACAACGGATGAAATTAGAGATTTCATTGCAATTCACTTATTGATGGGCCTAGTTAACATGCCTGCTTACACAGACTATTGATCGAAGAAGCTGCGATATAGTAAAATTGCAGACATAATGCCCTTATAACGATACCAACAAATTCGAAACATTTTTTTTTCTTACATTTACATTTTGCTAATAATTTGCTGGATGATGGAGACAGATACTACAAGGTAAGACATCTTTTAGAAAGTGTACGTCGTAATTGTCTGAAAGTTGAAGAGAAAACTCGTTTTAGCCTAGACGAAATGATGGTGCCTTATAAAGGTACACGAGCTGGATCACGTAAGCAATACATCAAAAACAAACCACGTAAATAGGGCTTTAAAATTTTTGTTCGCGCCGGAGTATCCGGTATTGTGTACGACTTTTTAGTGTATGGTGGTGAGGATACCTTTCGTTATCACTTGTTTAGTGAAGAAGAAAATGGTATGGGTTTAGGCGCGAAAGTTGTATTGGCTTTGTCTAAGACAATTAAACAATAAACCTGTTCCGTGCTGTACCTACTTCAATAATTTCTTTACTTCTATAGAGTTGCTAGCGCATTTGAGAAATGTATACGGTATCTTTGCTTAAGGAACTATTAGGCAAAATAGACTTCGAGGGGCTGCAGCCAAACTACCGACCGATAAAAACCTGAAGAGAGGAGGTCGTGGATCTTTTGCCCAGGTCGTTTCCAATGAATGCAAAATAGCGGTAGTGAAATGGTTTGACAACAAATGCGTCACGACGGCCAGTACTTGACTCGCAATCAGTGCACCAAGTGTTACGATACTGCAAAAATATAAAAAGCTGAGCACCTGTTACATGTCCAAACATTGTAAAAGAATACAACTGTTGCATGGGGGGTGTACAACCTTGCAGACATGCTTGTAGCTCTTTACAGGACTGAAATGCGAGCACATCGTTGGTACTCGTATATACCTTTATACTCTCAGGTTCTTGACATATGTGTCAATAATGCGTGGCTCATCTATCGTCGTGAAACAACAGATACGAAACAAATGAAACTGAAAGATTTTCGATATGCCATAAGTAATGATCTCATCACCTTTCAAAGAGCTAAGGAGATTTCTAAAACGTCCAGAGGTTCGCATTTTGTTACACCTCAAACATCTGATTATGGCCGATTTGATCAAATTCGGCACTTGCCATCATTTACTAATAAAGGCAGATGCAAAAATTGTTTCTAAAGTCAAACTAAATTCATGTGTGTAAAATGCAAAGATCGGCTTTGTGTGGTAGAAGGTCGTAATTGTTTTTATGATTATTACACAAAGTCAGGTTAATTATTTTACTAAACCAAACCAATTGTTTATGTGATATTATAGTATCACAATGTTGTTTGATCTAAAAGATCAAATTTAATTGTTGATATGACTGATTATTGATCTCATTATTGATAACATTTACCTATTAAGTATTAAATGCTATAATTATGTTAAACTACTATCTATTACAACTTTCATAATACATTTTAGTTGTTTTTGTTATAATTTAGTAGATTCAGATTTAAAACCCTCACATATTTGATCAAAACTGATTATTTTGGTGTCTTTATTGCTTATTTTTGATATATTTAACAAAAAAATCATTATTTAAAAACTTGTTTTTTTTTCCTGTACATGGCAATGTATATTTAAGTGCACACGCCTTTTCAATGGTGTTAACTCGTCGAAGCTGACAATGTGCATTTAAATACACATGCTTTATTTCCAAAAATACAATTTGTTAATTTTTTTTGTATTTTTTACATGTTTTTCATACCTAACATATGCGTTATATTTGGAAAATACAGCGATTATATACATTTAAAAAGCTTGTCAAGTATAGGGTTAAGAATATAAACAAACTCTTCACCTTTATAGTATAGGAATGGCTAGTATTAATTAATTTATCAATAATTGTATTTAGATTAATTTGAATCACTATCACTGCCCCTAAATAAAAAAAAAGTTAAAGAAAAGAATAACAATCACTACATATTATATAAAAAATAAATTTTAAAAATCAAAAAATTCCGCCTGCTATAAAAGATTGAAACAACTTAAACTTATTTTTTACTAGCTTTCGCCCGCGGCTCCGCCCGCGTGATGTCGGTTATCGCGATAAAAACTATCCTATGTCCTTCCCCCGGACTTAAACTATCTCCATATCAAATTTCATCTAAATCGGTTTAGCTGTTTGAGCGTGAAAGCGTAACAGACAGACAGACAGACAGAGTTACTTTCACATTTATAATATTAGTATGGATATATTACTTCAGTGCTTAGTTGAAAGACGAAAGGTAACGTAATAACTGTAACTACCGAAAATATAAGTGAAAATAGTTGATAACAAACTTTAAATCGCTTTATATCCTAAGCAGTTATTTTATATGAAAATTATTTATAAAACCTCATCATGATTTTTAAATACCTACACGATGGTACCCCACATGACATAGTTTGTTGATTTTATTTTTTTTCTCTTGCAATTTTGGATTTCGATTGCTGCCATGTCTTTAGTGACGATTGCAAGATTAATACGAATCGATTGACGTATGAATCATCATAATCGGTCCATGCGTTTGGTCTACATAGTGCCACAAAAGAACACACATACATACATACACGTCAAACACATTACCCTGCGCAGACGGGTAAAAAATAAATCTCTCATCGCTATATGTCTGTATGTTGGGGATAATCTTAAAACTACTAAACAGTTTAAAAGCGGTTATCACTATAGTTCCAATCTTTCGAATGGTTTAATACGTGTATCTAAATGGAGGAAAATGTGCAAATTCGGGGCGGGCTGCTTGTACTATAAATGTAATTTAAAACACAAAAAAAAATATCTTACGTTACTTCCAAATACTACAAGGCAAATTTAATCGTTGCCAATACAAAGAAAACAAAACGCGATCAGCCTTTACATAAAAAAATTCTATATTTGATTGACATCGACATGACAGTTTAATTCTTTATTTTTCATAGTAACACTTGTCTGACAAGATAAACCGCGTCTGCGTTTTCCAGTTAAAGATAATAATATACACAGTACTTTTAGTCGAATCTGTACATTAAAATTCACTTAGGATGCAAAACAACTCTTGTGATACGTCGGGATTCTACATGTACATGTAATGCCAAGTTCGCAAACAATAGGTAAAGCCGGAGAAAAGAACCTGGCAATAAAAACCCACGGCCACTCTTTTCAAATTGCCAATTTTACAATGTTTGAATGTTTAAAAACTTGATATGGGGGTAAGGTGCTGCGACTAATATACTATACACCATGTTAAAGGCCTGATGCATATTGTATTATCAAAAAGTTGAAACATGAGATAAAGCAAAATCAGCCTTAGTGGGTACAATATAGTAGGAGCATCTACTTACAACAAAGGTAAAAACTATATGTGCTTAAATATTGGCCAAAGTACTTGTAACGAATGATTAAATATAAAATATTAATTCTGAAAACAAAAGGAAGAAAGAATGGCCTTTATTTGTCACGCAGTATCTTTACTTACAAAAGTCAAATTATGCTCTTTATCAATGTGACAATTAAAACAAAGTGATAACAAAATTCACCCAAGCATATTAAAGTACCAAGGAGCAAGCAACTAGATCCATTTTTCCTTATCATTTAAATATTCATCCACTGTATAAATAACCTCTATGTATAAGATGATTTTTGACTATATTTTTGAACTTAATCACTGATAGACTCATAATACTAGCTGGTATCTTGTTAAATACTCTAACAGAAAGACCCATAAATGAATTATGAGTTTTATGTAGCCTATGATATTGACCTACTAATTTGTGTTTATTTCTCGTGTTCACCGTGTGAACGTCACTATTTTTGTGAGATAAATGCATGTTTGCAAATATATACGGAGATGCAACTGTCATTATACCTATCTCTTTAAACTTTTCTCTAAGAGAAACTCGTGCACCTAGTTTGTAAATCGCACGCACTGCACGTTTTTGAAGAATAAACATTATTTCAATATCAGCCGCCTTGCCCCAAAGCAGTATGCCATACGATATGACGTTGTGGAAATAACCGAAATAAACTAGCCTTGCTAGCCTGGTTTCCACATCGGTAAGCTGTCTGACTTTGCTAACAGCATATGCTGCAGAACTGAGTTTCCCTGCGAGACATGATGTTTGGGCGCCCCACTGTAACTTACTATCTAAAGTAATTCCCAAAAAAACCGTTGAATCAACAAAATGAATAACTTCATTGTTTAAAACAAGATTTGGACTGATATTTCTTACATTTATAAACTAAATTTAATACATTTGGTTTTTTTAGAATTTAAAAGCAAGTTATTTGATGTAAACCAGTCAAGAACTAATGCAAGGGACCTGTTTACTTCGTCAGAGCAATGATTTTTACGATTGGTTTTGAATATAAGAGAAGTGTTATCAGCAAATAGAACAATATCGCATAAGTTACTGGTAAAAAATGGCAGATCGTTTATATACACCAAAAATAGAAAAGGACCCAGAATTGATCCTTGTGGCACGCCCACACTCACTGTTGATCCGGACGACCTTATTCCGTTAATGTCAACATACTGCATTCGCTCACTAAGATAAAAAGCAACAAGATTAAGCGCTGTACCCGTAATGCCGTAATGCCTAAGTTTCAGCAAAAGTGTACTATGGTGCACAATCAAATGCTTTTGAGAGGTCGGAGAAAACACCAATGGCGTCCTGCGAGTTTTCCCAGGCACTATATATGTGTTCCATATTGTTCACTATGCAGTAGATTATTAGATTTAAAATGTGTTTTTAACTGCATTAGTATGGCCTTTTCAACGATTTTACTAATAGCAGGTGAGATAGAAATAAGTCTAAAATTACTAGGTTCGCTTTTTGAACCGGCTTTGAACAAAGAAATTACTTTACTGTGTTTCATTAAATCGGGAAACATGCCGGTATCAACACATCGATTAAATATTGTAGCTAAATGTGGTGCTATTTTAATTATAATGCAATTATTTATTTAACAGAAATACCCCATAAGTCTGCTGTCTTTTTGCAATTAACTGACTTAAATATTTTTATTATGTCATGCGGGTTTATAAAATTGAAACTAAATGGTACAGCACACTCTTTCACACAGCTTCTTACAAGTGATTGGGCTTTAGCCGGACATGAATTTAAGGAGCTGGTTGTATTTATAGGTATTTCAGCAAAGTTGTGAAATGTTTGCGTTAGATCTAAATTGTTTTTTACAATTTTATTACCAACACATAATTCAAAACTATGATCGCGTGGCTTGGCCCGCCCAGCTTCAGCATTGATTATGTTCCAAGTAGCTTTAATTGTATTCTCTGCTTGTTTAATATTTCTACCTAAATGTAAAGACTTGGCAGCAGCACAAGTCTTTTTAAATATTTTAGAATAATTTTTAACATAGTGAACAAACTTAGGGTCAAAATTATATTGCTTCATACCATATAATTCATACAACTTAGCTCTACTTATTTGTATGCCAGTTGTTGCCCAATCACAAAAACTAATTTTTCGATTTTTATAAAAAGTCTTAATTGTAAAAATATTATTAAATTCATATTTGATAATGTTAAACAAAGACGCGTAAAGGTAGTTCGGATCATCCTGACTAAAATCTATATTAGCAATACGGACAGAAACATTTGTAATAAATTTGTTTAGGCGGACTGTACTCATTAGCCTACATGTGATCTTGTTTACTTTAGCCACTGTATGAATAGGAAAAGTGACTTTCTGTCCACAGTGATCGGAAGTTAAATCACTCAATATGACATCATTATAATAGCTACAGTTGCAAAAAATATTTTCTAAGCATGTGGCAGAATGTGATGTGATCCTTGTTGGTGCACTAAACCAATTCTTCAAATTTAATAAGTTAAATAAAGTACATTATCTAATACACATAGGTGACTGTTCAAGTATATTAACCCTTAACCACCTGGCACCTATATTTGTCACACAACCACCTGATATACGTCTATGAGACCCTGGAGTAATGATAAACTCATTCATAAAATGTTGTAAGGTAAGGTTGATGTTTTTAATTAAAAATCAGTTTAGGAACTAATCAACTATTTATTAGAATACAAAAGGCACATGAATATCAAAAATATTTCTTGTAATATCAATTATATAATAAAGTTATGTTATTTTAAGCTTAAAACTAACATATTTGGAAAATGAGATCAATTATAAAAATCACATAAAATAGAAACTTCTCTTTGCTTTTTTTAAATTATTTAATAATCAATAATCATTTAAAAAATATAAAATTCTCCATAAACACAAAAAATAAACAAAATTGCAAGCAATTAACTTACAGTTTTTCACGGCAGTGTATACACATTTTGTTTGAACATTCCAAGCAAATAGGTGCTTTACATTCCATAGACTACGCTCGGAGTATCCCCAGACTAGCCGCGATATCCCTGCCCCGGTCCAGGTTTCTACAAATGTAGTTGACTGTGAATCTACTGGGCCGGATGCGGCGACTATAATAGTAAGTACTCAGTACAAAGTGGAGGTAAAGGCCGCTTTGGAATGTGCGCTTCACGAGTATCGGTCCACGCCCCATAATATTAGGCCACGCCTGCGTCGGTTGCCTATGCATAGACGGAACATTGAGCTGGTGTGTGCTCTTGATTCGCTATTATGGCTGTTGCAGCGTGTCGTATAGCAGGTATTATGCTTTTAGCTAGCAAGGTACGTCGTACCGGATTGGCAAGAAAGGATTAAACACCGTATTACCGAGGCAAGGGTTCTCATTGGGAAGTTGTCCTGCTTCAGGACCGGGAACACTCGCCCGAGAGGGATGTGCGTTGTGAAACGGGCATTCTTGGGGACTAGGATCAGCTCTCAAGATTATATGTTTCGTGTCACAGAGCGCATCGACTTCCTGAAGCAAAAAAATTATGCATGGGCAAACCGAATACGCAGGTATAAAAAAACGCGTGGACAGGTATAACGTGAACCGCATGTTCCAAAGGGACCAAAGGTGGGTGTATAAAGACTGGCGTCGAACGGACCAATGTGTGGGTGACGGGCATTTACCGAATGCTGAAGCGACAAGCTTGTTTTGGCGCAACATTTGGTTGGTGCCTGTCATAAACACAGAGGGGGAATGGATTCGTGACGTTGAACAAGCGTGCGAACTTATTCCAGAAATGGAAGATAACATTATTAATAGCACAGACGTAGCCAGTGTAGTCCGTTCTTTATCTAATTGGAAATCTCCAGGCCCAGACAGACTGCACAACTTTTGGCTAAAATGGCTACGCAGTTTGCACGCTTGTTTAGCATCAGAATTCCATTCCGCCCTAGAATCTGCGTCGCTCCCAGCCTTTATGACTAAAGGAGTGACCCACCTGCTCCATAAGACCGATAGTACCTCGGACCCTAGTAATTATAGACCGATAACTTGTTTACCAACGATCTATAAACTTCTTACATCCATACTGAGAGCTAAAATAAACAAACATATACACACAAACTCTATCATGTGTACCTCTCAGAATTGATGTAGAAGTGGGTCCCGGGGTACTAAGGAGCTCCTCCTAATTGATACGACTACTAGCCAGCGGGTTCGCTGCAACCGAAAGGATCTATCGGCATGTTGGATAAGAAGGTGTATGACTCCGTGCCCCATACACGACGCTTCTGAGGGTGCTGGAGTTGTATAAAGTTACTTCTCGAAGTCGTATATGGCGCAATGGAATCCGCTTCTTACCTATCCAGGGTGCCGAGGGATATTTGTATTCAGCAAGCATTTGATAGTGATGTAAAGAAAATAGCCGTGGTCTCATGACTACTTCCTCATACTTGAGAATGTACTCGTACTTTAATTAGTAAATTAAATAATACCACCTTAGATAATAGGTCAACAGTTATAGTATTATATGGTGACAGCTTCTCAGTCACAAAGAGAGACATAATTAAATTAACAGAAACTATTACATACATGCATGAAAAAGTAGGTTGTAAGTTTATTTTATGTAGTCTACCTTATTCACAGTCAGTATCTGATTTACAAAACAAGCATGTACAGAGCTTGAATCTTTTATTATATAACAGTACTTACTTACATAGTAAGTATATTTTATTTTTTGACACGAATAAATTTATTCGTAATTTTATTTTAACGAAAGATAGAATGTATCTTTCCACATTCTACAAAAGACAACTTGCTAAGTTATTAGCATTTAATTTACACCCTGACCTAGGTACAAACAGTACTTTGCAGGATTCATTTAGTGTTAGCAGTTCTACTTTGAATGTTATTAAGACTCCTAGTTTAAACTAGTAAGTCAGACAATGGACAAGCCCACAGGTGGTCTAACTGTAGTTCACCAAAATATTCAAGGCTTATCCAGCAAAATAGAGGAACTCGAATTGTTCCTTAAAATGCACAGTGTTGATATTTGTTGCTTAACTGAACATTGGTTGAAAACTAATGAACTGATATTTAATAATAGTTATTATTGTATGGTTAGTGCATTTATAAGAGAAAGGGCTATACATGGTGGGTCTATGATATTTGTATGCAACAATGTTAAATGTAAGGAACGCAAGGATATAGTACATCTGTCTGTTGAGCGTACTATAGAATTATCATGTGTGGAGCTGGAGAGATATATTATAGTTTGTGCATATCGACCACCACTGAGTGATTTTAACTTATTTGAATTTGTAATGGAAGATGTGCTTAAAAGGGTAAGTTACGGTATTAAGCATATAGTAGTGTGTGGCGACTTCAATGTAAATTTACTTGAACAATCATCTTTGTCTACCAGATTAGTTAACCTATTTAAATCATTTAATTTAGTGTACTTATTTAATGAACCAACAAGAATTACATCACATTCTGCTACTTGCTTAGATAATATATTCTGCAACTGTAGTTATTTTAATGAGGTAATATTGAGTGATTTAACATCAGATCACTGTGGGCAGAAAGTCACTTTTCCCTCACACACAGTGGCCAAAATAGATAAGATCACATGTAGGCCAATGAGTACGGCTCGCTTAGAAAAATTCAATTCTAACGTTTCTGCTAATATTACCAGTATAGATTTCAGCCACTCTGATCCAAACTATCTTTACTCCTCAGTGTTTAATATAATCAAAAGTGAATACAATAATATATTTAAATCAAAAACTTTTTATAAGAATTCTAAACTTAGCTTTTGTGATTGGGCAACTACCGGCATTTATAAAAGTAGAGCTAAGTTATACGAGTTATATGGTATGAAACAATTTAATTTTGATCAAAACTTTATTCAGTATGTGAGAAACTATTCAAAAACTTTTAAAAAAGCTTGTGCATGTGCCAAAGCTTTACTTATTAGTAGAAATATTAAAAAATCTGATAATAAAATAAAGGCCACTTGGAATATTATTAATTCGGAAAGCGGACGGGCAAAGCCTCGGGATAAAAGCTTTGAATTATTAATTAACAATAAGACTGTTACTGATAATTTAGACCTAGCACAAACTTTCAATGATTTCTTTGCTGACATACCACTAACCACAACCAGCTCCTTGAACGCTTGCCCAGATAAAGCCGAATCACTCTTGAGAGATAATGTGGATCAATGCAATGTACCATTTGCTTTTAAATATATATACCCCAGTGAAATAATTAAAATATTCAAGTCACTCAATTTAAAAAAAACTGCTGATTTATGGGGTATTTCAGTAAAATTAATTCACAGTATAATTACTGGCATAGCGCCACAGTTATCTATAATTTTTAATCAATGTGTTGATACCGGAATGTTTCCTGATCTGATGAAACATAGTAAAGTAATACCATTATTTAAATCCGGATCAAAGAATGACCCTAGTAATTTTAGACCAATATCCATCTTGCCAGCTATTAGTAAAATTTTTGAAAAGGCTATACTTATGCAGTTAGAATCACACTTTAATTTTAATGATCTACTGCATCCCGATCAATATGGTTTTACAAAGGGTCGCTCTACAATTGATGCAGGTACTAAGCTACTGAAACATATTTTTAGTGCCTGGGAAGATTCACAGGATGCCATTGGAGTGTTCTGTGATCTTTCTAAAGCTTTTGATTGTGTGGCGCATAGGACACTTCTCCTGAAACTTAGGCATTACGGTATTAAAGGTACAGCGCTGGATCTACTTGCCTCTTACCTAAGTGAAAGAATTCAATATGTTGATATAGGAGGAGTAAGGTCGTCTGGATCTCCAATTAGTATGGGCGTGCCTCAGGGATCAATACTCGGTCCCTTCTTATTTTTGGTATATATTAATGATTTACCATTTTATGTTAATAACTTTTGTGACATCATTCTATTTGCTGATAACACTTCTCTAATTTTTAAAATCGATCGTAAACTAGAAAATTTTGAGAAAATAAATAGAACACTCGCACTAGTTCAAGATTGGTTTACAACGAACAACCTACTTCTAAATCCCAAAAAAACTAAATGTATTAAGTTTAGTTTGCCAAATGTGAAAAGTACTAATACGAGTATAATTTTAAATAATGAGGTGATTAGCTTTGTCGACTCGACAGTTTTTTTGGGAATTACATTAGACAATAGGTTACAGTGGGGCACCCAAATATCATGTCTCGCAGGAAAACTCAGTTCTGCAGCGTATGCTGTCAGCAAAGTTAGACAGCTTACGAACGTAGAAACAGCTCGACTAGTATATTTTGGTTATTTTCACAGCGTCATGTCCTACGGCATATTGCTTTGGGGCAAGGCGGCTGATATACAAACTATTTTTATTCTTCAAAAACGTGCAGTGCGTGCGATATATCAACTAGGAGCACGAGTTTCCCTTAGAGAAAAGTTTAAAGAGATAGGCATTTTGACAGTTGCATCACAATATATATATGCAAACGTTATGTTTGTAAAGCAAAACTTACATTTATATAACAAAAATAGTGATATTCACTCTGTGAATACAAGAAATAAGCACAAATTGGTAGGTCGATATCATAGGCTTCATAAAACTCATAACTCATTCATGGGACTAGGTGTTAAATTTTTCAATAAAATCCCAGTCAGCATATCAAGTCTACCAGTAAATAAATTTAAGAATGTAGTCAAGAGACATCTTATACAAAGAGCTTACTATTCAATCGATGATTATTTAACTGATAAAGATAAATGGATGTAGTTCGTTGCTCCCTATTAATGTATTGGGTTGTATAGTTTATTGCATTTTACTAGGTGAATATTGTTGTCACAGTTTGATAATGTTACTTAGGTACTAGTTAAGAAAACGATTTACTTTTGTAAGTAAAGATTCTGCGTGATAAATTACGGCCATTCTTTTCTTTCCTTTGAAAAACATGTATACTTATTCATTAAGTAGCAGTAAATTGGCCAATATTTAAGCACATAAAGTTTTTACATCGTAAGTGGATGCTCCTACTATGTTGTGCCCATTGAGGCTGATGTATCCGATCTCGTGTACTCTTCTAATATTAATGACCTCTTTTTTTTGCATCAGTCCTCTAATATATGGTGTATAATATAATGGTGGCAGCACCTTACCTGCATATACAGTTTATAAACAGAGAAACATTGTAAACATTGGCAATTTGAAAAGAGTGGCCACGAGTTTTTATTGCCTGTTCTTTTCTCGGGCTTTACCTATTGTTTGCGAACAGGCATTACCAGTAAATGTAGAATCGACTTTTCACAAGTGTAGTATTTTGCTTCCTAAGTGAATAAATGATTTTTATTATTTTTATTATTACTGTTGTGTTTCTGATAGCTCAAGTATGAGTGTACAATTATTTTATTGTACATTAATTTTCACTAATGTCTGTCTTAGAGGTGAGTATAAATTCGTAATTTGAGCATTGAGCTCCTGAGTGTGTTCGTCATATATAAATCTGTTAGCAACTATTTGTTCATACCAGGAATCCAGCTGTGACCGTAGTTTGTTTGTTTAATGACTTTTAGACAATGTTGTAAGTTTTCCAAACCGTGCACATTTAACGTTAAGATTGTTAATTACTTTATTTAATTTTGAATATTTTCTACGTTTTTTATGGCTAAGTAACTTAAAGTTATTTTTTTTACACATTTAACACCTAAGATTTTACTGAAGATATTTTGAGTTGCTTGACTGTTTGTCACCTGTATTGTTTATTTTTAAAAATTAATGGTCATATATATCATATTCTAATTTTACATTATGGCTCCTGAACTTTGTTTAGATGTCACTGCAGTCACCAAAACTTTTCACTTCCGCTGCGAGACGTTCACGCTTATCTTTTATATCCAAGTTTTTGATGTGCAGGTCTGTCAATTGTTTTTTCAGGTCACTTACTTTCTCATTGATCCTCACAATTTTCTGTTTACATTCAGAGTGCTCCGTCAATAGTTGCATGGTGTCTTCTTTGCATTTTTTCAACTCAAGCAACGCTAATTTCGGCTTGTTTTTAATATCCCTACCTTTTACGTTATGGGTTATAATGTGAATATTCATTGTCTCAACTGTAGTTTTGTCCACTTTACTCCTGTAATACAATAAACAAAGCTAAGTACAAAAAAGAACAAAGTTTAAACAATAAAAATGAGAAGTGGTAGGTAGAATTTATGTAAGATTAAAGAATACATACAATGGAAGAATTTGGAAAACATTTGCTAAAATTCTATAGTTGAATGATTAAAAAGATAATAAAGACGATAACAACACAAAAGTAGTAGATTCACAGTGCTAGTGGATTTTTAAATTCTTGAGTGTGAGGTAGGTATTCAAAACTTAGTAAACTATTGAAGAGTAACATACAAAGTTAGTAGTTTAAATAAAGTTAGTTGTTTAATTGTATATCAATTTTGTATGTAATCGAGTAGGTGCTTCCACAATTTGTCAAGCAGAAAAAGATAAAAATCGGTGCCAGTGAGCGAATGACGAAGCTCATGCACAGATAGGACATGTATTTCGATCCCTCCTACGTAGACTATGGTAACCCCAAAATGACAACTTTACAGGAGAGCTGTTTAAATGTACAAAGCTGTATAAAATTTTACATTATACAGCTATTTACTTAAAACTTACTATGTTGGCTAGATAAATAAAGAATTTTATAATTATATTAAACTATATGAGAATATTTTACCAGTTTTTGAGACATTGATGTTACTACATTTTACACCGTGTTATATTATAATTAACTTATCGTAAGTATTACATACTATTTTCTACGTGGAAAAGTAAATTATTTTTAGTATTGTATGTAACACTTACTATAATCTTCATCGTTATTTAACTATTGATTTTAATTGTATGTAGGACTTACTATAATTTACGTTGGGATACTTGAGACTTCTAAGTAAAAAATAAAACTCAGAAATTAATATTATTAAATCAACTTTTATTACAAATAAAGAGTTTTAGGAAACATACAAAATTAAAAAAATAAACTTAGAGAAATTACTATAATTTTAGTCCTTAAATGTTTTTTTTATAATAAGCTTTCTCTATAAACCATAAACTTTTGTACTTTATAAACATAATATGATTGAGATAAACAGTTCCATAGAAACTTACCTATAAAATGAATCTTAGGTATATTATTATAGGTACTTGTATTAAATATGAAATAAAAAAACAAACAATTTGGAAATGGAAACTATAACTAAGCAATTACAATTAACTATGTTTGATATTTTTTTGCTACAAATTACCTACTAAACTTTAAAGACTTATGATTGAGATCAACAGTTCCATCAGTCTTCCATCAATTATAAAGTAACTATAACAACTCAGGAAAAACATAATAATCTAGTCACAGTGGAGCTTAGATATTTGTAAAAGATAAACAAAATACGAAACAATAACTATAAAGACAATCTGATGTCGACAAACAAAAATTTTAGTCAGAATCTGTATCAGATGAGGAGCGACCATTGCCTTCTTCGGTAAAAGGAAGACTTTTAAAGTAATCATAGTATGTTTTAGGTATAACACCACTTTGACAAAGGCTATCTAAGTCAGTTTTTTTGGCTTTAGGTATTGGCAGCGGTCCGTTATATAATGCAGGAATAGAAATCAAGTTACATTTTTTTTTTGCTCTAGTATTGGTATTAAGAGCAAGCGTAAAACTTTCATTACTAGATAAATCATATTTATAATATATTTTTAAAGGTTCATTATATTTCACATGTACTTGTTTTATTTTATTCCACTCAATTTTTTGTCCGTTTATATTTTTAGACCAATTGCGACCTTGCAATAGTTGTTTGAAATCAAAGAAATCTGAATAGCACATTTCCTTCACTATATAAGGACGGCCGTTTTGCTTAACCCACCGCACTAAGCTATACCATTCTAAGGGCGTATAAATTATTTTATTTTGTGAGCCTCTCTCTATTAGCGAATGAACACTGTCGCCTTCATTACATGTATGGCCCTTCTCTAAAAATGTATGTGTTATACTTATTTTATTTTTATTAGAAATATATGAATAGAAAGCATATACAATCCTATTCCGGTTTTGACCCGCACAATTGTCTGAAAAAAACCTGAAATCTTTACAACCATTCTCTACTTTGTATTCTACAAACTGTAATAAGCAACTTGCTACCTCATTTGCGCCTCGTTTACCTTGCCCCTCGTGCCACATGTAGTTAGTACCTTCTTTTATGCCTAAGTCAAATAAGGTAAAATTAAAAACAGACAATTTTCTTTTGTAATATAGAATGCTAACACCTTCGCCACTAGGTGCATTCAAAACTTTTTGAAAATCAAATGTTGCTGTCACAATCTGACCTTGTGATTTTTTCGCCTCTGTTTTATGAGTCTCTTTTAGTTCGCGTGCAATTTTCTTGTTATTAAGATGTGCTTGATGAATTTCCTTTTCCTCATGGGATGGGCTATCTTTATTATCAAATATATGACACTGATCACATCTATCCTTTTTGGGTATATATAAACTTAGCTTAAAATTTTCATTAACCAAGTCACGGTATTGCCTTTCAGTTTCAGCTCTAGTGGAGTACATTGTCAAATCAAACCATTCGTTATATAATTGAAATAATCTGTTAAAAGTTAAATTGCTATCTAAATATAACTTCGTAGATTTTTTTCTAATGTAGTGAGACTCTACTGGTGCTAAAGACTTTATGTGGTCACAAACACTTTTTTTCATGTCTTCAGTTATCTTAACTACATGATTTTTATGCTTGCCTCTCTGGTCAGGAGTCAACACACCAGAGTTGTAGTGTCTATTTTATTTAGAGATGTATAAACAAACTGTTCGCTTACTGAAAACGTAGATAAAAACATTCTCTTACATACATCGATATAGGAAACATTAATAAAGTTTGGTCCCGGTAATTTGTATTTTAATGTATATTTACGATTGGATGGTTTATCTGTGTAAACTCTTCGTTTTCCTTGTTTAGTAATCAAATTCGCAACGTAACTCCATTGCAGGTATCGGTTACCTAACCCCCAGAAACTCGTAAATATATTTAATCGCTGTAGCTCACTAATCTTCTCACGGCACTTCATGCGACATGTTAGTGGACACGGTGCACCCATTGTCTTTTGAGGCCTGGTAGTTCCGTTCCGACTTTTATACTCCTTACCTGCGTTTCTTAAAACTTTTCTTTTCACATCGATCCATTCTGAAACATGCTTCTTTCTAATATTTCCTTTATCTTGCCGTGGTTTCCTTTTGTTAGAAACAGGTGTAATATTTACAGATGAGCATGAGAGTGGGGTATTTACTTGAGGAGTGGAAACAAAGCTAGTTTCTGATAAAAGAGTTGATTCTATGGAGACAATGTTATCATACATAAAATCTTCGGTTTGTTTTGGAACAAACCAGGGACAGAAATCATTGTTACAGACATTGTCAAGATGATTAATTTCGCAATTTATTGAAGGGCATGGAGTATTCAAAGTACGATCTTCATTAAACGAAACGGTTTCCGAAGCTGGAATGTAACATTCTTGAATTGGTCTGGCAGTATAACCTAAAATAGAAGAAAATTAAGCATGCAAAGAATATAGATATGAACCGAACCGCCTTTGTACACTGGTTTTAATTGTAAATAAAGAATTAATTAAATAAATAAATATAGATATTAACTCCTTATTGAAGACTTTTGACAGAGATGATACATAAAAAGGGGTGCATTAATGACAAACATTGCTATATAGCAGTATAATTAGCCAACCTTTTCGCTAGTAGCAATCTCGTGCAAGTAATGGCTTGAAGGGCAAAACAAAAATAATATTAGATAACAGTCCATAATCCTTTTAATAAAAAAGCACCCACACGATAATAAGTCGAACCCATTAAATTTGGTTAAATATTATACAAAAGAATAGATTCATTTGAGCCACACATATTATTTTCGATAAAAAGATTTAAAAATTATAAATAAAATGTATACGTACTGTCAGGGATTGATTCGTCAGAAGACTCGACGAAATTATTAATTATCGTATCAGCGTAGACATGTACTATACTGTTAATCTCCCCAAAGTCACGAGCAGTAGGTGAACTGGCAGAGTCCTCAAGTATGTCCATTATGCTATCTATGGCCTCTATATCAGCCCCCGGGGGTAACGGAGATTCTAAAACCAACAAAAATTAATGTATTACACAAAAAAAATACGATTTCGTGTCACGTAAAGTATCGTATGTTATTATCGTATGTTAGTAAAATATGGTAAGTATTACATACTATTTTTTTTATGTATGTTTCACGGCGTAAAATATAGTAAGTATTTTTACTACATCGATATTACGTAACTATTCCCATGTAAAATGTAGCAAGTGCCACATAAGACAAAATAAATACACTGACTTCCGACGTATATTATTGTAAGTATTCCTTACGATAAAACACACCGGAGAAAATGAAATAAACCATTTATACACGTAAATTTATTTCTCTTTTCCTCATAAGTATAAAAAAATAAAATGAACATTCACTAATCTAGTAATAAGGTACAATTTACATAAATACATGTTATTTACCTGGATTTTCTTCTTTCTCTTCATTAAGATCAGAACTTCTGACGGCTAAATTAAATATAGTTTTGGACCTTGATGAAATTTTTCTGAAAAATTTGGAATTACTACCACTATTCATTGTTACCACAGAATTTTGAATTCGAATAATAACGGTAACACGAAATCAGAGCAAACACACTACACGCGTGGTATCGACCGGCGTGAACGGTCGTTACTAACAGATACGATGCGCGCGCGATCAGTGAAGAGCCCCCCTCGCCCCGCGTTAACTGTCGCTTCGGTTGTCACGATACTTCGCGCCGGTTACATTCAGAAGTTACTGTATACGGCCTAAAAAATAGACTTCCTTAAGGATTTCTTTAAAAATATTTTTTGTAGTGATTCTATAGTACTAGAATAGATTATTTTCTGAAATAAAACAAAAAATGACTTTTTGTGGATTACCACATTGTACGTAGGAGGTATCGATTTATGTGTTTATGGAGTAATATCAAAAAAATCAAATAGTATGGGCGTGCCTTAGGGATCAATACTCGGTCCCTTCTCAATCTTGGTATAAATTAATGATTTACCATTTTATACTAATAACTTCTGTAACATCGTTTTATTTAATGACGACACGTCTCTAGTTTTTAAAATTAATCGTAAAATAGAAAATTGCCAGTGAGCTATTGACGAAGTTCATGCACAGATAGGACATGTATTTATGTGCTTATGGAGTAATATCAAAAAAGTCAAATATCAATTAGTATGGGCGTGCCTCAGGGATCAATACTCGGTCCCTTCTTATTCTTGGTATAAATTAATGATTTACCATTTTATACTAAAACTTCAACATCATTTTATTTAATGATGACACGTCTCTAGTTTTTAAAACTTATCGTAAAATAGATTTATTTTACGAAAGAAATAGAACACTTGCACTAGTTCAAGATTGGTTTACAGCAAACAACCTACTTCTAAATCCCAAAAAAACTAAATGTAATAAGTTTAGTTTACCAAATGTGAGAAGTATTAAAAAACAAGATAACTAGCAATGTGGGATTGAGTCCCACATTACTAGCAATATTTTTAACACCTCCAACTAAGCTCAAAGGCTTGTGTTAGGAGTGGGTTCACGTGGGGTGCTAAGTGCCGGAAAACCTCCTCGTGATGCACCCTGGGCAACGTGTGCCGGTGGATTCGCGGCTTTTCGCGAAACCCCCGTCACAAGGGTCACTGCCCGTGTGGACCTTTATTTCCCCCATACTCGTGGGAACAAAATGGACGATAATAAACTTAAAAACATTTTTAATAGGAGGAGGAGCCCAAGGCTCGTGGAAGGAAATAGGGAGGTAGAGACAGTGGAAGTGGACGCAACAAGGAGTGGGGGCAATTTGTCCCGAGAAGTGACCGGCCGTTTAAACGGTTCCAGAACCTCAGTGACGTCTGCGTCACTGGATAGTCTGTTGCGCTCTGGCCGGTTCGGCTCAGAATCCTCGCTAAGCTCAGCGGTTAGCGATATGGACCAGTTGGTGGATGACTGCCGCGCTCGACAGCAGAAGCGTGGAGCCTCTCCTGGAGACGGTGAGAACCTTCCTGAGGTTGACCTTGATGTCACTAGGAAAGTTCACTCCTCCCAAAGAGGGGGATCTGTGGCTAGGTTTGCCCGGCCGCAGACACCCCCTGCAAAGACGGCTGTCAATGTGACGCCGGTCGCTACAACATCCAGTGTTTTCTCTAGGCGGGAGGCCTATAATCGAGGCCGTACAAAAAGGGAACTGGTGGCTGAGGACCAGGTCCAAGAGCTGTTAGGTGGACTCCAATCTACGGGAGGGGCAAATGTACTGAAAACCGCGGAGGAGCTCAAGAGCTCGGCAGCCGCTTCAATAGCGGTCATCACGGAGGTGGCCTCTAAGAGTAGAAACCTCAAAGGCACCTTCGTCAAGGGACTGAGAGAGTCCGCCTCTGTGCTGACAAAAGTAGTGGCGGCGCTGTTCGAGAACAACACCCACATGGAGGGAGAGCTGAAGATACTCCGCGCTGAGATAGCCCAATTGCGGGCTGATTTTGGAATGATTAGAGCCGGTTCTGCCCCGGCCTCAGTCAGCGCTGTGCCGCCCGCTCATGTCCCGGCTCATAGAGGAGAGCGGCCTGGATGACTCCTTTACGGAGGCACAGATGAGGCAGCTCTCACTCCTCTTCAGGGGCCTGATTGACGCGCGCCTAGAGGGCATTAAGGCACGCCTGCCCCCGGAGCAGAGTTGTCGGCCACCGCTCGCGGCGTCCAGACCAAAGCTCCCTCAAGGGCCCTCAATGGTACCTAAGGCGCCACCTCCACGTGCAGGGGGACGCGCCGTGGCTCTTGCAGCAGCGGCTGCCTCAGAGCCGGCTGTCCGTCGCCCAGCGCCTGCGTCCGCTCCGGCCACTGCCCTCTCTTGTGAGGAATGGCAAACGGCGGGGAGCAGGAAATCGCGGCGCCGGAAGAAACAGAGAGCCGCTGCCGCCTCCACTGTGCAGGAGGTCACTGCCGCCTCCTTTTCGCGGGAGACCGCTCCGGTGAAAAGAGGCAGGAAGAGGCCAAAGCTGTCTCCGCCGAAAACGGCAGCTGTCCTTGTGACGGTGTCGCCGGAGGCGGAAAGCAGAGGCGTTACTTACGCCAGGCTCTTTAATAACGCGAAGGCCGCTCTCTTAGCTGCGGAGGGCGTAGAGGTCAGGTTCCACCGCTCGCAGACCGGGGCTAGGCTTTTTGAAGTTCCAGGGGCGGAGGGAACAAAGAAAGCCGACCTGGTGGCGGAAACGCTTAGGCGTCTCGCGGTAGGCGAGGAAGGCGTAAGAGTCGTCAGGCCGATGAAGTGCGCGGAGTTACGCGTCTCCGGCCTGGACGACTCCGTGACGTCTGAGGAGGTCCGGGAGGCAATAGAGCGAAGGCTCAGTGCTCTCCCGCCCGGCGGAGTTGGTGCGGCGTGGGCGCGTTGCCCCGTCGCCGCGGCCAAAACTTTGGGAGAGGCAGGCCGGCTCCTCGTGGGTGTCTCTGCAGCGAGGATCACATCCTCGAGGCGAGGCCCGCAAGGTGCTTCGGGTGCATGGGCGCAGGGCGTTTGCGCCCTCAATGCACCAGCGGCGTGTTCCGCCGCTCCCCACTGCCCCTTGTGCCCACATGTTGGGAAGGGCAGGCTGCAAGCCTCCCTAGGCGACCAAGCCGCCCCCGGGACGGGCCGAGCTGCAGCCGATCCCTGCACCTAGGCTCCGGTGCGGATGGAGGAGGGTGGGGACGAGGTGCCTTCCCATGCCTCTACACCCTCCACCTAACGGACTCCCTTAGCCGTGCTCGCTCCTCGCCCCTGTCGTCAGTGATAGGGGTACCGGATGTGTTGCGCGGTGACGGGTCTAGGACGCGGTCGCACCCTCCTGCGAGGACTTTACCTCGTGGGGGGAGGTGACGGGGCTAGTCTGCCTCGTCGCCGGCGAACCGAGCGATGTCGAGGCGCGGTCGCGCGTAACGTCGTTTGGTGGGGCTGTAGGCGTGATGGACAGGGAAGTTTCCCACGCTCGCGGCCTTTCGCGATGGCAGCGTTCTGTGTGTACCCAGGACGCCGCAGGAGCAGCGGCCATAAAAAAAAAGGAGTGGGTTCACGTCAGTAGGATAATGGGTTGAATTCGAATCCGCGACCTAATGATTACGAGACCGATGCCTTAGCCATTAGGCTACAGCCGCTTAAAAGTATTAATACAAGTGTAATTTTAAATAATGAACAGATAACTTTGTCGACTCAACAGTTTTTTTGGAAATTAATTTAGACAGTAGGTTACAGTGGGGCACCCAAATATCATGTCTCGCAGGAAAACTCAGCTAATTCAAAGTTAGATCGCCTATGAATATAGAAACAGCTCGACTAGTATATCTGGGCTATTTTTACAGCGTCATGTCCTACGGCATATTGCTTTGGGGCAAGGCGGCTGATATACAAACTATTTTTATTCTTCAAAAACGTGCAGTGCGTGCGATATATCAACTAGTCCCTAGTTGATATATCGCACGCACTGCACGACGAGCATGAGTTTCCTTAGAGAAAAGTTTAAAGACATAGGCATTATGACAGTTGCATTACAATATATATAATAAACTTACATTTTATAAAACAAAAGTAGTAATATACACTCTGCGAATACAATAAATAAGCACAAATTAGTAGGTCAATATCATAAGCTTAATAAAACTCTAACTCATTCATGGAACTACGGTGTTAGATTTTTCAATAAAATCCCAGTCGGCATTTCGAGTCTACCAATAAATAAATTTAAGAGTTTTACTACTCTATCGATGATTATATAACTGATAAAGATAAATGGATGTATTATGATTCTTTGCTCCTTATTAATATTTTTTATTGTTGTATTTTACTTTTAAGAATATTGTTGTCGTCTTTTCAAAATTTTACTTAGTTATTAAGTCATTAAAACGATTTATTTTTGTAAGTAAAGATCCTGCGTGATAAATTTAGACCATTCTTTTCTTTCTTTTGCAAATTATTTAAAACTTCATCATTATTTAGCAGTAGTTTGGCCAATATTTAAGCACATGTAGTTTTTACATTGTGAGTGGAAATATGAATAGAAGTACTATGTTGTACTTCTATTCATATTTTTATTTTTTGTTTTTGTATCAGTCGTCTAAAATTGTGTTTCACTGATGTGTATAAATTTTTGTCGCCAGTATTGCAAATATTGCTACCACCAGGTTCGTGCATCTGACGTAGAAGGTAAAATACAGGAGTGGCGCAGGGAACTCATCAATAAAATATGTCTATCACTCAACGTGTTTATTAGACTGTAACACAAAGTACATATAGCACGATATCGGTCCTATACTTGAGAGGACATTATGGGACGGCGTTATGTAAGCGACTGTCGAGCCCCGAAACTGAATGCACGTTATCGGTTATTTCCCGTGAAAATGAAACACTTTAAGAAATATTAAGTAAACATAGACCGCTATAGGTGTTTAGTGTAATGGTGGCAGAACCTTACCTGCATATACAGTTTATAAACAAACAAACATTGTAAACATCGGCAATTTGAAAAGAGTGGCTGCGAGTTTTTATTGCATTGTTCCTTTCGCTGGCTTTACTATTGCTTGCGAACAGGCATGTAGTATGTACATGTAGAATGTGCATTTGCATGTGTCTTTTACAAGTGTAGTATTTTTTTTTATGTGATTGATTTGACATAATTATGTATTTAGAATTACATTATTTTAAAATCGAAGTAATCGGTCCGTCTGGTTTTAAATATTTTAATATTTATTTTTTTGTTGTTTTTAGTTTTGACCTCTATACTATACAAAATATTTTCATGCATTTTTTCCTGTTAGGTGTTTGTGGCTTATTTTGTAATTATGCTTTTTTTCCTTTTTATGTTAATGGTTTTTTTAGCCTGGTAGAAATGTGATACAACTGTGACTGAAAAATGAAAACGTTAAAGACACTATTTACCTCTGTGTGAACACAAGAATGCACGTAAATGTAATTTTTAAGCATTAATGATGTTGTATAACTACAGATACACAACTTAATTAAAATGAAGATGGTAGCGTAGAATACAATGTCCTTCACAATTATTTAAACATTGATAGTAACTAAATTTAAAGCAAATAAAGTATATCATATTAATAAGTTATCTTATTTTCCGGAAAAAACTGATTTCAAACTATTTCCTTCTGCCAGTATTTTATAACTTAATATTTTACGTAGAACTGATAACAGATTTCAGTTTAAATCACACACATGAATCACAATGTTTGCCATTGCTACTTACCCCAAATATACTTATTATACAAAAATGACATAGGTTTATTATTTATACAGGATGATCGAAAATATTCTGTGAGAAAATGAGCGTATAAACACTAGAAAACTGCAAAACTCACAAACTGCTGTTTCAGAAACAATTTATTACGTAATATGATGATTATTCACACAGTCAACCATCAGCAGAAACAATTAAATGTGTCGAGAAATCGAACATAATATATATATACCTACTCTAATGATTTAAAGCACGCCTTAAATTTTATTCCGAATTTGTAACTGTTCAAGACAATTAAAATAATTATTTCATTGTTACTTACTTTGTGTACAAGCGTTGATATTTTTTTAAATTTAATAGTTTAATTTACTTTTTCTTTGTATACCCCGTGCTTTGCGTCCTTCTCCAGCTTTGAACCCTTGACAAGCTTTGGCTACCATACGTACTCATTACTTATTCACAGATGGCCCTACATCAAGTTTCTTTACATTTTTTGAGGGTAAGGTATCTACTACAAACCTCTCTCTGCATACCTGTTGTAGATTTATTAGCAGTACAAATATTAGAGATAATATTTTCTATAGTAGCATATCTTAACGTATTGTTTGAAAGTAGATAACGTTTGATAAAATTATATCACGGTCAACAATGGTAGTATAACGTTCAGAAATTTTGCACAACAGTTGAAAACGGAAGTTCCTGATATAAATAGACGCGGGACTTAAATTGTGTTACGATTTTGAAAACAAACCAGGATATTATGTAAAAGAGGAATAGCCCAAGGATACAACTTAGTTCCCTTATAAAAGCTTCGTAATGTTTAATCATAATGAGCAATAACCAAGAGGTCAAAACTAAAAACAACAATTTCAAAGGTAAGTTTAGTTTGAGCGTCCATTTAAATATCAACGCCATGTCGCAAATTTTACTGTCAAAGCTTTGCATTTACCAGTTTAAACTAGTTTAATTTGTCACCTGATAGATTAATTACAATGTAGCTTTACTTGGATTTATTCCAAACGAAATGTTTGTTTCTGATTACACTTGCTATCACATTGTAGAGTTCCAAAATTTATGACAGTGATTTAGGAGTCATATCAAGATTAAAATTAAAACAGACGTTTTTAAAGTCACTTTAACCTTAAAAAAATGGATTTAATTCAGCATACAAAATAAATAATATGGAGTGTGTCAGAATCAGTGGTAAATTAATTATTTTTTGTTTTTAAATTATAAGGCACTAGCTGTCCCGCGCAACTTCGTATGCGTAAATTTTCCCCGTTTTTGCAACATTTCTCGTCGCTGCTCCGCTTCTATTAGTCGTAGCGCGATGTTATATAGCCTATAGCCTTCCTCGATAAATGGGCTATGCAACAAAAAAGAATTATTAAAATCGGTCCAGTACTTTTTGAGTTTATTCGTTACATACAAAAATACAAATCTTTCCTCTTTATAATATTAGTGTAGAAGTATAAAAAAAAAAATTCTTTGATACAGCCACACCAGCAGGTGTGGCTGTATCAAAGACACGGCCATGTGTTGTATGCGAATACGTTATTGAACTGTTCGGCAAACTGTTATAAAAACTGGGCCAGAGCACGTCGGCCCATGACTCAATGTAGGGTTCCGTAGCTGAAAAAATACGATTTGAAAATGTGCGCCAGCATAATACCGTATCTGGACCATGGCACTTACGTTTTTTTGTTGAGAAGCGCAGTTTTTCAACAATAACTCAAAGACATTTTTTTTTTTTATTAATTTTACAGAAGCTTACAGACAAATAAACGGGTAATGACACTTGAAGCCACGCTCGGTCTTTCAATGCCACGTTTAAAATGTTGGACAGGGTCTCGTAGATAATTTTATCTAGTTTATCCAAAAGCCCCTGATGTTTCCAAAGTGGAGTTGATCTAAGTATGTAAGTGAATTTAGGAACGAAGAGACAATATCAAACGATTGTAAAAGCTAAATGTATATTAATTTAAAGTAGTTTGTTTTCTATGAAGTATTCATAGGACTCCTCTAAAATCGGGGACCCAAGTAGTTGAAAAGATTCATTATCTAAAATTTTTAGATTAGTAGCCAATAAATTAAATTTAGAAATAACCAAATCTTTATTTTATCATTTATGAAAATTTCACATTTACTAAAATTTAACCAAATATTAAATTTTGAATTTAGTTGCCGAAATATGGGATTAATCGCTAAACTAAAAATGACTGGCCCAAGAGGATTACCTTGTTGGCATCCAAGCGATGAACTTAAAAGATTTTCCTTATATACCAATTTTGAGGGGTGTCTATAACACTGTCAGAGATAATTATTTTGGGGCTGTGCCAACAAAGTGTCCCGGTTGACTGAATTGAAGGCGTTCTTCACGTCATCCTTCAAGATGACTTCTGCAGTACCTGATCCAAGGTATGTGGACATGACATGTATGGCCCCTCGCGAACCGAAACCCAATTGAATGGGCTGAAATGTGCTCGATAACGTGTCTCGATAAAATGTGCAGCACATTTTGGCTACTATACGCCGGAACGTACACCCTACGGCGATTAGACGAATACCACCATAATTCTTGCGGAGGGCGCACAAATTGGCCCCATACAATATATCAATAATGGTCTCGTCCACATCGCCGGAGAGCATAAGGTTCATTAGCGCCGTCAGCTCTTTCAAGAGGGCATCACCCGCTTCTCCGGCGCCTGAACACAACAGATCTTTGAGGTGTTGCGGTGTCAAACCGTCAAGACCACCGGCAGAACCACTTCTGAAAGAGCCGACGGCGTTCAACACGTCCTTGGTCGTGACACTGAGGCAATCGGCATCAGTGTCGGGTGGGTCAGGGAAGGAAAGGTCATCTCTTGGCGCTGGATGCTTGCTCTGCAGACCCGCGAGCGTTTCTGCAGAACAAGGCGCCACCACGTCGCTGCTAAATAATAGCCTAGAGGCTCCCCTAATATCACCTTCCCTTAGTTTTGATTCAACGTCATGGATATAGAATTTTTGTGAAATGTTATCAAATCCGCCTCGAAAATTGCTTTTAGACTATAGTAGTTTTCTTTTATTTGCGTTGTGAGAGATTTTTTGTTAGTATGATCAATTTTTATATGTAATATTCTGTAAGGGAAAGTGAGCAGTTGTTCCCAAGCCCTTTGAGAGTTCTCCCGGAGTACCAGACTTATGCAGTGGGTCAGATTTTGAGCCACTGAAGGTTTCGCACCGTGGGGAACTCTCTTTAAAACCGGGACCGAATTTTTATATTTTGATAAAGTCTGCCAGAAGGGAATTTGCGAAGATGAAAGTTCAGAAAAGGTTTGAACCAGGGTCGGAAGCACATTTTGGGATTTGTGGACTCTACCAAAATGTACTTTCAAGCTCCGTTCGCCCTTAAAGAACCGGGCCTGGGGAGATTTAGGGCAGCGCACTAGGGATGTGGCAGGTTGACTTACACCCACATCACTGCCGCTATGGTTGTGCAACATGAAAAATTAACTTGCTCTCTTTTTTAACAATAAATATTTGAATAAATACAATGCACAAAAAACACTCAAAAAAACGTTTTTAAACTTGTCATTTTTTTTGACACGGCTAGTCACTGCCGCGCAGCCGCGTCGTGGATGGTGAGCTCCGCGCATGTCTCACCATAGATTTGCGCCAGACGACGTCGGGAACACCTCCATGGGAACACCATTTAGTTTTTGGATGTTTTATAGGCACTGGTCAAAGAGATTTTAACCCTTGATGATGTTTGAGATGCGGCTTAAAATAATAATCCCCGGTGAAAACAAAATTATTTTTGTCTGACACACTTGAATGGAATCCAAATTCGTATTCTGAATGATTTATTAGCTGGCTAATTTAATCTTTATTTTCTTTCTTTTAATATTTATGTGTTTGTGTTTTATCATCATCTCGTTGATGAATAATAGGACTATATATTTGGATAGATATTAGACCAAAAATGGAGTATAATTTTTTAAACAGAACTCAGTACCTAAAGCATCAATCATCAATTTGTTTGTTTGTATTGAATAGGCTCCGAAACTACTGGACGGATTTGAAAAATTCTTTCATCGTTGTGAAGCTACACAAACCCCGGGTGACTCTCTAATTGCACGCCACTTTATTCTATCTTCGGCGTTTCGCATCCAGCCCCTGCCAGCCGTTTTGCGTAAATCATCACTCCACCTGGCCTGAGGGCGTCCTACACTACGTTTGCCGAGGCGTGGTCTCCACTCAAGAACTCGTTTACCCCAACGGTTCTTTGGCTAATATGGCCAGCCCACTGCCACTTCAGCTTATTTATCCAGTGGGCTATGTCGAGGTTCTCTGCCGGATCACCTCATTTTTTATTTTGTCTCTAAGAGAAACTCCGAGCATCTCCCTTTTCATACCGCCAGTGTCGGCTCCGTATGTCATGACGGGTAGGACGCACTGGTTGAAGACTTAAGTCTTAAGGCATTGTGGGATCGACGATAAGAAGACTTGATGTAACTTCCCAAACGCTGCCCAACTCAACCAAATTCTCCTGTTCACCTCGTTCTCGAAGTTGTTTCTACCTAACTGCAATGACTGCCCAAGGTACACATATTTTTGATGTTCTTAATATTCCGAACACAACTTAGCACTTAAAGACTAAAGATGATGGTGATGATGATGATGGCGATGCTGTCGATGATGGTAATGATGATGATGATGGTGATGATGGTAGAGGTGGTGATGATAAAGATGATGGTGAAGATGATGATGGTAGAGACGGTGGTGATAATGATGATGATGACCTGATGATGATGCTGATTTTGGTGATGGTATGACGATGATGATGATAGTGGTGATGTTGAAAGTAGCCATGAACAAAAGTTGTAGTTTTTCGAGTCTAAAGTCATATAACTATTTATTAAACGGGAATTAACGCGCATTGTTTACCTTAAAATTTCTTGACGTTTCGACCAGGTTGCACCGGCCGTGGTCACAAGCGGACTGTTGCAGCGATGTTAAGACTCCGTCAGGCCGATGAATCTTCATCCACCCTCACTTTTTTACTTCTCGAAAAGTTAGGGTCACTGCACACTACACTGATTTTGTCCATGTTAACCGACTGCGAAACAATACGAGGTTGTGTTTTACGAATCACTGGATTCCACGTCACGGATAGTTTGAAACCCTCTTCCCGATTGAAAGTTTTATGTTTTTTAATTTCAACCGCTTCACGCACAATTCGTGAGTAAAAATGGCGATCTGTGGAGAGGGTTTGTGGACGATGAAACTCAATCCAGTGATTGGTGTTCGATTGCAGTATGTGTTCTGCAATTGCCGATTTGTTCACTTGCCGGTTTTTCACTGCTGCGATGTGTTCTTTTAGCCTTTCCGCTATAGTTCGCTTTGTTTGGCCAATGTACGAACTACCGCAGCTGCAATTAATTCGGGAAAATAAGGATATTTTGGTGCTTAAGGCCGATAAGGGAAACGCCACTGTAGTGATGAATACTACTGATTATGAACAGAAAATGCGGGATTTGTTATGTAATAACAAGGTATATAAGCCGGTATCATATAACCCAACAGCCAGAGTTACACGTAAAACTCGAGATCTGATCCAGGAACACCGAGACCTTTTCACGGAAGATGAGTATGAGAGGTTGTACAAACCGAAACCACATCAACCACCAAAACTATATGGGCTACCTAAGATACACAAACCCAACGTGCCAGTGCGACCCATCGTAAGTCAAATTGCCTGTCCCACTTACGACTTGGCAAAACACGTTGCGTCTGTATTACAGCCACTCGTGGGAAGAACAACATCTTTCGTGAAAGATTCGCGCCATTTCGTCCAGATTATAGAAAATCTTAAATTGGAACCGGGAGACATAATGGTGAGTTTTGACGTTGAGTCATTGTTCACCAACGTTCCGATTAAGGAATGTCTGGATGTGGTGAGAGATAGACTGAATGACAACGAGCTACCGTTCAATTATATTGATCTGCTGAATCACTGTTTGGAAGGAAACTACTTCCTCTTTCATGGTCAATATTACCTCCAGATAGATGGTGTCGCAATGGGGAGCCCAATAGCCCCGGCACTAGCTAATCTCTGGATGGAGCATTTTGAAGAGAAGGCACTAACTCTGGGTCCACCAATCATCAAACTATGGAAGAGGTATGTAGATGACGTGTTTGCTGTCGTCACAGGAAGCCAACATGATGTGGATCAGTATATGGGGCACCTTAACTCCATTCATCCGAAGATGAAATTCACATGCGAAATGGAGACGGATAGATCGTTGTCATTCCTGGATATCAAGATAACAGCGCGAGCTGATGGATCGCTAGCACACTGTGTATACCGAAAGCCTACACACACTGACAGATACCTGCATGCTACGTCACATCACCATCCTCGTCACCTACAATCCGTGATGACGTCATTGAAAAACAAAGCCTTTGACCTCTGTGACCCTGATCATGTGGAGCAAGAGTTAGTCCATGTTCAGGAGGTACTCAAGAAAAACGGATATCAGGTGTACCGAAGAATGAAGCATATCCCAAAACGTGACAAACCTCCGGAGGTGAACAGACAACCTGCTTATTTGCCCTACGTCAGAGGAGTGACAGACAAGATCGGATCAATTATGAAAAAGTACTCGATCCGTACGATCTACACAACGGTAGCTAAAGTGGGCAACTTGGTGGGCACTCCGAAGAATATTATACCTCTGCAGACGCCAGGTGTCTACAAAATTAATTGCAGCTGCGGTAGTTCGTACATTGGTCCGCTTGTGACCACGGCCGGTGCAACCTGGTCGAAACGTCAAGCAATTTTAAGGTAAACAATGCGCGTTAATTCCCGTTTAATAAATAGTTATAATCATGCAACGCGAAAGTTTAAATCTAAAGTCATACTAAGTAGAAATCTCGATACACAGCAAAAAGATCGGCGCTTCTCCCTCCACAGTCCTCACTTGGCGTAATAAATTATTTGATCCTTTAATCTCTCTCCTTAATGGTGTAATTTAGTTGAGGATGGAGGTGATATATATGAAGCTGCAATACCAAACTCTATACCCAGATTTTGTATCATTGGTTTTTTGACTTGCCTTCTACTATGGCAGCAATTTTAAAGACGTATTCACGTTAAAAAACATTTTTATAAAAATCATTCAAGGATTTTGCAATATTATAACAACAAATTTACAGTTACAGGTTGGGGTTATAGACATCAACAATGTTTCATATTATTCTGGGTGCTAACCATAGCCTACAGCATGCGATCTTGCATGGGAGTATCTTTAGTAGCCATGACTGATTATGAAGAAGAAAATCAAGAAAATGGTACCAATGAATTCAAGGTTGAAGGATTTTTAAATGCCGTTATGCTAGTGCCACCAGTAAGTATGAGAAAGTCTTTAAATCTTATCAATTTGTTTTTACTGCCAAATAAATTGAAAATTGTTCCATTCACATTCGTATCCTAACGTTACCTAACGTTATATCTTACCACTGTACATACCATTTTCAAAAATACAAATATTATAACAAAACACTCATTGAAATATTAAGACAATAATTACTTACAAATTTTATTTTTACAATCTCAGTATCCAAAATTCAACTGGAGTAAGAAAATTCAAGACACAGTAATCGCCTCATTCTTTTGGGGATACATGTTACTTCAGATACCGGCTGGACAACTGGCTCATAAATTTGGAGCTAGGTACCTTCTGACTGGAGCAATGATGATCAACAGTCTTGTTTCAATACTACTGCCTATGGCTAGTTATTACGTAAGTATTTATGTACCAGTAATATCAAGTTAATTCACTCACTGTAAGACAAAATATTGATTTAGTTAAAGTATTGACGTAACATTTTATATATCTACATTTTGTTACCAAGATGTATTTAAATGTTCCCGTTATCTGTAAGATATTGTAATTAAATAAATATGACCCTGTCTCCTAGTTAGAGATAAAATAATTGAAAAGAAAAATAAAATGCAATCAATTTAAAATTATCATATTAGGTAGATATTAATTGTTTTTGTAATAGTGAGTATGAATTTTGACTTTTTTTATGTCTCTGCTTTTTACCAATCTACCAATTTCATAAAAGACTTATTATTGTTTACATTTTTGTTCAAAATTACAATATTATCTTTATTGTAAAATTTCAAAATATTAATTGAAAACACCACACAATAGTTCTAAAACTTTTCGTTTGTTATCAGGGTGGTTGGGTGTGTGCAGTATTATGCAGAGTAATTCAAGGATTAAGTCAAGCTTGTATATTTCCTGGGCTTCACACGTCTCTTGGAAAATGGGTTCCACTTCAAGAGAGAGGAAGATTAGCAGGGGTTGTTTATGGAGGTACAAAGCAATATTTTATTTGATATTATTTTTTGGATAAATTATGCTATTTATTTCGAACCATGCTACTTACTGACTGCAATAATATTCTTCTACACTTCATTCTTCTTCTTTCTAATATCATGTTACAGGACAGGCATTAGGCACAGTATTTGGACTGCCAATGACGGGTTTTATTTCAAATTCGCCGATGGGCTGGCCTGGCATATTTAGGTTTTATGGAATATTGTCGGGACTCATCGGAGTAATGTTATGGTTTCTAATGTCTGATACTCCAGCTAAACATCCCAAAATATCAATTGATGAGAAAGAATATATAGAAGATGATTTGGGGTCAAGTGATAATAAGGTGAGATATCCAACTAAAAACTAACTTTTTTTAAATCCCTTATTTTGTTTTTGCTACAGAATGATTTATAATATTTTATTTTAATATAATTTATTTTTGTAATTTATATTTTGACAGTATTCAGGTCTAAGCGGCTGGCCGTCTTGGTCGGTACCACAACAGTATAAGTTATTCTTTCGTGAAACAGTTATGTTAATACATCACTGTGGTTTGGTTAAAGGGCACTGCAGCAAGTGTAATTGCTGGGCAAAATGAGTAAGTCTCATTTTCCCAGCAATTACACTTGCTACAACACTTGAACTAATTTCTCAAATGAGGAGCGCCGTACGGTTACATTCTGATCTTTGCCAGACAAGGATTTGGGTCGCACTGGTAATGTTATGGGCTAGCGTGACGCTTACCAACAGGCGCACGACCTGTCCTTCTCCTCATTTAGTAGTATAAAAATGTATAGGTATATCAGTTTTGAAAAATCTTTAATTATGTTAAAGATTTTTCAATTACCTTTAAAGTTGAGTTATTGCTATAACCACTTACAGGCTATTTTACCGGAGACAATTCGTTGTCGTTGTAGGGTTTATGCTCTCAACAAAAAATAACGATTTCCCTCCGAGATCTCACAGACAGGTAGGTAGTTGTGTGACAAAGTAGGTGGTCGTTAGTTAAGGGCTATTTATATGATGTTAATTATATCCTGTATAGTTACTACCTATCTAATTGTATAATCATGTAATAAAAAAAAACAACCTTATGTGTTAGCTTAATTTAAATTCTTAAATGTCGTATTTTCTGTAGTATATATCAATATTATAATAATAAGTATTCTTTATTAATTTCAGAAACTATCTGTGCCATGGACAAGAATATTCCAACATAAAGGTGTTTACGCTATAATTATATCCCACATTGGATCAACTTGGAGTAACCTTACTTTGTATTCAGAAGTGCCGGCTTTCATGGACAAGATAATGAAAGTCAACATTAAAGCAGTAAATTGAAATAAAAAATATTGTTATAACTAAAAATTACATATTTTACTAAGATTTTCTTTTCCATTTCTATATAAATAAGATAAATTATAAACTCTGAATCCGATTCGCAGCAATAGATATTCAGAATCCATCTCTGCCTATAATTCTGACCGATTTTTTCCGTCTTACGATATAAGACTAAATATATGTAGCAAAAAGCGATCTAGCCTTAAAAATCAAAATTCAAATTCCTTATTCACTTAAGATGCAAAACGACACTTGTGATGACGACGCCATAATTCGACATGTAGGTACTTAAAATGCTAAGTTTGCAAACAATAGGTAAAGCCAAAGAAAAAAATAAAGCAATAAAAACTGTCAATACAAATTATTAGAACTTATACGTACTTATATTTTTTTCATTTTCTTTCAGAATGGTCTCCTAACCGCTTTACCATATTTGGTGATGTGGTGTACAAATTTCTTCTTCAGCTGGTTAACAGATTGGCTAATTATAAAGGAGTTGCTTAGTGTCTCTAATGTAAGAAAGTTAGCTAATTCATTGGGTAAGTTCTAACGTGACGTAGCGAAATATATTAGGACGCAGCCAACACTCTAGAATGTATTTGAAGGCTTGTTTCTTGTTGTAATATTTTGCGGTTTGTCTAATAGTAATATGTGTAATGGTTTAAGTTCCAACACAGATATTTTACTTGTTTACAGGGTCCATTCCCCCAGCTATTGGTCTGATAGTTTTGGCGTATGTACCACCAAATATTTATATCGTAGAAACGATTTTAGTCCTAATATGCTCATTTCAAATTGCGAACCATTCCGGATTTCAGGTAAATGTTATTTTTTCCTTAATTAATTTAACGATTATTTGCATGCGGTATTAGTTCCACACTTGCCTTTTAAGTTATAATTGTGTTGCATTATAACGCGGTATTTAAAAAAAAATACAAAATGTTGCTGATTTGAACGCCGTGTGGTACACTACTTTATGTTAGTAATTTGTGTTTGGTTACATTAAAATAAGAATTAATCTAGACTTAATAAGCTGCTTTTATTATTAAGCTATTGCATAGCTTCTATCGCGGGCCTTGAGCGCGGGGACCGAATCCAGAAATTCCGTAACGAAAAAACCTCACGCTCCCCACTCCGACCGGCACAGCGGTGATACTTTTTAGTTTTGCCATCTATCGATGAATAGCAGAACTTGGAATGACTTCTTTTTTAAATTAAAAAAAAAAAATTGTAAAAAAAATTTTTGTTGCAGGTCAATATGATTGACATTTCTCCAAATTTTGCGGGAACAGTGATGAGTATCAGTAACTTCATATCAAGCATAGGATCATCAGTTGCTCCAATAGTATACGGTTTTATTCTAACTGACGTAGTAAGTAATTTATATTTTTTTATTTTTATTTTGAAGAAGGCTTACAGACTAATAACATATTATAAATAAAAATACATTACTTAGTTACAATATTGCTATTAACAAGCCTCTACATTTAAATGATCATTTAAAAAAAAGAGCTTAAGTTTAAAAAACATTAAAACAAAAATATTAAGAAGATATGAAAACAAAATCGTATAAAAAAAACCTGCCGCGGTTACTGCTGTTGTTATTGTCGAAAAATAAATTATTATATATTTTTCGTACAGTGGCTGTGCTGGTGCAAAACAAGTCTATGTCAACTTTACATAGGAGATCATTGAAACTTCTTGTGCTTCTCAACATAAATGTATTTCGCCGATAATTGACGGATGCAAAAGACTCATGTAATATCGGACAATTTCATTAACATACGAACAATATAGTACTTTGATTGGCTTCAATGAGCGAAAGTCACCCGATGTTCTTATTATGAAGCCTAAAGCCTTTGATGCTTTTTTAATAATGTCCTCAATATGTAAATCATACAAAAGTTTATGATCTTGTGTGAGTCCTAAATCCCTAGTATTATTAACTTTTGTAATATTTTGATGTTCCAACAAGTAAACTGAGTTTATCAATGTTTTTTTACGACGAAAGCATTTGGACACATTAAGTTGCAGTTTGTTACGTTTACAGTATGTTTCTGTGAACTATTTTATGAATCTTCATATCATCAGCGTAAAGGAGTATGTATGAATACTGAAAACAAGATTTAATATCAGAAATGAATAGGGTGAACAGGGGCCGTACCATGAACATTTAGATTATTTGCCAAGTACAGGGCAGTTCAACATCGTGTTTGAACCTGGCAGGTTTTTAATTTGTACCATGAACTTTTAAAAATGCTGTCCTGCAGCAACGTTCTAAAACACGTTTTAATTTTACTAATTTTATAAAGCTGAATAACAAAAACAAACTCAATAAAAGCTTGATTAAGCAAAATAAACGATTAAACTTCTGTGCGTCTTTTAAAAATCATAATATCTACTTTAAATAAGACACTAGAATGAAGTTATAAATTCCCTTAGGGAGGATACGTTTTCGAACGAGCTTAGCTACATGTCAAAGATAGTGCTGTCAGCATATGTTTAAATTCTATGTAGGGTGCTAAGACTATCGTGATCTCGGGAAATATTTAAATTTTATCTCTCTCAATCAAATTGCATTTTGTCTTGATACTATTGCATTTTTTTCTTCGAAGTAATACATAATGATGATAAGCAAAATTATCAATAGTTGTACTTACTTACCTACTACTTAAGTGATTTTACACATGGTACTTCAATACTACATGTAGGTACCTATTCCATTGCTACAATATTGTTAAAATTTTAAAAACAAAATCGTAACTAGCACAAATAACGAGACCATTATAAAAATCCATTAGTATGGACAGCCCTATAGGTAGTATGTTTAGCTAGGACATTGGTGACCGTAGATTGTCACACCCTAATCTGTGGTCACACCCCTCGGTCCTGTGCCTAATCTCAGTCCGGTCGTGTCGGATTTATATCCAATCTGACTATGAGAGTGAGAGAATAAAGAATGCACTTGTATCTTTGCATACCAAATACTTGTGCACTATAATATCTCTAAATTAAAAAACTCTTTGCTAGTAGGTCAACTATTTATACATCAACTGCATGCTTATACATAGCTTGGCAAAGATAAGGATATTAAGACCGTTTTGAAATTCAATTGCATAGACAGTATTCCTATTGATAGTAATAAAACACACTAGGTACATAAGTTTGTTAAAGCTTTTACTAAGTATGGGCATTAACATAATTATTTTGTAGACTAAACATTCCTGCCAAATTTGGAGATTACTACAAAGTTTATTACAATGGCTACAATTTCTTTACTGAGTTGATAACAGTTAACAAATTTATCTGAGAAAGACAAAGTTTTGCTAAACTAAAGTAAATTTGAAAACAAATCAAATCAATTTATTTTTGCGAATATGACTAGGAACCTCTGTACATTTTTATATGGGAGCTACATAATACAATAAGTCTTTTTGTCATTAGTCAAAATATTGTAAGTAATGCTCCTTTTTTATTTACCTACATATTAAATTAGAACAACAATATATTGCGAAGTAAAATAATAGGAAATAACATTGAATTGGATTTTGAGCTATTTATCACTGTGTATCACTTATGTATTACAACCTACTACACTTACTTGTTTTAATAAATGATTGTGTATTTATGACAGTATACAAAGAAAAAAGTTATTACTATTTAGGTACTTTTTTTCATTTGTGATGTTTCATTTAGTCAGACTACATATTTCACTATTATAATATTTTTTTACTTTTACACTACCTATTCAATAAAGTTTTATTAGTTGGTAGGAATGTGTATGTATGCACCTAATAGCAAAATAAATTGCTTACATGAATCAGTAGGTAAACTTAATTCTACAGTTTGCATAGATACATTTCTTTAGAGCTTTAAAGCCAATTTCTATTGAGTTGCTCTAAAAGATGACATCATATCTTAAAAAGGACACAATGTATGGTATATAGTGATTACACTAAATTGGTTATCCACTCTTTGTGCATTTAAAATGCATAGGAATATTGTTTCAATTTGCTTTCTAAAACTCATCTTTAAGTGTATTTTCCAGTTAAAGTAATAGTCAAAATTAATACCTAAGAATTTTATAGTCTTCACTTGATTATCAGAAAATTCAAGAGGTTGTTATTTCAATATTAAGATTTAAGTATTTTTTTTCTATTTCTACATTTTATCACAGTTTGTACATTCAACAAATTTCATGTAAGTACATATACTAGTAAATCATGTTAGACATTCAAATTAATGTATTTATTGTCACATTTCTTTCATTTTCTAACTAGGCATGATTTACTACTATAATAGTTGGTATCATGAGCAAATAAAACATCTTTTGTTCGATAGCTTTAAGTAGGTCGTTGATACACGTAGTAATAAAGTTACGTATTTCACTGAATTCTGTCCAAGAAACATGAACTTATCTTCATCGCACTTAAACGTAAGTCTTATGAGTTTTGTTCACAGAAACACAACACTTTTTACATGGAATATACATCTCTATTAACACTGCTATCGTAAAAATATGTCAATAATAATTTTATATTACGTACTGTATTGATAATACGATAAACATTTCAAATAAAGTTAGTTTACCATAGCTGCAAAATTTGATCGCACGGCAGTTCAATTATCGAGTTTCAAGTGTCAAAAGGTTTTTATTAGGCGCATGTCAGTTTCTAACCTGCTGTCAAATTCAAAGAATTGACAAATAGACAATAGGCCGCTCGCCGGCTTTAGTGACGTCATCGCTGACTCGCCTGCTTTTTGGCAGATTATTGTTCGAAATTAGCAGGACAGTTCAATTTTCGTCTAAAATTGACCTGTTATAAGAGCTCATGGTACGGCCCCTGTAGTGGTCCCAAAAATGATCCTTGAGGGATGCCTGAAGGAACATTATACCAATGTGAGGAATAGCCTTGGAGTGCTTGCGTACGATTATCAATATATGAAACGAGCCATCTATATAAGTCGCCATGTATACCAACAGATTGTAACTTCATTAACAGCAACCGGTGATCTATGCGGTCGAAACATTTGCTGTAGTCAGTAAACACTTGATCTACCTGCGCATGCTGTTTCATGGCCTCTGTTATATAATCGTGCGATAAAATCAGGTTTGTAGTGGCTGAACGTTTGGTCATAAAGCCGTGTTGTTCCTACCCAATGGTGCTTTTGAGTGCTGAATAGACTCCAGTGTACACTAGTCGCTCGAATAGTTTAGAGAATAGACATATAAAAATTATAAAATGAAAAATCATTCGTTATATTGTAAAAAAACAAATAAATATTTATATATTTTTAAGAACCTTAATAATAATAACGAAATGCAAAACACTAAAAAGCAAATACGATATCATGATTGAAGCAATTTGTAAATTTTTTAAACATTTAATTGGTTTTTTCCTCGCATACATTTTGTACATTTCTTTCTTTTCTTTTCATTTATAGACGGACAAGTATTTATGGAGACAAGTATTCTTCTTAGCAGCCGGTTTCTTCTTTATTTCTAACCTAATTTATGTTATACTTGGGACTGCGGAGAAAGCAGATTGGAATGAACCACCTCAAGATGAAAATGATGTGGAAGAAAGTTACCCTATGATGGAAAAACCAAAACTATAAATACATTTATGTAGTATATAATAAACTGTTATTAATTCAATAAAAATGTATAATTAATATAGTAAATGATGAAAGAAAATCACATTTATTTCGGCAAAACAATATAGAAAAATACACGTATTAAAACTACATACCCACTGTAAACAAAAATTATGCTAGGTATAATTCTGATTATGTGAAGTCTAAGTACATATTACGAATAATTGTGCATTGTATCTATTTCATTTCACTGGAAAAGATTTAAGTATGCGTCACAGTGCCACAATCAATGACAAACAATTCAACGAACTCTTGCGCAACAGTAATCCCTGCGTACAGTCACTGCGCCAACGATGCAGACATCTGACTTACTCAATTATGACTGACTGGTTAATATACCTATATATGGGTTCGATTCCCACACGAGGTGATATTTTGTTTTATTTTTTTTTTTCCCGTAATTCGTTGTACTATGTGTCTTTAATATATTCCGCGACAAGGGACTGGATATATCATCCTCAATGGGTACAACATAGTAGGAGTATCGACTTATAATGTGAAAACTATATGTGCTTAAATAGACAGTAAGTAAGTTAATGTTATAGACAAAGAATTTAATGTAGCTACATTCATTCATCAAAATGACCTAATGGATACCAAAATATTTTTAAGGTGCTCCTACACAGCAGTTATAACGCTATAAAACATTGTGTAGCACATTTAACATTTCATAACAGTATGTAATATTTTACTGCAGCATGTTAAAAATGTTATAAGTAATAAACGCTCGCATACTAGTTCAATTCGTTATATAACATCATATAACATTCTGTAACCATCACTTTGGGTCTGCCTTTAGGCGATTGGCACACTGCTGCGCATTACGATGCGGGATATATCTCTTTCTCTCTATCAGAATAACTAGAAAACGTAAGAAGGCGCCTGTTCCCCGCACCCAGGCGCATGATCTGCACGTGCAGTGTTGCAGACTGAGCAACAACGTGCATGGCTCCGTCGCGGTCGCCACGCACCCAGCAGCGTTGTGCGCGGCAGGGTGCCAATCGCTTTAGATTCAGCTGGTAGTGGTTTATGTTTGGTATATTATTTTACTAGCGGCCCGGCCCGGCTTCGCACGGGTATAAAATATATTTTTGTTATTATACATATAAACCTTCCTCTTCAATCACTCTATCTATTAAAAAAACCGCATCAAAATCCGTTGCGTAGTTTTAAAGATTTAAGCATACATAGGGATATAGAGACAGAGAAAGCGACTTTGTTTTATACTATGTTGTGATTAAATATGTTATATAGTAACAACGTAATAGTTTTAATGTGCGATGTTTTGCCATGATCTTTTATTATAGTCAGTGGAAATACTGAGTGTAGATATATTTTTAACTTAGATTGTTTAGTGCTATGAGTAGGTCTTTTTACGTAAAAAAGAGACATTTTGAAATATTGTAACTGATAATTATAAATCGTAAAATCATCACAGCAGTAACCGGATTATTTTAAAAAAAAATCTTTTATCAAGAAGTCATTTTAAAATTTTCACTCGAACTAATAAAATTAAAGTATAAATATTATCCATTAGCGATTAACGTCTCGCAGGTAGCAAGAAGTTTTCTCAAAAGTTTAGTTTGCTTTTGGAGCGCCACATCATATCACAAATTCTTTAGAAATTGGCTTTACCAATTTTTTACTACACACATTAAAAGATGACTTCAATCATTTTTTTTGCAAATAAATCAACGGCAGAGCAGTATATGCGACACAACAAAAATAAATCCTCCACAACAAACAGAAAGAAAAGAAAAAGAAAAGAAAAGATACATTTATTCGTTGCATTACATTAACTTACATAAAATGTTGTGCCTCGCGGTTGCAACGAATGGGTGTCCAGTTCAGCATAAGCTAGACTTAAGAGCCTGACGCTGGTTTTCAACTGGAAAGCAGCGAAACGTGTTCGTGTGTGTGTGTGTATGTGGAAGATATATTTATGTACACATACATACATATATAAATAATATATATTAAATATACATACATATAAAATAATAAATATATGTAACTTTATATTTAACCCAGTATATCTATATAATGGAGATGTTAGCATTTACATCAGCCAGCTCTCGCTGCGCATCCAAAAGATAGGACCGTAAACTAGTTTAGAAAATTGCTACAGAGTTAAGTGCTCTCAACGGTGGCGGGATATTATTCCAAATTTTGGATGCGGCGTAACCAAAGCTGCCCTTAAACGATGCTGACTTGTGTGATGGTATTGTAACTGTTGTGAACATTGTCGACTCTCACATTCTCTTCTGCTAGTCCCCAATTATGCTTACTATGCAGATATGCCGGTTCCCTACCCTTGATGACGCCAAACAGTAGGCACGCCAGATGTAATTTGCGTCGATTTTTCATTTTAAGAATGGAATGCTCGTTGAAAAATGGAGTGACATGGCTTCTTGGTTGAATGGAGAAACAGAACCGTGCACAGGCGTTATGTACCCTTTGAATGAGACGCTTAGTTCGTGCAAGCAGTCGCGGCCCGTACACCACATCTGCGTAATTTACGAGTAACTTTGACAATATTAGAGTATCGACCAGTCACACTCTGAGCTCCTCAGAAAGGTACGGTCGCATTCTGTATAATATTTTGAGTCGGTAGAAGGAGTTTTGGACCGTCTCTGCTACCTGCTTCTCGAACCTTAAGCTTGAATCTACATTCAACCCTAAGTTGCGGGCTTCGTTAACTCGGACAATGGGCTCTCCCATAAGGGTGACATTTAGCGTTGTCGGTAGACTACTGACCTGTTGTTTGGTGCCGAAAACCATATATTTAGTTTTGAGTGGGTTTAAAACCAAACAATTTGTTCTTGACCACTCGGCTATGCGGTTGAGATCATCATTATGTTCTGTTATAGCCTTTTGGTACTCACTCTGTTTAAAGGAGATGTACAGTTGGACATCGTCAGCGTACATATGATACTGTGTGTTTCTTAAGCACTTAACAACATCGGCACAGTATAAGATAAACAAAATTGGACCCAATATTGAGCCCTGTATTACACCCCATTTAAGTAGAGTAGGAGCTGATCTAACATGTGAACCGTTGCAGAAAACAGGGTCATGCCCAATGTAGGGTTCCTTAGTTACTTATTACAGTAATGCAGTCTAAGAAATGGGTTTTTATTTGTTTTTGTTAATACTTAGTAACAATGCTATAATTTAAGTAATTTTCAATGGAATTTGTGCGAAAATTATTGTTACTTCTTACTTGGTCAGCTATTACTCATAAACTTGTAAAGCATACATAGTTGTGATAGTTTTCCATTTAGATTCGTTTAAATTATAATACTACGACCCTGATTTGTTTCACATTATCAAAAACAATCATTTTGGTAGCAGGGGCCACACTTGATTCAAACAACAATTAGTACTTCAAAGCTTAATTTTTCATTAGAAGGGTTGTGAAAATAATAAAAAAAAAATCATGACCTATCAACCTATATTCACTACGATGGGGTAGGTGTGAAAAAAATTACATCCCTATTTTACGTGTAGGGCCTTCCCTACACGTAAAATAGGGAATTTAATATCTACCCCAAAGTTTTCTTTTTCAAGATTTTGTGTGTCAGCGTAACCTATGTGTGTATTTATTGATAAAATTTCGCGAATTGTACACATTATGAATATATATATATTACCGTATTACAACGGCCGTGGACACGGGTAGTCTACCCGTGACCACGGCCGTTGCAATACGGTCTAAACGTCGGGAAATAAGCAAGGTATTTTACCTTAAATTATTCACGCGATTAAGACCCGTAATATATATATTTTCATAAAGTGTATATTTATGTCAAATTACAGACAGACGAATTCGAATATTTAGACATATCGGCGATAAATAACTAAATAAATTAAATTACAGTCAAAACTATAAATGATCATTAAATACTAAAACTAATAACTGTGAATTATAGTAGGTACCCAACAACAGAGCTAACTGTTAGTCCAACAGGTAATATAATAATAATATCTTTGGACAACTCACACAAAGCTATCTGATCCCAAACTAAGCAGAGCTTACATATACATACATATCAACCCATATGATGTCCCACTGCTGGGCACGGGTCTCCCCAATACCCTGGGGGTAATTGCCATAATCGCCACGCTTGGCGAGCGGGTTGGCGATCGCAGTAAGGCTTTAAAATACACAGAGGACGCTGCTGCCCGCCCTACGGTGGTAAATCCCTTAGTCGCCTTGACGACACCTACGGGAAGTGATGGGGTGGTACTATTCTTAAGCCGGTACCACACGGCAAGCAGAGCTTGTACTATGGAAACCAGACAACCGATAAACATACTTATACTTATATATTTCTAAATACATTACAATATACACAATACATATTATAGATAATTATTACCCAGGCACAGAATAAACCATCGTGCTCATCACACAAAGTTTTATCCTGTGGGTAGGGATCGAACCCACGACCTCTTGCGTAGCAGTCGGATACACTCCCACCTCGCCACAGCGGCAGTCAGTCACAACAGGTAATTTTTATACTGTTTATTGAAGCATCTAACGGTTTCTAAAGCACGAAACGGAGGCAGCAGAACATTTCAACGCAGAAGAAGCAGCGTACCTAAAACTATTTTTAAAAGCTGCGATCTTATGTTTAGGGATAGAAATTATATATTCAGAGGCTCTTGTTGCATGCCTGGTTGGCCTGTACTTATCACGCTAAATACTAAAGAAGCAAAATAGAGCTTGCGCCTCAAGGACATATTCATCAAGCCCCCACATTTGAGGAAAGCAGAGACATGTGTTCGAGGAATAGTTAGTGAAATGTCATCAGCTCCAATGGCATTTGATTTGAGGCTGCGTAGATGGAAAAGAGCTACATGCTCTGAAACCGGCTCAAGATGGAAACAAACTATACCAAAACTGCTGAATTCAAAATATTAATAGTTTCGAGTTAGTGACAGATCTGTTGCCAGGAACATCTAGAAAACTGCGATTTATGACTTCAGGTCCCTGCAAAAATAAGAAAGATCATGTATCCTGACACGGTTAAAGTGGACCTAAGTTTGGACTAGAGCTGCTTGGGATTTTTTATATTATAATTGATGCACGAGTTGAAAAATGCTCTTTTCTTACTTTCTAGCATTTACAAAAGGTATTTAAGTTCCTTATATGTGTCCTTTTGGTTTTCCAAATATGTTGTATTGTATCTGTTAAAACTCTTATTTCTTATATGCTCAGCTCCCTCACTGCATCTGTAATCCATGGAAGGCTTCTTTCCTTAATCAGTATTTTTTATAAGGTGCATGCAGATTGATTAGGGTGAGTACATAAGTATTTAACAAAGCTACCATAGAACAAGGGCTTTCACTCACAAATTCCCCCTTAATTGCATTCAGATCACTATTAAAGATTTCTGGCAATATATAATGAATTAGCCTATAAATAATCCACTTGAGAGCAGGTTTAAGTTTCTTGAAATTAATTTCAATAGATACCATGGCATGGTGTCCCAAATCAGGCAAATGTGTGACTGTGACTGTATATAAGTACATATACTTTTAATAAGGGTTGCACTATGGTCAGTGAAATAAGTTGGTTGTGTCATTACTTGGTATAAGTTACGGTGTTGTAAATAATTGTTGAGTTAGATTGTTTTGTTATCACTGGGCGACATAACATTGACGTTAAAATCCCCAAGCAGTATAATCTTGTCAGCATTTGAGAAAAATGTGAAGGACTCTGTAACGGCATCACGGAATATGTTTACATCCAGCTACAGTGGTCGGTAAGCAGTGCCAATTAAGACTGTCTGTGAGTTAATCCTAAATGTAAATCCAACACCGCCGCCTCTGCCACCTCTCACTGTTCCTGGCTGGGACTGGACGTGCCGAAGGCGATAGTTTTTTACTACCGGGGCACCAGCCTCCTTACCCTTTCTTAGCCAACTCGCATTGATAGCGACAATAGCAGCCTCAAGCTCTTGCATTGCTACAATAAATTCTAAAGTAAAATTTTTTGTTTTTATTTTTCATGTTTTGTTAGTTTTAAAATATTTAACTGAGTGAGAAGAGAATGTATAATATAATAAATAATGTGTGTAATTCTCTCAAATAATCTAATGTAAATGTATGTAGTTATAAATATAAATTTTATAAAAGTTTAGCCCAATAAATACAGGCACGGATTGTAGATTATAATTGTACATGATGAAAAAAGTGGAAAGACAATTATTAATCCATGAAATATTTTTAAACATTGTTAGTGGTAACTTAAGAACATAGAAACCTAATATAAAAATAGTTACTTATATATTGAGCTATCTGTTTCAATGCCAAAAACCTGCTGAATGTCATTACATTGTAGTACAATAAAAAATAAAATGGCAGTTTTATCCTATTTGATGACTACCAATGTCAGGTGAATTAAATCTACCAAATGGTTTATATTTAATTCACCCAGGCTTAATATCTGGTTAAATTAAGTGCACCAGACCACATTTATGATTAAAACTCCGCTTGCTTGCATAGTAGAGTGATAATAAATTGCCTATAGTCTCTATTAATAAACTGACATTCTAACGCAAAAGCCATTTCTCAGCGGACAATCAAGACGCTTCTAATGATATATCGTGTATGAAATTGTGGTTTGTAGTTTAGAAGTTATGAGGATACATATACCGCTCCTTTTGGCTAATCCGTAGTCGGGTAATATATAACTATCTATTGTTTTTTGTTATTCTGACAAATTTATACGTTTTAGGTTCCTTTTAGAAACAATCTGTAAGAAGAGATTATTAACGAATTACGCTTTATCTAATGCTTACGGACTATAATACTACCTTTAGGTTCGAGGAGTATTCATCTTTCTAAATAAATCTCTCATATGATGCCCATAGTTACTATTTGTCATTGCATTTCTCGCCAGACAGCTAACACATACGTAAAATTGTATGGACTACGAACCCGTATTGTATTAAAGCGAATTTCAGACTACGCTATAGCACATAGTTCATAGCACAACAATATCGCTTACTATACATTCTTATGAACATGTTCACACTACGCTATACCGTATATTATTGGCTTGCTATATACGCTATAAAATTGAGCGATACGTTGCTCTGTGCTATGCGCGTAGAGTTGCCATCAATCTGGGTTTCCCCGGATTTGTTCTAGTTTAAAGGGCGTCGTTCGGGGAGAGGGGCTTTATTTGCAAAAATGTACCCAAACGAATATCATATTATCCGTAGGTACTTAAATACAATTTTATAATATAAACCATTAAATAAGGAAATACTTACTTTGACCTTCTCTTAGGCATCCTAGCTTCCCTGAATATTTCTTCTTCTGCAGTGTCCTGGTTTAATTCCTATCTTCGGGGTCGGTCACAGACTGTTCGCTGTGATGATCTTTTCTCTGAATGGCGAGATTTAACCACTGGCGTACCCCAAGGTGGTGTTCTCTTTTCTCTTCTCTTCTCCATATTTATAAATGCTATTACAAAGGTCCTATCTTCAAAGTATCATCTCTATGCAGACGATCTGCAACTGTATCGTCACTTTAAAGCTGATGAAATTACTGGTGCTGTTACTACAATTAATAATGACCTTGAAGAAGTAAGTTTATGGGCTAAAAAATTTGGACTTCTAGTCAACCCAGATAAGTCTCAAGCTATTATTATTGGTGGCAGATATATGTTAAATTTGTTGGATCACCAGAATCTTCCTCAAGTGTTTTTTGATGGAGTTAATATACCGTTTACAAAAAGTGTAAAAAGTCTTGGTGTCTTTATAGACTCAAATCTTTCATGGGATGTCCACATTACGGAAATAAGTAGGAAATTATTTTCCTCATTTCAATCTCTCAAACGTCTTCAGAAGTTCTTACCGTTTCAAACTAAAGTTACTCTTGCTCAATCTCTTCTACTTCCACACATAGACTATGCCGATGTTTGTTTTCTGGATGCTAGGGAGGAACTCGTTGACAAACTCGAACGTCTGCAGAATTTGTGTATCCGCTTTATTTTCGGATTACGTGAATACGACCATGTCTCCGAATCTCGGAAAAATCTAAAGTGGCTACCGATTCGGCAGCGTCGTAACTCACACATTCTTTCTCTTCTCTATACTATTCTTCACAATCCTAACTCTCCTTCCTATCTACGTGAACGCTTCAATTTTCTTGTTCCCAGGGGTAAACCCTGTCGTTCCGCCTCCTCTCTTCTATTGAGTACTCCCGCTCACAGCTCCAGCTGTTACGATAGCTCTTTCACCATAAAAGCGGTGAGGCTTTGGAATTCTCTTCCTCACCCTTTACGTGACAGCCTCTCTCTTAACGTTTTTAAAAAAAGGACAAAAGAATATTTTCACTCTATCTAATTAAGTATGTATTATAATATTTTATTTATGTAATATTAATATGTAAGTGTATGTATTATCTGGTATGTATATATATATTAAATGTATTTATTTAGGTGTCAACTTCCTCGAACGGGAGGGGCTCTTCTTGATGAACTCCTTTTTCAAGAAACGGGCCCAAAGGAAGTGGACGTGGCAAAGCCCCGACACTATGACGAAAAACGAGATCGACTTCATCATGACGGACAAAAAGCATATATTCAGAGACGTCACCGTGATCAACAGGTTTAATACCGGTAGTGATCACCGACTTGTCCGAGGCTCTCTGAATATCGACTTCAAGGCGGAACGTGCCCGTCTGATGAGGTCCAGGCTCCGACCTACTTTGCTCCAAACCATGATAGGATCCGAAGCGTTCCAGTCAAACCTGGATAACCGATTTGCTGCCATGGAAACCACAACAGACGTAAAACAGAAGCTCGTAAATGTGGTTCGGATACTCAGGGAAGAAGGTACGAGATTTTGTGAAATGCAGCGTAAGGGCAAGAAGTCAAAGCTTTCGGAAAAGACTTTAGGGCTAATGAAGGAACGACGTGAAAACCCACCCGTCACTTCGTCGGAAAAGCGCGCTCTAAACCAAGAGATCAACAGGCTTATACGACACGACCTTCGGTGCTCCAACACTCTTTTGATTAAAAGAGCGATCGAGCAGAACCGGGGTTCAAAAGTGTTCGTACAATCTCTTGGAAGAAGCCACCTGACGAAGTTGACCACAGCAAGTGGAGAAGTCGTTTCTTCGAAGCCGGCAGTCCTCTCCGAAGTGGAAGGCTTCTATGGCCGGTTATACGCTTCGCATGCATCTCGACCTGATCCTGAAAATGAGGGTCCTAGAGCCACTCTAACACGCCACTACACCGAAGACCTGCCAGAAGTCAACATTGATGAAATCGTGCTGGCTCTTAAACAGCTGAAAAATGGAAAAGCCCCTGGAGAGGATGGTGTTACAACAGAGCTGTTAAAAGCTGGAGGTAGACCCGTACTGAGGGAGCTCCAAAAGCTTTTTAATGCTGTCCTGTTTGAAGGGAGAACTCCGGAGGCGTGGAGTAGAAGTGTAGTCGTCTTGTTCTTCAAAAAAGGAGATAAGACCCGGCTGAAGAACTACCGACCTATTTCTCTTCTAAGCCACGTCTATAAGCTGTTTTCAAGAGTCATCACGAACCGTCTTGCGCGAAGACTTGACGAATTCCAACCACCGGAACAGGCTGGATTTTGGAGCGGATATGGCACCATAGATCACATCCACACAGTGCGGCAGATTATACAAAAGACCCAGGAGTATAATCAGCCCCTGTGTCTAGCATTCGTGGACTATGAGAAGGCCTTTGACTCGATTGAAATCTGGTCCGTTCTGGAGTCTCTGCAGCGATGCCAAGTAGATTGGCGATATATCCAAGTGATGAGATGTCTCTACGAAGCCGCCATCATGTCCGTCCAAGTACAGAATCAGCAAACAAAACCTATACCATTGCATCGAGGAGTGAGGCAAGGGGACGTTATTTCCCCGAAACTGTTCAGAAATGCAATGGAGGATATGTTCAAGACGCTGCACTGGAAAGGGGGGGGCATCAACATCAATGGTGAATACATTTCTCACTTGCGATTTGCAGATGACATTGTCATCATGGCGGAAACGCTGCAGGACCTGCCACGGATGCTGAATGACCTGGCTGACTCCTCTGTACGCATCGGCCTACGGATGAACTTGGATAAAACCAAGGTCATGTTCAATGAACATGTACTACCGGAACCGACAGCGGTGCACGGCGCCGTTCTCGAAGTTGTTGAAAAATATGTGTACCTCGGGCAGTCATTGCAGTTAGGTAGAAACAACTTCGAGGACGAGGTGAACAGGAGAATTCGGTTGGGTTGGGCAGCGTTTGGTAAGCTACGTCAAGTCTTCTCATCGTCGATCCCACAATGTCTAAAGACTAAAGTCTTTAATCAGTGCATCCTACCCGTCATGACATACGGAGCCGAAACGTGGACACTGACGGTACGGCTGGTCCACAAGTTCAAAGTCGCTCAGCGGGCTATGGAACGGGCTATGCTCGGAGTTTCTCTTAGGGACAAAATCAGAAATGAGGTGATCCGGCAGAGAACCAAAGTTATCGACATAGCCCACCGGATTAGCAAGTTGAAGTGGCAGTGGGCTGGCCATATAAGCCGAAGAACCGACAACCGTTGGGGTAAACGAGTTCTTGAGTGGAGACCGCGGCTTGGCAAACGTAGTGTAGGACGCCCTCAAGCCAGGTGGAGTGATGATATACGCAAAACGGCTGGCAGGAGCTGGATGCGAGAAGCCGAAGATAGAACAAAGTGGCGTGCAATTGGAGAGGCCTATGTCCAGCAGTGGACTGCGATAGGCTGATGATGATGATGATGATTTAGGTGTATTATACGATTTTGAAATAACATACGTTTATGTATGTAAGTATGTACTTACTGTTTATTTATACCTATGGTTTAATTTCTATTTTTTCTTTTTTTTTTCTTTTATTGTTACACTTCCGACTACTTTTAAAAGTTTAACTTTCTACTCTAGAGCTCAAAGGTTTGCTGGTAGAAAACTCAATTTTGAGTTAAGCTCGCCTTTGTACATATTTACTTTTATTTTGTATTTATTGTTTGTATTTTTTTTTTTCTGCGTACAATAAAGAATTTGAATTTGAATACTTTGAACATTTTTCTTACAACAGCGGCATGTATAATATTATGTAGTACATTTATGATATAATAAAGTATTATAATTTTATTTGTGGACTATAAAAAGTAATGTGATTTGTTTTAAATAAACAAGACATTGACTCTAAAATGATCCAGATATATTAGTGGTAGTGGCTATTAGTGGCTTAATTCATATAGGGATCCAAATCCCCATAGGGATGAACCACCCTGAAATTCGTAACAGATAGGTACATACACCTTGAAAAATGATCCCCGGTACGTACATGTCTCATCTCTCCTCTCCACTGACACTCGACATAGTGGCGTATTATTGTATTGTGTGCGAGTTTTTATATCTTATTAAAGTGTAGCGAAAAGTTGCGTAATAGGTTAATTTTAAGTGAACAATTGGCAAAATCATATTCAATACTACCAACTTTAAGGCTAGAGGACATTTTATAAATCTTATGTTTGCTACCGTATTTATTGTCCCAAGTAGTGTATCATAATAATGTTATAGTAAATCATTACAAATTATCTTCGCAAGGTAAGGTTTATTATTATATGTTATCATGCAAAATAATATAATATGTTTGTAGTTACTATTAGATTATACTGTTGATCAAAATATAAGACGACAATATACGTTTATATTTATCATTAGTTAACGGGAAGTCGTAATTTATTCAAGTGTCCCTATACAGGGACAATGGACACTTTAGTTATATTTTTGTCCTGAAACTCATTTTATTATTGTTATTTTTTTATTACTGAATGCTAATCAATAATGGCCAAAAGAAAATTTAACGCAATAAATAACTACAGTGGGCTTGAAGAAGCACTAGAAAATATTTTTGTCGAAGAAAATTACTCTGATATGGATAATGAATTAGTAGTTATTCCTCCAGATTCAAGTGTTCTAACGGATGAAGAAGAGTTTTGATAAAGATAATATCCAACAAAATACTACTACACTTCCGCGATATATTCCTGGCAGAGAAGAAATTTTTGCTACTCAAAATGATGACGACGGAGAAGCAGTGATGAAGAGCTCTTACAAAAAAAAACTAGAAAATCATCAGACATCGAACCTAAGTGGCGAAAGTGCATATTTTACTACTTACGTGAGTCTGGATATCATGCGACGGGCATGGTTCGAGAAAATCTATATATTTATTATTTATTTCATTTAATTGCACACTATTGTAATAACACATTAGAAAATACGTGTAACTGTCCTATTATACATAGCACTAGCAACATAAAATATCTCGGCATTAATATAGACAACACACTGTCATTCAAGAAACACATAGAAATTTTAGTGACTAGAGTGCGAAAACTAATATATGTCTTTAAAAAACTGCGTTCTATTGCCGATTCGAAATTAATTATACAAGTATATAAGGCCCTGTGTCAGTCCATCATTCAGTATTGCATCACTTCATGGGGAGGAGCACTAAAAACTGTTATGTTGCCACTTGAAAGAGCACAGAGAGCCGTTCTAAAAGTAGCTACTTTTCGACATTTCCTTTTTCCCACCTTCCTCCTGTATAAATGCTGTAAGGTATTGACTGTCCGTCAGCTTTTTATAGTAAATATAATTTTAAAACAACACGAGGTACTTACTTTTAATACTGGCTTAACTAATAAGAGACGAAAAGATATAGTCTGCACATCTGATTCCACCTCAAGATGTTCTCAAACCGATTTTTAATTTCATAGGCCCTTTTTTGTATAATAGATTAAATCGAATTGTTAATATATACCACCTAAATTATTTTAATTGTAAAATAGCTGTAAGTTCCCAATTACAAGATATGTCATACGAACAGACGGAGGACTTATTACTTGTACTAAAATAAATAAGACCAATTGTTGTAACATCTCTTATAATCACCTATTTTTTGTAAATGTTAATTTATTAGTCTATGTTTTCTAGTTTAATAGTTCTTGTTTTTAGTTATTAAGTATAGTTTTAGTTTCGGAAAGTATTTATTAAAATACTTTTTACTTTCTAGCCTGAAACACAGGTTTCAACCTAGTTCAGGCAAATACTTAACTGTGCTATTTGTTATTATACCTTTATATAAGTTTATTGTACCTTTACTTTCATGAATAAATTATTATTATTATTATTAGTATTATTTGTAAATCTATTATTCCATTCAAACATATAAAAAAGAAGAAAATAGCTGATTATGACTACCCATTTGATGCTGCTAATCAAAATTTATGTGTTTGTTGGCTCGATAATAGTGTATCTACGATGGGCACTAACTTTGACAGCGTTTACCCACTAGGCAAAGTAAAGACATAGGATACTGAACGAATAAGAAAAGTAGACATGAAAATCTCACACATTTTCAGAACTATAATAAAGGAATGGGGGGTGTTGACCAAGCAAATCAATCTATAGCCATGTACAGATGTGCAATTTGAGGCAAAAAAATTGTGGTGAGTATTGTTCACCTATATGCTAGATGTGGCTATAGATAATGCTTGGCGTCTGCGCACTCTGACTCACGATGATCTTCAGTTTCGTAGAACAATTACACGATTTTACTTGAAATCTGAAGGGCGTCAAGATCGTAGACTAAAATCTTCTTCTGCAGTTCCAGGAGTAGCAACAGATGGGGTTGGACACTTTCCTCAAAGGCTGCCTAAATAATTGCGATGTGTTGTTAGCCATAAAAAAGTCTGATGGTAATGCAAAAAATGCACAAAAACTATGTGCATCGAAAATAAGTGCTTCGAGTTATACCACATTTAAGCCCATTGTCCCTGTACAAGGACAGTGTTTTTTTTAATACTTACTAATTACTTTTTTATTTTTTTTTCTATAATTTACTTTGTTAGCCTCGAGTCATTCCTTTAATAAAGTTTTTTTCATAAATTATTGTTTAGTTTGTATTTGGGTCTAAAGGTTCATTTCCGTGCATCGCGGCCGATCGCGAGTCGCGCGCGGCTTACGACAAGCGTCTGACGCGCTCGGCCGATGCGACAATAGTCAGAGTATGAGAATGTATGGTGCCGTTTCCGAGGTAAGCGACAGACGCGCGCGGCCGACGACTGTCGTAGGCTGCGCGCGCACTCAGAATATTGTCGCATCGGCCGCGAGCGTCAGCCGCTTGTCGTAAGCCGCGAGCGGCTCGCGATCGGCCGCGATGCTCGGAAATTAACCTTAAATGGGTTAAAAACGGGACTCGGACTTCAATCGCGTGAATTATTTAAGGGTATAAACCTTTTATTTTCCCGATGTTTCGATCAAATTGCACCGATCGTTCGTACCTTTAAATAATTCACGCGATTAAGTCCCGAAATATATCTAACTAATCAGTTGTTGCACTTGCAGACGAAAAATTTCCATTACCGAAAATAAAATGTTTTGTTAGATTTGTTATCAGGTTTTATTTACTATTCTCTTTTAGATCTTTCTTGTGGTTATTTTCAGATTACACTGTCAAAAGACTCAAGGAAGTTTACTACATTTAACATGAATGAGTCATGCCAGTTCAAAGACTTCCGATGGTTTTTACGTCATACGAGTTTTGAAGTTGAATATCAAAGCTTTGACAATGGCTATGTATGAAATTATTTACGAGACATGTATTACGCATCTCAATGATGAATGACCCGATGGAGTATTCTGAAAGAAACTTAAGTCTGTAAATATTTTATTTACGTTAAACATATTTTTGATTTGAATTTTTTTTTTTATCTTTATGGATTGACACTAGTTTAAACACCATTTATTTACAATATGATTATTTTATATTTGGTAGTTTATAATAATTTAATGCGTAAATATATCCTACAGTTTTATTTTAATTTATCAACATTATTCTTAATACTTCCTTGAGTTAGATATATTTCAAAATCATGTATATATGATTAAAATTTGATATGTAATCCTAATAAACATAAAATAATAGATGATGAAATTAACTGAAATTAAAGGAGCAGGCGACAATTAATTTCATAACATAAACAAATAAAAGATAAATTTTGCGTAGATGCCTTAAAAATTGCGACAGTATTGAACTTGATATAATATTTGTGTAATGATATGAATAGTTAAGTAAACAAATATTTTATTATATATTATTTGGCAATTTGAGTACAGCATTTAAGAACAATAGCTCAAAGTTAATATCGACTTCTATATAAAAAAAAGATTTAGGTAACGATAGTTTAATGAAAAGTCAACATTAAACACAACATACAATGGGTATTCAAAAAAAATATTGAACCATCATCATCGAATGTATAAATCTGTGCAATTCGTAAATGTTAAATAATAATAGTTTAAAGTTAAATAAAAATAATTATTTTTAATTTTCTGGGGTTCCGAAGCAAATAAGTTAAGTCATTATGACAGAAAAGGAAGCCTCTAAAAATGTACACAGCATCCAGTACAAAGGTAAGTGAAACAAACCACAAATAAAGAGTTAACTCCCAAGTTTAAGAAACGATTGACGTTAAGTAAAATCTATACAAATGTCAAAATTTTGGAAATGAATGTCAAGCAGCAGTTAGAAGTGGAAAAACTCAATGAAAATATACCTATTTATTTATATTATTATTCTCTTAATTTATATTATAAATATAAATTACATTTTTAAAAATAAATATTAAAAAAATACATTTATAAATATAAAAAATAGTGTCCCACCGGCATCGGGTACAGGGACCAAGCTACCGGTGGTTACGGCCCCAGAGAAAGGTACTTCCTCACAATGCGAGCCGTGTCCAGAAGTACTGCCTTCTGCATCAAGCCCTTGATCCAACCGTCTAACGCGAGCCTTGGCAATCAAACCATTAACGGAGACAATTGTAAATATTATTATTATTATTAATATTTACAATTTGTCTTTGTTCTATGTTTTTCGTACAAAATCACAGGATAAGTGGCTTGTAGTTATACAAATACCTTTAAGCTTTAGATCATACCTATTAGTAGTGTTTATTCAATATAATATTAGATCGTATGAGTTTGTATTAGATCGTTTGTAAAAGTTTGACACCTAGTTAAAATTTTCAGATCCCGGATGGGGTTACAGACACCAGCAATGTTTCATATTATTTTGGGTGCTAACTATAGCATACAGCATGAGATCGTGTATGGGAGTATCTCTAGTAGCCATGACAAGTTATGACAATAAGGAAGACGACATGGTTTCATCCCACGCAGTAAATACAACTAAGGAATTTAAAACTGAAGGAATTTTGAATGCTTTAATGTTAGTTCCACCGGTAATTATCCCTGAAATATTATATTAATATTAAAATATTTTAATATTAGACGAGACTAAACCTAAATGTATGTTGTTAATATTATTTTTTTCTATTTGTCTGCAACAAAATATATTTCGCTAAATCAAGAATTGGTCAACTTGCAGTGAGTAAATTTCTTTTAAATATTTGTTTTCATTTATCATCTATTTTATGTTTTAGTACCCCACATTCAACTGGAATAAAAAAGTTCAGGACGCAATTATAGCTTCATTTTTCTGGGGCTATATGCCGTTACAGCTCCCAGCTGGTCAATTGGCTCACAGGTTTGGCACCAAGTATCTGCTAACTGGTGCTATGGCAATTAACTCTGTGGCATCAATTTTGTTTCCAACAGCTGCTTATTACGTAAGTCTACGAGTAACCTTGCAAATGATTAAATTATAACCGTGTACAGTGTACATTGTTCATATCGACTACTGAGAAGCCTTTATCTTAATGCTATTAATAATATGTATCTGTATGATGAAATTAATATGGACTCATTTTAGTTTAAATATTTTTTAGGGTGGTTGGCATTTTACTATAGTGTGCAGAATAGTTCAAGGTCTGACCCAAGCATGCTTACTCCCTGGACTTCACACTACACTTGGAAAATGGGTACCTCTACATGAAAGGGGCAGATTGGCTGCATTTGTATATGGAGGTAACCTTGAATTACATTTGTTTGCAACGGCTTACTTATATAAAAATAATTCAGTATCTATATTTTGTGATTGTCCTGCACAGGTCAAGCACTGGGAACCGTTTTTGGATTACCAATGACAGGATTTATATCAGCTTCATTCATGGGCTGGCCTGGTATTTTTAGGTTCTACGGCATATTATCAGGTACAATGGCGGTCCTGATTTGGTTCTTAGTGGCCGATACTCCGTCACAGCACCCTAAGATATCTACTGTTGAAAGGGAATACATTGAAGAGGACTTAGGAAATACAAATAAGGTAAGTAAGGATTTATAAAAGGCAAAGTTAAAAGATGCAGAGGAAGTCTACTTTTCAATTTTTGTTACATTTGCTAACAGTTGTTTTTTTTTTCTTCAGAAAATGCCAGTGCCTTGGCGCAAAATACTTAGCCATAAAGGAGTTTATGCTATTATTATTGCTCACATCGGTCAAACATGGGGACAACTGACTTTATATGCAGAAGTGCCGGCGTATATGGATAAAATTGTGGGAGTCAATATTAAAGCGGTAAATTATTATTCACTTAATTGTTTGTGATAAAATGCTTACCTACCGTTTTACCTTTGTCACTTGTCACTTTATTTATTTTATTTATATTATATTTAATAAAGGTTCTTCACAGCTGACAATGGTATATACATTTTCGTAAACTTTCGCAATTACACATTATAGAATTTTTATAAGCTGCGGGTAAAGTTTTGGGCAATAAATTAAAGGTATTTAGTCTTAAAATATTTACGCGATTAAGGCCCGTAGCTAATAAAAAAATTATAATAGTATACACATTTAATTAGAAACCAAACCATACGCCAAATTAAAAAAATTAAGTAGAGAGTGGATATCAACACTGCATGCAGGATTTTAAGAAATTACGAATAACAGTGTTCGAGTTTCGTGGTGTATGTATAGGTGTGTATGTGTGTGTGTGTGTGTCGGAGAGATCAGAAGTAAGTGTGAGTGAGTTAAAAAAAAGTTAAAGTACGTAGTTATTAATCTATTATGGCACCACTTGTTCTGAGACAGAGACAATATTATTTGTCTTTTGTAGGAGGAACGAGATGTGTTGAAAGGATCCAGTAAAGAGAACTCATTGTTGTATGTGTCTAGAAATCGGATGTAAGGGGACATTTTATGGTATTTTGTTCTAGTCAAAGGTACAGTTATTAATTGGGTTGTCTTGTGCGTCTGACAGGTACATTAAAGTAATTTTTTTGTAGGACTTTTGGGCATTCAAATTTATTATTTATCACGTCTTAGAGGAATAACATGTCGGTAAGTTGGCGTCTATCTTCTGATGTATTTATATTATGGTAAATGCAGGATTCTTCGTAACATTAGTTTCGGTTTTGGGTAAATTTTTTAGTTATGTAATTTAGGTATTTAATAAATTTATATTAAATGTCTTCTAGGTTTTTTATGTGAACTTTAAAAATGGTCTCCAGATTAAATTTGCAAATTGCAGTACGCTTCTTACAGCTAAAGTAAAGCATTTTAAAATATTGTAAATCCTTGAATGGTTTACTGTTACTATAATGAAACCCAAAGATTTATATGCTTTGATAATAGTATGTTATTTAAGTGCACCATAGGTAAATTTAGTAGTGAAAATTTAAAATAGAATAGTTGCTAATTGACTATTTAATACTGCGGTCATAATCATGTTATACCTTCATGAAATGCCTACAATGAGCTATTTATTTTGATACCCGTATGCAGTATTCCAAAACTTTTTTTACACACCTCTTGTTTTTGACATCTCACAACCGCCATTTTTGTTTTTTTAAAACGTCACTTATCTAGAAACATTTGGATGGGCAAGAAAAATCTAATGACGTCTTAATTATTTAAATCCGTCGTCGTTGTGGTTTAAAAGATATGAGGCAATAAAGAATTTTAAATACATGCCTTGTAAAAATACTTAAATAGTTAGTGGTTATAATAAAACGAAGGTTTTAGTAGATTTTACGTCCAATGTTTACTATTTTTAAAATACTAGTTGACCCGTGCAACTTCGTATGCGTCAATTTTCCCCATTGTTGTACATTTTTCATTGCTGCTCCGCTTCTAATGTTCGCAGCGTGATGTAATATAGCCTTCCTCAATAAATGTGCTACCCAACAGTGAAAGACTTTTTTTTTATTTGGATCAGTAGTTCTTGAGATTACCGTGTTCAAACAAGCAAACGAACAAACTCTTTAGCTTTATAATATTAGTATAGATTAAGGAGGGCGGGTAAAAAAATAGCAGGTTTACTTGCGTTGCGCTTGGACCAGCACGGTAAGTGTAACTTTAAGCATAACAGAAGTAGTCAACCTTTCATTACTGTGTGCCGCTCACGGGATTCAACTTGGGATCGATTCCTAACAGCCCTTGCATTGTTGATACTCACAAAATGTGTTTTCTAAATTCCGGCAGAGTCTTCAAACTAGTTAGTTTGAAGACTCTGTTACAGTACACCCTACTTTTTAACACAGGTACCATTTTTTTGTTTCAGAATGGATTGCTGACTGCTCTGCCGTTTCTGGTTATGTGGTTTGCAAATTTTTTCTTTAGTTGGTTCACTGATTGGTTGATTGTGAAGAATATTTTGAGCGTTACTAATACGAGGAAATTGGCCAATTCATTAGGTATGTTTGTTTTTTAATAGAATGTTGTTTTATTTTGAGATACTTTATTCCTTTAAAAAAAAATCGCCGCGCTACATGTGCGAAGGAGCGTTTCGATTGAGACAACTAGTTGACAACGCCAGAAAGAGTCACGATAATCATCAATGAGTAAACGACTGGGAAGAAGGGAATTCTTAATTAAATTGATATTATGTTCACACTTTACAGGTAACATCCCGGCCGGACTTGGGTTGATAGCTTTAGCGTATGCACCGAAAAACATTTATATCATAGAAACCATTTTGGTTATAACATGCGCTTTTAAAATATCTGCTCATTGTGGATTCCAGGCAAGTGTTTTATTTTTTGTCAATATATATTGTATTTGACTTGTTTCAAAAAGGAGGAGGTTCTCAATTTGACTGTATTTTTTTTTTGTATGTTTGTTCACCGATTACGCAAAGACGGCTGGACCGATTTGATAAATGATTGTTGTGTTTGATAGGGTATACTTCCAAGTTGGTCCCATTGTCATCAGATCACGATCTGATGATAGGATTCTGGAGAAAACGAGGGAATTCTTAAAATATTAAAGGCACACCTACAGTGATTTAGGTATATTTCATAGTGATTCGTGCATTTACTCTTAAAAAGCACCAATTGGTGAAGTGGAATTGATGATGATATTACACAATATAATAGAGCTAATAGTGAACTCCTCAACAATTTACGGCCCTGCATTGGGGCAAGCAATATTTTGTAAAAGGATTAAGGATAAGCCTATTGTAACTTTAGTGAATTACAAACCAAAACACTAAAAAGTGAGAAATAAAAACTTTTTTAACAAAAAATATTACCGACTTCAAAACTAAATACCTACAAGGCAAATAAAAAAAAAATAATACACCTAGAATAACAAAAACAAATTAAACATTTTGAAGTTGGTGCCGAACAAAACATAAAGTCTACTATTTCATGGCACCAACTTCAAAATGTTTAATTTGTTTTTGTTATTATAGGTGTATTATTTGTGCTTTTTAGTTGCCTTGTAGGTATTTAGTTTTGAAGTCGGTAATATTTTTTTTTTTTAAGTTTTTATTGTATATTGTTATAATTATGATGTATTCATTCGTTTTGTACTTTACAGTTAAATCACATCGATATCTCTCCTAACTACGCTGGAACGATGCTAAGTATCAGCAATTTTGTATCGAATATTGGCTCGTCGATCTCACCTATAGTGATTGGTTATATGTTGACTGATGTCGTGAGTAGTGTATTTTTATAATTAAATTAACTTTAATTGATATATATGTAGTATCGGTAGCGGTAGTGTTTGGTGATACTATTAATTAATGTAATTACAGGGCAAAAAAATATCACTATGTATGTGCTTCTGTTCTCTGACAGACAGGTGACTGTCTAAATGTGGATAAACTTTCGCGATTCGTACACATTATGAATATATGTATATAATCGCGTGAATAATTTAAGGTAAAATACCTTGTTTATTGCCCGACGTTTCGACCGTATTGCAACGGCCGTGGTGACGGGTAGACTGGTTCAACTCAGCGTCGCCTCCGCGAAGCACGGGTTTCGGAAACAACTCTCGCTTGATTTTTATCGTTCAATTTTACAGAACTGTCGCTAGGTACTTCGACACAGAACACTAAGGACATCTGCACACTGGAGTGTAATGTCTGTTCGGCGGTGTATACACTTGCTGATCACGGGATTCCAACATGTTGACAACGGTATCCATCTTCTCGGTTGAAATTGACATGTATTTTTTTATTTCAATCGCTTCCCTCGCCATCCTGGAGTAATACTGGCGGTCAGAGGAGAGGACCTGTGGTTTCTGTAGTCCAGTGATTGGTTCAGCAAGTGTTTCGCTATTGCTGACTTGTTTGTCCGTCGGTTTTTCACAGCCGCTATATATTTCTTAACTCTTTCTACTATTGTGCGCTTGGTTTGTCCGATGTAAGAACTACCACAGCTGCAATCCAGTTTGTAGACGCCAGGTGTCTGTAGAAGAATTACATCCTTAGGTGTACGTAGGTGCATAGCTACCTTGGAATGCGGACTATATACAGTCTTAATGGAGTATTTCTGCAGTAGTGTTCCAACTTTGTCCGTCACTTCTATCACATACGGTAAAGCCCGCCTTTCGTACGTCGTGTGCTTTCTCTGTATCCGTTTCGCTTTAGTACCTCCTGAACATGTGCGAGCTCACTTTCTAAATGTTTATGGTCTTAAATGTCATATGGTCTATTTGTCAACGATGATACCACGGATTGCAGATATCTTGGATGGTAGTGCGAGTCAGCATGTAAGTACCTGTCTGAGTGCGCTGTTCATACCTGTTCATTTTCTGAATTTACCATTTGATTTATTCAAATCTTAACTTAAGAAATATTAATATTTAGAAAGCTTATTCATATAAAGGTGTTTATTTATATGACGAAAATGAGTTATGAATTTATTTTGTACTAGCTGTCGCCCGCAGCTTCACTCGTGTAGATGATTGTCCCACTTGAGGGTTTTGGCGGTTTCCCCCTTGAGGGGTTTCCCCCCAAAACACTTAAAACACGTGTTTTTTTATTTTAAATGAAAAAGCCAAATGTTTCATAGACCTAACTTCAATACTGACAGAGATTTTTTATAAACTTGCAACTCCTATTGTACTCCTTTAGGGGTTGATTGTCAAAAAACGCTGACACACGTATTATTTTATTTTGTACCAAAAATGTAAGTGCGTAATTTTACAGACCTAACTATAACTGACGGAGTTTCACACAAACTCGCAACCCCTAGGGTTGATTTTCCAAAAAGAGAGGTTGTATGTACCTTGTAAATTTTGTAACTTGACGCTCCCATCCACACCATAGGACGCTAATTAATTTGACATTTGGTTAAACCTACTTTACGGACTATGGTTTTTGCTTGCGTGAGTTTCATGATGTAATGGTTGCAGAACCTTACTGGCATAACTGTATATTATACACAAATATATTGTAAAAATTGGAATTTATAAAATGTTTACTTAGAAGAATATTGTTGTCATCGTTTGATATTTTAACTTGTGAGTGAAGATTCTGCGTGATAAATTAAGGTCATGCTTTAAATTTTACAAAACATTTATACATACTTATTCATTAATTAATATTAAAGCCAATATTTATGCCCATATAATTTTTACATTGTAAGTGGATGCTTCTACTATGTTGTACCCATAGAGGTTAATACATCCAATCTCATGTACTCTTCTTTTATTTTAATACTAGCTGTCCCGCGCAACTTCGTATGCGTAAATTTTCCCCGTTTTTGTAACATTTCTCGTCGCTGCTCCGCTCCTATTAGTCGTAGCGCGATGTTATATAACCTATAGCCTTCCTCGGTAAATGGATTATCCAACAAAAAAAAATTTTTTAAATCGGACCAGTAGTTCCTGAGATTAGCGCGTTTAAACAAACAAACAAACTCTTCCGCTTTATAATATTAGTATAGATTTTTATCTCTTGTTTCTACATCAGTACATAAATATGGTGTACAATATAATGATGGCAGCACTTTACCTGCATAAACAGTTTATAAACAAAGAAACATTGCGTCGTTTATATTACAACACCGCGAATATACATTTTAGTAACTTTACAGGACGAACAAAAAACAACATAGTTTTATAAAATAATTAAATAAAAGCCAGCTCTTTATTCAGTCATCATTTATTAGAGATTTTTGGTGTCATAAATGCTCAAATTTATATTAATCTATTTTAATTCAATATAAAAATCACATAGGCGCTGTTGCCTTCTAAAAAATGGCACAATCTGGCACATAGGCGCAGTTTACAACAGGAACTATTATAATCACTTTTCATTGTTATATTATTATATAAATTGTATTATTATTAATTATAATAACTATTTATTTATTTATATGCTTATTATATATTAACTGTTTATTTATTTATACGATATACCATATAAAATTAAAAATAAACGGTTCTCTAAAAAACTTAACGACTACAAAACAAATCAACCAATCAAACATGAAATTGTAATAAAATAATCTTTCACAAATCCCTATGAAGTTAAAAACAGTTTCCTAATCAAAATCTAGTTAAGCACCTAATAAGGTACATTATTATAAAAACTATGGCAGTCACTAGGTATAACATTTTTAAGCTCTTGTAGATGCTGCCACTTACGTTCGGCGATCGGTAATGTTCTAGTATACAATTTAGGCAAGCTATCGGTTGTATTAATTAGATGTTTTGGATGTTGGGGCAGTATTTTGGGTTCTTCGTCAAAATTTAACTTATACCAGATAATCTCATCGGGCTTGTAAATAAGTACACTAATGTCCGTGACTGTAGAGTCCCCAAGCTTTCGGCCTGGCCCTATAGACTTATAGATTTGATCTAAGTATGTCGCAACGTATAGTTTTGGGTGAACTCTTGCAGTCTAAAGCAGAATATTGGCTCGGCAGATAAATCTTTTAACACCACACTTAATTCTTGACCTGTAACACTAGGTTGGAAAACTTGTACTCTGATTACATTTGAATTCTTAGATACCAACAAGTAAAAAGACTTGGTTTCACTTTTTCTAGAATTTCACTCTTGGTTACGTTTGCACGGCGCTACAGAAACATTTGAACACACTAACTGTCGCCTCTGTTCCCAACTCATTTTCTTTCAGAAATGATCAAAAATGCCTTCCTAAATCAGTAATTTCGTGACATCCACGCAGTTTGGATTTTGGGTACATAGCGGATTTACAGCGAGGAGCTGGTTTAAGGGTGTCATTTAAAACTTTGAAATTAGGATTGTACTCGTCAACTTTCCTGTCGCACCTGTATCCTAAATAAGACTTTCTTCTTCTCTCAATTTCTTATTAAGTCTCTTTCCCACTTTTTTGAATTTTTATTCGCCTTATTTTGTATCTTCCTTTGACTTTGGATTCCGCCATGAAAAATTTTAATTCTAACTTAATATTATTTTGTTTGATGTGGTTTGTGTTGCTGGAAGTAGGGACAGAATCATCTTTCTAAAATCACCTGTTACTTCTGTTGTATCTAAATTGATATCTGACGTCTGCAATATGCTGCTTGCAGTCTTCATAACATCTACTCGGGGATCAACAATAAAGTCAGTTATTTATTGGCTTTTTGTCTCGGTGGAGCCTTCTTATATTTGACTAGCTGTCCCGCGCAACTTCGTCTGCGTATTTTTTCTCCGTTTTTGCAACATTTTTCATTGCTGCTCCGCTCCTACTGGTCGTAGCGTGATGTTATATCGCCCTCGCTCTCAGTAGAAGATTCGAATTCACTTATTTTTTCTTACTAGGTAAGTACTGTGCCGTACTTTAACCTGCAAACATCGCGAATATGCAGAAAAGTTGCACTGTAACACCGCGAACAAATAAGTATAATGTTAATAGTTATTAAAGACCGCAAAATCATGATTAATTTTAAAATTTAAGGCTTAGTTAATATTTATTTATGTTTACAATCCCCTCAGGTATAATACGAATCAAATATAGTGAATTATCTGGCAAAATATAATTTAAAACGTACTTACTTAAACTCACGCTGCAGTAAAAGTATGGTGACTAACGCAGATTCGCGCTGTTTATGCCAAATTAATCTATGGCCGTCATTCGCGGTGATACAAATTTTAAATTCTTGCGTCTGATAGGCGCATTTTCTAGCACGCGATTGCGACAAGCGGGATTTTTTTCTCTGTCCAATGACATTCAAAAGTCTGTAACGGCCAAATTGCACATTCGCGGTGTTGTAATATAAACGACGATTGGCAATTCGAAAAGAGTTATGATTTTGTCCAGAACTACTGGCTCGGATTGATTTTTTTTTTTGTTAAATAACTCATTTATTGAGGAAGGCTATAGGCTATATAACATCACGCTACAATCAATAGGAGCGGAGCAGTCATAAAAAATGTTGCAAAAACGGGAAACATTTACGCATATGAAGTTGCGCGGGTCTGCTAGTAATTATTAAAGTGTCTTGTCATTATCGTCTTATAGGTTGACGGCTTTCGTCGTAGTCACCGCAGCATCGGTCTTCTTCTTCTGTTGAGAAATTGTGCGTCCTGATTTGATTGTGCGACTGCGGAGGGTAATGTGTAAATTGAGCTCTTTTAGGACTGGGATCCGCTCTTAGAAGCTCTGTAACAATTCCGTCATAACCTGGCGCTTTATTGTTCTTAAGTAGCCGGAGAGCTCCCTCGACCTCACTCAGGCAAACATCTGGAATGTCCTTGGTGTAGTGGCGCGTAAGTGGGATTCTGTGGTCGTCGACGCTAAGTCCCGTAGGTTTAACCATCCGTGATGCGTACAGGTGTCCATAAAAGCTATCGATTTCCTCGAGTATCTCGAACCTTGAGGTGACGGTTTTGCCATCCGCAATGTTCAGTTTCGTCAGATAGGGTCTGCTAAGCTTTTGTGCGAAAACTCTAATGCCTCTATGTTGCTCAATCGTAGTCTCGATGGCGCGAGTATTGGAGTGTCTGAAGTCACGTCGCGTCAGCTTCCTGACCTTCAGGTTTAAAGTTCTCCTATCTAACAAAGATTTGCGTGTCTCGGCTGTGCTTCATAAGTTCATTCGGACTTCCTTTTTTATGTTTTCCGGGAAACAACCTTTGACATACATATTGTAGCGTTCTGACCACGGTGTCGGTTTTTGCCATTGGTTTTCAGCGATGTGAAATGATTGTGAAGTTCCAATTGGCCGCCTATACCTGCCATGGCCCTTACTAACTTGCGCACTTACTGAACAACTCGCAACGCAATTCACTGACAAGTCTTTCGTCGTTAAGTTTTTACTTTTTCTCAAGATCGTTATCGTCTTTACGTCTTCACATCTTCACCGTCATCACGTCGTTATACACTCATGATTTTCTTGCTTGCTGTGATCCCGGACAATAATTTTTAAAACACGGACGCTGATCGTCTTCAATTCTGGACGAGAATTTACATTCCGGACGAGCCCCCGAAATTATAGTATCGGTAGCAGTGGTGTTTGGTGATACTATCAATTAATGGAATCACAGGGCAAATAAATATCACAAGTCTGCTTCTTTTTTCTGATAACAGATGACTGTCTTATATCAACATTACGTTTTACATCTTAAACTATCTCGTACTACGTATTTCATTACTTTAACAAATTAAAACAATCATAACAAAAACACAACTTCTCATCACACAAATTTGTTAGCGCCATCCTTACAAACCTACTTATTATTTTTACAATCGTTAAATGAATTTGGCTTACATTTGGTGGACAGAATGTCTTCGATGTAGCTTATCTATTTTAATCTACACGACAAGGTTAAAAGTAAACATTCAAAAATCTAAAATACTAGAGATATTTGGAAAATAAAACAAATAATTAATAACTACAACATTACAGTCACTTGAACCTTTTTTTAAAGCCTTTGTTTAATGTAGGTTTTTTTTAACAATGTTCATGTAAGTTTCATCTTAACCTGATCTAAATTAATTAACATTGTAGATACTATTTACTAATATACAGGATGATTTGTTATATATTAATAACAACCTGCTCGTGACTTCTTTATATAACACTTAATAACTTTTTAATAACAGTTTTGTAAAATATTTAATACTAGCGGCCCGCTCCGGCTTTCCACGGACTTTTCTCTACTATAAATAAACGCAGTTTTCGTCAGGATCTCAAACTATATTTAACTATGTTACTTCCCCATAATGCAGCTTTCTATATGTGAAAGAATTTCTGTAATAGGTCCAATAGTTTTTGAGTTTATTCGTTACATACAAAAATCCAAATCTTTCCTTTTTGTAATATTAGTATAGATATAGAAGTAAAGATATAGATATTAATCCTTAACCACCTATCACCTGTTTTTGGAGTAATGATTTTAACCATGTACAGACTATTTTTTCATCTTTATAAAAAAACTTTTTAGCTTACAAGGTCTCACACTTGACTCTAACAATTTTTTTTACTTTAAGGCTAAAATAAAACAAATCACATCCCCACTTTACACGTAGGGGAGGTACATTCAGGGTAAAATGTATTTTTTTTGTTTTAATACTGATATTACAAAGTTATTTGGTGTAATGTAAAGAAACCATGAGTCACACTACTATACTCACATCATTTAAGATTTGTTTTATATATGACTTCAAAAATAGCCCAATATGCCAAAATCTATTTGATTGTAAATTTAATTCTTTATATATAATTTTAGTGGAATGTGTCAAAAATAAGCTATTGTTGGCACTTTCCACTAAAATTTTGTCGTTGACCCCCAATTTTTCTATTAAATGTTCTATACAGTTAATCATATATTTCAAATAATTGTTTTTTTTTAGGGTGACCAATACCTTTGGAGGCAAGTGTTCTTCTTAGCTGCTGGACTTTATCTAGTCACAAACCTTGTCTACGTGATATTCGGTACCAGTGAAAAAGCAGACTGGAATAATCCGACTCTGGAAGAAAAAGACTTTGAAGAAAATGTATCGATGATGGAAAATATTAAACACTAGATAGAAATATGTAGATGTAGGCACTATTTTGTATTATAATGGCTGGTATAATAAAGATTAGACATATTGATTACCGCAACCTGGTGCGATAATATTAGACAAGTTAAAAGAGACTCAAAAATTAGACAAATTTCCTAATAGAAATATCTAATAGTATAGAATAATAGTAAATTCATAGTGTAGAATATTTTGATTAAAATTAATTATTTTATAGTATATTTATTATTATTTATTGCACATTTTATAGATAATTATATACAACGTGTAACATAAAGGTATAGTCTAATTCAAGGTTCTACAAGACATAGAGCACCCAAAATATTTCGCAACATATTTAATCACTTGCTTATTTTTAAACAAAAAAAATAAATTAAAAGTATCAGTGCCATAAGAAAGCAATCGAATTTGGCACCATGTAAGGTGCAATACTTACGTGTGTTACACACTGTAACACACCTTTCTGTTACACCTTGTAGAGGCAAAACTTGACTCTGACGATGTTCAATATGCAATTTAGAAAATAATAATATATTCCTATAGCTTTAGCCACGCAGTTAGCAGATTTTATATTTGTAAAAATAATGTTTTTCTTTTTTTTAAACTGCTCCCGCAGTAGTACAAGCCCTGTTCCGCGGGGGACTTTACAAACATACAAGTCACGGACACAAAGTACACCCAGACCCGGAACAACAATTTGTGGTTCACACAAAGTGGTGTCCCGTGTGAGAATCGAACCCACGACCTCTTGCGTTGCAGTCCGACACATTCCCACCGCATAATAATATTAGTATAGATTATTGTTTATGAACTTAATCTATATTAATATTATTATTGCAAGAGAAACTTTGTCTGTCTGTTACGTTTTATGCTTAAACGGCTGAAATGATTTAGATGAAATTTAATGAATCAAATTGTATGAAGTTAACTTGAGTCCCGGGGAAGGGCATAAAATAGATTTTTATAGCGATAGTCAACATCCACACAAACGGCGCCACAGGCGAAAGCTAGTATTGAATAAAATTAATATAGAAATAATGCAGTTTTTTTTTAAAGTTTATCTATAAATATTATAATTATTTTTATTCGATGGGCAAACCGCGGTCGGAAAATTACTAGTGAATATAAACCATGCGATTAAAAATGCAACAACACTCTACTGACATGTTAAACGGCTGTCATAATACTGTTGACCCTAAAGCCCTGAAGCCACTAAGATACTATTGTTCCACATGTTATGTCATTGAGTGTTTAACTGTAGATCCACTGTTAGTATATAAACTGACGTGCATTTGCAAATAGTGGTAATTATGTAAAATGAGTGTTTAATAGGTAATGAGTGAGTTTTATTGTGATAAAAAACGTCGAAACAATGTATGATAATTTTTCATTTTTTAAATTTTTGTCTAATTTATATTTAATAAATTCATTGAGTCTCATTCAGTTCATTAATTTAACAAAATAATAACATCATTTGAATCGTATTTTTAAAACTGTCTGTTTACGTTTCAGTTTAATCAAAAAAATAATTCAATACTAAATCATATTATGAAATAAAATTATGACATAACCAATATCATAATGTAGACAAATAAAGTATAAATTATGCGTAGATATCTCAAATATTTGTGACAGTGCTTACCTATTGAACTTGATAAAATATTTGTGTAATGATAGTTAATATTATGCTGTGTATAATCATTGAATATAATATTATTTTGTAATTTTCCTACAACACACAAGCTAGTTCTATCATTAGTCTCATAAATTATTAAAGTATCTAAATATTCAAAATAAAAATGATGCGTAAATTTTAATACACTTAAAGGAAATCGCTTCATTCAAATACCATTTAGAATCGATAAATATTTTAAATCAAGTTCAAAAATATTTTTCTTTCTGTATAAGTTAGTATTAGGGCGTTACAAACTTTTTAAAGTGCTGAAATATATAATAAACAATTAATAGCCATGGTGGAGAAAGATAAATCCAAAAACAAACGGAACAGTATATTTAAAGGTAAGAGCTGCTTTGTAAATTATAATTTTGCTTACACAATATGAACGAAACACAATCTTACATAACTAATCAATTACTCAATCATGAACGAACAGCTGAACGGACCTGGACGAAACTTGGCAGAAAGATAGACTATAGTCTTCATTTTGTATTGTATTACAAGTTACTAGTAATATAAAATTTCCCCACGAAACGAGTCGTGGACAACACGTTCGTTTTCAATATGAAACGAATGATTAAAGAAGTGCGTTCACTACATTAATCATTCTCACTATTTGAAATATTACAACTTCAACTATGTCGTAAAAATGTTGTATCCATTTAATTGGCTTTTAACCAATCTATACATATAATCAAATTGTAGATTTGGCCGAACATAGTAAAAAAGAGTATTTAAATACACGGTACATTTTTAGAATTGTTGGTCTGTCTGTCTGTTTGTTTGAACACTCAAAACACACAAAAGCTACCCGACGAATTCAAAAAAATACTAATCAGCGACAGGTTGACACGTTGAAAGCGTTTTTAATACGCAAATGAAGGCATAAACCTTTTAATTTTTCGCGACGATGGGGGGGGAAGCTAATTTTTTTTATTCCTTACATCATTATAACGTAATAAAAATATAAAAACAGTCCGCAGAGTCCAAGTATCGATAAAATTTTACCCTTTTGATCGCTGCTATATTTCGCGGGCATAGATGACGTCACATGACACGCGCTATGAAGTAAATTATGGGATAGAATGAAGTATCTTTAACATAGACTTTGTTTTGTATTGTTGTGAAGATCACTTCAGTGAAAGTATATTACAATTTAAATTGCTAGCATGGTGTGTGTGAATGAGTCAAAAGTAATTGACGTATGTCTTATATATCAAGGAAAAAGCAACTTTCCCAACAAAACTTAAAAGTGTTTTATAACTATCTCATTTGTTCCTTTCCTCGAGGTTTCACATACGTACGAACTTATTTCAGGTAGAGAAAGGTACAGTAATTTCATTTAAAACAACACAATATTATGACACTCAAGTTAAAAAATGCGTTGTGTATCATAAATTCAGTTTCAATCACAAACGAAATGTAGGTACTACTATTACTATAGATATGTAGTCACCATCCTTCTAGATTAATTCTAATACCACTAAGAATTCTTAAACAATTTATCTGCACAAAAAAACCATGGAAACAAAAAATAACAAATTTTCTCTGTAACAATTGTAGCACAATGCGAATATCGACGCCGATAAACGACAGAACGTGTCATACGATGCCACGTTTCATTTCTACCAATTGTGATGCATTTTGCAAATTTGAATTTCCGTCTCTCATTTTGTACATTTTTATTATTATTTTATGAAATTAATGAAGAACTAAAAATAATTAAGTGTATGCATTATAAAAACTAAAACTATATAAAGCGATACATTTTTACATAGTAATTATAGCAATTGGCTTAAACTGTATACCGATGGCTCTAAAGTAAATAATAACCTTGATGCCGCATTTTATGACCCAAGAAATAAAAGTAGTGGTATGTTTAAAATAGCTGAAAGTGGAATATGCATAATGACGGCGGAGCTTGTGGCAATATCGGAAGCCCTGAAATACTGCCGAAATATTAGTAGTGACAAGTTTGTTGTGTTTGTAGACAGCAGGAGTGCACTCCAGCATATAGTTCGATGCGCCTCTGGACACAGAAGTGTATTGGTTGCTTATACTATATTAAAACAAATACACGAATTTTCTTTTATTAACAAGGTTAGCCTGATATTGCAATGGGTTCCGTCACATGTTGGCTTGCTAGGGAACAAGGAAGCAGATCGCTTGGCTAAGAAAGCTATTACAGATGGTGTTGAAATCAATGTTACTCCTAGCTATTTCGAAATTCTACCTAAATTTAAAATTATATGTCATAATAATTGGAAAGAATATTTTAATCAAAGATCATTAGAAAATGGAATCTGGTATAGAACAATTCAAAGCGAGCCTCCCCGTATTCCCTGGTTGCCAATAATGATCTCATTAAATTGGTATAATTACGATGAAAAATGGTAAATTTTCTCCATAGTTTCAGTATTCTTCCGAATTGACTTGTTTAGCAGGTGAGTGTTCTTAAACGAATGACGCAATGAGGCTGAAACGCAATTTATATACTAATAGACTGACGAGTCCCCAATTAAGTCTGACACTAAGAAAACGCACCTATCCCCAATCCATCCACTCCATTCTGCGAACTTTTAAACCTCCCCTCGTACCTAATCTATATTAATATTAAAAAGCTGAAGAGTTTGTTAGTTCATTTGTTTGTTTGAATGCGTTAATCTCAGGAACTACTGATCCGAATTGAAAAATTCTTGGCCCGTATATAGAGGAAGGCTATGTAACATCACGCTATAACTAATAGGAGCGGAGCAGTAACGATGTTGCAAAAACAGGGAAAATTTACGGAGACAAAATTGCGCGGAACAGCTAGTAAATAATAATATAACTATCTAAAACACAGTAAGCGAATACCTAAAGAGTCGGTATTTGGTACTTATTTATTTTCACAAAGCTTTTGGGTGTAGATGAGGCTGAGTGTATAACGATTCTCCGCTACTGAATTATATCACAATCTTAAACCTATTTAAATTGTTGAACATCTATCACCGGCAACAAGGAAATCCACGCAGCATCACGTATCCGTGCAAAAGAACTAGGATATAAATTCACATGGGTTCGCAATGAATAAATCTTCGTGAAGAAGCACGAAACATCTGAAACTATAATAATATCAAACTTGGATGAACTAAAACAGTTAATTTAATTTTTAAACTTTTGTACCGGTCTTTATAGGGTCTTTCTTTTTTATTACTAAATTATGCACGTTGTTATATTCACATTTATGAAAATTTAATTCGATTAAGTTTTATTATCAAAATACTCGTGGACTTAGAACTAATATTATTGTGAACGTACGTCAAAATATACTCAATAACTATTTCGATGTTTATATCTTCACCGAAACTTGGTCGTCTTGTGAGGTATTTGACTCGGAACTATTCAATATTAATAAATACGCTGTATATAGAAGAGACCGCGAAACATCCAATCTCAGTAAACATAAAAAAACGGGAGAGGGAGTAATGATAGCTGTATCAAGGGACTTTAACTCTTGCCGCAAGTCTGAATGGGAATCGGACTGCGAAGACCTTTGGGTCTCTATCGGATTGAATCAGGATAAGAATAATCAAGATATATTAAATATATGTGCGGCCTACTTACCTCCACCTCCTCCTACTCCTACCTCCTCTACTTACCTACACGAGGTTCTTGAACAATTTATTGAAAATTGCAACTCAATAATTACAAACTCAAGTTCTGCAACTGTAATAGCGGGTGATTTTAATTTAAGTTGTATTGACTGGATATTTCCAGGCATTAATGAACCCTGTGTTATATCTCCTAGTAGTGGTTCTGGATATCTTAAGAGTATGTTAGCTGATATCATAGCTTTAAACGATCTTCACCAATACAATTGCATTAAAAACTTTAAAAATAAGACTTTTGACCTTTTATTTTCTGACATTTTATCAAGTTATAATCAGAAATTGTTCAAACCCAGTAAGAGACACAGCTAAATATCACCCAGCTATAGAATTTTTACCAGTAATATCAGTTAAACTGATAAAAGTAAGCATGCTTCAATAGGACGATATAACTTTTACATGGCGGATTTTGAAAAAAAATACAGACTTAATTGAACAGAATGACTGGGAGACAGAACTTAACTCTCACCGTGATATCAATAGCATAGTAGACAGGTTTTATATAGTGGTTAATGATATAATAAAAAAGTATGTAGGTACCTTTTAAAGTATCAAATTCTGGAAAATATCCACCGTGGTATTCACATCACCTAATAAAACTGCTCAAGCAAAAGTTAAATTTACATCACAAGATAAAAAAAAAAAAATCTATTAGATGTTATCGAATTCGATTATTTAAGGAAATAGTGTGGTTTGCTTATAAAATATTGTTTTATCCAATATATATCTAACATTGAAAATTCCATAAAAATCTACCCCAAAAACTTCTGGACGCATATAAAAAATCTGCGTAGATCTCATTCCTCCTTTCCTTCTGTGATCACTCTAGGTGACAAATTAGCCAGCAACCCAAAATATATTTCAAACTTATTCGTTGAACAATTCTCATCGGTGTTCGCTCCTTATCCATAATCCAAATACTTTTATACGGTGTCCTTTATCTCACAACCTAAGTGAACTGAATAATTTCTCAGTATCACAAAAATTAGTTCAAAGTAAACTAACCAGCCTCGACTTATCTAAGGAAGCAGGCCCTGATTATATACCACCATATTTTTGGTACCGATGTGCTCAATCCATACCTGCACCTGTAACTGCCATATACAACTCATCTCTAGGGTCAGGTGTGTTTCCAAACGTTTGGAAACTTGCCAAAATTGTACAGATTCATAAAAATGGTATGCGTGAAATTATCTCAAATTACCGCCCAGTTTCAATTCTCTTAACTTTGTCTAAGGTCTTCGAATCGTTAGTGTACTCAATCTTCTATGAACATGTAAAACATTACTTGTCCAATAATCAACATGGATTCATTGTGAATAGATCTACGAACACTAATAAGATTGACTATGTAAGTGACTTAACAGTGGTGGTAGATCAAGGTCAGACTTCTCCAAGGCCTATGACAAGGTTGATCACAATATTCTATTTAGAAAATTACAGACATTTGGGGTTACAAGCATTGCTCTAAATTGGTGTAAATCATATCTGTGTGCTCGCCCGTCGTCTGTTGTAGTTGGTGGGGCACAGTCAGAATATTTCATTGCTACTTCAGGAGTGCCCCAAGCTTCTAAGCTAGGGCCCTTACTCTTTAACATATTTATTGCCTAAATGTTCCATCTAAATTTATAAGGTTCAACCCTCCTATTAATATACCTAAGGTTTCCACTAACTACAGACAAAATTCTTTCCTTGTCGTAATTTCGATAAAATTTGTAAAACAAGCGATTTGGACTCGTTTGTTACAAGCGTTGCAGCAGCGAGGCGGAGTCTAAGCCTTGATTTTTTTTATTAAAATATGTGAACAGTATGTACTATTTAAGATTGTCTTTTTTTTAACGTATGTGAACGTAACGTACACAATCATAGCTTCCATATACAATATTGTTTATAAGTGAAGATCTGTAATTGGCTTTTTGTTTGTATTCTGTCATTTTCTTCCACAAATGTTGTAGCTGTTGGTTTTCCGAAGTAAAATAAATAAATAAATTATTTATTTTTATTTATTTATTTAAAACTTTATGCACAAAGTTGTACAAAGGTGGACTTAATGCTAAAAGCATTCTCTGCCAGTCTACCTTAGGGTGATGTAGAAATGGAATGTGTAGGTGCAGTTTAAATTAATGATATATCAAATATTTTCTTTCACTCTACACCTTATTTATTTGCTGATGATCTTAAATTAATTCGCGTAATACGAGATGTCTCTGATTCACGTCTTCTCCAATCGGATATAGATCGATTATGTCAGTGGTGTGAAAATAATAAAATGTACCTAAATTGTTCTAAATGCAGTTCTACATTCATTCATTTCATTTCAAAGTCCTTTATTGTATAATATAAACATTTTACAGTACATAACATACTCAAAATTATTCTATAAGTATTTATGCTAACATGATATAATATTTACTTTATCAGGTCGAACACCTACAAAAGTTCAAAAACCAATTGTGTACAAAAAATATAACATCATAAACTTAAACAACAAAATATCATAAATTAAGTTTTGTGGGTAGTTTGTAGATACACACTTGTTGCTTGACATCTAAATATTAATTTTGCACTCCTTTAAATATCCACTACAATTAGTGGCGAGCGCTGCCCTGCCTCCCGCGCATCTATCGCTGTACGGCGAGAGAGGGGAAGCGTGCGTCACAGTTGTGGCGCATCGTACTGGTTGTCAATAGAACGTCGACGCTGTGATGGGTGCGAGCTTGAACAAAACCGGTTATAGCGGTGCAACCGATAGTGATGTGGTACGGTTCGTACCGTATCTATCGACATGTGATCGATCACTGGGGCAAGTTTGGCATATTTTAGCAATCAAGATGTTGGGATTTTTGGTATTGTTGTTGTAGAAACTTACGGTTAATTTTAAAATAAATTCTCTTGGAGTGGGAAACTGGAGTTTATTATGTAAATAATGTAAGTTCGTTCGAATAGCAGTATTAAAAGCAATCTTGACGGCTTTATTTTGAATAACTTGCAATTTTATATGGTTAGTTATACATGTATTGCTCCATATTGGGCAAGCATAAGATAATATAGGCCTAACTAATGTTGTGTAAATTCTTAGTTTAGTCATACTTCTTAGTTTGCTTCTGCGGTTTAAAATCGGACTTAGCGCTCCAAGAGCTCGTGCTGCTTTTAGTCGGACATTGGTAACGTGCTGAGTCCAGTTAAGCTTATGGTGTAAGGTAACTCCAAGATAACGAACAGAGGTACTCCAAGGAATGCTATGCCCTCCCACTTTGAGACTACGTATAGGCGGCTTTCGATGACGAGTAAACATAATGGCTTCAGTCTTTGACTCGTTAATCTTTAGTTTCCACTTAGTGAAAAAGTTGTATAGATTTTCGATTGACAGTTGCAATCGACTAATGATTAAATCGGCATCAAAATCTGACGAGTATGAGGCTGTATCGTCGGCAAAACACGCTAAACTAGTCTGTCTTTGTATTGGCATGTCATTGACAAACAGAATGAACAAATATGGCCCAAGCACCGATCCCTGGGGAATTCCAGCGGGAACAGTAAAGTATGGTGACTTAACAGTGTCGATATAGACAGCGAAGTGGCGAGCATTTAGGTAAGATTGCAAGAGTTTTACATCATTTAAGGGAATTTTATACTTAATTATTTTATGAAGCAAGCCGTTGTGCCAAACTGAGTCAAACGCTTTTTCAATATCAAGTAAAAACATACCTGTTGGTACATTGCGATTTAGATTGTGAGCAATGCATTCTGTTACACGTGCTAGTTGATAGGTGGTCGAGTGCATAGGCCGAAAACCAAATTGTTCTTTCATAATTAACTTATCGCAATATTTTCTGAGCCTTAAAGCAATAATAGATTCGAATAACTTGCTCAATACTGGCAGCAGGCTTATAGGACGATAGTTAGAAGGTATAGTATCGTCTTTACCAGGCTTTTTTAATGCTATGACCTTGGCAATTTTCCATGCCTTAGGAAAATATCCAATATATAAGCATTCCATACATGATTTTTGTTAAGTAGACTGTGGCTTTTAATGAATTTTTTTTTAATTAGAATGACGTGCAGGCCGTCTTCTCCTGGAGATTTACGGTTTTTGAGTTCCGAAATCATCTTTCGAACAGCAAGGGGTCGGACAGGTTGATGCAATTCGGTATTTTTATGATTATTCAGTATATCTATAGACTGTTTGACATCTGTTTCAACGTCGCGACTTACCCAATCTTTTGTAAGACACATGTTTTTGAAAAAGGCGTTAGCCAAGGCAGTACATTGTTCCTCTGAGCTATTTGTAAATGTATTATCATGATTACGAAGTTGACGAAGTGTAAAAGATTTTGGTTTAATGGAACTTACTACACGCCAGAGGTCGCTACCAGGATTATCAACTTTCGCCAATTTCGCATCCCATATTTTGTCGTAATGTTTTTTGATATGGAATTTTATTTTGTCCTGTAGGAAGTTTATTTCGGCACCATACTGTCTTTTAAGGATATAATTTGATGAATTTCGTTCGGCACGACGTAACCGATTTTTTTGCCTAATAATTTTCTTAATATGCCATGGCAAATTTGGTTCTAAAGCGGCCTTTTTGTAACTAGGTATATTTTTATCTCTTGCAGACTCAATACAACTATGGAGGTAATTAACATAATTGTCAATCTCAGAAGTAGATTTTAATGTTTCTGAGGATAGATGTATATTTTCATCCAAACTCTTGCGATAACCACTCCAGTCTGCCCGACTGTAGTTTAAGAACTTTGTATCGGGTTTTAGTTTAGGGATTCCACCGAATGTAAAGTATATTGGAAAGTGATTAGAAGATAGTGACGGAATGGCACGCACTCCGTCAATTGTGTCAACATTGTAGGATAGGATTAGATCGGGATTTGTAGCTGATAATTTTGCACGGTAGTTTACATGACTTGGCCTAGGCGAAGCATGGACTGTGATGTCGCGGTCTATTAAATATCTAAAAAGTACTCTACCGCGCGTATTGACGTAGCTACTATACCAATATTTGTGATTAGCATTTAAGTCACCCATTATAACCACACGAGTGCCTAGCTGAAAAAGAATATCCTGATCCGAGGATAGTAGTGGAAGGTTTGGTGACTGATATGCGGCAACAAAAGTGTAATCAATGTTAGAAATGTTGAGTTTGATTGCGATAGCTTCAATATTTTTAGTTATTGGCACTATAGTAAGCGACGGTGTTAGTTTTTTAGTGACTATTAAAGCTACACCCTGGCCGCGGCCCGACGGGTGTGTATCCTGTCGATAAATTATTATTGCAGTTAATCTTGTTTCACAGATTGCAATTAGGTCGATAGACAGGGTACTTACCGCTAAGTCTAAGAGTTCCGCTAATTTCGTTCGCAGCCCATCTGCGTTCCACAATAGAATATTGAGTAGTTTGGGTTTATACATTTTCACCAAGGTGTGTTATGATTAACAGAACTTTGTCAAGCAACGAGTGACATGACAAAAATTGGTTTTTAAGATTTTTTATAGTCTTCAATATTTGTAACATCTCCAATGTAGTTGTATCATCTATTTGAGGATCTGTTGCAATAGATAACTTAGGCGGCGCTGTAGGCTGAGGTTTGGGACCAGCTGAAGTTAGGGCCGCCCAGGATCTAGTATCATTAGCTTTAGTTTCTTGAATTTGTCGAGAAGTTGAGGAATGTTTTTTTTGATTTACTTTCAAACGATTGGACCGTTCTCGATCTCTTCTTTCTTGAATTTTGCTGAGATAACTTAAACGTGAGGACAGTTTCGATAATTTGCTGGATGCGAATCTTTACAGTTACAGCAAATAGCCGGTTCCTTTCGATCCTGCTTCGGGCAGTCACTGGTGAGGTGTGGTTGTGCACATTTAACGCATCGGGCCGGTAAATTGCATGTTTTTGATGAATGACCAAAAAGTTCTACATTAAGTTTACACGAAAAAGCAATAAACATCCATCTATATACAAAATCAAAGGGACAGTTCTAACAGAAGTTGCCATTATTCGAGATTTAGGAATATATTTAGACAGTAAACTTAACTTTAAAGAACACATTGATGGAACAGTAACTGGAGCTAATCGTACGCTTGGAAATATTCTCCGAAATTCTAAAGAATTTAAAACCACTTTTTTGATATACAATGGTCTGGTTTTGAGTAAATTAGAATATTGTAGCACAGTTTGGAATCTGAGTTACCAGGTACATGCAATACGTATAGAGGAAATACAAAAAAGACGACTTCGTCATCTAGCCTATCGAGCAGGTATACCTACATAAGATACTCTATTCTTATAATGATAGACTGGCAAATTTAAATATGATGACTCTGGAAACTCGTCGTACTTTGACTGACATGCAGTTCTTGTACAAGTTGCTCAATAATATTGTTGATTGCTTGAATCTCTTATCAAAAATAAACATCAGTGTACCCCATAAGATAAAAACATAACCCTTCTTTACAGTCGGGTAACAAGGCATTAATGTTCTCATTTAAACCACTCCGACATAGAACTAACCTCAGTAAATACTCAGCCATAGTAAGAATAAGTTACCAGAAATATCGAATGGGTCGGAAGACAAAGACATCTTTAGCAACTCTATCACAATATTTAAGAAATATGTTATCACGTCTCATAATGTTGATGTTAGTACTCCCTAAATTAAGTTTATAAAGCACAAATATCCTTTAATTAGTATAATAAGTATAAGTAAATAATACGTGTTTATTGTTATAATATGTTTATTATATATTCGATTTTATTTTATTTTTCAATTGTAAAAAATATTTCATATTATTTTTAATTGTTCATTTTTCTGTACTCATTGAGGAATTCACGTACTGCACCTGATATCTCGATGTCTGTACTATAGTTATTGCGTGCTGTAGTCGAAAAAACTCAGGGCCCAATAATGTTACGCATGTTTTACTTGAATGTTATGTGTTTTTTTGTTTGAGATCCAAATAAATATAAATAATAAAAAAAAAGGCTCACTCGACAGGACTATTTAAAACATATTTACACAGATGTTATTTCGTAACTTAAACTACCTTAATTTAAACCCGACCTTCACGCGAACGAAGTCGCGGGCTCAGCTAGTAACTAATAAAACTAATGCAGCATTTCCAAAAAAAAAAGAATTCCAGTTAACATTTTTTTGACTGCTATTCTGTTTTCAAAAAAATATTTATCATCAACCAAAGACAATACTCATGCGTCAGTAATACAACAAAATCAAATATTGTAGCTCTCAAACGGAACCAGAGTTGTTTGAATATCGTTATTTTTTAATACACACAAAATATATCACTTTATGTACAAAAGAATATTGATGTGTTAAACAAATGTTTCAGTAAACTACATGTATTCAATATAATTTTGCCTGTTCTTTGTCTTATATAAATATTTACTTTAAAATTAGAAGAGAAATAAACATATTAGAAAATTAAGAAGCAAGACTGTCATTAAAACAACAAGTTATAGCTATGTTAAAATAAATATGTTTTTAAATCGTCTCAATGAGTAATACCAATATTGACCACATCAGAACAAAAAAATCTAATAACCTTAATTCGATCAGGCGTCTTCAAGTTACAGTGAAATATAGAAACTCAGAAATATTTAAACGTACGTGAACCCCGAAAAGCTTATTTCTTAGAGCTGTCTAGAAGTCTAGGGATATACCGTATTTTGTAGATTATAAAAAAAAACTTGGTATGATAAGAATACGGATTTAATGATCTTTACTTAAAATAAAATAAAAGTATTTAATACAATTTAAAAAAATAAATGATTAAATTTGCTAAATTCTGAAAATTGCGTTGTTTTATAAAATCTGAAAATGTGATAAAATTGACTTAATTTAATTACAATAAATAAAAAAAATAACATTGTTTTATAAATCAGTAATCTGTGTGGTCTGTCCCCTAACGTTAATAACACATCGACATCGATTATTCATGCTAAAAATTAAGTGTTTTTGCTGGGGTATGCAGTTCCATGTGTTTTATAAATGCTGACAAAGATGGTTGTCATTAGTCATGTTTGGCGGAAAATAACGCATAGCTCTTCCCTGTAACATATCCTATGCGTGTGCAAAGAAGTTTAGGTGATTACACGACATCGGGTATTCAGGAGTGCCTGCATAGGCACTCCAGAATACCCGATGTCGTGTTCCCGAAGGGCAGCCGAAACCAGCCGCACCGTGTAGCGCATTGTCATGCATGAACTGAAATGTTTGTCATATTTGGACTCTGTGTAGGACGATCACAGAATCTATGATCTCGTCATAATATTTTTGAGCCGTCATGCTTCCTGTTATCCAAATGAGGTCCGTTCGCGCGCCCATACCATGATGATGCTGCCTTGGTACGAATGGACCTCTTGTGGATACTGCAGACGGCTTTTTCTGCTTGGAAGTCTCCAATCACATGTTTTCCTCGAATTTGTATCACCGTAATGTTTGGTTGTCACCTTGCGGTGTTTTGTAGATATCGGTCTCGCCGAGAGATGAAAACACGATTTCTCCAATTGTGCCACTCTGCTGCACTCCCAGTTACACGATAACGTGACCACAAACTGAAAATCACGTTTCGGCTGGTGCTCAGGGCGTCAGCAACCTGACTAACACTGTTTCAAAACTGTCAATATAAACCTCTGATTAATACGCCAAACTAAACGTCACTGCCACTTGAGTGTTGCCAGAGGTAAAAAACTCATAATAGAAAAATACGTTCCATTACACGAATTTCTACTTTACTTGATAACATGAAAATTGAGATGCAAAAACAAACAGTTCCAATACATTATTGGAAAAAATGAAGAAAAAATTAAAACCCATTCTGGAGGAAAAAAAATTAAACCAAAAGTTGAAAACCAGGGGAATAAAAAACATTATCTAGAGAACGATTAAAACGCAACAACATAATAAACCATGAGGGGTAAAAGTCAACATTAGAGTTACTCGAAAATGTAAAGAAATGTTTTTTGTAAGATTTGGGCATAAATTGAGAGAACTATGAAATAAATAAAATACATCGCATTAGCAAAACAAATAAATACAGGAAACGGAAGCCAACGCTCCTGTCCTGGTATTGGTAAGTGGGTGGACAAAAAGTGAAATCATAAAAACTAAATAGAAACTGAAGGAGTTATTGTATTGTAGTGTATGTAAAAATGTTATTCTTGGTATAGTGTAAACCTGAAACAGTTTGCTCAGAATCAGTAGCACAACCCAAGAGGGTAATTTTTGGACCATGTTATATTTTTCAATTAATTAATTAATCAATCAGTAATTAATTAATTGTGCACAAGTTTTCCTTAGAGAAAAGTTTAAAGAGATAGGTATTATGACAGCTGCATCTCAGTATATATTTGCAAACATTATATTTGTTAAACAAAACATGCATTTATATAACAAAAATATTAACGTTCACCCTGTGAACACGAGAAATAAGCACAAATTAGTTAGTCAATTTCATAAGCTACATAAAACTCATAATTCATTTATGGGCCCTTCTGTGGGAGTATTGAACAAGATACCAGCTAGTAATATGAGTCTATCAGTGGTTAAGTTCAAAAATTTAGTCAAAAATCATCTTATACGTAGGGGTTATTATACAGTGGATGAATATTTAAATGACAAGGAAAAATGGATCTAGTTGCTTACTCCTTGTTACTTTATTATGCTTGGGAGGATTTGTTTGTCACTTTGTTATATTGTACCCACTAAGGCTGATTTTAGTTTATCTCATGTTTTATCTTTTTGATAATACAACTTGCATTAGTCCTTAAACATGATATATACATAGTATATGAGTCGCAGCACCTTACCCCCATATCAAGTTTATAAACATTCTAACATTGTAAAATTGGCAATTTCAAAAGAGTGGCTTTACATATTGTTTGCAAACATATACATCCAATCAATCCAGACGTATTACAAGAGTTGCTTTGCATCCTAAGTGAATAAAGAATTTTGAATTGAACTGAATTGTGCTTTTTGCCACAACAGCAAATGAACTAGAGGATATTATGCAAACATTGAATAAAGAAATGACAGCAGACGAGGATAGATAAAGATGGAAAAAAATTGGAGGAGGCCTATACCCATAAGGATCGATTTAATTTGGTCCGATTTAAATCAATAATAAAAATATATATAACTAAGAACATTTTTAAAATGTAAATAAGTCGGAATAAATAAAGCTTCATTCTTATTATTATAATTAAATTTAGTAAATTTTATCAAATTTTCAGATATTAGCAAATTTAATCATATAATTAGATTAAACTTGCTTAAACTTTTAATTTTATTTTTAATTATAAATTATAAGATTCGTGTTCTTACCCTACCTAGTTTTTTTTTTAAATATTTATAGTTTTTTTATAATCAATGAAATACGGAATATCCCTAGACTTTGTTGATGTGTGATATCAACGCTACTACAAATGTTGATTGACGTTAGAGACATTGATTTGTAGATGTATGTATGGGCCACCTTTTAGTTTTAGATGTATGTAATCTCAAAGTCCACACTGAAATTAGATTATAACTAATTTATGCATACGGTAATTTGCAGATCCTGGATGGGGTTATAGACACCAGCAATGCTTCATACTATTCTGGGTGTTAACTATAGCTTACAGCATGAGGGCATGCATGGGAGTGTCTCTAGTAGCCATGACAGATTATAATGATAAAGAAGACAACATGACCGTTTCCCATGAAGCAAGTGTAAATAAAAATTTAAAAACTGAAGGGGTTTTAAATGCCTTGATGTTAATTCCACCAGTGAGTATCAGTATAATACAATGAAAGCGTCAAGCAAAATCATCATTAAAAATTTTCCCGCTTAAAAACTAAATTGACTAATCAAATAAATTTAATAGTTACTGGAGTACTACTGCAACCTCCTTTTGATTGTTATTATTGCGGTGATTGTTTAGATCTACACATCTATTGTAAAATTATGTTCTACTTCTAGTACCCTCAATTCAATTGGAATAAAAAAGTACAAGATACAGTTATTGCTTCATTCTTTTGGGGCTACATGCTGCTCCAGCTTCCAGCTGGCCAACTAGCTCACAGGTTCGGATCTAGGTATTTGCTCACTGGAGCTATGATGATTAATTCTGTGGTCTCGATTTTCTTGCCTACTGCTACTTACTACGTAAGTCATTTTTTATACATTTGGTCATTTGTGTCTAGATTGTTTTTACTCCGTTTCTTAACATATATGCCATTGTGTAATATTTAGACATCGTTTTAGGGTGGCTGGTACTTTACCGTGGTATGTAGAGTAGCCCAAGGCTTAAGTCAAGCTTGCATCGTCCCTGGACTTCATACTTCTCTTGGAAAATGGGTTCCTCTACATGAGAGAGGCAGACTGGCTGCTTTTGTATATGGAGGTAATATAGATTCGTTTACTTACAGACATTACTTGTAACAAAAAAATTGATACTCAATTTAAATTATTACCAAACACAGGTCAAGCGCTGGGTACCGTTTTTGGACTACCAATGACAGGTTTTATATCTGCGTCACCCATGGGCTGGCCTGGTATTTTTAGATTCTATGGTATATTGTCAGGGATAATGGGAGTGATAATATGGTTCTTAGTTGCCGATACTCCGGCACAGCACTCTAAAATATCCACTGTTGAGAGACAATACATTGAAGAAGACTTAGGAAATGCAACTAAGAAGGTAAATATTTATTTAGTTTCAAAGCAAAACTGATTTAATAATATACTTGTGTAACGTCAATAGTCAATGATATTGTCTTTGTTGAAAATAAAATAAGAATGATTTAGAAAACACTTACTATTACAAAAAATATGATTTCTGTAATATTTGCATTATTTTAATAATTTAGCTTTTTAGTGTTGCCGCACAAGACAACAGCAGCATCAAATTTAAAAAAGGGCTTACGAGAATTACTAAATTACTCAAAATTACTCACCACTAGCAGTTTATTGTGAGTTTGTGACAATTAAAACAAATGTTCTTTCTTTTTTCTTACACAGTCACTTTTTTTCAGAAAATGCCTGTACCCTGGCTTAAAATACTTAGTCATAAAGGCGTTTATGCTATTATTATTGCACACGTCGGTCAGACATGGGGACAACTGACTTTATATTCAGAAGTACCAGCGTATATGGATAAGATCATGGGAGTCAATATAAAAGCGGTAACTAAATTATTTATTACTTTGCTTTTCAATTAGTAGAATTGCCCGAAGCCTAGCGCGATTTCTAGTTTAAATAGGTTTTTCATTTGAAGTCAAGTCAAAAGTACTTTATTCTTTAGGTTACAAAATGCAACGCTTATAAACGTCAGACAACATTTGGAATATAATGATTCTGCATTTAATAATAAGTTTGCAAGAGTAAAGCCGTGAGAAAATAACTAGGCAATAAAAACTCATGGCCACTTTTTTTTTAATGTAAATATCGTCATGCTCACTAAAATGGCATTGGCCATTTTAGTGAGAATGACGATTGGCCGTTTTAGTGAGCATGACGATCCTTGACATTATAACTCATAGAAACTAAAATAACCATCAATGATTTAATGAAGTACGATCGCTAGTTGCCGTTACTAACAATTTCAATTGTGATTTTCTAGAAGACACTAGCAATTTAGCAATAAGAGAAAATACAAAGATTTTAAGAGGTTACGGACTGCTATACATTCAGCTTTTACAACCCTTCAATATTGTTTTTCCCTTTGGGTATAACCTAACCCCATTTTTGAGATATTCAAAGGAAACGTAGACAAAAATAGAAGTATTTTTACTAACGACCTTGAACAATCGAGAACAGCTTTGAGCATTTATATAAATTATGCAGCTAGCCGTAGCATACATCCTTGCACTACCGCCACTGTATAGACAGGCTGCTCTTGAGCGGTGGCTGCGAGATTTGTATACAACATTTGTATCATTCCAATTCTTGTTTATCCTCAGAATGGGTTACTGACCGCTCTGCCGTTTCTTATGATGTGGTTTGCTAACTTTTTCTTCAGTTGGTTTACTGATTGGTTGATTGTGAAGAACATAATGAGCGTTACTAATACGAGAAAATTGGCAAATTCTTTAGGTATGTATGTTAATAAATATAATATTATACTATATTGCATAGTAATTTTACCTACGACTATTTTTATTTGTATTTGTAGGTACCATTCCGGCTGGAATGGGACTAATAGCTTTAGCGTATGCACCTCATGATATTTATATTGTTGAAACAATATTGGTCCTAACTTGCGCTTTTAAAATATCTGCTCACTGTGGATTCCAGGTAAGACTATTGAAAATGTAAACCAAAAACAATAATCAAAATAGGTCTTTCAAACAGTAATTATATTTGCAGGTAAACCACATAGATATTTCTCCTAACTACGTTGGAACTATGATTAGCATCAGCAATTTTATATCGAATATTGGTTCATCGTTCTCACCTATTGTGATTGGCTTTATATTGACTGACGTGGTGAGTAATTTGTTGTTTCTATTTATTACAATAATAGGTACTGTATTTATCAAATATTTTATTATTTTATGAACTTCTTTTTTATTAATTATTTTAGGTAGCTTTTTAGGAACAAGAGTCATCCATATTACAGTGCATTGGTTACAAAGATTTGTATTTTTGTTTATTCTTAATTTAATTAATTTTTCCAGGGAGACAAATATCTTTGGAGAAAAGTGTTCTTCTTAGCCGCTGGATTTTATTTAGTCACGAATCTAGTCTACGTGATATTTGGCACTAGTCAAAAAGCAGATTGGAACGATCCAAATAAAAAAAAAGGAGACGTTGAAGAAAATCTATCAATGATGAATAATATTAAGCAATAGATAGAAAAAGGTAGTTGCAGACATTCAGAAAATAAAATTATTTAAAGTTTAGTCTAATTGAGATAGATTATTTAAATGTTAGTTATTATTGTAAATATGTCAACATTCTTAGCTAAACAAGTAATAAATGTTTTGTCTCTTTCTGCCTTTCTATTTTGTTGTCGGACCAACGCAAACATTGATGGTCCCGATGCTCAATATATCTGAGACGTTGTTTGATTGAACGATTTATATGATTTTATAGTAGTTGTAGACATTTTCCTTTGTCTATGCACTCATTCTCCTTTACCACTCACCCTCACTTAGTCAGACTAACTGAACGGAAATTTGACACCATCGGCGGCGTGGCCTAACGTGCACGCAGCACCAAAAGCATAACGTGCTCTCTGAAGGACTGATGTGACGTTTTTAGCAAACGGCCACCCATCTATGAATAAACATTGCCAACGTTGCTCAACTACAATAATCTCTCAACCTGCTTGGTCATCACTGCATAAACAATACAAAGAGTATGAACACATGGGAGGTTAGATGTATTAATAATTTTGAGAGTGATTTCTTCAATTGCCTTGACTTCATATTGTTTTTTAACTTGTATTTTTTTTATACAGCTGAATAAAGAAACAAGTAGACAGCCAGCGCATACCAACATGCAGCGTCATGCACCTATAATTATTTGAAAAAAATAGTAAATGTCATTTGCCCAAATAATTACTTGCTATACTAAATAAATCACTGGTGTCAAGTCTAAGTTTAAAGCAGTACTTAATAATTTTTTTTTTTTTTATTGTGCCACAAAAGTACAGAGTTTTTATAACAGATTCTACAAATAATGCATAAAATAGTTGTACAGTACATAGATTGGTAGAAGTAAGGTATTACATAGAGACAACTCGGATCTGTTTGCATAAAATGTTAAACCCTGTCTCTTATAATATATCATAAGAGACAGTGTTCGGCTACAAGACGACTTACAATTAAACTTCACAAGTTGTAGACTGTGTCGCTCTACCACTATATTTTATTTTATAATATTTTATAATAATGCAGAAAATAGTTTGTGTGTGTGTGTGTGTGTGTGTGTGTGTGTATGTCTTTGTGTGTCTGTGTGTGCGCGCATGGGTTGTGTTGGAAAGCATTTGATATGGTGTAAGTAAGGTGTTATGTTAGGCGATGTATGTAAGGAGTGATTCGGTTTTGCCGTAGTCCTGTTGAAGAAGCCAGTCCGTAACTTTAAGTTTCAGTTCGTTTTTATTTAGGTCAACTATATTTAGTGTATTGTGTAATTGTTTGTACATGTGTGTGCTCAATACTAGAAATTGTTGTCTGGTGAATGAAGTTTTGTGTCGTGTACCTAAAACGAGATTTCTGCGTTTATTGGGATTGGAACGGGGGATACTTGCGTGTCTTTTAAGTGTTGCATGGAGCACATAGAGCTGTCGGACGGTTAGAACCCTGCAGTCCAGATATAATTGCGTCGTAGGGTAACGAAAGGGTTTCCGTATCATGACTTTGAGTACAGCTCTTTGTGCTCTCTCAACTCTAAGAAGCTTGGTTTTCGCAGCTCCTCCCCATACAGGAATGCAGTACCCAATGACCGATTGGCATAGGGCATGAAAGACCATCTTTAAGGTATTCGCAGGGTTCGCAGAGTGCCTGAGCGACTTAAAGATAGGGATGAGCCTCATTGATCGTGTGGTGACAACGTCTATTTGTTTGTCCCATCGTAGTCCCGAATCAATTTGCACACCCAGATACCTTACCTCACCAGCTCTTGCGAGTTTAGAACAGGAACACTGTGGTAACGATTGTTCGCATATGTGTGCTGTCAATGAGAAGGTGTTGTCTGGTAGAGTATTCTGGCGGATAGCAAAAGGAACATAGCAGGTTTTATTAAGGTTTAGGGTGAGAAAATTGGAATTTAGCCACTTTGTTATGTTCATTAATGCAGCTTCTGCACTGTTTTTAACACTGTCCCATGCGGGTCCATAAATTATAACTGCCGTATCATCAGCGTAGGCGTAGATTTTTACATTTGGAAGGGCCATATTGCACAGGTCGTTTACGTAAATTTGAAACAGAGTTGGGCCAATTATGCTTCCCTGAGGAACACCGAAAGACACTGGCTCCTCGTCGCTAAGATATTCACCGATTTTAACTCGTTGGGTACGGTTTTTGAGGTAATTTTTAAAAATTTCTAGTGTGGTTCCACGTACTCCAACTAATTTTAGCTTTGAGATAAGGAGGGGAAGAGAAACTGTGTCAAATGCTTTAGTAAGGTCCAGAAAGATTCCCAGACATTTGGTTTTATTATCGAGTTTACCTGCCACTAGCTGGGTCAGGTCTAAAACTGCATCTTCAGCCGAAACTCCTGCACGAAAACCATATTGGTTTTTGGCTATGAGTTTGTATTTGTCGAGATATTTTCTCAATCTGTTGTTTAGAATTCTCTCAAAGACCTTAGAAATAGCAGGCAGAACTGAAATCGGTCTATAGTTGTTGACACAGTCTCTCCTTCCACCCTTATAAATGGGATGAATAATGGCTCTTTTTAACGCGTCCGGAAATATACCCTTACGTAAGCAGCTATTGATGAGGAACGTTAAAGGTGGTATCAGAAAGTGACGGCACTGCTTTAAAACGAAGGGTGATATTTTATCCCATCCTATGGCACAATCGTTACGCAGTTGGAGGATGAGAGATTCGACTTCGGCTTCATCTACCTCAAGCAGACCCAGGGAGTTGGAAGGAGTCAGATGAGAGAGATGAGATGAGGAACTAGGTGAGGATGATGATGGAGGACTATTAAAGAAGGATGTTGTCAGCCAGTTTTTTACCTACGTTACTAAAAAAATTACAAATAGTGTTTAAGGATGAGTTTGGATTATCTCGAATGTTTAGAAGTTCAACAGGGGTACTTTTAATTTTACGTGTATTTGTTATTTTTTTTATCGTTTTCCATAAGGCTTTAGGGTTGTTTTTTGCTTTTTCAAGTTCAATTTTTTCAAATGCAATTTTTAATTTCCGCAGTAATCCATTACAGAAATTTCGATATCGGGTGTAGGTTACTCTAAGGATGAAGTTATCAGGAGCTTTTTTTGATCGGGTATGTAGTTTATCCCGATTTTTAATGCACTTTAGGAGTCCTGGGGTTATCCAGGGTTTTATTATTTTATGTTTTCTGGGTGTCTTTATGACAGAGGTGTGCCTATTTATTACTGTCATGATCATGGATATAAAGTCATCTGTCAGTCTGTTTAAGTCATGGATATAGTACAATGATGAGAAGTCAATATTTTCTAGCTCTAGCCTGATTTCATTATAATTTATATGAGTAGAAAAATAATAAGATTTACGTTCAATACTGGTGTTTGAAATAGCTAGGACAAGTGGTTTATGGTCTGTGATATGAGAATCTAAGACTAGAGTAGTGACAGGTAATACGGTTTTTATGAGTGTATGATCAAGACAGTTCTCCAGGCGCGTGGGAAATAGGTGTGTAGGCATGAGCCCATGAGATATGTTTAGTGTTAAATATTGAAGGCTTCGGTCGTTTCTACCATCTTCTTTTATATCAATATTTAGGTCACCAGTCAAAATAATATTCTGCCAGGACGCCAGTTTGACAAAGAGAGAGTTCAGACTGTCCAAAAAATTGTAAAATTGATCATTTGAGTTGTACGAAGGGGATCGATATACTGATACAAGGGCAATTTTTTTATCGTCTATTTGACACACAAGACAATTTCCGCCCATAAAGTTAGGTTCCCATACCATATTTCTCCTAGTTGAATTTTAGCGATAATAAACCAGTATTTACCAACGTCTATGCTATTCCTGTAAAACAAAATCTCTAGGCTGTACGACTCGTAGAGTCGTCGACGAAATCGTGTAGATTTTGACCATGAACCATGATCCATGTGCTCGACGACGATCGTCCTCTCGTCGCTGTATCCTAGACGAGCTAGGGATTGACTTTTATTTACAACTTAATCTATTAATTTCGATTATGAGTTTTGAAGGTTTAAAAAATATATTTAAAGTCTACAATTACTTATTTCTATGAAAATATAATATATAATTCGGGTCTTAATCGCGTGAATAATTGAAAGTAAGACACCTTGTTTATTGTCCGACGTTTATTAATGGAGACGAACAGATCGCTAGCCTTTCTCGATGTCAAAATAATTGTTACATGCAATGGTACCTTGGCACACACTGTGTACAGAAAACCGACCCACATAGACAGGTACTTACATGCTGACTCGCACCACCATCCAAGACATCTGCTATCTGTGGTATCATCGCTGACAAATTTATTTATTTCACTTCGAAAAACCAACAACATTTGTGGCAGAAAATGACAGAATACAAACAAAAAGCCAATTACAGGTCTTCACCTATAAAAGGGAAAGGGAAGCTATGATTAAAGCATATGACATTTGTGAATTGAAATTGAAAAACCTGAAAATTTAGAAAGCCAGCTCACACATGTTCAGGAGGTACTAAAGCGAAACGGATACAGAGAAAGCACACGACGTACGAAGAGGAGAGACTCCCGACCGGGGGTTGACAGGGCTTCAGCTTTTCTACCATATGTGAAAGAAGTGACGGACAAAGTTGGAACAGTACTGCAGAAATAAATACTCCATTAAGACTGTATATAGTCCGTACTCCAAAGTAGCTAAGCACCTACGTACTTCTAAGGATGTAATTACTCTACAAACACCTGGCGTCTACAAAGTAGATTGCAGCTGTGGCAGTTCCTACATCGGACAAACTAAGCGCACAATAGCGGAAAGGGTTAAGGAACATATCGCGGCTGTGAAGAACCGATAGTAAACATGTCAGCAATAGCGAACCACTTGCTGATGCGGAAACCAATCACTGGATTGAACTACATAAACCACAGGTCCTCTCCACTGACCGTCACTATTACTCCAGGATGGCGAGGGAAGCGGTAGAAATCAAAAAACATGTCAATTTCAACCGACATGATGGATACCGTTTGCCAACATCGTGGAATCCTGTGATCAACAAGTGTATACATCGCCTAACAAACATTACACCCAGTGTGCAGATGTCCTTAGTGTTGTGTGTCGAAGTACCGACAGTTTCGTAATAGTGAGTGATAAAAATCAAGCGAGGCTGCTGAGCTGAACTGTCTACTCGTGACCACGGCCGTTGCAATACGATCGAAACGTCGGGCAATAAACAAGTTATTTTACCTTAAATTATTCACGCAATTAAGACCCGTAATATACATATTTATATTCATAATGTGTATAAATCGCGGGTGCATTCCACTATTTCCACGGAAATACAAAATTGAAATAGTGGGACAAGCGATATTTTAAATTTTTATCCCATTATTTCTATTGCGACAAAAAACGCAGTTGTGTTAGGTATTTAAACAGTTTACCACTTTTAATGAATATATTAAAATTAAAATTTACCATAGAATATATTAAAACACGACTTCCCGGTATTAAAAAAAACAAATACTCGTTTGAACGAAATCGAATGTCCCCAAATAACAAAAAAACATACTTATTTCATCACTCATTATTCATTGGGTTCAAATAATTTTACGACAAAGTCATGGTAGTGACAATATAAGTCGCTTAAACTTACAGGTATAAATGTATACTTATAGGTATACAAATCTGTATAGTAATTGCTGAGCCTGCCGAACTACATATATATTTTTTTTAATACGAATACTCTCCGCACTTGGTTCGCATACTAAATCTGGAAGAAAGTTTAAAAAAAAATCTGTTACAAGTTTACTGATTAAATTGAAACCATTTATGATGTCATTGAAATAAGCCAACTGTAAAAAAAATATTAAACAGACATTGTTAATAATAATATTAATATAATCATTTATTTGTTCAAAAACATACAAATTATATAAAAGCCACCAAACTGCAAAATAGTTTGTGGGCGGGATTAGCGCTCGTATTAGTAGATACAATAGGTTTTTATTAATTATTATAAACAATAGTAACAAATAATACAGTTAAAATAAAATTTGAGAAAAAAAAATACATTGTTCAATTTGGAAAAAGTTACAGACAGGCACTTACAAATTAATTAACAATTTAAATGAAATTACCAAATTTGAAATAATTAATTATCAATTTATAATTTGTCACTTGTCATTTCGACAAGTAACACATTTCTCAATTGTCCCTTTCTGAGCCAGGCGATTTTATTAAATATTGTAGGAGTCAGGTACTTGTTGGTTCTTTCTCCGTAGTAGTTCTGCACTGATGGTCGTACTAGTTTAAGCCTCTAACTCTTCTGGTATTGTAAGCGTTATGTACTCGTGCTTTAAACTGGTCGTTAAAGAACTGCTCTAGAACCACCAAGTACCTGACCTTCTCATATACAGAAAGTATATTACATGCAGTAAACAGTGTCTCATAGTTGCTACGAGTATTACATTCGCGCTTAACATGAGGACTAATAAGATATTTCATAAGTCGTATTTGCAGTGACTTTATAACATCTAATTACGTTTTAAAGGTTCTACCATACGAAGACAACCCATAACTTAGCATTGACTCGGCAAGGGCGAAATAAACGATGCGCAGGGTTTTCCTGTTCAATGGGATCTTGAGGGTGTAAAACTTACTTAGTATCGACCTAAGCTTCGTGCACACACTGTCAACCTAGTGTGTCCTCCAATTTATATTGGTACCCACCCATATACCTAAATATTTATTTTTATTAACAAACTCCAGAGTTTCAGTTACAGTTGATTCCTGTTACATGCAGGCAATTGTATGTATGTCCCACAATACTTAAGTCTGCATGCTGTATGTTTTTTGCTACTAAATTATGTGGTTTTGGCCAAGTTTAAAATGATGCCGTTGTCATGTGCCTACTTAGCGGTGTTATCAAAGTCTGTCTTGTTCCAAGATTGAAAGTCCTGCGTCTTGTTCCATGAAAGTTGTAAATTCATTTTTCAATTCTTTGCCATATAGTTAATTGTAATATTATATAACTATTCTTCGCGGATACATATTTATGTATTTTTTTTTCCAGAATTTCATCTAATATTTGACAACGAAGAAGAACTAAAAGCGTTCTTTTTTTGTTTTCACAAAATGAAAATGGCAGCCGTTTATTTTCGCTGCAGGAAATTTTGCTTTTAATGCAGAAATCAAAGCCCTTTCAAAATCAACTGTGAATTTAGTAGGACTCCATTCAGGTAACCTTTTTTTAATAAGATCTTTCATTTTCATTTCATTTATTCATTTCATAAACAATATTTTACAATTGTGTTTGAAATACATTAATACACATAAGTTAATAATTACTAAAACATATAATATAATTAGGTAGGTACACATTAACATAAAAATCATAACTATCGAATTTGCATAAATTGAATAAATAAATCAAATACTAGCATTATTATATTATCAAAAACAATTTCAATTAAAAATTAAATAAATAATGATATTAATCTAATGTCAATGATCTAATGTCAAATAAAAATCTTTTATGTCAATTTCATGCAAATTCTAATGTCAATTATAAGATAAGTCAGTAAAGTCATCTACACTATAAAAAGATTTTTCTAACAGGAAGGCTTTTAGTCTTTTTTTAAACAAATGTGTTAAATAAATATCTTTTTTTAAATCGATGGGTAGTTTGTTAAACAATTTTACGCTCTGATATAACGCACTATGTTTTGTTATATTCATAGTAGGTATAAAACGATGCTTTAAGTTCTTTAGGCGAGTGCTTTCCCTAACTAATCTTTCATCCGCAGTTTCAAATTCTGGCATGTATTTGGATAATTGAGTCAAAACAGTTAATATATATAAGCAAGGAACAGTAAGTATAGATAAATTCCTAAAATGTTCTCTACATGATTCCCACTGTGGAATTCTAACTATAGTTCTTATAGCCCGTTTTTGAATTATGAAGGCCTTTTCACAATTATATTTGTAACTGTTGCCCCAAAATTGTATACTATACCTTAGTCTCGACTCAACTAAGGCATAATACACAGCCTTTAGCTGTTCTACAGTTACTACATCTCTTAAACTTCGAAGGGCAAAACAAGCAGAAGAAATTGATTCTTGAATGCCGTTTAATTCATTTTGCCAATTTAATAATGAGTCAATATACATGCCTAAAAATTTAACTGTGTTTACTACATTTAATTGGTTTCCGCATAATTGAATGTCGAGATTGTCAGTGTTTCGCGTAGTCGATTTGAATAGTACAACATTCGTCTTATTTGTATTGATTACTAGGCTGTTAGCTGAAAACCATTTATTAAAATCAATGAGTGCATTATTAATTTTTTGGTTTAGCGAATTAATATTATGTGAATTATTATTTATTAGATCTAATAAAATGCAATACGCTTTCCGTGAAAAAATCTATAAAAGCGCATAAACCACTGGCACCACTTTGCTATGATTCCAGTCACTTCCAAAATCAGCGAGGATTGACAATAATTGTGAAAACGGCGCTGGACACGCAAAGAATGTCTCGTTAATGAAATAATTGCCGCTTTTTAATTCGCTTCTGGTTTCTTCACGACAAAATATTGTAATTCTTAAATCGGAGTCAATATAATCAGCAAGCACAAAGTCTTCAATTCTTGAACGGTCTTATAACACACCTTTTTAACATTTAGAGCTTTGTTACGACGTCTGTACATGGAAGACTTTTTAGAGGTGTATTGTGGCAATGGTTTACCAACTAATGGAATTCCTTGGTCAATTAAAAAAAAATATTCCGTTATTGAAAGCTTTGGGTATTGTTATTTTGCCCATTGCAGTTTGAACTACGACTCATTGCAACTTCTATTGCGGATTGGTTACTGCCGGAAATACATTGAGATCCTAGGAAGAAATTTCAAATAAGTATCTAAAATACATTAGACACAATAAATGTACTTACGCCAACTACCGACCACTATGTGTAAAGCCTCTGGTAAAGTGATGGAAACTTACCGGGTACTGTTATCGACCCTTTGCATTTTGTTTTGTGGCGCTTGTTGCATTTCCACAACGTATTATTATTCTTGTAAACAATCTGCCTAGTGTATTCATAACCCTCGTGCAATAGTGTAACAACATTTCCCCTTTTTATAAACACCATTATTAACAATTTATTTAATTCAGACCAACACTTATCTCGTAAAGCAATAATAGAATTACAGTCATAATGCAGCGTTTTTTTTTTTGACGCAGCCGACATCAATAGAAATAGTGGGACAATCAGTCTGAATCAGGCCCAGTATTTCTGGTAAATATATTATCAATAAAAAACAGTTTGAAATTTTGTTTCAAAGGCTTATTCCTCCTTTTACTCGTATTAGTGGGTGAAAAGAAAACCCTGAATGTCACTGTTTGACAATTAAATAAACACAACTTTCGTTCGTTCTTTTCAGCCGAAAGACGTCCACTGCTGAATATAGGATCGCTACAACGACTGTACAAGGTGGAAAACAACTCAATTAATAAGTAAACAACTTAAGTTTGAATATATGATTACATTAGCTTTTTAGGGTACATACAACATAGTAGCAATGACTTGTGAAAATTGCGACAAACTCAGCCAAACTTACTTGTCGTTATTTTCACAGCTCCGCGTTTAGGTAAAATGTATTAATATATATTTCGAGAACAAGACTTAAAATAAACTGGCGGATGCAGAATGTGCGAGCCATTTAATCCTACCAAATAAAAAAAACAGTAGCAACATTCACATACAACAAGTAGGTCTAAGTATGTGTTTACGTATACCTAGTCACCTAGTTCTTAATCTATCTATATAAATAAAAATCAATGTTTGTAGGGGAGACCGAGGAGAGTTGTGACAAAGACGATTTCTCGGCGCACGATTGTTTCTTTACAGAAGCGTTTCGACTGATTCTATCAGATATTAACGCTAATAAAGGCTTTAAAATCTAAAATGTAAATCAAAATGACAAACACATATATTTAAAAAACCTATTGTTTGAAATTTGGACTGCAAAAATTAAAAAAAGACGAAAATGTTGCTGATTTTTGATTGCTTATATACCAAAAATGCAGCTTTACATCGCGTTTTGTATTTTAAATCTGTTTGGACTGCCTCTGTGGCGGAGTGGGAGTGTATCAGACTGCTACGCAAGAGACACCACTTTGTGTGATCCACAAATTGTTGTTCCGTGTCTGGGTGTACTTTGTGTCCGTGATTTGAATGTTTGTAAAGTCCCCCGTGATACAGGGCTTGTACCCTACTGCGGGAAACATCTTTTTTAAAAAATAAAAAAAATATATTTTACTGGAGTATTATCAACTAGCTGATCCGCACAACTTCATCTGCGCCAATTTTCCCTTTTTTGCAACATATTTCATCCACAACAGCAGGCTCCGATTAGTTGTATAGACTTCCTCGATATCGGCTATCCATCACCAAAATATTTTTTCAATACGAACCAGTAGTTCCTGACAAACAAGCAAAATAATTATATGTTTTACTTGTCGCAGAATGATTTGTTTTATTCCAATCACCACAGGATATAAAAGTAACAAAATGGTCTCCAATATTAAGGTTGTGGTGACCAATCTCATCATATAACTAGCCAACTACGCAAGAAATATAGTGCACTAAAATGTCTGCACAAGTTGTATCAATCTCTTTGTTTGATGAGTTGGAAATCCGACATGACCGAAGTGAGATTAGGCGGCGCAGATTCTGTACGGATTAGATTGATTTGTCAACTAAGTAACTAAAGGTCTTGTGTGATTAATACTGACTAGCTAGCTATCTAGCTCTCTATACTACATTTTTTTATGAAATCGCTTTAGTGGATGGGGAAATTACCATCGTCTTACAAATTTTATCTGTAACATTTTTATTTTTATTTAAATATCTTACAGGCTGAACCGAGTCATGCTTCGTTCTAGGTTTTTGGACCTGAAACCTTCGTGAGCGTCCCCAGAACACTCTACCAAGTTTCATCACAATCTGATCAATTTCAATCAATTCGGAATGCATAGAGAACAAACATTGATTTTTATTTATATACCTAGATAGATTAGAAACGTGATTACTGATTACATACATATTAGTAATGTAGATTTTAATTTCATTTTTGTTTTTAAGTATGTAGGTAACCTATACCTATTGCGTTACGTCGACTGTTATTTCAATTAATTTTGTTTCAATAATTCAAAATTATATCTTAACTTGCAAAATACTTTAAATAGGTTTTAATATAATAAATAAAAGAAAAAAGAAAATGTCGGCTACCCGAAACATACATACATACATTTTGTAAAGTCACAATCCATACTAATATTATAAATGTGAAAGTAACTCTGTCTGTCTGTCTGTCTGTTACGCTTTCACGCTCAAACAGCTGAGCCGATTTAGATGAAATTTTGTATGGAGATAGTTTGAGTCCCGAGGAAGGACATAGGATAGTTTTTATCGCGATAACCGACATCCATGCGGGCGGAGCCGCGGGCGAAAGCTAGTATATAATATAATTTATATTTACTGAACCACCAAGCCCCCAAATTCCTTTTTGGAAAATCTTATCAAAATACAAAAATTCACTTCCGGTTTTAAAGAGAGTTCCCCGTGGTGCGAGTTGGTTCTACGGGAGAACTCTCAAAGGGCTTGGGAACAACTACTCACTATCCCTAACCGAATTTTGCATGTAAATAATGATCGAACTACCAAAAATACTCTTACAACACAAATTATGCAAAAGAGGAAAAATGGCTCGATTTTACATATATTGCAAGTGGTATAACAATATTTAGTAAAGTCGACATAAGGAAGGCGTTCTATTCTTTAGCCGTTGCCGTACCAAAAAATAACACCGTTTGGACTCTTTAAATTCACAAGATTACCTTTGTAAGAAATATTCAAGCGCCTGCAAGAAAACGGAATAACGATAAACACAAGCAAGTGTAAATTCGCCAAATTAGATGGATTTTCTTGATTATCATGTAACGAGCCAAGGAGTGATTTTTTTCTAATGTATGGGACATCAGAAAAAATCCAAACAATTTACGATGTTTTTTGGATATGCTAAACTTCTATCAAAGGAGCATGCGGCAATGCACTAAAACGTCAAGCGTCGCTAAACAAATATTTGATCAACTCAAAGAAAAATGACAAAACAGTAATTCAATAGAGTAAAGAAGCGGACCACGCGTTCGAATGCTGCAAACAGGACATACGACAGATAACGTCCATAGCCTGTCCTGACAGCAACATGTACGAACTGTTTATTTACGAGTAACATTACAACATAACACGAATGACGAATATTAATTAAAAAAAAATCCTATACGTACGTATAGGATTTTTTAAAATTAATATTCGTCCTGCCTCTAGAAATAGTTATTTTCTATATTTATATTGGTATAAATAAATGTTGATAAACTTTCGTGATTTGTACACATTATGAAAATGTATATATTACGGATCTTAATCGCGTGAATAATTTAAGGTAAAGTACCTTGTTTATTGCCCAACGTTTCGACCAGGTTTAAGTTTAAGGTATTTTACCTTAAATTATTCACGCGATTAAGACCCGTAATCACTTACATCACCCGTATTCACACACCCGGTGTCATTTGCGTATTTTATTTCTAGCTGCGGACGTTTTCTGCTATAGCAGTGAAACTAGATCAATTTTGTTTTGCTAATGTAGAGTAGTCAACAATGCGTTTAAAATACAGTAACAGCTTAAGTGTTAGCGCGCCTCAAAACAGAGTGACGTTTCATTATTCGGCCGTGGGTTTCTTTAATTTCTGTTATTATTATAGAATTTTAGAAAGTTGTCCTGTAATGGTATTATAATTGTTGTTATTAAATAAAAATAAATGAATAAATTCTTTTGCTATATTTTATTGTTCATCTTTTGCTGTTTTGAGCTTCCTCGTGTCTAAAATAATTAATTTACTTTATACGAATGTAATCACGCTACTAAAACAAGTAACATTAAGTTGTAATAGTTTTCGATTTTAATTATAATAATTATTTCACTTGTATGTTCGTTACTTAGTTGAAGGGTACTTAAACAAAGTTTTTAATCAGTATGAACTACTTCAAGTTACGAGAGACATCATTAAAAGTTGTTGTAATTATGTTGGAAACTAACATGTTATAGAAATTAAAAACTCTTTTTTTAGATGCTGTGTTTTTAAATTAAGTTACTAATGGAAACTCTCAAATTTAAACTCATTTTTTGGAGAAAAGAAACAAAATACTCTCTCAACACCCTAATCGTTGGATTTGCCTCAATATTGTGGGAGTGACATACGCTTAGTTAATTAATAATTGTTTTTAAACTTTCGCGATGTTTATACTTAATAGAATATTATCGGAACTTTATCGCGTGAAATATTTAAAGGCACGAACTTTTATTTACCTGACGATCGGTGCTATTCGATTGAAACTTTGGGTAAATAAACACGCGATTAAGTCCCGATAATATTCTAATATTAGTTCATTTATAATATAGTCTATGCCCTTTCCTGGGACTCAAACTTTCAAATCTTCATACTAAATTTCATATAAATCGTTTCATCGGTCGTAAAAAGATAAAAGACAGACAGATAGAGTTACTTTTACATTAATAATATTAGTATTTTAGATTGTCTGGTATTTGTTTCTATAAAAATTATTTTACTATGATATAATAGCACCTGTAGCGGGTTGTAAATTCCTATAAAACCGAAATTATTACGTCCTTCACTAATTTGAATATAACCTAAAATATACTAGGTTTTTCTCTCTCTCTATTTTGCTATGATACATAATTTTTCATGATTTTGATTTTAACATGCTTTGGCATATTTGATAAAATTGTACCTTCATGCGTTTCACCAAACGAGATGGCCAAAACGTGCCCCAAGCTGTACAAAAATGTAAAGTATTGCAATATGTTTATAAAAATAAGCAAGGGATTTTGAATTACTATTCACCTTTCATAGCAGTTACTGAAAAAAAATCAAGATTTTTAGAAAGTCAAGCGATTTCCTAATTTTGATTTCACTTTGACACATCTTTAATGTTGTCATATAATGTTACCAAAGATCAGATTAGGGAAAAACTGTAACTAAAAGCATTACAGCTATGAAAACGTAATAAAATATTTATTATACTAACTTAAGTATTAAATAGTAATAAGTTAAAGAACATATAAGTGAAGTGATTTTAACAACCAACCTTTTATAACTAATGTACTATTATATTAATAAAGTACGGGGACACTTTCAGATGGGGTCATTTGAATTTTGTACTAGCAACACCAATAAACCGGCAAGAGACAAAACAATCAAACTGTCATTTTTATTTCATGGACTTGACGGTACTCGCCGGCTTTCTATTAACGTTCGCTTCATGTTTGATGTTGTTAATCATTGTGTATTGTTTTGTGTTTTAATACCTTTATTTTGTAGTGTTGTAACCCCACGTGAGTGCTCCAATAACGAAGCATGATTATAAACGGCGCAATAAATTAGATAAATATGGAAATCAGACCTTTACAAGACAAGTGTGTAATTGTGGTATCGCTATTTGAGAACACATCAGGCAGCATTTGATGTCATAATTACCTCCTGATATGACTGTACATGTCTATCAGGAGTTTTATCGGGATAGGGATAAAATATTAGGATGCTGTAATTGTGTTGTTGGGAACCGAACGGTTGGATGGTGTGCACATTTACTTATTAACCGTTCTTTCACGACACCCTCAGGATGGGATGGGCTAGTAACATAACTTTATCCGTCACTACACGAAAAACTACATAGGTATCATTCATATAATTACTCATATCTTTATGCATAGTAAAATCATGATGAAAGGCGACCGATGAAATCTACTTTTTTGTACCACCATAACATTTGTCCACGACTGAGGAGCTAATATTTTTTATATAGAAGATCTGTTCTTTCAAATAACATAGATTTCATGTTTGTACGTTCTGGGGCACAGTCCCATACAATTTTTGCCATTTTTAGACAGAAATATTTTAAAAACATTATTCTAATACTATTTCAGAAACATGACCTAGTTTTGTGACATTTGTATCCCTTTTTTATACTACGAGATGAGGAGAGCAGGCGAGCAGGTCGTGCGCCTGATAGTAAGCGTCACGCTAGAACCCACAACACTATCAGTGCCACCCAAAATCTAGCTTGGCAAAAAATCTAAATGTGGTGACATTTAGATCATCACGTCGCGCTTCTCATTTAAGATATTAAGTTATAAGTTCATTAGTCTCATTTGCCCACTAATTACACTTGCTAAAATGCCCTTCAAACAAAACAAAGTGTCCCTTAAAAAAAAACAACATCTTTATTTCACGCAAATAAAGATGTTAAAACTGACAGTGTTGTAGTAGCCACTGAGGCAGCCTGTGCCTTAGACCTATACTTCTCGAAGACAGTCATCGTCACCCGTTTTCCTCTTGACTTTGATTATTGGGACATCCAGTATATTTACGATTACCTTACAATATCGATTAATCTGAAGATCTTTTGCTAAATTTAATAACAATCATGTGCTATTTTTTTTGAACAAAATTATAATTCTGAATGTTTAATGTCCTTATGTAGCAAAGACAGAAACAATTTATTTTCTCTTAATAAACAACAATTTAATAACTTCTAAACTAATAAAAACAGTATTGCTTTGACAGATCATTACATTTTCGTTAAAAGTTAAAGTTTTAATTCTTCGAACTTTATCCTTGCTATTCTCTTTGACTACACCCTCCATTCTCCCGCCATAATTTTTACAACATTATGAACTTGATTAATAAATCACATTTCACTCGCTGCAACTTCGGAAATATCAGAAAGTCGGAAGTCTACAGTGAAATTTGGTTCGCAACTCTAATAAATTACACTAATTACAAAAGGAAAAAGCTTCAGAAAACAATACGTACTTAACGTGACGATAACGAATTAGAACAATTAAGATCTTTTTCTTATTAAGAATTAATCAATAGGATTAATATAATGAAATCTGTTTGGCAGTCATGGCCGTTTTCTCCTATCACTGCGATATAGCGAGTTCTTAATTACGCAAATACAAAAAAAATCTAAAAATGTTTACGTGTCGCTTCTTTTGTCATAACGTAGTGTTTATATGATTCGTGGAAACAAAGGTTTAGGGAACCTAACTATTAGTGACCTACAGGAAGTAGAGAGAAGAGTCAACATCACCTGGACAAAAATTTGGAGTCTAAAAGAAATTCTGAAAAGCGATATTACCATCAAGTTGAAAAGCAAAGTCATGAATACCTGCCTACTCCCCTCACTAACATATGCCTGCCAAACCTGGAAATTTACTAGGAAAGTGAAAAACAAGATTATAATATGTCAAAGGAGGATGGAAAGAAGCATTTTGAATCGCAGATCGAAAAAGTCCGCCATACCGACATAAGACAAAAAACTAAAATCATTGACGCTCTCAGCAATTCACAAAAACTAAAATGGTGATGGGCAGGACATGTGGCGAGACTTAGTGACAATCGCTGGACCAAAGAAACTACATCACGGCGAGGACGATCAGGCAAAAGGAGACAAGGTAGACCGAATATACGATGGACAGATGACGTTATAAAAATAGCCGGCGACCACTGGATACGAGTAGCAGAAGATAGAACAAATTGGCTATCTCTGGGGGAGGCCTTTACCTCCCACTGAGAGGGGTTCTTACAATAGAAATAATTATGAATGAAATGTAATTTACAACCAATACTAAACTCACGAGATCTTTTTTACCATATTTAATTATTGTACGAGTACCTACAATAATAATCTTACAACTTACCTCGTAGGTACTAAGTACATATCTGTGACACTAAATCAGTTTATCAAAACTAATCAACAATTTCTTTAAATTTCTTAAACTGACTTGATGTTCATAATGTTCTTTCTTTTCTTTAATTGTAAACCTAATTGTGTACCTAGTAGGAAATTTAAGGCTTTTTTAATTTTATTTATTAACTATTAGTGAAAACGGCTAACGGTATCTAAATACGCAACCGTGTTTTAAATAATTTTCGCTATTGAATTAGGCATCCATGCTTATTTATATTATTAAGCTGAAGAGTTTATTTGTATGTTTGATTGAATGAGATAATCGTAGGAACTATTTAAAAAAATAGTTTAGTGTTGGATATCACATTTATCGAGAAATGCTAAAAGGCAAAGACATAACATCACGCTACGACCAATAGAAGCTGAGTATCAATTAAAAATGTTGCAAAAACGGAGGAGAAATGACGCAGAAGAGTTGTGTGCAGACAGTTGCGCGGGTCAGCTGATCGAGTAAAAAGTATGTTTTGGTTTACTATTACTAAAAAATGGGAAGATTACAAAATTGAAATGGTCCTTAATTAAATACAAGTTTTAAGAGGCGTATTAAGGCTATAAATAAAACCAAATAGAATTTTAAAAGCCTGTCAATTTTGTAGATAGCAAAACTGAATAAATATATTATAAGTTTACAATACCTAGTTGCTTGCAAATATATATTTTTTATAGCTTTAACATAAAATATATGTTATAAGATAGACGTTGCAGTTATTTTTGACCACTTTATTTCTTATTACTAATCGGTTGAATATTATAAAGATATAAACTAAGTAATATGTCTTCGTATTCTGTCCTTATTAGCTTAGATAATCTGATAGAGCTCAATGTATGTGAGCTGCAGAAAAATATTGTACTAATGTTTTACAGTAAAATATGTTGTAATTGTAATAAACTTGTGACGAAGATCATTTTATATATCGTAGCAGGGTGGCCATAATTATGGGCTATTAGAGGCACAGTAATCGAAACAGGGTCCCTATTATAGTTTTATATCATTTCGATCACACAAATGCTACTACACCACTGACACTATAATAACGCCAAGGCCTTGCAAACACACGACTTTAATTAGCGACAAGTTCACCAAAGAGATGCTCCCAAATGAGACTGACTGCCACGCTCCCACCATTTTAAAAGTAAACGTCAAAACTAAAGTCACGCTATATTGCGGCGGCCATGTTTAAATGAGTCAAAATACTTGCAGTTTAATCAAAACACTGTTAGGTCAACGGAAATAAATTAACGATTTAATAATTCTTCGACATTTATAATAACTAATACTGATATTTTACCGATCGTAGGTCTAAGCCAAAGGCCGTCCTGGTTGGTACCACCACAGTGTCAGTTATCTGGGCCTAAAATAGTGATGTTAACACCAGTCCAGTCCAGTTCCAGTGGAAGGAAACTATAGCAAGTGTAATGTGTAATATAGTATCTGTGGAGATTAGCCACCATTATAAAAATTATTATGAGAGTTTGATACTAAATTTTTTTAACTAATATATTAATACTGAAACTTTGATAATACCAAAAATACAAAAAAAAAACGTCAATTTTCGGTTTTTAATTGTATCTTTCCAATATTTCTTTTCCATTTAGTTTTTCTTCGTTGTTTTCTTTCATATTGTTTTCTTTTTCTTAAACTTAAGAAAACAATATGAAAGAAAACAACGAAGAAAAACTAAATCGCAATATGGCGTGACTTTAGTTTTGACGTTTACTTTTAAAATGGTGGGAGCGTGGCAGTCAGTCTCATTTGGGAGCATCTCTTTGGTGAACTTGTCGCTAATTAAAGTCGTGTGTTTGCAAGGCCTTGGCGTTATTATAGTGTCAGTGGTGTAGTAGCATTTGTGTGATCGAAATGATTTGAAACTATAATAGGGACCCTGTTTCGATTACTGTGCCTCTAATAGCCCATAATTATGGCCACCCTGCTACGATATATAAAATGATCTTTGTCACAAGTTTATTACAATTAGAACATATTTTACTGTAAAACATTAGTACAATATTTTTCTGCAGCTCACATACATTGAGCTCTATCAGATTATCTAAGCTAATAAGGACAGAATACGAAGACATATTACTTAGTTTATATCTTTATAATCTTCAACCGATTAGTAATAAGAAATAAAGTGGTCAAAAATAACTGCAACGTCTATCTTATAACATATATTTTATGTTAAAGCTATAAAAAATATATATTTGCAAGCAACTAGGTATTGTAAACTTATAATATATTTATTCAGTTTTGCTATCTACAAAATTGACAGGCTTTTAAAATTCTATTTGGTTTTATTTATAGCCTTAATACGCCTCTTAAAACTTGTATTTAATTAAGGACCATTTCAATTTTGTAATCTTCCCATTTTTTAGTAATAGTAAACCAAAACATACTTTTTACTCGATCAGCTGACCCGCGCAACTGTCTGCACACAACTCTTAAAAAAAAAGTAGTGGGTTGGTTCGAAAACTGCTCATTTACTTTAACAAAATATTTCTTTTCCCGATGCAGGACCGTTTACTGTTGATGAGTTCACCTGATACGTCAGCATCAGCATCATTTTGGGGTGTCTTTAGTCGACTCGTAACCCGTGCAATATTTATTATTTAGTAGTTCTAATGATCATATGACTCATATGTCCTTTTTCAGTCGCGAAATAATCAATATTTATTGTGTAATCTTTGAGTAAAATACCTGTGACCTACTGTCGGATAGATAGACAGATATGACGAATCTGTAAGGGTTCCGTTTTTGCCATTTGGCTACAGAACCTTAATAACCCAGTTTATAGAACTTTATAAAAACCCAATGGAAAATACTAGGCGCTTCAAATGGTAATACAAAAACTTTGTACCTACTATAGCATTACAAATGCGAATTGATTGATGTGCATTTCGTGATTGTCTATGTTAGTATTGTTTCAATAATAAACTAATACCTAATCTGTACAAAGTTAAAATTAGACTATCATATTTTGGACGAATGATTTCAATGTATGATAGGTAATTAAATCGAGTTTGACTATTTATTATTTAGCACCAAAGTGCAATTTCAATTCGAAACTAATTCGATTAATTCGTACACCAATAGTGAAATTGAACGTGTTTACTGATAAACTATTTGCAATAAATGCTCCTCATTTTAAGCAATTAATACTATGATATATATTTTTGATAAATAGGTATTGGTAGGTAGGACAAGAGCGGTCTTCTACTTGGTGAATACGTTTCACCTGGTAGCTCGTGCTTGATACTCACTGCTTGTTTGCTACCTTAGGCATCTATCCCACGAACGAAGATGAGCGAGAAGCGAGTAGCGATTTATAGCTCAAGAAATGTACAACAGATGTATTTCGTAGATCCCGTCGATGTAAACAAAATAAATACAGTATAGAGCGAGTACTCGCCGGCAGTGTGAACACTCACCGATCAACAATTAATATCTGTATCTCTTTTGTTTACACGGGATTTACATAAGTATGTACATATGTGTTTTGAGCGATAAAATCGCTACTTGCTGCTGTTTTTCTCGCCGTTGGTCGGACAGGTGCTTATATGTAAGGTTTAGTGCCAAATGTCGAGATCAAAAGAACTTTAATTTCTGGTCTATATTTTGATGGCTTCTACATACTATTGTATGTCCAAAAACGTTACTTTTCAGGAGAGCGTTTCAAAGGTACTCCGATTTTCACCACGTAAAATAAAGATTTATTTTTCATATCAAAAAAGCTTTATTATTAAAATAATAATAATGGGTACAAAGGTCAATCAAGGAAACAACTAAACTAAATTTAAAAAAAAACACATTTTATACGAGACATTTAGAGATATCTCGTTTATTTCATGACATGTGGGTACCTATAAGTAATATTGACCGATGCGAACCGTGGCCACGGCCAGTGCAATTGAGCCGGCAGGTCCCCCCGCCTCCCGCGCCACTGCACTACGTGGGCGAGAACGGGGCGGCCAACCAACACACTCGGGTCACCTCACCATTTGATTGATCACCATGGATACTCGGGCTTGTTGTCTGTGGTGGGAATAAAACATAGTGAGGAGGAAGCGTATTACGTTCCGTAATTATCGATATAAGACATGTTACTTGAGTCCGAACTACAAATGTGTGCTATTAGTGAGTTACCAACGTGTGATTTATTTTTTGTATAAACTTTATGAGTTCATTTTAAGATAAAGTTGAAAAGCAACGAAAAATTAATTTTAGTATGTAGTTTTATAAGATTTGTTTTGAACGGTGTATTATAGGCTATTTTTAGAGCTTTATTTGAAGGAGTTGATGATTTGTAAGACAGGTGTTGCTCCAAACAGGGCAAGCATAAGATAAGCACGGTCTAATGAGCATTGAATATATTCGTAACTTAGTGGAATTACTTAAATTACTTCTGTGGTTTAGAATCGGACTAAGAGCACCAAGGACTTGAGCACCTTTGACCCGTAAGCTGGCCACGTGCCTCGACCAATTGAGTTTGCTGTCCATGGTTACACCCAGGTAGCGTACAGAAGTGCTCCATGGTACTACGTGTTCGGCAATTTTGAGGTTGCGTCTGGGGGGCGTACAAATCGCGAAAATTTACGAACATATAAAGAAAGTTGCTTTCCAATTATATAAAATTGAATTGCTATAATTGTTGCTATGAAGGATGTCCTTTATGTTCAAAATTCAGTAATAAAAGGAGTATGGCAAAAGAATTATACCTCACCTGGTAAAACAAATTTATTGGATTTGGACATACTTTTTAAAAAAAAATGGAAATTTACGGCATCAGGGGACCAGCAAAAGAATGGTTTCATTCATACCTAGTTGATAGAAAACAGATAACAAGGGTGGCAAGGTTCAATAAATAGCATAATAACCTAGAAAGTTTTGATTCCGAAGCTAGAACGAATCACTGTGGAATACCCCAAGGTAGTATTTTGGGGGCACTGATGTTCCTTTTCTTTAAAAATGACTTGCCACAGTCGATAAAACATTAAAGTGTATTGTTCGCCGATGACACTACAATTATTATTAAGTGCAATAATATGCAAAATTATGAAATTGAAATTAATGAAACTTTAAATAATGTAATGAAATGTTAAATACTAATAATATTTTCTGTTGGAATGCAGATTTTGTTCTATTGCATGCTTAAACTGCCAAATATGTGACATGGGTATACTTGAAAAATATGCGGCATTTCCCAAGAATAACGAAGTAAATAATTCATGCGAAATATTTTTTCACGGTTAGATATAATAACTTACGATTTTAGTAATGTATGTACATTCATAATATAACATAGTAACAACAATTATAGCAATTCAATTTTATATAATTGGAAAGCAACTTTCTTTATATGTTCGTAAATTTTCGCGATTTGTACACATTATAGAATTTTATAGTGGTTACGGGTAAACTACCCGTGACCACGGCCGTAGCAATACGGTCGAAACGTCGGGAAATAAACAAAGGTATTTAGAATTAAAATAAAATATTTACGCGATTAAGACCCGTAGCTTATAAAATTCTATAATGCAACTATCTTTATTTTACGTCAGTCGCCTCCAGATGTCCTTTGTTCTCCTTCATGACTATTTCAGTCGATGGAAGCTGAAGCTTAATAAGGCCAAAACGGAGGCGATCATGTTCTTCCGATCACGGAAGCCCCCCAGACGCAACCTCAAAATTGCCGAACACGTAGTACCATGGAGCACTTCTGTACGCTACCTGGGTGTAACCATGGACAGCAAACTCAATTGGTCGAGGCACGTGGCCAGCTTACGGGTCAAAGGTGCTCAAGTCCTTGGTGCTCTTAGTCCGATTCTAAACCACAGAAGTAATTTAAGTAATTCCACTAAGTTACGAATATATTCAATGCTCATTAGACCGTGCTTATCTTATGCTTGCCCTGTTTGGAGCAACACCTGTCTTACAAATCATCAACTCCTTCAAATAAAGCTCTAAAAATAGCCTATAATACACCGTTCAAAACAAATCTTATAAAACTACATACTAAAATTAATTTTTCGTTGCTTTTCAACTTTATCTTAAAATGAACTCATAAAGTTTATACAAAAAATAAATCACACGTTGGTAACTCACTAATAGCACACATTTGTAGTTCGGACTCAAGTAACATGTCTTATATCGATAATTACGGAACGTAATACGCTTCCTCCTCACTATGTTTTATTCCCACCACAGACAACAAGCCCGAGTATCCATGGTGATCAATCAAATGGTGAGGTGACCCGAGTGTGTTGGTTGGCCGCCCCGTTCTCGCCCACGTAGTGCAGTGGCGCGGGAGGCGGGGGGACCTGCCGGCTCAATTGCACTGGCCGTGGCCACGGTTCGCATCGGTCAATATTACTTATAGGTACCCACATGTCATGAAATAAACGAGATATCTCTAAATGTCTCGTATAAAATGTGTTTTTTTTTAAATTTAGTTTAGTTGTTTCCTTGATTGACCTTTGTACCCATTATTATTATTTTAATAATAAAGCTTTTTTGATATGAAAAATAAATCTTTATTTTACGTGGTGAAAATCGGAGTACCTTTGAAACGCTCTCCTGAAAAGTAACGTTTTTGGACATACAATAGTATGTAGAAGCCATCAAAATATAGACCAGAAATTAAAGTTCTTTTGATCTCGACATTTGGCACTAAACCTTACATATAAGCACCTGTCCGACCAACGGCGAGAAAAACAGCAGCAAGTAGCGATTTTATCGCTCAAAACACATATGTACATACTTATGTAAATCCCGTGTAAACAAAAGAGATACAGATATTAATTGTTGATCGGTGAGTGTTCACACTGCCGGCGAGTACTCGCTCTATACTGTATTTATTTTGTTTACATCGACGGGATCTACGAAATACATCTGTTGTACATTTCTTGAGCTATAAATCGCTACTCGCTTCTCGCTCATCTTCGTTCGTGGGATAGATGCCTAAGGTAGCAAACAAGCAGTGAGTATCAAGCACGAGCTACCAGGTGAAACGTATTCACCAAGTAGAAGACCGCTCTTGTCCTACCTACCAATACCTATTTATCAAAAATATATATCATAGTATTAATTGCTTAAAATGAGGAGCATTTATTGCAAATAGTTTATCAGTAAACACGTTCAATTTCACTATTGGTGTACGAATTAATCGAATTAGTTTCGAATTGAAATTGCACTTTGGTGCTAAATAATAAATAGTCAAACTCGATTTAATTACCTATCATACATTGAAATCATTCGTCCAAAATATGATAGTCTAATTTTAACTTTGTACAGATTAGGTATTAGTTTATTATTGAAACAATACTAACATAGACAATCACGAAATGCACATCAATCAATTCGCATTTGTAATGCTATAGTAGGTACAAAGTTTTTGTATTACCATTTGAAGCGCCTAGTATTTTCCATTGGGTTTTTATAAAGTTCTATAAACTGGGTTATTAAGGTTCTGTAGCCAAATGGCAAAAACGGAACCCTTACAGATTCGTCATATCTGTCTATCTATCCGACAGTAGGTCACAGGTATTTTACTCAAAGATTACACAATAAATATTGATTATTTCGCGACTGAAAAAGGACATATGAGTCATATGATCATTAGAACTACTAAATAATAAATATTGCACGGGTTACGAGTCGACTAAAGACACCCCAAAATGATGCTGATGCTGACGTATCAGGTGAACTCATCAACAGTAAACGGTCCTGCATCGGGAAAAGAAATATTTTGTTAAAGTAAATGAGCAGTTTTCGAACCAACCCACTACTTTTTTTATTTTACACCATTTATTCCAGTTCTTTTAAAATAACTTTAGTAATTTTAATGTGGCGTCTCATAATGTAAACTAGTAATGTCAAATGTAAACGAATTTATAACATCAACCATTTTGGACAGACTAGTCTTCTATCCGAAATCTTAAGAGAAGTATATATTTGATTGCTTTGTCTCATGGCCCGTACAAGCTTACCAACGTTAAGAAAAAGAAGAAACGTCTTCACGGTGAGCAAACGCAAATGGAATGGTTTAATATTATTGTAACTCGCACTCGCATGAAGCCATGCGAATAATTTTATTGAACTTGACATACACGTCGTGTCGCGAATGCGTCGTCGTTCGTCTACTTACTACAATAATTGAATGAGAAAGGGGGTAGAGGCGCGGACCGCCGCGTCGCAATGTAGTTTGTAAGTCAATTTTATCACGAATTATTCCTATTGTAGTTTTATTTACAAACTAGCAATGCCCGCGACTTCACCCGCGTAAAGTTGTAATGTTACTCACTCCCTACAAACGTTATCGAGATAATAAAATGTAGCCTAAGTTACTCCTTACATCATTAGCTATCTGACAGTGAAAGTCTCGTCAAAATTCGTCCCGCTGTTTCGGAGATTAGCCGGCACAAACAGACAGATAGACAGGCAAACAAAAATTTAAAGCTGTGTTTTTGTTATATGTACTTTCAAGAATTTAGCAAAATTCTGTTATTTTGACTTTACAGACACTTCAGATTGACGTTTCTACTTAAAAAAAATAGAATAAGTTATTTTTCATAAAAAGAACTGAGTTTGTCATGTTTGTGAATTTAATTTGTTTTCCAAAATATCTTTAATTTCGTGCCTTTTTTAAAGAAAGACATTTTAAACTAATGCATCTCTTTGTTTTTTTAGTTTCGTTTTCGTAATTTTATACAATTTTTCAAATAATTAATTAAGCGATTACCTAAGGCTCTAAACAAACGGACTGCATTTCAATTGCAATCCAACTGCAAATTTGCAGTTTAAATACAGTTAGTACGACTGCAATAAAACTGCAAACAAACCATGCAGTTCTATCGGACTGCATTTAAAGTGAAGTCTGTCAGGACTGCACGGTTTGTCTGTTTAGCGCCTAAAGATTGGACCAGTACAGTAAGTAAGTAGAAAAAAAGTTTTTACTGAATATGTGAATAGACTGAATATCGTGTCAAATGAAATTACTTTTAGAACCAGCTAATTCTTGTCATTTGTACCGGACTGCAAGGATAGGTTACGTTTTTAAAGCGTATCTTGTATGTATGTAGATATGCAATATTTTTATTACCTCATATCTTTCAAACCGCTGGACGGATCTATAAAAATAAGATTTTTTTAAAATTGATTTGTCTTGACCGCCCAAGTGTTCTTAGTTAAGTGACGTCGGAAATAAAAAAATAAATTATAAAGACAAATAAAAACCCGCCTGCACAAAAAAGATGGAAACAAGATCCCCTACATAATTATATATTTTCATGCAGTCGGAGGCATTCATGAATCTTGATGAACTTAGTAGTTGTAGGATGTAACCGATGTAGCACAGTTACTTTTATCACAGCTATTGTCAAGTATTAAAAATTGAAAAAAGAATGGTTGCTAACAAACTTTTTTGGTATGATTGTCATAATCATATTATACCTTTTTGAAATGCTTATGATGAGACCTTTAATTTTATACCCGTATTGTAGTATTCTAACTTTTTTTTCCCACCTCTTTATTTTGACATCTCACAGCCGCCATGTTTGTTTTTATTAAACGTCACTCAATTAAGAACACTTGGGCGATCAAGACGAATCTAACGACGTCTGAATTGTGTAAATCCGTTCAGTGTATTGTGAGATATCAGGTATTAAAGAATATTACATACATACATACATACAAGATACGCGCGAAAATCATAACCCTTCTATAAAGTCGGGTAAAAAATAAATACGGCGGGTGTGAGATGTCAGAATGAGAGAGAGGTATGAAAACAAGTTGTTACGAATACTGCAATCTGGGTATTAAATTAAAGGGATCATCGTAAGCATTACAAAACGGTATAACATGAATATGACTGTAATACTGAAAAAGTAAGTTAATACCATTGTTTTTTGAATAGCTGTGATAAAAGTAAGTTGTTACATCCTACAACCACTCAAAAGTATTAAATAAAAAATAAATAAAAAAGTTCACCGAGATTTATTATAATGAATGAATCTCGATGAAAGTGCCTCCAACTGCATGAAATTATCTCTTAATCCACCTGCATAAACCAAATTTTTCGGGATTGTTTTAATAACTTATGGTGTTTTGATAACTATTTAATAAATTCAGTTTAAAAGATAGGTACTTAAACAAGTATTATATTTATAAACGTGCCACTGTCTGCAATATTTCACACCTAAACAAAACAATAAAACCAAAAGATACTGTATTTTTTTACTGACGTCTGATAGAATTGACTTTAAGTTATCACCTGGTTGCGTTAAATAATTATGAGCACAAAGTTTGCTGTTTACAGAGATGTTATATATATAGATTATAGCTTTATAATAATAATAATAATACATATTCATTTAGGTACTTAAATGAGATTGTAGGTTTACACAATGTTCATAATATTATGTTAGGCTTATGGTACTATTTTAAAAACTACAATAGTGATGTGGTTGAGTACTGTTCTCCCAGATAGGCTACAGAATAGCCTGTGGTAGGGATAAACAGTCCCGTCCCTCGGAATGGTTTGGTTTACAATAACACGTGGTGTGAATTGGACAATTGTGAGATTTGGGTTTAAGTGTATTGTTATTTTTTATATGTTTAGGTTATTGTAAGATACTAGTGTGTGTAAGTAGTCATTCTTCTGGATTCGTCGGATCCTCCTTCCTTGTACAGTCTGTTTTACTCTGGAATGCATTTCCCCCTGAAATCAGAATGGCTTATAATCGCTTCAATTTCAAGCTGAAAGTTCGTACACTGTTACTCGATGGATTAGCTGAATCTCAACGTTAGCCACATAAATTACTGTAACGTATGTCTGTATGTTATGAATTTAAGTTTATGTTTATTTGTATATAATGTATTTAAGTTAGTATATGTTTTATGTATGTATGTAATGTATTTGAGTATAGTTATGTATATCTGTATGTATGTTATGTTTTTAAGTATACGTATGTGTATATATATATATATATATATATATATATATATATATATTTATAATCAATTGTATATATCTTAAATAACTAGCATTGGCTGTCAACAATCTGCACCTATATAATTTTATGTTACATCACCCAAAGCTTGGCTGGTAGAGAATGCTTTTAGCATTAAGTCCGCCTTTGTACAATATTTTGTGCATAAAGTCAATAAATAAAAATAAATAAATAAGTACTAATGTGATTATAGCTTTATTGATAGAGTCACTAGCTATTTTTTTTCCAGAAAAAGAAATTTTATTATGTGACCGAAATAGCGGGTAACAGCTATTTCTTCAATAAAGCGTTGTTGTGTATTTCGTTAAAAGACCAGCTGCAGTAGAATCTAATACGTTTTTAAAGCCACAACATCGTTTTCAGTGAACTGTGCTGTTTCGCAGTATAGCAGAGCCGCTCTACACAGCACACTTGAAACCGAGACCAATGCTCTTGTACTTGTACCAGAACCGTATGCATCGTCTATAACCACAACGACGAGAGTGGAAATGACGTGCTATGAAACGGAGAATTATATTATTGGATCAGTACAATTAGTTGTTATGGATATAGTGCTAGACTTTCGTATGAACTCGTTCAAAAAACCCGCGTTTCCCATACTGTTTCTTGAACGTTCCTTGTTCCTTATCACACGATATCATTTATTTGCAGGCTGAGATGCTCGACGAATAAAAGCGTAACATTTTGACAGTGCTAATCTACTATTTAAAATAAATCTACTATTTATGATTATTTGAAGCTAGATTATGGAGGTTATGTTATAAAGGTTGTTTGTATTTTTATTAAAAGGTTGTATAGTCCTCATGATTAAAAGGTATATTATGTAGGATATGCACTGGAGCACAATGAGGTGAGGCATCAATTTAGTATACTGCAAAGTCGTTCCTTTACAGTTAGCTATACTGGTTACTGTTTAAAACGGAACGCAGTCCAATATACCGTTTTTCACGTATATATAATCTTATTTAAACAACTTGTTATATTTTGAATTAATGGTCGCTGCTGATAACGTGATCAAAGTTTAAGAGCACTCTAAAACATTAGTGCAAAAATGGCGACGATTTATAACGTCACATATTTCCCAAAGATACTGCGGCAGTATACTATTAGTCATAACGGAACGAATTTATCTCCAGTAAAAGCACTAAACAGCGCTCGCAGTGTAACCTCCGACCAATTAATGTAATTTGAATAATATAATTTATTTCAAATCTACTAAATTAATACTGAAAAAACAATCCAGTACAGAGTTACTGTAAGTTTCAATAAACACGAGAATTACTATGACAACCCGAAATATTGACGGGGTAATTTGAAAACGTTAGAATGTTAAAGCAAAAAAACTGATTAACACTAAGGGCGTCTTGCACAACGTTTGACTTAAGCTTAGCTACCAAACAAAATTAGTTAAATGCAATAAAACGCTTATACACGTTTAACTTAAACATATTTAGCGCCCTCTTGAGCCTGCTGGCGTCGCTAAGACGCCAGCAGGCTCATTTAGTTAAATATGCAATGACATTTCTTGTATAAAACGCAACTCGTTGTTATTGTTTGTTAAAAAAAAACACGAATTAAAGTTCCTTAACTTCACTGACGAGTTAACTTGTATGAGATCCGACATTTTTTTTTCGTTTGTAATTTGTATTAAATACCTACTAGCTGACCCTCGCTACTTCGCCTACGTCAAATTTGCTCGTTTTTGCAATTCGTGCAAAACTACCTAAATCATGATATCAAAAATAATTTACGAACTATTCTTATAACTACCAAATGTACAAAAAAAAAAACATTAAAATCAGTAGAGCAATTTTGGAGGATATCGACCACAAGCTCATGGTGCTTGTGGTCGATATCCTCCAAAATTGCACGAGATTTTTATAAAATAGAAGATGAGTGACAAAACAATAAGTTCCAGAGCACTCAGTTTCAATAAAGAAGAGCTATCATTATTTAAGCCCAATACAAATGTTATCGAGTGTAAAAATAACGACTGAAAAGTAATAAGCTGCTGACAAATTCAAAAATGACACTCCTACTGGTCTGAAACGCGTTTAGCGCCGCTAAACAGCAAGTTTTCTGTTTTTAACTTTGGCCATTTTCTAAACATGATAAGCGACAAAATTATCGTTGTGCAAGACGCTATTTTGGACGCATTTAGTCCGTCATAAATGTATTTAAGTTATGTCACGCAAGTCGCCCTAAGTAATTGAAAATAAATTCAAATTTATAAAACATACTTGATTTTGTAAAAATGTTGATGAGGTTATTATTTATATTTTGTAATAAAAAATAATTTAAAAAAATATTGTTTATTTTTCTTTTCTATGTTGCATATTGTACTTGTAAACATTTTTGTCTTTGTATTAATTTAAAAAAATAACACAAACGTATACCTATATATTTTAATAGTTTTTTTGGAAAATTCAGTCATTTTGATAATTGAATGAACATTGATGATTTATTGTGTGTCTGGGTGTTATTTATCTGTTATATGTATGTATTTAGAAATATTTAAGTATGTTTATCAGTTGTCTGGTTTCCATAGTACAAGCTCGGCTTAGTTTGGGATCAGATGACGTTGTGTGAGTTGTCCCAAGATACAAAAAAAAACAAAAAGAAACGATTCGAATAACTGGTTAGTCGATTCATCAAAAATAGTTCAGCGGGACTATAATGTTCATTTTACTGACATATATTTTTAAATTATTATCTAGTTAATACAATCACAAAAAAGATAAAGCAAAAGGACTACGTTCCAATCGGGTGTCCAAAATATACCTCTCTCTTTTATTACGGAAAAGCAGCTTAATGTCGTAGGTTCGATTCCCACACGGGACACCACTTTGTGTGATCCACAAATTGTTGTTCCGAGTCTGGGTGTACTTTGTGTTCGTGACTTGTATGTTTGTAAACTCCCCCGTGACACAGGGCTAGAAAGAACCCTACTGTACAGTGAGAGTCGCCTTAAAAAAAAAAAAACTTGGTCCAGCTCCCGTGATCGTGATCAGTGATCTTGTTCCAAATTGACTGGTGTAACGTTTTGGATTGACGGATCGTGACATATAATAACTAGTTTTTACCCGCAACTTCGTTTGCGATATTGAGCTAGTTTGTTTATTTATTTATTTATATTTTACTTCGGAAAACCAACAGCTACAACATTTGTGGAAGAAAATGACAGAATACAAACAAAAAGCCATTTACAGGTCTTAACTTATAAACAATTGTATAGGGAAGCTATGATTGTGTACGTTACTTTCACATACGTTAAAAAAAGAAAATCTTAAGTAATACATACTGTTCACATATTTTAATCAAAAATATCAAGGCTTAGATTCCGCCTCGCTGCTGCAACGCTTGTAACAAACGGGTCCAAATCGCTTGTTTTACAAATTTGATTGAAATTAGGACTTGCTAGCACAAGGAAAAAAATCTGTCTGTAGTTAGTGGAAACCTTAGGTATATTAATAGGAGGGTTGAACCTTATAAATTTAGATGGAACATTATGCTATTTTTTTCCAAGAGGTTAGGACAATCAATTTCGCCTGATATTTTTTTTATTATAAAGGTGCAATCTGCTATTTCACGGCGTTTAGCAAGAGGTAAAAGATGAAGTTTTTTGCACATTTCCAAGTAGTTCGCGGAATTATATGGTATCTCTTGATGGTAGCAAACATACTTGATAAACCGTCTTTGTATAGCTTCTATACGATCTATGTAAATATTGTACATCGGGTTCCAAATGTGAGAAGCATATTCAAGATAGCTTATAACGAATTTATAGTACAATATTTTAATAGTTTTCATTTGTTTAAAACATTTATATATTCGCATTATGAAGCCCAGAGATTAAGATGCCTTGGTAATAATTGAGGTAATATGGTGGTCAAATATTAATTTGTTGTCGTGTTGAACTCCAAGATCTCGAATGTGAGTAGTCTTAGGCAGCGATACGCCACCTAGGTTATAACTAGTAGGTATGATGCTTTTCGAGATAATCTTAAAACATGCCGTCGAAGGCATTTATGAATCCCAGCGAACTCATCCCCTTATAATAGCCGTACAAGTTCCTTGGAAACGCTGTGGATGACGTCACGATGTGGAGGCTAAATTCGACTTTGGCGGACATGTATCGATGCCGGAGATATTAAACGGCTTAGGTACACCTAAAGTCGCAGGTTTAAGTCTTTTTTTTCCAGCATACATTCAAATTGATATATATAAAATCAGCATAAAAACGCTTAAATACTACAAAAAAATAATGTGTTTACCAATATTCTCCTCCCCATAAAAGTTCCATGGCTGAACTTTTCCTTTTGCAAAGATAACAAATATGGCATTTGTGAAGAACTGAAGCGTAGCAAATATCATAAACACTATCTGCCACTGACGATGGTTTTTCTGCAAAAATATAACCATTCATTAGGGTTTTTTAGCGGCTGCACATTTAGCATATTTGGTGTTTGATGTTCACACAAATAAGTATCAAAAACCCCTAAAGTGTAACCGTTAACTGATCTCACAATAGTAATTAAAAAAAAACCAGCCAAATGCAAGTGGGACTCACGCACTGAGGGTTCCGTACAAACTTATAGGCGTGTTAATAGTTCGATCATTGCAGGAATCTATATAGACACACCGCGCTGTGTCAACCAGGTTGCAAAATGGTTACTTACCACCCATGGTTACCCAAAGCATTTCAGGCCATGGTAACGTACGACCCATATTGCTAGTGATCCATTAAAAAAAAAAAGTCTATGTAAATTATTGAGCAACAAATCGTTAAAAAATTGAAATACGTCATGTATGAATACCTTATATATAAAAATAGATAAAAAAATCAATTTAAGAAAAAAATCTTGGGTATAGCACCAAAGATAAACAATAGGATGCCTAAAAGTATATTTTAGCAATTCTCATACAAAGTATTTGTAAAACAAAAAAAAAAATATTTTTTTTTATTTGTAAAATGTGTGTGCCGTTTTGATCGATGACTTGCGAGTAGTGTCATGTACCAAAATAAATTGACAGGTAGTTTTTACAGTGTTCTTTTGAGGTAACTATATGCTTCCTAAAGAGTTTTGAAGTGACCAAAACAGGTAGAAATCTGATAGAGCAAGATCAGTGTTATACGGAGGATGCATCAACACATCCCAGCCAAGCGTTCTCAATTTTTCCTAAGTGGCTATAGATAAGTGCGGTCTGGCATTGTCATAATGGAACACCACGCCCTTCCTGTTCATCAGCTCGGACCGGTTTTTCTTTTAACCTCATTAGTTGCTAACAGTAAAGATCAGAATCTATAGTTTTACCCGGCGGCAAAAGCTCATAGTGGACGATTCCTTTCCAATCCCACACACAGCATTATTCCGCTTTATACCGATGCACCGGGCTTTGTTACTGTCTGTGGGGCTTATCCATGCTTCGACCACGATCTTCTTCAGACATTCTTATCGTAAATGACCCATTTTTCATTACCCGAAATCAACTGTTTATAAAATAGGTCGGAATTGTTACGTTCCAACAAAGAATCGCAAATGGAAACACGTTTCATTACATTTCTCTCAGTGAGATCATGTGGTGGTTTTTTCTTGTACACAGACTTTTGTAAATGACGTTAAACTATTTTGTGATTAAGATCTAATTCTTTAGCAATACCGTAACTACTAATATGTAGATCTTGCTTCACTTTTTCTCGTCACATACGTTCATTTTGGTTGAAAAACAATTGAATAATGGCGGGTATTAGTTTTTTTTTATGTATTGCATCTTCATGTCAACATTTAATGGTATTAAGTTTTATCCAGTCTCATTCAGTATAATCAAGGAGATTTGATTACTAACAATACATTTAAAATACGAAAATACTTTTGCCCCTACATAATACAAACATACATTCTTTTAAAAAACTACTTGTAGACAAAGCATACTATTTGACATTATTGGTGACACTCCCTAGTTCCGAGTTTTTATTCCGGTAAATTGAATGACATTTTATTGATTGATTAATTATCTATACCGACATTGAAAAAATAAAGTTTGTTGTTTTGATTAAATAATGTCTAGATTTCTAATCCTGCATCTAAAATTGAAGCAAACAACTGCCAAAAGATGAAAATGACGATACAGATTTTTAGTGCAACATGCCGTTGAAATATGCGCAACTTTTTAAATTTGTGCATCCAGACGTTTTTGAGTTATTTAAGAAAAATAGATTCTGCTAGAGTAACGTTACTCCAGCGAAATCTATTTTTAATATCTGTGGTATTGTAGGCTCTGTAGCTTTGGTGATAAGGGTGTGGTTTCTTTCTCATTTTAAAAATTCATTCATTAATTTATTATTTTTCCTGCAATCTAAAACTAGTTAAGAATTATATTTTGTATTTTTTTTTCGTCATATTAGGCTCACTAGCTTTTGAGATAAGGGGGTGGGGGAATGGTCTACTTTCATGGTTTTATTTCATTATGATTATAAAAATATATTTGACATGCTCTCAACAATCTCTTTTATTCGATATGTTACACGATACAGTTTGCGAAACTTGTTTTCTTAAATTTTCTGGTTTGGCCCAAAAGTGGTTTTTAAATTCAAAACTCTACTTTTTTTATGTTACGCGTCCGTATTTGGATCACAGAAATACATATGTGTATTAAATTTGGAGCAAATGGGCTGTGACAGATGGACAGACAGAAACACGAGTGCTCCCATGAGGGTTGTGACAGATAGATGCGGATTTCAAACTTTCACCTCACATGTCCAATACACTCTACCAATTGCAGTGTGGAAGACGTTGATGCAGGATATTTAACGTTGTCCTGATAGAATTCTGAAGAACTATAGAATAAATTATTTTTTCCACAGATTATTATTAAATTATTGAATTCAATTATAGCTACCACTTTTAATTTTACACCTACAAACGAGACAAAGGTTCTGTTTTTTTTTCCTTTTGAGGCACCGAATTTAAAAATACTATTAAGTATTAACTCCTATTAAGATTATTCAACTGAACACAACATTTGTGTTCATTCGTCACAAAGGTCTTTTATTTCATTTTCTATTAAAGGCTGATACTATAAATCCAAATCCAAGTCAAGAGTACTTTTTGGTTATTTGATTCCACTAACTGCATCGGAAAACCATAATGTAGCGATATCCCACTTTATTACTCATAATAACACTAAAAATTCTTAATCCACGAAACTTGGCAGTGGCTTACCACATCAGTGACGATACCGGACACAACCAGAGGCACGAGCAAGCTCGTTAAATTTCCAATCATATTCCCTAAGGCCATTATTGGCCCCGCAAAGTTTGGCGCCAAGTCGATTTGGTTTATCTAAAACAAGTCATCAATGAAGTACAGAATTTAAAAAAAAAGGAATATAAAGATAGTCTCGGCAATAAGAAAAACATATCAGATCTTAAAAAAAAAAAAAAACTTCTGTAAAATAATTCTTTACTGAGTTAATTATAAATTTACAGTTGAATAATTAAACGTCGCCACATCGCTCGTTTTGAGACATCTTTAGCTTTCATGTTGTAGTTATCATTTTATGCACTAGTCAAAGTTAAATATCGTTTGTGTTTTTAATATAGTATTCACTTTAGGTTACAAATCCTAAATTGTAACTCGAAACTAACGAGGTTTTTATGAGTGAATAAATTGATATAATAATGCTGCAAATGAAACTTAGTGACCTTTTAACAAACAATAAAACTTACAAGAAATCCGACGGCTATTCCAGAATGCATAGCTAGTGACAAGATTAGTAAACAAACAGCCACCAAGGTACTGTTTACGAAACTGAATGCCACCAAAAATATTCCTGATGCCACCATACCTGTAATATCAGTCACGTCAAGTACACCAGCTACCAGTCTGAACATGGTACGGGTGCAATGTTTTGCTAACAGGTATATTATTAAACTAAATATCACAAGTCCTTGAACTTTTTGACTATTGCACACAGTTACAGACAAAACAAAAAAAATTGCCAAATGTTTCTTAGGAACAGCAATCAAGTCATAAAAAAAATCATATTTACCAATTGTATTTGCAGTTCGCCTGATATTGACAATTTTCATAACGTTTTTGTTTCTTGCGAAATCAGCTAGATAACCAAATGTTAAATTCATAAACGACATAGCTATGTACGGTAACGATGAATAAACACCATTCTGAAATATATAGGCATATAAACGAATAATGCTACTTATATCTTGGCCTTATGACCAGCAGTAGACAGATAGTGGACGAAGATGACGATGATTCTTAACTATTTTTAGTACGTCGATTTAGTAGGTAGTCAAAAATTATATGTTAACTAGTAGGCATATACTTGTAAATGCTAAAGAAATGAAGATTTTCTCTTCAGATATAAGAAGAAAATTAGCTTTTTAAGTTATCTAAATGTCGGATTATGATTTGTGTAGTATATTAACTTACATTACATTTATTGTTTTTTTTTTTATTTAACGTAAAAATCTTAATTTATATCTTACCCTCTTAATATCAACTCCAAGAATATTACTCATATACACTGGAATCTCAGTCAGGATAAGTATGTATCCGGTTGCACTACCGGCCTGCGTGATTATAAGCCCCCATACAGCTTTGCTCCTTAGAATCTCCCGCCAAGGTGTCCTACGTTTCTGGAAATTATCCAAAAAAATCCTACTTATTTATCACATTATAACAATATGGAATAAGTTGTAAACGCGTGTTTGCAAAATATGCGTCAAGGTTGATTTTAATATATTTTTTACTCAATGACCAATATCCATCCTTCTTCTTCCCTGTCGTTTCGCTTTTAGCAGAACGGTTGTGGCCACGTAGATATGTCCGCAACGATAGTAGAAGCGGACATAGTTGTACGCACAGTCTCCCGCTGTTTCTTCCTATTGGTAGACTGTAGACGCTATCAGGATCGCTGCTTCCTATTTCGATTTTTTCTACATGATGTGGTCCCCTCCTCTTTTCCATCTATGACCGCACTTAGCTGAGTCGAGTATGGATATCGTGTCTTGAAATCAATTAAAAACAGACTTAAATTCAAAAACAAGGTAACTATTTTTATTTCTCACTTTATAGTTAGAAGGTTTGTAATTTAACCAAGTAACAATAGCATAATGTTAACTGCTCATTTACTTTTACAAATGATTGGTTTTTCCGACGCAGGGCAGTTAATTGTTGAGGAGTTCACATGAAACTTAATCATTAGTACATGAGCACATAGTGTAATAGTAGCATGACGAGCATAAAGTGCTAGAGCAATAGCATATTAAAGAAAAACCGTGAAATACTGAGTAGTTGCTGGTCATCTATGGTTTTCATCATCAGATCCACTTCACCAATTGGTATTTTTTGAAAATAAATGCGCGAATCACCATGAAAAATACCTAAATCACTATAGGTGTGCCTTTAGTTTTTGAAGAGTTACCTCAATTTCTCCAAAATCATATCATCAGATCGTGATCTGATGTAAAAGGGATCATCTTGAAAATTTATCCAAAATATTTTTTGCAAATCGCTCTAGCCGCGGACATTCATAAAATATATAAATAGAAACGAAAAAGAACCTCCTCCTTTTTGGAGTCGGTTAAAAATATATGCATATATCTCTACCGGCTTTTTGTAATAACATTGAAATCAAGGAAGGGATTTAGCCTTAAACAGAGGTAACATTCAAAATTCCCTTTATAATTATATATGGGTGTAATTTATCTATAATATGTATGTAAATATATAAGAAATATATAAGTATATTTATCAGTTGTCTGGTTACCATAGTACAAGCTCTGCTTAGTTTGGAATCAGATGACGTTGTTTGAGTTGTCCCAAGATATATTATATATTATTATTATTAATTAGTGTAGCTTCGTTGTTGCATTGCCCCGTGAATTTTTGTAACCGGGAGCGGTTACAAAAATTCACGGCTATCTATTCAACTATGCTATTTTCATACGAAACTTTATCGAAATTGGCCAGTTCTTTCGGAAATTTTAGAGTTCAAACTCTGCGTTTATAATATTACTAACTTTTCCACGCGAAATCACTAAATCGCGTTTGTACTTATTTGATATTCTATCTATGTGGTCCGTTTCATTCAGATCGTTATTAAGTGACAAACATCCATTTAAACTTTCGTAATAATATTAGTATGAAATAATGCATATAGATTGATAAAATCACCCTCAAAATAGATGACAGTGTATGCTATAGTCAGCCATCAAGTTCGATTTATAAGACGTTCTATTTATTTTTATCAATAAAATACATCATTACAGTACTCCAAAAGTAATAATGCGCATAGAAATCTTCGGAAATCTTCGTCATTGTTCGGCAACGGTCGTATTACCCGAGCGTCGAAAGACGATATTTATATAGAGTGGTTAAGAGCAATTTCTCTATGCCTAATTTTATATATTATGTGTTTTGTGCTAAAACAGATTTGATTTACCTGTAACGAAATTTGATTCGATAATTCCATGTAAGTAAATAGCGAAAACGCTACAATCATTGTTGGAGTGATTAGTTTTCAAGTGTCTTACCGAAGTTGGTGTAATTATGGAGGAAAAGGTTTAAATAACATAAGGTTTTATTAGAAGGAGAAAAAAACGTTTTCAAATAGAGGTTTACATAAAATATAATCAAAATCTCAGTTCAAATTTGTTTACAGCACTAATCATTCCAGAAAAATAATACAATTATAAAAAAATTAATCAGAATCGAGGAAGACCTCTATTCCCGACATCGCAGATTCATCAGAAGTTTCATTATGCTCTTGTTCATTTACACTTTCCTCACTGCTATCACCTGTGTAAATAATCAGTTTATCGGAATAACTATCGATTCTTGGCTCAAATTTTCTATATTCATCTTCGCATTGAACCGCATGATCAGAAACTTTTTTCCATTCTTCTGGTCCTATTTTATTGATTTTTTCTAATATAGCATCTTTAACTGACGTCACAGTCATTGCAATATTTCTCTTGGCCACGTGTTGCTTTATTTGGGACCAAATATTTTCAATAGGGTTAAAATCGGGATGATATGGTGGCAATCGTATAATTTTATGCCCATGTTCCTCCATTATACGGTCAATGGCAAATTCTGTGTAATTTTCTTTGTATCTTTGTATAATTTTATACAAATCGGGTTTCAGTTTCTTTGGGTCATGCGGAATGTTGTGTTGTTGTAACCAAGCTGTCATTTGTGGTTTAGATGTGTTTGAGTTTGGTGGTTTCACAGACAGCTTATTATGATATGGGGCGTTGTCTATTACCAACACACTATTAGGAGGCAAGTTGGGAATCAATTGATTGCGTAGCCAAGTTTGATAACGTTCCGCGTTTATTTCTTTATGATAGTCACCTTCTGAGTCGACACATTTATGTAACATTAGAGCCCCTGGGACGAAGCCTTTTTCATTGCCTGCGTGTACAATAATTATTCGCTCTCCTTTGGAAATGGGTTGTTTGATACCTTTTTTGTTGCTATCTTGCCAAGTTTTACCCTTAGTATGTGATGTGTGCACATACGACTCGTCCATAAATACTATGTTTCTACCAGAACTCCTCAGCTGTTGTATTTCTCTGAGATATTTGATCCTTTTTAGGCGTATATCATGTTTTTCCATAAGTAATTGTCTGTTATTATCAGTTTTCAGAAACCTAAACCCCATGTCTTTCAAGATCAACCTTAAAGTCTCGGCACAGCCTTTGAAATTAATAGCTTCGATCAACTTTATTCTTAAATTATTTACAGTTGGGAGTTCTTTCAGCGTCAATTGAAAATTGTATATCATATTACGAATAACACAGTAGTCGAAATCATCAAGTACCAGCCGAAATCTACTTTTAGGTCTTCCTTTTTTCGGTGTAGAAAATTTCTTTGATTGATTATGTTTTTTTTCGTTTAAGATATTACTCAAAGTTCGTCGCGAAATTCCTGTAGCTTTTGTAACACGGTCTTGAATTTTTTTAAAATAACCATCATGGTCTCTGTTGAAAACATTGGCTTCATTTAAGAAATAAAGGTACACATTAAATACCATTTGCCGTGCTTGTGAATTAAGCGGTTTTCCACGTTTAAATTTATCCATTTTGGAAGAATTCGTCTGAAAGAAAATGGCATGGGCAGAGTTAGGTATATATTTTTTATGCATGTTTATCTATTTATTTAATTTAAATAAATCTCATTTTTTAAATGTTTTTCTAGTACTTAATATGTATTTAATGTAGGTATTTTATTTTTTTAATATTAAAAAAACGTGAAATATGTTATTTATTTTCCTTTTTTCAAAATATACTATTTAAATCTGAATAAGCTAATTAATGTTGAAATTATATTTACCAAGAAGGGTGTGTAATAGCAGCTCTATATATTTCCACAAATAGAGAACACGTGCAGTCACTACCAATATATAAAGACGACTGACAGACATTTCGCTGACCGGCGACAGCTGCCGAACGCCCGATTTGTTTTCGATTGTGCACACATGATATTGACTCCTATCTCTTTTAAACAAGGTGCAAAATGCAAATGCCTTGTTTAGGGCTCTTACGATTCCATGATTCGAGTGTTTCCGGGAATACGACAATTAGCGAAGATCTGCATGTGCATTATTAATTTGGGAGTACTGTACTTCATTCTTCAATCTCAGGTAACTTCTTAATTAAAGACAAAGGTCTTGCTTTGACAGTTCATAAGAATTTATGGAACTTCATTTTGCTTTAAGAAATTAATTAATTCCGTTTATTTTATTCCTCTATTAATATCAACGTTAATAATTTGAGATCACTTCCTTCCTCCAGATCCAAAATTAAATCTGGCGGAAATTAATGAAGAAGAATATAAACACCATTCTGAATTAAATTCGCGATTTATCATCTGTTGTTGACATATAATAATATAATCTATCCTTTTGGATATTTAAGTCTTACTATTTTATTAAATAGTTACTTAGTTTTTGTTTATGCATCATTTAATATATCTTTGATAACACAAAACACAAGTAGCATTCAAGAAATTTAAAAAATAAGGTATTAAACATTTAAGTCATCAAGCGTTTTAGATAATTTTTCTTACTTTTGGTACAACGTCAACGTTTCCATCATCTAAAATATAAACGAGTTCTTCAGTGTTTATTCTTGAATGTTCATGCGGAGAGGCGGCACCAAGCCAACCGAGTAAACCACAAGCGATTAGGCTCAGAACACCAAATATCCAAAAAGACGCCGGCCACCCAAGAGTAGGACTGCCAGCAAATAGTCCCGATACTTGAAATGCGATGATTGTACCTACTTGAGAACCTGGTGAAAGAAAACGTTATTACAAACAAATTCTAAATATTTTTTAAAAACAAACCAATCCCAAAGGAACATTTTTTCGGGATAAATATAGCGTATGTGATTGAATAACAAACATCCATCCGTACATTCAAACGTTCGCATTTATAATTATAAAATAGTATATATTGCATTATAATAGAACCCCTTAAATCATAACATGGAGGCAGAATCCGATGAGTGGCACTCGGTAGCTTAATTGAGTCAAAGCGATGGAAAGCTTAGGGGATTACCTATGTCACGGATTCCAGTCTCGTCTACTCAAATAAGTACTGAACGCTCTTTGTTTAATAAATTTATTGTGAAGTTATGCGTCTATGTTAAGCGACGTATGGAAACAAGGCTTCCCGCCAAGGTGACCTTGCTGGTTTCCAACAGTGTAGATGTTGTAAACCAAATTACATACATATACTGTTGGAAACCAGCAAGGTCACCTTGACGGGAAGGCTTGTTTCCAACCGCTTGGAAGACGCTTTATTGATGAGGCTTACTCAATGTAGAGCTATAGTGATGCTAAAGACTTACAAGCGAATAATTACCCCCTTACGCTAATGCAATTTGGATGCTTAATTGCATCATGGTGATTACTTTTGTTTTTTACGACGAGCAGGTCGTTCGCCAGATAGTAAGCACGCTCATCTCGATAGCCCATAGCAGTATCAGTGCCACTCAAATCCTTTTTTGGCAAAGGTCTGATCTATCAGCGTAATATTTGTCATCTAATAAGATATGTGGCTCGTACCCTCTCGCAGAGAGGATGTCGGTGTTCTTGCAATGGAAACATTATAAAGCTCATTATGTTTAAAACATACATTATGAAACAGAATGGCCAATTACCTCAACGGTATTCAATTTTTCAATAATATTAGCAATGTACCTGAATAAGTGTAAGTACTGAGTCTACCGCGCTCGCTCAGTGGAGACCACTTGGCTAACATAGTATGGATACTGGGATAAAATGCAGCTTGCGTCAAGCCCTGTATAAATCGACATATTGATGTTCCAATCCATCCCCCCTAAAAACAAAAACAGATAGTAAAATAAAAATAAATATAAAAACTAAGAACCACACCTGCAGAAAGACATACCCAACAAGAACAAAAACAAGATACCCTTTAAATTTAATATCACGCAGTCGTAAGCGCGATATTAAGTTCTACAGAATTCATTAATGCCTTACGACTGCATGATATTAAATTTAAAGGGTATCTTGTTTTTGTTGTTTTCGTCATTTTGCAGGCGGGTTTTTTTATATTTTTTTTTTGTACTTTTTAGTCATTGTAAAACAATTGCAAGGCGATTTAATATTAACTGTTTGTTTTATAAATGTGGTTTTTCAATAATTTGTCACTCCAAATTTTTGAACTTGAGGATTAAATAAATTTTTGAACTCGCCTTATAATGTTTTTTTATTCGATTGGTAAATTTGAGCTCATTTAATTAGCTATTAAGATTTTTTAATAATTTTATGTACTTAGCTACACTCGCGTCATTGAGATGAAACTAATTACGTATCATTTATTAAAATCGGTTGAGTCATTCAGGAGTTAAGAGCGGATATAGGAACATTGGAACTATACATATTTTAATTAAATCTTTAAAAAAAAAACTCTCAACCAGCCTCAACACAAAGTTTCATGCGTCTGAACCAATTTTCGAAACATATTTTCCAGTCCGCCACAGACATCTCTTTCATGACCATTTCGAACACTGCTAGCGCGTCTTTCGGCCATGAATACAGTATCCCTTTAAGCTGATTTATTTCAGGGAATAAAAAAAAGTCACAGCGAAGATTAGGACTGTAAGGAGGGTCATCCAAGACTCTGATCAGTGTTGTCCAGGAAGTCCCTCGTTTTGACCGCTAAGTGAAGTCTTTAGACTTTAGACAAAACTTCTGCCAGGTATTTTGTGGTATACTATTCGGCATTGATGCTGCTTTGATCTCGTAATGCAATTGAAACCGGATACCCCGTCAAAGTAAAGAAACTTGCGATCAAAATTTTCCCTGCGCTTCTCGATCGCTTCACTTTCATAGATATTGGTTCATTTTGTGCCAAACTATCGATGTTCTTGATACAGATCCATTTTTAAATCAGACACGATAATTTAATTTAGGTCTCGAAAAAAATTTGAAAGGAAATTCGAAATTTGAACAATTTTTACTTTTAGATAACCGAATTTTCAAAATAATTGCAAGTGCCCAGTGCCTTATACATAAAAACTTTTTTTCTCAAACCTTACTGAGTGACCTGGTACATACTCGTACTAACAGTTGCTATTCCTAACTTACTATTTTATTTTTGTTTTTCAGACATAGTTTTATTAAACAATTGAGTCGACCATTAGGATGAAGTTACTGAATGATATTTAAAAAGAAATTACACTAGTAATAATGATGTTTCATAGTACTTTGAATAATATTTAAAAAAAAAATACACTAGTATTAATGATGTTTCATAGTAAGCGTTTTATCTATTCTACGCAATTCAAATAATTCCACTTAGATGTTGTTTTCCGAAGTTAATACAAATTTATCTATTACTCATACATTGTCTCATTATTGCAAATTTCACGCGCAGTATAGAAGCAAATACCCAATAATAATGCGCGCCAAGAAAAAGCCTCGATTTTTAAAATATTTTGCATCAAATATATTGGACGGGAAGTTATTGAGTCGCTAGTAAAGGTAAGCTCCGTGCTTACATCATAACTACCAAAACATTTTCCACAAGCGTATAATGATTATAGCTTATATAGCTACCGAAAATGCTGACGCAGGTATCTCACTGGCGCATTGCGGTCTGTATACCATCAAATGACAATATAGGCCGCATTGTACCTATCAAAAAAGATTCTAACTAAATTATGACCACATGTACTATTAATGTTTTGTTACAACTTCTTGGATCAGTTGTGGTAAACTAAGATTTATTAGTGAGTCATTCAAATTTTGTTAAGGTTTTCTAATTTCAAGTAATGCTAATCCATTTATACACAATCTTCCGGTGTATTTATTTGCGTAGTTGTAATGAACGAGGTTCATTTAAAGTATGCACAGACAACCACGAAAGCTATAATTATCCATACCTATTAGTGTATACCAATATCGATACCCAGGATTATATCGGGGGGGTGGGGGTAGTAATTTTAGTGAGGGGGCTTTTTTTTTTTAAAACACGTATCCCGCAGTAGGGTACAATCCCTGTGTCGCAGGGGACTTTACAAACATACAAGCCACGGACACCCAGACTCGAAACAACAATTTGTGGACCACACAAAGTGATGTCCCGTGTGGTAATCGAACCCACAACCTCTAGCGTAGCGCCACAGAGGCAGTCACAAAATTGACTACACACCAGCCAAATGAGTACCTACTACCAGTGGCGGAGGGTCCTTAGAACACCATTATTTTCGGGCATCCCTTTGGATTGTAGTTACAAATAACCATGTTCAGCAAAGTATATTTTTGTATCGGGTTACCTTAGAAAACTTTTAACCGTTCGCCTGTGCCTACTACCTACCTTTTTGCAATTTCGGGGGGGGGGGGGTTTACCTCCAAATCCCTCCTCGGTATGCCCATGTAGTACATTTTTATAACAAAAATAGTGATATTCACTCTGTGAATACAAGAAACAAGCACAAATTGGTAGGTCAATATCATAGGCTTCATAAAACTCATAACTCATTCATGGGACTAGGTGTTAAATATTTCAACAAAATCCCAGTCAGCATATCGAGTCTACCAGTAAATAAATTTAAGAAAGATAAATGGATGTAGTTCGTTGCTCCCTATTAATGTATTTTGTTGTGTAGTTTATTGCATTTAATGTGAATATTGTTGTCACAGTTAGATAATGTTACTTAGGTACTAGTTAAGAAAACGATTTACTTTTGTATTCTGCGTGATAAATTACTTTCTTTTAAAAAACATGTATACTTGTTCACTAAGTAGCATTAAATTGCCCAAAAATTTAAGCACATAAAGTTTTTACATCGTAAGTGGATGCTCCTACTATGTTGTGCCCATTGAGGCTGATGTATCCAATCTCGTGTACTCTTCTAATATTATTGACCTCTTTTTTTGCATCAGTCCTCTAATATGGTGTATAATATAATGGTGGCAACACCTTACCTGCATATACAGTTTATAAACAGAGAAACATTGTAAACCTTGGCAATTTGAAAAGAGTGGCCACGAGTTTGTATTGCCTGTTCTTTTCTCGGGCTTCACCTATTGTTTTCGAACAGGCATTACAAGTAAATGTAGCATCGACTTTTCACAAGTGTAGTATTTTGCTTCCTAAGTGAATAAATCGTTTTTATTATTATTATTAGTGAAAATATATTGTATGACAGGTACTCACAATCAAAGCAATCCAAGGCGTACAAATTGATAGGATGCCGTTGACACCCAAAGCGACCATTATGGGTATTTTGCCACCAAATTTCTGTGCAATGAATCCCATCGGCAATTGCATGCTAGTGTACCCCACAAAGAAAGCGAATGTTATTATTTCTTGAGTAGATTTGTTCCAGTCGTATGTCTGGAAAAGTTTATATTTCGTTTTTATTAAATACAACTCCAGCTAGGGAATAGTCCTTGTGTCGCGGGGGATCTAACAATATACAATATTACAGACACGTAGACAACACTCAGACTTGGATCAACAATTTGTGGATTGCACAAAGTGGTGTAAAGTGCCGGGATGGAATCTGATACATTTTGATTCGTAGTTGTTGATTTAGTCCCTGCATTACTATAGTAGTCAGTTAATATAATTTTTAAGATGCGCTTAACTAATGAGCCTATAAATATGCTTCCTTGGGAATTCGCAACTTTAATGCAAGAGTCAATTTCGTGTCATATAATATGCAATTTTACCGGGGTGTTCTGTTTTGATTCCCATTCGAGATAGTTGTCGAACTAGTTATTTTTCTAGTAATCTAGTTATGTTGGATCGACACGAAAGTGTAGGCGCTTACTTAACACAAAGTTGTAATACAGTTTTCAAATCTTTATGAAGTGAAAATTATTAATCTAAAGCAATGCAATGTAATATTAAGTGTAAGCACATAATTGTACCTATTCGCGACAGATAAAGATTAGAAGCCAAAAGAAAAGAAGAATATATAGATATAGTTATATCTTCAGATCTATAAACAATTTAGTGATCGAGTCTTGTGTTCTTTTAAGAAATCACTTGCTATTCCTCGTGCCTTGGCTCTCGGGGATGTAGTCATTGCTGTAAAATAACTATGTCCTTTCTCAAGCTTTAGCCTACACCTACCGACTTAGTAATTCAAACAAATGATCCTATACGTATCGCTTGGTTTTTACTAGCGCGTTGTAGTGATATTTACATAGTCTGAGTTGCCTTCTATCATTGTTTGCTTATTTGAATCTGTCATAATTCATCAAGTCATGCACTTTATAAATGTCACAAAACAAACTTACGCGATAAACACTCCAGCTACTGATATATTTGACTTCTTTACACTCTTCGACATTAGTGCTATTTTCTTTGTTAGTGATGCTGCAGTTGCTAAGGCCAGTGGGGGCCATAGCTACTATGAGAACACTTAATTGGGATCTTACAGTGAACGCCATGGTCAAACAGATAAATAAAACTAAAGATTGCAAGTGCCTGACTCCAAACCTTTTGCGCGGTATATGAACTGGAGGCTCTAAAATATTAAAAGAAAAAACTTTCTTAAAACCACAAAATTGTGACACATTTTATGCTATATATATATAAGCTATATGCAGATCAGTGGGAGCTCACGTTGTCACTGTCAGACTAGTGATAGTTCTAATAGAAGAAATTAATTTAATCACTGTAATCACAGACATCCTTAAACAATCAATTCTAATATTCTGTGCAAGTGTAAACAAAATCTATTATTTTAAAAACAAGAATACTATGACATTCGTGACATGTTGTCATGGTAATTTTATTAGTAGTCCACAAATACAGGAATAAACGTAAACGAGATTAAAATTAAAAAATGCATCCGACGTGAGTTGGTGCAGATAGACGATACGGGCGCTGCGCGTTAAAGTAGGACGCGCGCTGTCTTAGTAGATATTCTCCGTCGAACCTCATTTTGTCCCGATTGCTATGTTGATATCTCGGGGATTGTATATTTTAATAGTAATAGATTGTATACATTATTTATAAGGAAGAAGGTTCGATGAGGTCACTGTCATGTCAGGTCGGGTCAGTTAAGAGAAGACAATTTTTGAGTTTAACTAAAGATGACCTTTTAGTTACACTTTTGTCATTGAATAGATATTTCTATGTCACTTACTAATATTTCGTTCATTTTTAGGCACAAATTCGTACACAACTTTATCAATCGCCATAGCTTCACTTAATGTTATATCTCTTAGTTTCTCATCCCAACTGAAGTTATCTCGTTGTTTGCTTTACAATTATTTGCTATTATGATAAAATATTAGCAAATTAATAGTCGAATTAATTGTTTCATGCATGTTTTAGCATTAATCACTACGATCTACTGTTTAGGTAATAATAGTTTGGTTATTTGTAAAATGAATACGACATGATATTATTTTGAAAAGTGACTATACATATATCTGTCAAATTTTACCGTGACAGTCACGGTGGCCCAGGTGCAAGAGTAGAGTAATAGTTTGCACTCTCCCTACACCAGCCAGAATTGGCTTTAGCCCAGGTTGAGTGATATTGTTTTTCCACGCTCTATGGTCGACGTTTTTATATAATTGCTCTCAAAAGGAGCCATCCTAATTTTACTATCTGCTAGATGGTTTCGCGCATTTGCCTTATCAGCGCCCTTAGCTACATAGCGCCTAGTGCGACCACTCCACTCGCTCTACCCTAACACCGGCCCTGGTGCCACCGGTTTTGAGTTTAATTCTCACAGAACTTTGTAATATCCAAAAATGTTGTCCCCGTGTCTGGGTATACCTTGTGATCCTAAATTGTACACGTATTGTAAAGTTCCTAAATTGTATTGTAAAGTTCCTTTGGATACAAGTTGCATACAAAACGAATACCTACTGAGTTATTTTTCACAGCAAAAATGAGCGCTAAATGATACAGGATCATTTAAACAACTTAAAAAAAATTGGTATATAAAAATAAAAAAAAACCCGCCTGCGCAAAAAAGAAGCAAACAAGATCTGATGCTGTCGGATGCACAATACTAAGTTCATCGAGATTCATTAATGCCTCCAATGCATATGCAACTTCGACTTATCCGTGTGGAGAGTAAACATTTAATTTCATAATTTAATACCATTACAGCAAATAATATTTAATAAATAAACCGTTAAAAATAATAATACGATAGATGAACGCAGTCGCAGACATTATTGTGCCTCCGACTGCGTGATATTACATAAGTAGGGGATCTCGTTTGCATCTTTTTTTGCACAGGCGGGTTTTATTATTTTTGTATATATATTTTATTTTATACTTTTTAGTGGTTGTAGTAGAATGTAACTGATGTAACAACTAACTTTTATTACAGCTATTGCCAAGTATTGAAAAAAAAAAAACAAATAATGATTGCTAATTGACTTTTTAGTATTACAGTTATATCTTTTGAAATGTGATACCCATATAGCGGTATTTGAAAATACTTTATTTTTCACCTCTTGTTTTTGACATCTCACAGCTGCCATGTTTATTTTTTCAAACGTCACATAGCTAAAAACACTTGGACGATCAAGACAAATCTAACGACGTCTTAATTGTTTAAATCCATCTTGTGGTTTGGAGGTTATGAGTTAATAAAAAAAAGAATTTAAGATACGCGCGAAAACATTACCCTCCCTTGCAATCGGGTAAAAACAAAAAGCAGAAGTTTTACCAAAAGCTGCACTAAAATAAACAAACTTTTTAGACCATGTCCTGCGCAAGACACCAACTATCCATTTCGTTTAAATATAGCTCAATTAATAATGACTTGATTTTATCTATGATACCATTCAGCTATGATACTATCAGTAATCGTTGGACTCAAACAATAATACATACCCATTTTTTTTAAATGTGCCTATTAAGCCCCACGGTTTCAATAATAAAAGAAAATATATATACTTCCGTACTTACTATACATCACGGGCCTGATGTAGCTCAAAAAAAAATGTAAACCATGTCACTTGGACAGCAATAAACAAAAATGCTTATACTGCTTAAAACATAACCATTCCTTTTTTACCCCCCACGAAAAAACGACGGGGTGTTATAAGTTTGACATATCTGTGTGTGTCTGTATGTGGTATCTTAGCTCCAGAACGCATGAACCGATTTTGATTGAGAGTGCTTCGAACTATGTTAGATGAAAATCGGTCTAAGATGGCCGCCGCCACCGGCGGACTTTAATAATAATAAAAATGATTTATTCACTTAGGAAGTAAAATACTATTAATACGAAAAGTCAATTCTACATTAACTTGTAATTCCTGTTCGCAAACAATAGGTAAAGCCCAAGAAAAGAACAGGCAATAAAAACTCGTGGCCACTATTTTCAAATTGCCAATGTTTACAATGTTTCTCTGTTAATAAACTGTATATGCAGGTAAGGTGCTGCCATCATTATAGAGATATTGGATATAGACACCATATTAGAGGACTGATGCAAAAAAAAAGAGGTCTTTAATATTAGAAGAGTACACGAGATTGGATATATCAGTCTCAACGGGCACAACATAGTAGGAGCATCCACTTACGATGTAAAAACTTTGTGCTTGAATATTGCCCAATTTACTGCTACTTAATGAATAAGTATACATGTTTTGCAAACGAAAGAAAATAATTGCCGTAATTTATCAGGCAGAATCTTTACTTACAAAAGAAAATCGTTTTCTTAACTAGTACCTAAGTAACATTATCAAACTGTGACAACAGTGACAACAATATTGACCTAGTAAAATACAATAAACTATACAACAAAATGCAATAATAGGGAGCAACGAACTACATCCATTTATCTTTATCAGTTATATAATCATCGATTGAATAGTAAGCTCTTTGTTTATGATGTATCTTGACTACATTTTTTAATTTATTTACTGGTAGACTCGATATGCTGACTGGGATTTCATTGAAAAATCTAACACCTAGTCCCATGAATTCTCTAAGGGCCACCTTGCCCCAATGCAATATGCCGTAGAACATGACACTGTGAAAATGACTAAAATATTCTAGTCGAGCTGTTCTGCATTCGTAAGCTGTCTAAATTTGCTGACAGCACACGCTGCAGAACTGAATTTTCCTGCGAGACATGATATTTGGGTGCCCCACTGTAACCTACTGTCTAATGTAATTTTCAAAAAAACTGTTGAGTCGACAAAGCTAATTACCTTAATATTAAAAATTATACTCGTATTAGTAATTTTCACATTTGGCAAACTAAACTTAATACATTTAGTTTTTTTGGGATTTAGAAGTAGGCTGTTCGTTGTAAACCAATCTAGAACTAGTGCGAGAGTTCTATTTATTTTCTCAAAATTTTCTAGTTTACGATTAATTTTAAAAATTAGAGAAGTGCCATCAGAAAATAAAATTATGTCACAAAAGTTATTAATGTTTTTACATTAATAACTTTTGTGACATAATTTTATTTTCTGATGGCACAAATCATTAATATATACCAAAAATAAGAAGGTACCGAGTATTGATCCCTGAAGCACGCCCATACTAATTGGCGATCCAGACAACATCACTCCGCTTATATCAACATATTGAATTCTTTCATTCAGGTAAGAGGCAAGTAGATCTAGCGCTGTACCTTTAATACCGTAATGGCTTGGTTTTAACAGAAGAGTCCCATGCGCCACACAATCAAAAGATTTAGAAAGATCACAGAACACTCCAATGGCATCCTGTGAATTTTCCCAGGCACTAAAAATATGTTTCAGTAGCTCAGTACCTGCATCAATTGTAGAGCGACCCTTTGTGAAACCATATTGATCGTTATGCACTAGATTATTAAAATTAAAGAGTGATTCTAACTGCATAAGTAAGTCATTTTCAAAAATGTTACTTATAGCTGGCAAGATGGATATTGGTCTAAAATTACTAGGTTCATGCATTGATTCGGATTTAAGTAATGGTATTACTTTATTATGTAACATCAGATCAGGAGACATGCCGGTATCAATACATTGATTAAAAATTATAGATAACTCTGGCGCTATGTCAGTAATTATACTGTGAACCAATTTAACTGAAATACCCATAAATCAGCAGATTTTTTTTAAATGAAGTGACTTGATTATTTTAAATGTTTCACTGGGGTGCATATATTTTAAAGCAAACGGTATCTCTCAAGAGTTATTCGGCTTTATGTGTTATGTCAGCTAAGAAATCATTGAAAGTTTGTTATTGTTGTGCTAGGTCTAAATTATCAGTAACAGTCTTATTGTTAGCTAATAACTTAAACCTTTTATCCCAAGGCTTTGCCAGTCCACTTTCCGAATTAATAATATTCCAAGTGGCTTTTATTTTATTACCATACTTTTTAATGTTTCTACTAATATGTAAAGCTTTGGCACATGCACAAGCTTTTTTAAAAGTTTTTGAATAGTTTCTTACATACTGAATAAAGTTGGTTGCCTAATTACAAAAGCTAAGTTTAGCATTTTTATAAAACATTTTTGATTTAAATATATTATTGTATTCACATTTGATTATATTAAACACTGAGGAGTAAAGATAGTACGGATCAGAGTGACTGAAATCTATACTGGTAATATCAGCAGAAACTCTTCACTACTAAAACTCTTTCTAAGCGAACTGTACTCATACATATGATCTTATTTATTTTCGCCACTGTGTGTGAGAGAAAAGTGACTTTCTGCCCACAGTGATCTGATGTTAAATCACTCAATATTACCTCATTAAAATAACTTCAGTTGCAGAATATATTATCTAAGCAGAATGTGATGTTTTTACACATTTTATGAACCAACATAAATTATGTTGGTTCATAAAATGTGTACAGTAAATTAAAATATCTAAATAGATTAACTAATCTGGTAGTCAAAGATGATTGCTCAAGTAAATTTACATTGAAGTCGCCACATTCTACTATATGCTTATTACCGTAACTTACCCTTTAAAGCACAACTTCCATTACAGATTCAAATAATTTGAAATCACTCAGCGGTGGTCGATATGCACCAACTATAATATATCTCTCCAGCTCCACACATGATAATTCTATAGTACGCTCAACAGACAGATGTTCTATATCCTTGCGTTCCTTACATTTAACACTGTTGCATACAAATATCATAGACCCTTTATGTACAGCCCCTTCTCTTATAAATGCATCAACCATACAATAATAACTATTATTAAATATCGGTTCATTAGTTTTCAACCAATGTTCAGTTAAGCAACAAATATCAACGCTGTGCTTTTTAAAAAACAATTCGAGTTCCACTATTTTGCTGGCTAAGCCTTGAATATTTTGGTGAACTACGGTTAGACCACTTGTAGGCTTGTCGGAAGGATGTTGGTGCTGGTACTTCGTCGGGACGACTTTAAAGTACCAGAGGGGGAGAATGTAACAAGACGCCATCTATCGATCAGCGAGCATAACACCAAGTAGACTGCAACACTACTCAGATATAAGATCAGCAATACAAGTCACGGCACAGACTATTACTGCCATCTATGAACGTCGTACGTAAACGCAGCAAGAGTAATGATGATTCACCACTACATGTGTGCACGCACACGCACGCATCGGAGCCTTTAAAACCAGTGGCTATCGGAAGAAAGAAGCATTTGCTAGCCAGACGGCACAGATGTCGATAGCCCCGCAGTCACTTCCGTTGCCTTAAGCTTGAACTGAGCGGTAGCCCCGCAGCCCTCAGGGATAGCACGAGCTAGGTTGAGAAAGGGATGCAATAACCCCGCAGTCCATCCCAATGTCATATTAGGCATTCGCTAGCCGGACGGCACAGTGGTCGATAGCACCGTAGTCACCCCTGTTGCCCCGCAGCCCTCAGGAATAGCAGAGCTAGGAAGTTAAGGGATGCGATAGACCCGCAGTCCATCCCAACAACAACATAATAATAAAACCTAACCTAAGTCTAAACGTGTACATTATGTATGCAATTAATAAAATATAGTCACCTTGTCATATCGTTGGTTTCATTCATCAACCGCCATCATAATCCTATTTTTTCCAAAAAAGGCTAGATCTAAGTGCATGGGTAAATTTAGGGATCTTAATACTTATATTTTTGTAAAGCGTTCCTATCACCCCAATTACGCTATTAATGTTAAATTTTGGAAAATTATCTGTGGGTTTTAAAACACTAAAATTACATTCGACTTGTATAGGTGTATGATCTGACCAGTACGACTCATTACAGCACTCATAAATGGAGCCTCGCGGCCTCAGTCACAATACAATATTTCAGCCAGCAGCAGCATCACTCACGTGGCTATATGTATCACTCGGTAATAACTCCGTTTCCGCACAAGTGCAACTATGCTCCTTACAGAATGTCTGTATTTCAATACCGAGCAAATCACCTTACACCATCACTGACTGTACATTGTTACTTTCTACAATCGCATGAATTTCACCAAGGCAGTTTGTGAACTCTGCTAAATTGCCGTTCGAACCCATCTGCATGTTCACAGAAAAAATAATGAAAGAGCGATCCTGTAATTATATTTTTATCGGAACGCGCCGAACGCTGTTACATTTATTACTGTAACTGTCGAAAACAAGTGTTTTCTCCAAATCAAGCCAACTCCTCCTTTTGGTCTTTCTCGTAGCATACCAGTCGTAATATCCATAATTCATACAATGCGATAATGTTACCCTTGACACACAGTTCTTTAATAAAGTTGGCTGACTTTTTTACACCTTTACAGTTAAATGTTACCCATTGGTTGCCTTTTTACTATCCACTATCAGAGGGATTTCTTATTTGAAAAGTCTTTGAATATGCGGTACGATATGCGTTCAGGTCAGAAGTCTCCATTCATAAAAATATTGATTTTCTATATAGGCACATACATTTTATACCCATCATAATTTTTAGATTAATAAACCCGGGCAAGTGCATGTCGGGCCAAGAACAATGTAGAGTTCAATCCAAATAATGCGGTTTATGAAGTGGGTTTTCTGTTGTTTTTGTTTCATATTTACAATACCTACATAATAAAAATGGCTCGCAATAGTGTGGTCGCCGGTTCAAATCCTGGCCACTTTACTACCGACGTGAACCCACTCCTAACACAAGCCATAGAATTTAGCTGGAGGGGTTGACAGGATTGCTAGTAATGTGCTACCACAATCCCACATTACAAGTTATCATTAAAAAAAAATGACGAAATTTTGTTACTTTTCATTTGATCAGCTGTTACTCGTAAACTTGTAAAGCCTTCTTGGCTGTGATAGTTTTCCTTTTAATTACTATATATACTACTACCGTGAATTTTTTCACCTACTAAATCCTACCAACCTAAATCGAGGAGATTTATCAATCAGAATCACGCAAAATACAATTCGGCGTACCACAAGGTAGTGTGTTAGGACCGTTGTTATTTATAATCTACATCAATGACCTACCTAATGTGACTAAGAATCCAATAGCCCTATTTGCGGACGATAGTACGATCTCCATTAAATGTAAAGATAAGAGAACATATGAATCTGACATCAATAACGCTCTGTGCTCTGTTATCGATTGGCTGACTGCAAATAACTTAAAAGCTAATATGGGAAAAACAATTGTAATGCATTTCAGCCAACGTATTCAAACAATAGAAATCTAAATATATGTGCAAATAGCCAAACTTTAAAAGAAGTAGATTCCACTAAATTCTTAGGTGTTGTAATAGATAAGAAAATAACATGGAAACTACATTCGGAGCAATTGTGCAAAAGGGTTAGTAAATCAGTTTATGCTCTACATGAACTTTCACAAATAATAGACGTCAATGCGCTACTAACTGCATACCATGGATTAGTAGCGTCGGTCCTTAGATATGGGGTAATATTCTGGGGCAACTCAGTTGCTAAGGACAGTGTATTTAAAGCACAAAAACGCTGCATAAGGGCAATGTTCTCTCTTAGAACGACCGATAGCTGCAAACCGTATTTCAGAAAATATAGGATTCTTACACTGCCATCTTTATACATATATGAAGTGGCGGTGTTTGTAAAAATGAATCCAAACCTGTTTGTCCTGGCATCTGACACGAACAGTCGAACACAAAGAGACAGAACCCGATTATGCATGCGTAGGACAAATACGACCCTAATGCACAACAGTGTGTTTGCAATGGCTCCAAAAATATTTAATAAATTACCAATTAATTTAAAGGAATGTAATGTAAATATATTTAAATTAAAATTAAGAAATTTATTACATGAAAAATGTTATTATGAAGTCTCAGACTATTTGACAGATAAATTATAAATTATTTAAATCATTGACATTTATTTAGAAATCTTTTTCTTTTGACATCCTACATATTTAACATTTTTATAAATTCATAATTTAATTTCTTTACTAATCTGCATTTATTTTTACCTACTCCTTTGACATAATTTAAAATTGTTTGACATTTAATTTGGGACATCATTATTCGATTATTAATTAATTTTATTTTTTTATTTTTTTCATTTAATGTATGTAATCTTAAACTATAATTATTATTATTGTATATGAAAAATTTGCACGCCCTTAAAGGGTAATAATACAGCGCTACCTATGTTTTGTTTACCAGCTTGTACTTACCTGTTTTATGCAAATAAACAAAAATAAATAAATAAATAAATAAATACTCGACATCAACCATCTAGCTACCAGGGGGGGGGGACACTTGACTCTAACAAAATAATTATAGCACTTTAAATCTTAATATTTCACAAACGGATCCAAAAATCTAAAAATTGTCTTCCCAACCGCTAAACAATGAGGTAGATGAAAAATCACATCCCCATTTTTACTTATAAGGGTTCCGTTTTGCTATTTTGACTACGGAACCCTAAAAAGCATGGGTTGATTATAAATCAATATCTTAAAAAAAGCGTGGGGTGATTATAAATCAATATTTTTAAACCTATATTTTCTATTTTTTAGTTAAGCTATTTACAAAAGCCTTTTTTTTTAACTTTTATTTACTATGAGCTTGTTTGGTAGTTACACATTGGCTCAAAACAATAACATGTTTTCTTCCTGTGTTAACCTTCAACTCTGATAAAGTGAATTCGCACTGAAGTTGTCATTCAATGTTTCTAAGAGGGTCACAACAAAAACAAAAAGTTATTTTGCGTATTATCATCACGAGTTGCAGTTACAAAATTAAAAAACCGGGCAAGTGCATGTCATGTCAGGGTTCCGTAGTCCCCCCCACACCCCACCCCATCCGAATAATGTGGCTTAAAAAGTGGGCTTTCTGTTATTTTTATTTCATCCTTAAAACGTTATATCTACTTAATAATAATTTTCAAGGGAATTTGTACGAAAATTTAGTTACTTCTCATTTGATCAGTTGTTACTCGTAAACTTGTAAAGCCTACCTAGCTGTGATAGTTGTCCTTTTAATTTCATTATATATACTTCTACTGTAATTTTTTATCAACCATTTCGCTGGCGGAGGGGGGGGGGACACATAACCCTAACAAAAAAATAATATTTTTCAAAACCTAATCTATAAATCGTATTCGCAACCCTTAAAGGTTTTTAAAAGTTACAACCCCACTTTACATATAGGGGAGGTACCCTAAAAATATTTATTTTCAAGATTTTATTCTTTTACTTCGTTGGCGTGAATAATATGTGTATCCATGCCAAATTACAGCGTCCTAGCACTAACAGTCTCTGAGCAAATGTGCGGACGGGCGGACATGGCGAAACTATAATGGTTCCGTTTTTTTTATTTTTGCTACGGAACCCTAAAAATAAGACTTCTTTTCAAAAAAACCGTAGTGTTGTCGTTGAAACCCACCACCAGATCGGTGAGAATAAATGAATTAGGTGTTTAATCACGTCAACCACGTCAAACGAAGCTATATTGCTTATTTTGTAAAAATAGAACTAACCTATGTTACCTGGAGTAATTTAAGAAAGAGAAACTTGGAGTGAAATGAAAGCGTAGGTTGATTAGATGACTATATTTACAAGAACTTAAAACTACTTAAGACTAAAATAAACTTAGGAAACCGATGCGGAGTCGGTAAGTAGAGATGCGGCGCCGGCAAGCAGAGACGCGGCGTCGGTGGATAGAGGAGCAACGTCGGTAGGTAGAGATGAGGAAAGATAGATATGACGGCGACAAGTTCGCCGTTCGATGCGTCTCTCTGACTTTTCTCTTAGAGAGATGTTCCTTCTCTCTGACTTTCCTCTTAGAGAGCTCTTCCTTGTCTTTGACTTTCCTTTTAGAGAGCTGTTCCTTGTCTCTGACTTTCCTCTTAGAGAGCTGTTCCTTGTCTGCTCTTTCTTCAGATTTTTCCTCATAATGAAAACTCTCTAGAAGCATTCAAAATTTTAAAGCGTATCCTAATTCAATTTTAGGATTTACCTAACCAAATTACACACAGCCAGTTTCAAATTGTAGTTCATACTATACAAAGAACTCTATGCTTATCTGTTGTCATAAAGAAAACCATAAAGATATTTGTTGACATGACAGATTTGATTTATCAAAAATAATTGTTTACAATAAGTAATAAAGAGATATTTAAGAAGAGATATTAATGTTAAAAATGACGAAATACATAACTAATGGGATATATACACAAATGCCACGAAATATCATATATATCGTTGTCGTATATATCATATCGTTGAAATGGTTACTATGTTGTGTTTAAACACATACACACACACAAACATTTAACTTTACAAACATTTTAAGGGATAAACATCATAAAAGATTTATGTACTCTCCAGAGTCCAAGGCGACCGAGCAGATTGAAATGTAAGCAAACTATCATAATTTGATTACTATCAGCCTTTAGATGGGTGACCGTTTTTAAGAATTTCCTACTCCGACGAATAGCACGTTAAGCTGTTGGTTTTCGCTCGCCTGACTATGAATGCGAGACAATAAAGACTGCTCTTGTGTCCAGAAGGTCCTAGCGTTTGTGCGCACCATTGATGATTGCCAGCCCCAACAGCTTTGAGCTTAATAAGTTAATTATTAAGTCAGAAATTTCATTTTGGAACGTAGTTCCTTAACGCACAATATCATTTGTTTGCAGGCTGGGAAGCTAAACGAATAAAACCATAACATTTTGACAGTGCTTAAAAATCTACTTATTATGATTATGTGAAACTAGAATGAGGAGGTTGTGTTAAATAGCTTGTTTTACAAACTATTTTGCAAAAGGTTGTATAGTCCTCACGATCGAAGGGTATGTTCGATAAGTACTGGAGCACTTTAAGGTGTGATGTTAATTTAGTATACTGCGAAGCCGTTCTTGTGTAGTTAGATATACTGGGTACTATTTAAAACAGAATGCAATTGAGTATACTGTCATCCACGTTAATAATTTTATATGTTCAGCTGTTTTGCTGTAATGTTTAAACATTGAATATGTAAGATAAGAATTAAAGTAATTGCATAATGTTTGAATTACTGAAATTAATTTAAAAGTCTGGTCGATGTTGATAACGTGACAGTACTGAAAGCACTCGAAAACACCAGTGATCCAGCCATCGGGAATTCGATTATTTTTTAATGAATTGATATGGAATAATTTGTAACCTGCGACTATATAATGTGATTTGAGTAATAAAATCTGTATGAAATCTTTATAAATAATACTGAAAAAAAGGTTTAAATAAATACGAGAATTATTATCACAACCGGAAATATTAAAATTATTTTTCCCGGGAAAAGCCTCGGGATTAAAGCTTTGATTTATTATTTAACAATAAGACTGTTACTGATAATGTAGACCTAGCACAAACCTTTAATGATTCCTTTGCTAACATACCACAACCTCCTTGAACTTATGCCCAGATAAAGCCGAATCACTCTTGAGAGATAATTTGAATAAATGAACATTGCATTCATCTAATTTACCTGTACAATTTACCATTTGCTTTTAAATATACACACCCCAGTGACATAATTAAAATATTCAAGTTACTTAATTTTATTAAATCAGTTGATTTATGGGGTATTTCAGTTAAATTAATTTAAAGTATAATTACTTGCATAGCACCACATAAATTTTCAATTTTTAATCAATGTGTTCATACCGAAATGTTGCCTGATCTGATGTAACATAATTAAAGTAATACCATTATTTAAAGCGTATCAAAGGACGACCCTAGTAATTTTAGACCATTATCCATCTTGCCAACTATAAGTAAAATTTTCGAAAAGAACATACTTATGCAGGTAAAATCAATCTTTAATTTGAATAATCTACTGCATAACGATCAATATGGTTTCACAAAGGGTCGCTCTACTGTTAATGCAGGCACTAAGCTGTTGAAACATATTTTTAGTGCCTGGAAAAAAATTGTGTGTTCTGTAATCTTTCTAAAGCTTTCAATTGTGTGGCACATAGGACACTTCTGCTGAAACTTAGACATTACGGTATTAAAGGTACAGCGCTTGATCTACTTCCCTATTACCTGAGTGAAAGAATTCAATATGTTGATATAGGCGGAGTAAGGTCGTCTGGATCACCAATTATTATGGGCGTGCCTCAGGGATCAATATTCGGTCCCTTCTTATTCTTGGTATATATTAAAGGTTTACCATTTTATATTAATAACTTCTGTGATATCGTTCTATTTGATGACACATCTCTTATTTCCAAAATTAATCGTAAAATAGAAAATTTTGAGGAAATAAATAGAATACTGGCACTAGTTTAAGATTGGTATACAACGAACAACGTATTATAGTAAATTTTATAGGCATTTCTTGCCAATTACTTTACAAATACACTAATTGCATTTTTGAAAGATAGAACAATTTTAAGTCCAGACCCATGAATCGAACCCGATACTCTGTATGCCAAACCGGGGCCGGAATCGAACCACCTATCTGGAATATGTGACTAGACCTCAAATTTCACTATCCTTTTATGCTCGCAAGTTGGGCCATCGCATGCGCCATCTAGCCGCTGATTAAAGAACTATCACGGCTTTTGTTATTGCTTCGTTACAGAAAGCGTTTTAACAAGTTATAATGTCGCAGGCCCAATATTATAGTATTTTTTATAGACATTTCTTGCCAATTACTTTACAAATACAATAATTTAATTTTTGAAAGATAGATAAATTTGAAGTCCGGACTCAGGAATCGAACCCGAGACTTCCGTATGCTAAACCGGGGCTGGAATCGGACCACCTATCGGGACTATGGTGCTAGACCTCAAATTTATCCATCCTTTCATGCTCGCGAGTTAGGCCCCCGCATGCGCCATCTAGCTGGTAGTTAAAGAACTATCACGGCGTTTGTTATTGCTTCGTTACAGAGAGCATTTTAACGGTTTGGCATACGGAAGTCTCGGGTTCGATACCTGGGTCTGGACTTCATCTTTCAAAAATGCCATTATTGTATTTGTAACGAACATCGTACTTTTAAATCCCAAAAAAACTAAATGTACTAAGTTTAGTTTACCACACGTGAAAAGTACTAATATGTATAATTTTAAATAATGAAATGATGAGCTTTGTCGACTTAACAGTTTTCTTGGGAATTACTTTAGACAGTAAGTTGCAGTGAGGCACCCAAATATCATTTCTCGCAAGAAAACTCAGTTTGCAGAACTGAGTTTTCTTGCGAGACATGATAACGTGACATGACATTGCGTATGATGTCGGCAAAGTTAGACAGCTTACGAATGTAGAAACAGCTCGACTAGTATATTTTGATTATTTTTACAACGTCATGTCGGCATATTAGAAGATGTAGTAATAGTTCTTTGTCAATGTAGTAATGTAGGAGATGTAATAAAAAGCATGTATTAGTGTGTGGCGATTCCAACGTTAATATACTTGACAGTCAGTTATATGTAATAAATATAAGGCTATACGACATGCCGCAAAAGTAGCACAATACAGGATTGTATGGATATTGCCGAGGTCATCGCTATTATCTAGGTAAGTAGACAATAGCAAATCAAGAGCACACACCAGCGTAATGATACGTCTCGTCTATGCATAGGTAGCCGAGGCAGGCGTGACCTAATATTGTGGGACGTGGACTGATATTCGCGAAGCGCAAATTCCAAAGTGGTCCTAATCTCCTCATTACACTGAGTACTTACCACAATAGCTACGGTATCCAGCCCTGTAGCTTCACAGTCAACTACATTTGTAGGAACTGTACCGGGGTAGGGATCTCGCGGCTAGTGTGGGCGTACTCCGAGCATAGTCTCTCAAGTGCGGCCTATCTAGCAGATGATAGCGCTGAATGGTCCGCACTTGGTCCGATAATCGTTGTGCCAAAACGTGGACAGTCGGCTTAAGGGGGCATTACACTGAGATAATTATTTATTAATAGCGCCAATAGCGACTGTGTCGCTGTGTACGTGTACGCTAGCTACGTACACAGCGACACAGTCGCTGGCCTCGCTGTTTCGCACACAACCATTACTTCACAGTGCGCAGAAGCGCAGGTCAAAATAAAGTAGAGTATTCATTCTTACATATGTTAGATTACGAATGTCATGACTATGACAATACGAAAATGCTCATTGTTGCATTTTTCTGCAACTTCAAGATTTATTTGCGGGATCATATTAAGACATATCCTTAAATTTCTTTATATCATCTACTATAAAAACTCTTTGACTAGTGACACAATTTTTTTCGTGTCCATTATATTTAGGTTTTCTATATAATTTTTTGAGAGAGCAGAACCCTGTTATACGTAATCTACCCTTAAGCATCTGAAATAGAGGCAGCATCCGTTCACGGTACACAGCAAGGTTAATTCACCCCTCTGTGGCCGCATAATATGCCTGCATGACATTCTCGTTCATTGACGTTGTCTATCTCATGTGGCGCGCATCACCACCACTAGCGGGGGCCCTAATTTTGGCTGGTAGGCTTTTAAGGGCAAGAAGTCAAAGCTTTCGGAAAGGACTTTAGGGCTAATGAAAGAACGACGTGAAAACCCACCCGTCACTTCGTCGGAAAAGCGCGCTCTAAACCAAGAGATCAACAAGCTTATACGACACGACCTTCGGTGCTCCAACACTCTTTTGATTAAAAGAGCGATCGAGCAGAACCGGGGGTCAAAAGTGTTCGTACAATCTCTTGGAAGAAGCCACCTGACGAAGTTGACCACAACAAGTGGAGAAGTCGTTTCTTCGAAGCCGGCAGTCCTCTCCGAAGTGGAAGGCTTCTATGGCCGGCTATACGCTTCGCATGCATCTCGACCTGATCCAGAAGATGAGGATCCTAGAGCCACTCTAACACGCCACTACACCGAAGACCTGCCAGAAGTCAACATTGACGAAATCGTGCTGGCTCTTAGACAGCTAAAAAATGGAAAAGCCCCTGGAGAGGATGGCGTTACAACAGAGCTGTTAAAGGCTGGAGGTAAACCCGTACTGAGGGAGCTCCAAAAGCTCTTTAATGCTGTCCTGTTCGAAGGGAGAACTCCGGAGGCGTGGAGTAGAAGCGTAGTCGTCTTGTTCTTCAAAAAAGGAGATAAGACCCGGCTGAAGAACTACCGACCTATTTCTCTTCTGAGCCACGTCTATAAGCTGTTCTCAAGAGTCATCACGAACCGCCTTGCGCGAAGACTTGACGAATTCCAACCACCGGAACAGGCTGGATTTCGGAGCGGATATGGCACCATAGACCACATCCACACAGTGCGGCAGATTATACAAAAGACCCAAGAGTATAATCAGCCCCTGTGTCTAGCATTCGTGGACTATGAGAAGGCCTTTGACTCGATTGAAATCTGGTCCGTTCTGGAGTCTCTGCAGCGATGCCAAGTAGATTGGCGATATATCCAAGTGATGAGATGTCTCTACGAAGCCGCAACAATGTCCGTCCAAGTACAGAATCAGGAAACAAAACCTATACCATTGCATCGAGGAGTGAGGCAAGGGGACGTTATCTCCCCGAAACTGTTCACAAATGCAATGGAGGATATGTTCAAGACGCTGCACTGGAAAGGGCGGGGCATCAACATCAATGGTGAATACATCTCTCACTTGCGATTTGCAGATGACATTGTCATTATGGCGGAAACGCTGCAGGACCTGCAACTGATGCTAAATGACCTGGCTGACTCCTCTGTACGCATCGGCCTACGGATGAACTTGGATAAAACCAAGGTCATGTTCAATGAACATGTACTACCGGAACCGATAGCGGTGCACGGCGCCGTTCTCGAAGTTGTTCAAAAATATGTGTACCTCGGGCAGTCATTGCAGTTAGGTAGAAACAACTTCGAGGACGAGGTGAACAGGAGAATTCGGTTGGGTTGGGCAGCGTTTGGTAAGCTACGTCAAGTCTTCTCATCGTCGATCCCACAATGTCTAAAGACTAAAGTCTTTAATCAGTGCGTCCTACCCGTCATGACATACGGAGCCGAAACGTGGACACTGACGGTACGGCTAGTCCACAAGTTCAAAGTCGCTCAGCGGGCTATGGAAAGGGCTATGCTCGGAGTTTCTCTTAGGGACAAAATCAGAAATGAGGTGATCCGGCAGAGAACCAAAGTTATCGACATAGGCCACCGGATTAGCAAGCTGAAGTGGCAGTGGGCTGGCCATATTTGCCGAAGAACCGACAACCGTTGGGGTAAACGAGTTCTTGAGTGGAGACCACGACACGGCAAACGTAGTGTAGGACGCCCTCAGGCCAGGTGGAGTGATGATTTACGCAAAACGGCTGGCAGGAGCTGGATGCGAGAAGCCGAAGATAGAACAAAGTGGCGTGCAATTGGAGAGGCCTATGTCCAGCAGTGGACTGCGATAGGCTGATGATGATGATGATGAGGCTTTGGGGTCCTAAGCTGGTCGGTAGCCGGCCTCTCCCTTACCGACGTACAGGTGGTGGCGACGTCGGCGGAGAGAAGTACTCGTCGGTTGGTGTGGAACCCTGTGGTTGTACGACGAGTCCGGTGGTGGAGGGTATGCAGCTTGTGCTTTGGCACGACTTCGTGTTAACATTTTATCGTCAGTTTTTCGGTTTCTTGTATTTATTTTAACAATAAAATATTTTTGTCTGTCATTGCGTATATCTGGTTAATTTATTAGTAGTTTCGCACAATAAGGTTTGTAATTTAGTTTTATATGTTTTAAATATGGTTGTTGGGGACTTTTTATTATAATTGTGGCTATTTGTATGTACGTTGTAACCTTCATCTAATTTATAAAAAAATATTTTATAAATCGGATGGAGGTTTTCGGTACGACGAAATATTCTTTCGGTTTTGCCAGTGTTATTTTATTATAGTTTTATTATTTTTGCACTCGTTTTAATATTTTTTTGGAAAAGTTTTTATTCTCACTTTTTTGTGGGTAGGTTTGTACAATAGCAAAATGTCAACTGCTCTTGTACTTTAACAAAATATTGGTTTTCTCGACACAGGACTAATACAAGGCGAGCATAAAGTGCAAGAGCAATACCATATTATAGTAATCGAACCGCAAACCTTGAGATATTGAATACTTCTACTAGTCATCTATGGTCTTCATCATCAGTTCCACTTCACCAAGTGGTGCTTTTTGAGAGTTAATGCAATTTTTTTTCAAATCGGTTTAGACGTCTTCTAGTAATCGGTGAACATACGTAGTAAAAAAACGACGAACATAGAACCTAATCCGTTTTGAAGTTGGTTATAATAGAACTATGCTCCAACATATCTCTCTTTTTTTAGAAATTGGATACTATAATTGGATTCGTAAGAATGTTACAACGTAAATATAGACTCGAGACTCGTTCTTTAATTAGTATTGTATCCAATACTTATGTAACGTTTTCTATTTCCTCAACATCCTCGGTGCAATATTGGTCGCCAAAACGAAGCGGGCACAATTTATAAACGCGGCACATGTTGCTGCTTCATTGAAACATTGGCATCTATAACGAAAGATAATAGAATAACTACAAAAATCAGGATAAGCGGTTTTATTGAGAACTAGTTTTCGCCCGCGGATCAGCCCGCGTGGATGTCGGTTAACGCGATAAAAACTATGTTCTTACCCGGGACTCTAACTATCTCCATCATCTCCATCATCATCATCATCATCATCATCATCATCATCAGCCTATCGCAGTTCACTGCTGGACATAGGCCTCTCCAATTGCACTTGCAACTATCTCCATACCAAATTACATCTAAATCGGTTTAGCTGTTTGAAAGTGAAAGCGTAACAGACAGACAGAGTTAATTTCACATTTATAATATTAGTATGGATGGATGATATTTTAAATCTTTATTTCTTATAATACAGTACATACACATATACAGACACGAAAGTTTATTTTAGTGTACTGTTAAAGTAACTTAAATTCAAATAAAAAACATCCTTACTCAGAAAAATACAGTTGAAATAGTGACAATTTCACATTTATAATATTAATTAGTGCAAAGTTTGTAAAACTGAAGAAAAAAACTATTGGGATGATAAAAAATAATAAATAAAAAATATTTATTTCATCACTTTGTTGTTTTACATAATTCATTAAAAACAACCTTTTAAGCAAGGATTTGCTTGTGATAGGATGTTTCGCTCTTCCCATTTACAATGCTTAAAGATGAATGAAATAATTTAGGTGTGCAAAGATACAATAGCTAGTTTAGAACTTAGAAACTTAGGGAAAAATTATTAAAATTAAATTAAATTAAAAACAAATAAAATGAATGAAAATTAACAAAAATAAAAGTGCGTGGGAGTGTGTGCGCGTGTGTGTGTGTGTGTGTGTGTGTGTGTGTGTGTGTGTGTGTGTGTGTGTGTGTGTGTGTGCGTGTGTGTGTGTGTGTGTGTGTGTGTGTGTGTGTGTGTGTGTGTTTGCTGATTTTCAGGTTGCTATTGAACAGATAGAAGCAAACGTTCAACTTCGTCATAGCTCTTTGTTGATAGCCATTTAGTAACGGCCTTTTTACAGTCGTGGTATGTCATTGAATATATACTTATTTCTGAGTTTACTTGGTTATATAATCGAGAGGATTGCACTATGTATTGTCTAAAAGCAAATTTAGATTTTACTGTTTTTAAGGTAGCTACTTTACGCGTTCGTCTGCTATTAGTACCAGAAACAACAAAGGGAAGGGATTTATGTTTTTTTATAATAATTTGGAGAACATAAAGTTTTCTTACTGTGAGGAGATTCGAAGAAAGGTAGAGGGTTTCAGTAGGAAATTGGTATGGTTTGAAGAGCATGACTTTAATCAAAGCTCTCTGGGCTCTTTCGAGTTCTAAAAATTTTGTTTTTGTTGCTCCTCCCCAAATGGGAAGGCAGTAAGAAATGACAGACTGTGCCAAGGAGGTGTAAATTTGTTGAAGGAGAGGTTTTGTGGTTACATGCCGGAGTGTTTTAAAGGTACAAATTAATTTTCGTACTCTGTTCATTATAAGTTCTGAGTGAGCATGCCAAGAGAGTCTTTGATCAATCATCACACCAAGATATTTTGTAGTGGTTACTTTGGCTATAGTCAAGCAGGGGCAACTAGAGTTTGATACGTTACAGCGATTATGTATTTTAATTTGGAAATCATTAGGCGGTTGGGTACGGTCATACATTGTGAAACACATGTAGTTTGTTTTAGTAATGTTCAGGGTTAAAAGATTATTGTCAAGCCACTCAGCGATTGTTGATAGCCCTATTTCAGCTGATCTTTTAACACTGTCCCATGAGTTACCAGAAAATACTATGGCTGTATCATCTGCATAAGAGAAGATGTGTGCTCCATCAATACTCATGCTGCAGAGGCAATTTATGTAAACAAGGAACAGCGTTGGGCCGATCACGCTACCTTGTCCCACTCCGTAAGTGACTGTTTCTACTGAGCTGGTGAAGTTACCTACTTTTACCACATGTTTGCGCTCCGTAAGGTACTCTCTAAATAATTTTAGGGGCATACCCCTCACACCAATATTTTCAAGCCTGTGTAAAAGTGTAGGAACAGATACCGTGTCAAAGGCTTTTTTGATGTCCAGGAATATAGCTAGGCACTTAGAGCCATTGTCAACTTTTTCAGTCACTAAAGTGGAAAAAGCCAGGACAGCGTCCTCAGTCGACTTCCCCCGTCTAAAACCAAATTGAGTTGGTGAAAGTACATTTAGTTTATCTAGATATCTAGTTAAACGTTGGTTAAGTAGCTTTTCAATTATTTTAGACAGGGATGGGAGAACCGATATCGGCCTGTAATTTGACGGATCCGTTTTGTCCCCACCCTTATACACGGGTATTATTAGAGCTCTCTTTAGAGCTGTGGGGAAGCTACCTTGTTCAAAGCAAAGGTTCGTGAGGTGGGTTATAATTGGGACAAGATATTGTTGCGCTACTTTTATGAAGTTAATTGGAATATTATCCCAGCCAGGAGCACTATTAGATTTTAAACTCATGAGGACAAGACGAACTTCATCAGGATCTGTGTTTAACAGCGCAAAGGATGATAATGAGGGAGCTTTTGTGCAATGTGAATTGAAAGATGTTATATGTGTTCGACTGCTTGTAATAATGTCAGCAAGAAGCTCACCTACAGTAGAGAAGTATTTGTTTACCTTGTTTACTGACTCAATAGGTGTAATGGCGATATTTAATAGATCGGTATTTTGTGTTTTAGGCGGTTTTCGCTGGGTGATACTATTTATAGTCTGCCACAGTTTCTTAGGGTTATTTCGTGTTTTTAGTAGTTGTTCTCGATCGTATTTTCTTTTTTGTTTTTTAATAATACAATTACAGAAGTTACGGTATCTCCTAAAGGTAACTTTCAAGATGACATTATGTGGGTCTGATCTTAGTTTCTTTTGCATGTTGTTTCTGTTTTTTTATACAACGCAGTAACCCAATGGTCATCCATGACTTTATAAGTCTGCATTTTTGAGGGATGACTGTATGAATTGTGTTAGCAGATAGACAGTTCTGAAGCAAGTCTATTAGATTGTCAGCTAGAATGTTTGGATTTGTTAGATTAATCATATCGTGTAAGTTACTGTTTTTTAGCATATTGAGTGCATTTTCTGTGTTCACAATTGTTTTACTTTTATTTACTTCTTGTTTGATTGTCTGGTTACATAATTTTAAAAACGTCGTAAAATGATCAGTAATAGAGGTTTTAATAATAGCAATTACTGCTGATTTTTTATAAGGTTCGAGTTTTAGTATAAAATGGTCCAAACAGTTTTTTTGCCTTGTAGGCAACGTGTGACCTGGGAGGAGCCCCTGAATTGCCAGCATATTCAAATAAGTTAGCCTGTTTGAGCGTTCCCAAGATTTTTCATCTTGTTTTTGTATTAAGTTAATATTTAAGTCGCCTGTTATTACTATATTGTTACATGCGGCAATGCTGTTTAAATGAGTATTAAGAGAATTTATAAAATTTTCCGCATTTGTGTTTGATGGAGATCGGTATACGCCAAGTAGTAGGAGATCAGGTGAGATATTTACTTGCAAACATGAAGCGTCAGTTAGTTTTATTTCAGTTATATCAAACTTAAGAGCATTACTAACATATACTACGACTCCATCCGCTTGGTTGATATGGCGAGATGTTTGGCCTGAGGTGTAATTAATTATTTGAGGAATGTTTTGGCTAGATTTTATTCTACATTCAGTCAAAACAAGAAGATCAGGGTGCAATTCTAAGTTAGCTAGATTTAGTTGTAGATCATTAAAGTTTGAGTAGATACTTCTAATGTTTTGAGATACAATTGTGATGTCGTCAGGCTTTAAACTAACTTTATGGGTGAAGTTATTAGTTTCACAGGTAAATGCGTGGGCCATTTCTGAGTTGTCTATTTCAGTTAAAGTAGTTAGCATGTTATCCATAATTATAGGATTGACGTGGACAACAAATCACATCTAATGACTGTATTAAAATATTTATACGGGTCCGTATATATTATTTGGAAGCGAAGAGCAGTATTATAACGTGTGGTGAGTGGTTTGTATGACAAGATTATTATTGCATTTGAGAGTAGCGTGTTTGTATGTGTAACGTGTACATAATAATTACATATTAGTGAGAGTAGAGTGCTTGGGTGTGTATCGTGTACATAATAATAACATATTAGTGGGAGTAGTGTGTTTGTATGTGTAACGTGTACATAATAAGTACATATTAGTGAGAGTAGTGTGTAAGTATGAGTAATGTGTACGTAATAATTACATATTAGTAAGAGTAGTGTGTTTGTATGTGTAACGTGTAAATAAATGTTATCTATTAGTGAGACATTTAGTTTATAAGTGCCATTTACATATTTTAAAGGTGTTATATTACAGAGTTTACCTAAACATATTATATTAAATCGAAAAACAGTAAGAGATATTCCTTCTAGTCATTGTTGTTGCATAAGTTTGTTAACTTGTAGCTCACTGTTAATTGTTATTATTCGCGATTCGTCATTTTTCTTAACATATATACGGCCGAAGTTAGTCCAGCAATATTTGTAATCCTTAGACTTTGCAAGGTCTCGTGCAAAAAAGAAAAGGCGGGCGCCTTTAGTGGTAAGTTGTTCGGACACGTAGATGGGGGTGTCTTCACTTATGGTAAGTCCAAGATGCTTCGCGCTTAGTTTACTCTTAGTTTTCTTATTAAAACTTCTAGCCGCTTTCAAAAAATCGGTTTTTTTCATAGTGGACACCATTTCTAGGACTAATGGGCCGTTTTTAGTGCTGTCTCGCTTACTTGGGATACGAAATATGTCTTTTATATCACTTTCTTTTAGACTGGAGTTAATCTGGTTTGCTAAATTTAAGACCATTTTAACCAAACTGTCCTTATTTTCTATGCCTATTTTAGGAACATTTTTGATCTCTATGTTTGATTTTCGGCTTCCTCGTTGAAGATCTTCAATTTTGTCCTCTAGTAATAAAACGTATTCATCATCTTTCTTCGACTTAGTTTCAAGCAGTTCAATCTTCTTTTTTAGTTCTTCGTTTTGTGTCGTAAGAAAGGCCATAGAATGTTCAATGCTGGTGTTTGTATTTCTAATTTCCAGCAAAGTAGATGATATTTTTTTAATTTCTTCGCTCTGTTTCGAAATTAAGTTGGATATCAATGATTTTACTTCTTTTTTAAAGTCAGTGAAATCAGAGTCGTAGTCTTGCTCTCTCAGACGCTTAGCACGTTGATATACATAGGTGGGTGAGTCGGTGCAGCGATTTAAATCTGATGACGGTATATTAAGCGCTGAGTCCGAGTTGTGATGCACAGGAGGGGCATTCAGCTTAAGCTCAGATTTTGGAGGCGATCGTTTGACGGACATCTTAGTGCCTTGCTAAAAATAATTTATGATTTTGTATGATAGTGTTTTGCTAGGAAGAGTTTGCAAGGCGTCGAGGTGCGTCAGCGCTACAACAGTGGGCGTGTCCTTGAGCTACGTTGTAGTATAAGCGTAAAGGTAATAGTGACTCACGTAAACAGGTTCGTCTTCTTCGCACGCGCGCTCTCTCGCTCACACTCCGTACTGTGCATCCACTGGCTTATGCGCTCCTGGTACTTCGCAGAAATTATTGCTTGATTTTTGATTTTTAAATTTAATTATTTTTGTTTTATTTAAGTTTAAAATGGACAACGGGTTACTATTAACACGTCTGCACTGCACAGAGTCCACAGGGGGAGGGGGATCATCCAGATGGTCTTGTGTAAGTTGTCAACTATTAAATAAATCGTTCAATATAGTTTTTAAACTTTCGCGACTTGATAAAATAACACAATATATAACACAAAGCATTTAGCCTTAAAATAAAATATTTACGCAATTAAGACGCGTAGCTTTTAAATATGCCAAGTTGGATAAAGGTCTATTGTCTAAGTTCTAAAAATCGTTCATAGCTTCTATCATACATGAGTTGGTATTTCATTTTTTTAACGATTTGTACTAGCAATGTGGGTCATACATTACCGTATCCTAAAATGCTTTGGGTAACATGGCTGGTGAGTCACCATTTTGCAAACCTCGTTGACACAGTGCGGTGTGTTTATATAGAAAGAAAAGAAAGAAAGAAAATACGTTTATTTGGTGCAAAGCACACGAGATCACTGAATAAACATTTGGTTGAAACACAATTACAGACTCAATAACAATAAATAATGAATAATAAAATTGAATAATGGTAATAATATAATTAACAACTATTAGTAATAATAATAAATTTTCTTTAGAATATCACAAGAAAATGGGCGTCTCGGGGCTGCACCAAAAATAGGTACCCAGTTCAGCTTGATGCCCGGCGCATGTATGCACCTAGCGCTGGTTTTCAACTGGGTCCTAGTTGTGTAAGTGTTTGTGTGTATGTGATGTTTGTGTCTTTGTATATATATAAATATATACATAGATAAATAAAAATGTATTAATTATATTATTATAAAATGAAGAAAAAAATAAAATAAAACATAATATACAATATAAAATAAAAAAACGGTGCGTTATATACATTTTCCTAGCTTATTGAAGTTAACATTATATTATTGTATTAATAATATTAATGATGCAAATATACATGTTATGTTATTGATATTAATTATATTATATTAATGATAATTGTGAATACGCCTACCACCGCTAAAATTTGAAAAGTACATATACAACATCTTAAGGCCGATGACAGTTGAGTAAATTTAAACTATAATAGTTATTGTTCATTAAGCAGGATACTTTTGTATTAAATTTAAAATTGGTTTTACTTTTATATAGAGTCCCGCGATGATCGAACTATTTACACACCTATAAGTTGATCCGGAATCCCACTCGCACTTAGTCGGTTATGTCCGTATGGCACTTGTCCACCGTCGGTGATGGCGAGCAATGGCACAAGTGCTTTTACAAATTTAGGTAATCAGCTAACGACAGGTCTCTATAATCTATCTATTCTCCCTTGTTACGTTTTATGTCAGTTACTAATTTTAAGCTGTCGGATTTGTTTTGTTATAATATTAAGCTTCCCTTCTAACAATAATGATATTATTTTAAATATTTTATTTGGTATTTGTTTATTCCAATCCTAACTGTAATAACTCTAGTCACACACTCAACCACTAATAATATTATGATCTGTTTAATTCAACATACACACGAGTAATCATCGCACAACTGACTTTAGCAGAATTGTCGCCCCCGGCACTTACCATAAAAGATAAATTGAATTGAACCTCGTTGTTTTATAATGTGTAAATGTAATTTTTGATCAAAGCGTGCAAATGGATTTCAATTGTAGAGTGATAGATTTAGTGATATTTAAAAATTGTAGAACAATAATGAGAGTCACTGAAATACAATTGACGTCAAACTTCAGATTTTTAAAATTATTTTTATAGGGCAGTTAAAAGAAACAAACTTTTTAGAGTGCAAAACGTATAATATTAATTTCTTCATTTCATATTCAAAGCGCCGTGTCTATTTCAATTTTGTGCATTATATAACCATTTTCTTCGGTTTGTACTTGATTGACATCTTTAACAAAAAAAAAATATACAACTAAATAGGTTTACTCAACCCTTTACTACGCCGTTGGAATTCGGCCGAAATATCGTAATTGAAATTTAAATTGTTTATTTGTCTCAAAACAGTTACACACATTTTGATATAAATGAGACATCCTCAGTAAGTCATTATAAATACTTGTGTTGGGGCGAATAAATTAAAGGCCATAAAATATTCACACGATTAAGACCGTAGTCTGTAAAATTGTACCGATACATACATACATACACATCAACCCATATGATGGCCCACTGCTGGGCACGGGTCTCCCCAGTAGAACCTACTAGTATGTAGATCCTGGGGGTAATTGCCATAATCGCCACGCTTGGCGAGCGGGTTGGCGATCGCAGTAAGGCTTTAAGTACGCAGAGGACGCTGCTGCCCGTCCTCCGGGGTGAAATCCCTTAGTCGCCTTGACGACACCCATGGGAAGAGATGGGGTGGTACTATTCTTAAGCCGGCACCACACGGCAAGCCGTGTACCGATACTGTGTATTAATCCCGAAAGACCAACAGCATAAACATAGGTTTAATATTTAAAAATAAATTTTCAATTATTTAGTTGATTAAGGATTGATATTCGTATCAATTTAACAATGAGCTTCATGATTACAATAAATTAAATAGCAACATTTCCTATATCATTAAATCCTCACCCATAACTGCATTGAGGTGACCCCGCTGCTGATGCTTTTTATCATTAACATGGTCCCAGTATTGTCTGTCGTGACTGCCGAACGCTGTGTATATTAAGGTACAGAGGATGTATAAGCTCGCTAAAATCAGGAGTATCCCTCGCCATCTTGAAGGCTCATACTGTCAACACAACAAGAAGATTGACATTTTAAATCAATCGTTACACATCAAATGCATAAGGAGGTACATACAGGTGTTTAACGATAGCCATAAATCCTGACATGAAAATGAAGGAAGGAGAAAGAACAAATTCAGCAGATCCAAGTGTGTCTTGGGTATGGAACGGCTAACTTTGTAAGAATGGTCTGAGTCTTTATTTACCTTTCTACGTTTATTCATTAATTTAAGTTAAAAACGCTCTAAAATACAAAACAAAACTTCATATCAATTCATATAAAACTTAAACCTGTGATCCATGTTTGGTTTAATTATTTGTTGGGATCAGTTTACGATTGTACAATAAATGCAGTAGTAATAGTGTCCTCGGTATGTGTTTCAAGCCGGCGCGCGGCGCAGTATGTGTTTCAATTTTCATTGTCAAAAAATCTCAAAGGAATTCAGCATATTGAAGCCATATATACTCTTGGAACCAAACTAGAACCCTCTAGAAGGACTTTCGAATTTCCATTAAATATTTTGATTGTCCGACGTTTCGACCGTATCGCAACGGCCGAAACGTCGGGCAATAAAAAAAAGTATTTAGCCTTAAAATAAAGGATTTACGCGATTAAGACCCGTAGCTTATAAAATTCTATAATGTGTACAAATCGTGAAAGTTTACGAACATTTATTGTAAAACTTAAATCGTACCGTACAATCGCCAAGTATAAATCCACAAATTAAGGGCACACAGCCACCAACGACACTGCTTATTGCACAAGACAACGTCATGAGCGTTCCTGAGAAGTTTTCCGATAAATCTTTAAATGAACTCTGAAAACAAAAACCAAAATATGAATTGTTAATTTACAACCTTTTTGAAATTAATACATATTTTTTTTTTTTTGATAACCAAAAACATAATTTTCATAGAGTTTATAACATTTTATAAACTTTAAAATACTGTTTCTGAGCCTTTAGTTAGTGGAATCTTTGCAGGGGAATGAATCCTGTGAAGAACAAGGTCAAGGTCATTTGTAAAGTACAAGATTACACGTTGAAGTGCGGTTAGGTCCTTTTCACACGTTTTCGTTTCAAATACAACAATTCAAACCGAGTACCCGGCGCGAAGTGTATGGCGATGTACGGTAGCATTTAGATGTTCCGGCGTCCGTCGGGTCCGGCGACTGGGTACCCGGCGCCGAATTGTACTCATATGAAAAGGAGCTAACAGTTGTCGCGGGTTGAAGCGTGAATCTTCGTCGTGAATGTTGACCAACATATTTATAAAAAAAATTACCGTACTTTTTTTCAAAAATTTCGGTTCAGTATCATGACCTGATCTCTTGCAAGAATTCGACTAACTACATTAAATTAAAAGGTCCGATCGAAAAAGAGAATAAATTTACAACTCCCGTGACGTACTATGAAAAAGTTCTAACAAAAATATATTTCGGTGAAAATCAGAACCTTATGAAACTTACCAAAAAGCCACAAAATTGGAAACCTAGCAAGCTCAATATTGCTGCTAACACGATAATCGCTGACCAGTTCCATTCATGCGATAAATTTGGTAGTATCGTTAATCCAATAACGATTCCCGAAGCACCTGTGGGATTAAATTCGTCGAAATTAAATTTAATATGTAAATCTTTGTGGGTCTAAGTTCATGGGCGAAATTAATATTCAACTATTATTGGCTATATTAAAACTATAAATATTAGTTAAAATAAAAAGAAAGTATACTTGAGCTGTCACAACACTAGAAACTTTTTTTTAATCATCGCTTGGTATTTTTTTAATACGTTTGAATAATATTCAAACGTGAAATGAACTAAACAATTAAGTTTTTCTTATAATGCCAATCATACTTCTACCACTAAGCAAAAAAGTAAGTTGACAGCTTTTAAAAATCTATTATTATGAGTCATGCTCAAAACTGTTTTTCTATCGCTATTATTTACCGTAACTGACGGCGCACAGCGGCGTCTTAAATATGAGTAGCATTTGAGGTTTCAGCGGTAGTTAGGATAATATACTTAGTCAACTAGATTTCGCCCGCGGCTTCGCCCGCGTGATATTGGATATTTCGATACAAGCTATTGCATGTACTTTTCTGGGACTCAAAGTATCTCTATATTACATTTTATTTTAATTCGATTGAGCCGTCTAGGCGTGAAAACGTAACAGACAGACTTTTTAATTTACGCGTCGCCTGCTTATATGACTTTGATCCGTTATAGGTTGATTTTCGCTTCCAAACGCAATGAGAGGGGTGTTCCTTTATTTAAAAAGTTATATTTCCACAGATTTTTTTAAACTGACGAAATGACATACAAACTTGCAATCTCATGTATATATATATTATCCCCTTAAGGATTGATTTTCCAAAAACGCCGAAACGTGTTTACTCTATTTTAAATCAAAAGGCTAAATGAGAATTTTCACAGATATAACTTTAAAACTGAAGGAATTTCATACAAACGTACATCCACTATTTTACTCTCTTGAGGGATGAATTTCTAAAACTCCTACCTTCTAAATGCCTACATTATCTATGGGATACGTCTTTAAAATTTCATGTTTCTACAATCAGTGGTTCATATTTTCTTTAAAAAGTGGATGTGATTTGTAGTGAATGGAATCTTATATATATATATATATAGATAAGTAGCGCTATTATACGAAGAAATAACAAGATGATTGATGCTTCAGAACATGCACAAAAACCAAAATGGAAATCGGCGGACCATATGGCACGAATGACTAATACAAAATGGACAAAAATTGCCACCTTCTGGAAAGGTTCACAAAGCAAACGAAAAAAAGGAAGACCAACAGAACGAAAGGAATTGAGACAAGAGGCTAGAGACAAAAGACAGAGACCAATGGAAGCAACTGGAAAAGGCCTTGACTCTAAGAGTGGTCCTTAAAACTCTATAGTTTTAATTGTGTGATTGCAGTTTAAATTATATAATTGTAGTTTTAATTTATATGCTTAATAGCGATCACTAAATCTACAAACTAAACATGGACTGATATAAATTACTTAATATAGATTAATCGAACGTATTATTAAATTATTTGTTTTAACAAGGATTTAAAATTTGAAATTACATTATTTATGAAAGTTCAAGTGACTATGGAATTTAGTATCGCTACAAATTTTGTTGTGCCAAGATGAAAACTACTGATTTATGTAGACATTAATACTTACTTTCAGAAAAACCAACAATAATTTACCTAATTTGCCGGGTTTAATTGATATGGGTGGATGAACTTCGAAAATCGAAATATTTAAATACATTTTTTTTGAAAATAGGACATAACTATGATATTGCGTATTAATTATGTATTACACATGATGTGTAACACTAGTTTATGGCTATGAATTCGTCTTTGCAGTGATATATAATCCGAATCTCTATCTCACAAACACTTCACTTGTCATAAAATATTTCTGATTGTTACTATGTCGACTCATCCGAAGAACAAAGTCCGATCTGCAGGATTGACAGTTTTCAGTAGAGGACAGGGAAGTTTTTAACTTGTATAATTGTGAAACGGTGAGACTTAACGTTTAGATTATTTGGTATGTTGTTATAACGCCCCAGCCTAGTTAAATGCTATGTAATGTATATTTCTTATTCTTTTAATTAACGAGATAGTGAGTATCATATCAACATAGGACGTTTTATAGAGGAAGAGCGGGTGTCCGTAGTGAACATCATACGTTGTTTTACGGAGACGTCTGAATTAAGTGCCGTCCTATATTAACATGGTCCGTTTTTTGTTGGAATTACCCATTCCTTATGAGTCCTTTGTGAATAACCACCTAATAAATCAAAGAAATATTAAAACATAATGTTAACCATATTTATGATCACCCTCTTACATAACAAAATAAAAAATGAAATAATTATTTTAAAACATTTTTTTATTAAAAAATCTTAAAATAGGTAACAAAACCTAAGGTAGCATTACTTTTAACATAAACAACATCACAGGCACGGATTTAAAATTAGCTGAGTATAAGGCTTACCTACAGATATTATGTAGGTACCTACCCACAAGATATTTAAACTTTGCATTAATTATAAAAAAATATATTCAAAATGACATTCAGTCTTCATTATTTTTATATTAAAGAACAATCAATCTGTACATATACCTAAAATTGTCTCAGGGACGTAATACTCAAAACTTAAAAATAGTAATTAAATGGTATACATATCGGTTCACAGCAAGGTAACTAGGTAAACTTACACGACTATGGCACATACTTAAATTAGCAGTCTATAGCTTATAAATGTACGTAAATATTTATCACAGCTATGAAAAAGACGTATAACAACCAGCCTTCATAATATTTAATCAATCAGTCTTACATACATAGTGACCTAGACATGCGTGCACATCCTTAATAGCAATGAAATTGTACTGTCTACGTACAATTACTTAGTTTTGTACTTATTATATAATTAACAATGTTCCTCTAAATCAGAAGTTATACTAATATATCAAAACAACAGCAAAAAGAAAAAAAAAACTTATTCCGATAGGTCATCATCCGATTCTTCAGAAACATCAACAGTGATGTGATGTGGCAAAGAGTTAAAGTATGGATGATACTCTAAGGGAATAACTTCTGAGCGGCACATATCCATTAAATCTTTATATTTAGCAGCAGGAAGCGTTACAGGTTCAGAATATGCAGGTTTTAGTTCAGTTTGTACCGAGTTCCTAGTATTCCCGCGAATCACTAATATATTATAATCAGGTTCAGTCAGGTCATATTTAAAAAACAATTTGTTGGGATCACCACCGTTGGCATGAACTTCTCGAATGTTATTCCAGTTAATCTTCTTGCCCTTAATGTCTTTCAACCAAACCTTATTATTAACAAGGCATTTGAAGTCAAACACATCCTTCTGGGTTACGTTGCGAACAACATAGGGTTCTCCTTCGTTCTTGGCCCATCTCACTAATAAACGCCATTCATGAGGCGTATATATGGTTTTGGTTTGAGAAGCTCTTTCGATGACAGAGTGGACACTGTCCCCCTCATTTTGGGTGTGTCCCTTCTGTAAAAACCGATGTGTTATGCTTATGTTAAACTTTTTTGCGGCGTATACGTATGATGAAAATACAAAGCGGTTACGGTTTTGGCCAGCACAATTGTCCGACCAAAAGCGAAACTCTTTGGCCCCTTGCTCAACATTAGCCTGGATAAAATCTAAAAGGCAACTGCTAACCTCATTTGCGCCTCGTTTTGCCACAGATTCGTCCCACATATAGCAAACGGCCTTCCTTTTAGCCATGTCAAAAACCGTAAAGTTAAAAGAAGATAGTTTTCTCTTATAGTAAAATAAGTTAACATTGCCATGCGGACACTGCAAAACTTTTTCAAAATCAAACACAGCAGTAATCATGTTTCCGTTGGACTCCTCAGCATCTTTTTTATCTTGGCTTTTTAAAGTCCTTGCGACGTTCTTATTAGTCTGGTGTTGTTGAAAATGTTCTTTTTCTTGATCCGTTGGATCCTTCTTCAATCGGAAAACATGACACTCGTCGCACTGATCCTTTTTGGGAATGTGGAAAGCTAGATTGAAGTTTGAGTTAACAATGTCCCGATATTGACGTTCTTTTGTAGCTTTAGATGTGTATTTCTCAGGGTCAAACCATTCAAGATACAATTTGTACATTTTAGCAATACTTAAGTCTCCTTGTAGGTAGAGCTTTTGGCTATTCTTCCGTATATAATGCGATTCAACAGGGACAAATGCCCGTACATGGTCACAAACACTTTGTTTCAGTGTGTTATCTATAACGATCCTATGATTTTTGTGGCGACCCCGTTGGTCATCCTCTATAATAGCACCATCGTACTTCTTCCACGCAGTCTTTAAGATACGAGTTGAAACGGCGAGAGTATTAATAAACATAATTTGGCATACTTCAATTTTCTCGCAGTGAAATTCTTCAGCATCTGTAATCAGTGGCAGATAATACTTAAAAGTATATTTCCTGTTATTAGGAGTACCTTGATTCAGGCATCTTTTCTTCTTCATTTTATCGGAATATTTGATGATAAAATTCCACTGCTTAACTCGATCGCCCAGTTGCCAAAACTTTGAGAAGCATTTTAACCGCTGTTGATGAGATATCTTATCATGGCATTTGTAACGACATTTGCATGATGGCCCCATCGTTTTTTCATCTACAGCTTTTCCTCTTTTAGTAACATATTGCTTGCCTAAATTCTTTAGGCATTTGCGCTTAAGGTCTGTCCATTCTTTTGGGTGCCTCTGTCGTTTTCTCGTATTTTTGGGCGTCACGGTCTGATTGCTTGAGTGCGAAGTAGCAGGTGAATTTGTGGTACTAAATGACGACGGAGAAATCACAGATAAACTATCTACGTCATGATTATGACAGAATACGCTATTGCAGGTCGAATGGGCATTAGTAGGAGACGGCATAGGAGTTGGCAATGACAGTTCAGTGGTTAAGTGAATCAGTGGTGAATTTTCGAAACTAGAGGGCACATCTTCCAAAGAAAATATACTAGGCTGATTACTGTAAACTTCTTTGTTGTGACTGTCGTGAGTAATTTCTTTGGTTCCATCATCTTCATTTTGAACTTCCTCCCATATATCAGCTAGTTCCTGACTGACTTCTTCTGCACCAGGAGGCAAAGGCGACATTTGTTGTGTCATGTCATTGTTATCAATATTCACAACTAAAATAAAAAAAATACAACTGTGTATTATTATAGGTAGACAATACAATGTACTTAGCAATTAATTCAAGAAGTCTTAAATGAAAATCTTTATATTTAACGATATTTTAAAATGAACAACGTCCTAACTGAGTAGATTATCCCGGTAACAACGTCCCATCTTTATATCGAACTAACAAATCGTATCACATATTGCGTAGATAAACGTCCTATATTCAGATCAAACGCTTGGAAGTTTGATAATGTTTCGTATAAAATCGTCCTTATATTACATAACCCTTCTACTTTTTACTATTTATTTTTACAAAAATAATGATTATCCTGTAAATATACATTACTCTAATCGATATTTTCCCACTAAAAATGCATTTTTATACTTCTCCGTCAAAAAACATCCCATATTAAAATCGAGCGGATACAACTATTAACTGAGACAAAAAAGGTAATATACATAAAGTTTATTAATTTAAGAACTTAATAGTGTATATCACAAAATAATACAACTGAAAAATCGTCAACTTACCAGCATTTACACATTTTTTCATATAAACAGCAGGAACAGTTAAAAATAGCGGATTAGGCTCAGGCTCTTCTACATCTTCCTTAAGCATATCTAACATTTTTCGTGATCGTGACATCTCTATAAATAATATATTTCATGCAAAACACTTGATAAATATTTAATTCGACCGAAGCGAAAAAAAGCTAAGCGCATGACACAAAAACGTCCTCTCTCCAATGAACAGCGGCCGGTCTGTCGAAGAGACGGGCCGCCCGCGCCGACCCCGCTCCCCGCGCCCCGTGATATGATCACTTCATGCGTTTTTTTACGGAGCTTATGTAAAATCGGACATTATTCAATTATATAATTCCGAAACTAATTAAGATACAAAAATTTTAAAAACGTACGTCTATAGAGTTTGTATTCCTTATCTCGTTTATCTATTTAACTCGTTTTGGCTCGATGGTCACATCGGATTCTGTTCTTCGGATAAGTCGATGTATATGGAGTCTCTATCTCAAACTCTCGTAATGTAACCACAATATCATACACAACACGAGAAATAACATAATGGACCGGCACCAAACAAGCATTATGCACAGACAAACAAGTGACATGACATTTCAGTGTTGCCAAAACTTTTGTCAACTTTTGTTGTGTTTTTTTTATTAAAATTCATTACTATGTTCTTATTTTTAATCGAGCCGGTTCAATCTAAAGGTATCAAAGAATGTTTTTGTTTTTTAAATAAAGTATGGTGTATGAATATTATCGTTCCTTACATTCAAACGGTGCAACAATTATTAAAGTCGTTATAATTATAATATAATTACAAGAACCAAAATACATTTAGTGATTCTATGACCTTCTAATAATTATATAATAATAATCGTTAATAATCCGAATCGATATTACGATATTATTTTTGTAATAGTGTTGCCACCGTTAAAAATAACTTCATACGAAAAAATACTAAATAAATAAATTGAAAGACTAATATTTTCGTTTTATTAATCCGGCAAATGTGAGACTCCATATCATTATATAAAAATGTTTTAATTAGAAACAAGAATTATACGTTTAATCAACTTGTGGCACAACTTAAATACATGCGATACTGCTAATGGGCATTACCTTTTAATTTATACGAGTATAAGGTCGGGGCAAAACTATTTTCGTATTTTTGATACAAAGAACTAAAAATAGGTATATTTTTTTATTTATTTATAATATCGCACTGATATTACAAGACCGCATCAACTCAAAATTAACGTTTTTTGGGGAATGACAAAAAACTGATTTCTGACCTCCTTTAAAAATAAGGAAAAAGTGAATACTTACTTAAGATTCATTGGTCAGATTGAGGGATTTATGTATTAAAGAATTGTTTAAAAGATTATAGGTTATCAAGTTATAACCATTTTTTGAGTTAATACTGTATTATCGGAGCAATTTAAAAAATAAAATGAGTTATTTTTAGTTGTTACGTTGTAAGTGAAATATTTTGACTTAATACAACTATTAATGATTATTTTTAATAGGATTTTAGGTAGTTTTTTAGAGTTATTACAATTTCAAATTATAGTCCTATTACTTTAGACAAATATTAGGAGGTAAATAAAAATAGAAATTTAAGAAAAATAATATATTTTACAAAATAATATAGCACAAACATAATGGCACTTATTTATGACTATTAAGAAGTAACAAAAACATAGAAAATCAACATTATTTAAGTTTTCTTTTTAATTTAAGTTTTATACTTATCTAATAAAATAAATTTAATCAGTCTTTTACATAATTATAAATCACATACAAATCTTTGTCACTTATGATAAAAACATAATAAAAAAGTTATATTGAACTTATTTAAAACAAAGGAATTAGGTACCATAAAAAAACACTTAACAATAATTAACTGAAAAGAAAAACGAAAAACACTTTGTGTACCCTTAAACTGTAATCAGTCTGAAAATCACAATCATTATACTTAAATGCTAACAAAATTTTAACTTTACTTTAAACTAGTCAATCAAATTTCGATAGTAAGACTCATAATAGGTCTTCGGAATTATATTTTTATCAATCAACTCTTTTATATCCCTTTTTTTGTTTTGCGTTAAAGGAATTTTATTTGTGTAAGCTGGTATTAAATCCATCGGAAATAAAACCGATTGATTTCCAGTACGTCGTGTGTTACGTACGTTTACTTTGAAATAATTTTCGTCCTCATAAGAATTCTTATAGAAGAAACTTGTTGGATGTTCTTTTTCTACACGAAGCACCTTAATTTCATGCCACTTTACTTGGATTCTGTCCTCATTCACATTAAAATTACTACCCCACTGTTCTTGAAGTAGTTTAAGATCAACAAATTTATCATGGGTCATGTTTGTAACTTTATAAGGTTGTCCGGTTTTTTTGGCTATCTGAATTAAGGTGGCATATTGATGTGGGACATAGATAGGGCCGGATTTAAGGAATCGTTTTATTTGTTTTTCAATAACGCTATGTACGTTGTCACCCTCGTTTTGTGAGTGTCCTCTAATAAGAAATTTGTGGGTAATACTTGCCATGTTGAATTTTTGTGTTGCATATGCATAGGCAGTTAAAAGATATTTATTTTTCTGCTGCCCACAACAATTATCAGAATAGAAAATCACGTTTACTGGTTCAGGTTTATCTTGTGTAATCTTTTCTAAATAATCTAAAATGCATGTTCCTATTTCAATCGCACCTCGTTTTCCCTCTACTTCATTCCAAAAATAACATTCAACATCTTTAGCATGTAAGTCGCTTACAGAAAAGTTAAAACAATTAATTCTACTTTTATAATAAAAAACTGAGACTTGACCCTTTGGTATCGGCATAACAGCCTGTAAATCGTAAACAGCAACAATTGTGTTATCATTCCTATTTTTATCGATTTCTTTCTCTTTTCTGGACAGTTCTTTTTCTTTTAAATGAATTTCGTAATTTTGAATTATTTTCTGCTTCCCTTCTTCGTCAGCATTTTTAAAACTTTCGCACAAATCACATTGATCTTTCTTTGGTATGTGGAATGAAATATTAAAATCTCTATTAAAAATACGGTTAAAAGTAGATTGAGACGCAAATGGTAGTGTTTCATTTGTACGCTTTTCTTTATAGTCTCGGTATAAGTCGGCTAAAGATTTGTCACAGGCAATGTACTCTCTTGATGTCTGAGCTCTAAGGTAATGTGATTCGATTCGTGGTATGCTATTGATAAAACTTTTCACACTTTCATTGACCTCGGGATCCACAGTTCGATGATTATTATGTTTTCCGCGCAATTCTTCTTCTACAAATCCAGTGTCGGTTTTTTTTGATAACGCAGTAGCAATTGGCCTATCATTTATTGCGAGAGTATTCTTAAAAAAAGTTTTGCAAACTCTAATTTTAGTGTGGTTGAGCTCGAAGTAAAATGCGGTATTTAATTTTCGGAAATTTTGAGTAGATGAGTATCTGTATTTTGGTTTAATTTGTGAAGTATGATTTATTAAAAATTGTCTTTGTTTTTGCAGGTCTCCTAATGACCAATATGAGTTAAAAAAATCTTGTCTCTGGGTTTCATTAATTTTAGCTTTACAATTTAGCCGACATGTATCTCCACACGAAGGACCCATTTTCTTTGCGGGTACAAGTTTTTTCCCACTTGACGTGTAGTCTTTGCCTAAATTCCGAAGTGTTTTTGCCATTTTATTTTTCCAATTTGCTTCATTTCTCACCCTTTTCTTGCCTCTCACGATTTCCTGCACTTCTGAAGTACCTATTTGTCTGCGTAGTTATTTGACCTGTGGAGCCACTAGTAGAAGCAACAGGATTTAAATTATTTTCTGCTTCATCATCTGAGCTACTTGACGAAGATGAGCTAGAACTACTTGAAGAAGAACTGTTTGAAGCAGAACTACTTTGCCGTCTCGTAGAAGTACCCTGAAGTAAATTAGGAACTTCACCGTTTAATCCAGGAATGAAATGAGGGTCGCAGTCCGAATCGTCAAAATCACTCTGATCACTGTGCAGGGGTGAAATATAATAGTTTCTAGTATTTTCTTCGTTTATGTTTTCTTTGTCATCCTCACCTGTAGATCTAGATTTGGTCGCCATGTCCACTAAACGTCGCCCACGGTTCATGCTGTAAATAAAAAAGTAGGTTTAAAAATTACTAAAAATAATGATTTCTTTGTTTCACCTAGAGTGTAATAACTTAAAATCAGTTTTTAACTAATAGAAGAATATTTTTATAAAAAGTAGCCACCACTATTTGATTACGTGAACAGTAATCCTATAGGTACCTCTAACATAATTTTGAAAATTATGACAATTTACTACAAAAACCTACAAAATAAAAATCATTCATTAATAGTGTATTAAGTCTAAAATTATTTACTGAACCAATAAGAACGTCGTAAGTCAAAATATTACTCGACATCAGATTTATGTCATTTAATGATAGTGTAGCAACTCGAAATGCAAGAAGTTTATATTTTGATTTAAATCAACAATAATATAGTAATTCGAAATAACACTTGAATTTATACATACCTGATTCAGTAATATCGTTGTAATCCAAAATAATGCGGTTTTTACCGCACAGCGACACAACCTCACTTCACGAACTTCAACCGTAACTAAAGATGATGCAATATTGCGCGGGAGGGGAAGAACGCGCATTGAATCACTAAGAATGTCTCATAACGCCATCTCTTCGTGGTTTTTTGAACTATTTGAACGACGGTTTTATTGACGCGTCGAACATTGAATTTTACGTATCTAGAAAGTGTTATCTCAAATTTGATCTTTTTTGAGTTGATGCGGTCTTGTAATATCAGTGCGATATGTATGTGCCGTTTTGATCGATGATTTGTTGCCATCTTGTGGGTAGTGCCATGATCCCATTTCTGTAAAAATTTTGAGATTTTTGATTTTAAAAGTCTGACAGGTAGTTTTCACAGTGTTTTTTTGAGGTTAACTTTGTACTTTCTAAAAAGTTCTGAAGTGACTAAAACAACTAGAAATCTGATGGAGAAAGATCAGGGCGATACGGAGGATTCATCAACACATCCCAGCCAAGCTCTCTTAATTTTTGCTGAGTGGCCAAAGATGAGTGCCGTCTGGTTGTTGTCATGATGGAAGACCTCGCCCTACCTGTTCACCAGCTCCGGCCGATTTTTCTCAATGGCTTCTTTTAACCACATCAGTTGCTGACAGTAGAAGTCAGATTCGATAGAATCTGACCTCTACTACTACGGTCTACACTACGATACAGTAGAGGTCAGATTCGATAGAATCAGACCTACTGTCAGCAACCTGGCGGCAAAAGCTCATAGTAGACGATTCCTTTCCAACCCCACCATACACACAGAATCACATTGTTCCGAGTCAGGCCGAGCTTTGCCACGGTCTGTAGAGCTTGTTCATGCTTCGACCACGATTTTTTTTTCGGACATTCTTATCGTAAGTGACCCGTTTTTCATCACCCGTAATAAATAAACCCGTTTAAGAAATGGGTCGGGATTGTTACGTTTCAACAAAGAATCAAAAATGGAAACAAGTTACATTAAGTTTCTTTCAGTGAGATCATGTGTTACCCAAATATCAACTTTTTTTTCGTGTACCCAGACTTTTGTAAATGACGCAAAACTGTTTTGTGATCAACATCCAGTTCTTCAGCAATATCGTAACTACTAATATGTCGATCTTGCTCCATGTTTTCAAAGATGGCATTGATTTTATCCGTGACAGGGCGTCCAGAGCGAGCCTCATCCCTCACAGTATAATTGCCAGACTTAAAACGTTTGAATCACATTTGTGCTACTCGTATTGATATCGCATTATGTCCGTAAACCGCACAAATTTTATTCGCGGCGTTCCTCGCTTTATATTATTATATTTTATATTACTTTTTTTGTAATAAAACTATAAAATGTACCGAATTTCTTTGTCACATACGTTCATTTTGCTTGCTTGAAAAATAATTGAAAAAAGGCGGGAACTAGTTTTTTTTTATTGATTGCATCTTCACAATGTCAACATTGAATGCTAACAAAACCACCCAGTTACATTCAGTACAACCAAGAAGGTTTGATTACTAAGAATACATTTAAAATACGAAAATACTTTTGCCCCTACCTATTATTTCATTTATGGTAAAAAACACGTAGGTACTGTAATTATAAATATTATTGTAACATTTGAAATTAAATTAATGAATACGCTATTATTTTGTATTTTGTAATGAATTATATTTTTGTATTTCAAGTTTTAAGTATTAATAAAGGTTTTTTTATTTATTTATTTTAACGCTATCTCTTAGTTGTTAATATTAACAGTAGTTAATGTTATTTGAAATAGTATCTAAAAATCGGACATGTACAATATAGGGTACCGTAGCTGCTGAGCACAATAATGCGGTAAAATAAGCGGATTTTCATACTATTAACAACGTAATTTTCAATTGAATTTGTACGAAAATGTTGTTAATTCTCACTTGGCCAGCTCTCTATTACTCGTAAATTTGTAAAGCCTACTTAGTATATGTTCGTAAATTTTCGTGATTTGTACACTTTATAGAATTTTATAAGCTACGGGTCTTAATCGTGTAAATATTTATGCGATCATGACCCGTAGCTAATAAAATTCTATAAAGCCTACTTAAGTGTAATAGCTAGTACTTGTAATTTGATTGTATATACTACTAACCTGTATTTTTCACATCTAAAAAAATAACTATTTAGATGGCAGAGGGGGGAGGGGGACACTTGGCTCTAACAAAAATCACTTTAAGGCTATAGTTGCTATTTCACAAACGGATCCCTAAATAAAAAATATTCATAAAGCTGAGTAAAAGTCACACCCCCACTTTACGTGCAGAGGAGGTACCCGAAAAAAATATTTTTCGAGAATTTATTCTACCACTTTGTTACTAATATATATGTGCATGCTAAGTTACAGCTTTCTAGTACTAGTAGCTTTCTAGTCTCTGAGCTAAAACGAGGACAAACAGACAGACAGACGGACAGAGCGAAAATATAAGGGTTCCGTTTTGCCATTTTTGCTACGGAACCCTAAAAAGGAACTTCGTAGTAGGTGTTTCATAAGTTCTGAAAAAAACAATCAAAGCTTTCAAAAATGTATTTAAAATAAACGGAAGATTTTATGCACTCACCGAGTATATTAATAATTTTCCTCAAAAAACTTGGACTGAAGACATAACTAAGATATTGTAGCCCACTGTATTTAGCTATCACTGAATTCTCCCTGCTAATCCAGTGTACAACTGAACTCACAATTACATAGACACCAGCCATTACCAAGAAAGGCACCATACTATAGAACGCACCCTAAAACAAAACAAAGAACACGATATAACATAAATATTTGAACAATTGCTTCTAAAACAATCTTCTGTTGGAAAATGGAAATCACGGGAATTGGAAACGAAATAATCTTTTCGAAAAAATATTACCAAGTTTAATTTAACCCCGTGCAAACTGTCATGACCCAAATTTCACAATTTTACAGTCGTGGTAGACTCGTGGACACCAGCTTGAAGTCTTATAAATTCATTGTTTTTGCAATTAAAATTTATTAAAGCTATTTTAAATAAAAAAAAATAGCTTGACATTATTTATTAAAAATAATTATGTAGTTTATAAAATAAATACCTATAAGTATAAAATAAACTTTTTTTTTTATCATATTAATATCGCAAATCAACTAATAAAAGTAACACTTATAAAAAAATAGCCAAAACTAATCCGCGTGACTATTTATTAGTATAAATGTTATTTGTTACTAAATTTTACATTTAAAGTAATCACCATAATAAGTTCTCGGACATTTGATAGTTCAAAATCGAGATATTAGCTTTGAACTTCCACATTTTTTTTCGACTATTTTTTATACATTGGCAGTCAAGATTTACTAGCAAATTGGTTTAGAATTTATGCTAAGTTTACCTATTCACTATTATTAGAATGACTATCACAAAGTTTTCTCCCAGCTTTTAAATAACTTGAGATTTTAGAAAAGCAGCAACCAAGGCACATCTGTATTGGTCCACTGCTGGCCATAGGCCTCTCCTAATTTTCGTCACAACATCCTGTCCTCTGCCTTCCGCATCCAGTCCATCCCAGCGACCTTCTTTAGGTCGTCGGTGCACCTGGCTGGGGGCCGTCCTACCTTACGTTTACAAAATCGTGGTCTCCACTCTAGGGCTCATTTGCTCCAGCAGCCATCGGTTGTTCGGCAAATATAGCCAGCCCTTTGCCACCTCAGCGTACTTAACCTACGAGCTATGTCGATAACTTTAGTTCTTTGTCGAATGACCTCATTGCGAATTTTATCCTTCAGAGAAACCCCAAGCATAGCTCGCTTCATAGCCCGCTGTGCGACTTAATTTTTTGGACAAACCCAATTGTAAACCCTAACGGTTGGGCTACAGTAGGTCACAACAGATAGGGCCTACTGGTTAAATACCTTGGCCTTCAGGCATTGCGGTAGAGGTGAAATGAAAACTCGACGAAGTTTGCTAAACGCTGTCCAACCCAATTGCATCCTTCTATTGACTTCTTGCTTAAAGTTGTTTCTACCAAGTTGGATTATTTGCCCAAGGTAAATATATTTTTGGACAACTTCAAGTAACGGTCTCGGCATGACATGTTCATTTAATACAACTTTGGTTTTTCAAATACATGCCGAGACCCACACATCTAGAGGCCCCATCTTTGGGTTCTTTTAACCTTCTTTTTGGACAAAAGACAACTGAAATAGGAATGAATAAAAACAAGGTCGGACATTTTTAAAATATTATGAAACAAAAAAGATATTATAATCTAGTACTCATTATTCACTTTACAGTTAAGTATTGTTATAAAAAAAAAAATGTTATAATGTGTATAAATCCCGTAAGCCTATCAACATTTATAGTTAAGTATTGTGTTTATATTATTAAGTTGTGTTCTATATTTAGTTGTATTCTATTATGTTCAATGTGTCTGTGTCCTTAAACTTTTTAATTCAAATATTTTTACTGATGACACCTAGTTATGGTGTCATCATATGGTAATGGTCCTAGTAGCTTTTTATTTCTAGAAATAGTTTGTCAGCTTTTCATAATAATATCGAGTATTCAATGAAATTTTGACATTTAGCAGTATTTTGTAGTGCATCGGATCATAGCCACTTTATTTAATACAGCATATTTCTATTTGTTAGCATTTTGTATACAAGCCAAATAAGTTATTTGTGATTGGATATATTTTACTTCTAATATAAATAGTAAACATATTATGGATATTGTGTTGTTTAGTGGTATAAATAATTTCCTAGAACAATTCGTGCACCAGATAACTTGTGTTCATGCAAACACTTTTGGACAATCTGCCAATAAAAATTCAAGCGACGGTAGCCTAAAGGTTAAGGCATCGGACTCACAATCGTGATTTCGCGGGTTCGAATCCTACCCATTATACTACCGACGTGAACCCACTCCTAACACAAGCAATTCAGCATAGCTGGAGGGGCTAACAGGATTTCTAGTAATGTAGGAGCCATCAATCAATCCCAAATTGCTAGTTATTAAAAAAAATACTGTCAATATGACTAAACGAAGAGACAATTTTATAACGAGGTACTCAAAACAAATTGAACAGAGTAAATACTTACATCGCTCAAAGACTTTCCATAGGTCATCAAATAAGCCGGCGAATAAGCTAAGAAGAATATAAACAGAGCGTTGCTGGCTGCGTGGGCGCACGTTACTGCCCAAAAGGGCAACGACCTCAAAATTTCACGCCAAGGTTTTCGCAGTTTTTTCTGAAGAAAATAATAATAATATTAGTAATGTGCAATGAAATCGAAACGTTGGGTAAATAACAAATAAACATATTTTTTTACGCCTACATATTTTCAATCGCGAATGTTTAAAATTCGTTGCGTAGATAAAACTAATACAAAAACCAAGAAACGCGAAATGCGTGTTTTCATACACATTATCATAATCGATATAGAGGCTATTTTTCATCCTTGTATTCCCACGGGAACGGGATCTACGCGGTTGAAACCGCGCGCGATAATTATATATATATATATATATATATATATATATATATATATATATATATATATATATATATATATATATATATATATCTACACTTCTATAGTAATATTATAAAGAGGAAAGATTTGATTGTTTGTATTGAATAGGCTCCCAAAGTACAGGACGCATTTGAAAAATAATTTTATCGTTGTGAAGCTACACTAATCTCGGGTGACATAGGCTATTTTTCATCCTTGTATTCCCACGGGAACGGGATCTACGCGGTTGAAACCGCGCGCGATAATTATATATATATATATATATATATATATATATTTATATATACATATATGGCTTTTAAAGTCAGAAAAACTCGCCAGCACATATATATATATATATATATGTGTTTGTCTGTATCTGTCCTCTATGCAGTCCGAAGCCATGGATCAGATTGTGATGAAACTTTAGCAGAATGTTCTGGGAAGGCCGGCGAGCGTGGCCGAGTTCAGCTAGTTTAAAATGAAAAGTATTTATAATACCTTTCGATAATATTGCAAAGTATTTTTAAGATATTCCTTTTCAGCATCTCCGACCGCCTGATGACCTTCAGGACTACTGGCTGTCAAGGTCCCTAATAGAACTGCCATTGAAAGTCCCATAATGCCCAGAGCATAGTACACCAGCTCCCAACCCAATGCTGCAGTAGTAAGCATCCCTGATACAGGGAGTCCTATGACTATACCTATTTGGATACCTGAAATTAAGACTATTGTTAATTGTTATCTGACTTGGTATAATAACATCTTGGGCCAACTCAATCAAAACGGTCGTATGTTAGTTGTATCAAGAGGAGGATCTCTTAATGACTTTTGTCTCACAAATTGCCTCACAGTTTGAGCCACCAAGGCGCTAGTTGGCCCCCTCAAACCGCAAAACGTGATGTAAAGCTGAATGATTGATATGTTATTTAGACCCATTAGGAGAGTGTAGAACTCTATTTTGCAAGTAAACGCTTTAAAGTTTAATATTTTACATACGGATCCCTAAATCTAAAAATCGTTGTCCCAACTCCGTAACGTTTTTAAAAGACCTATCTAATGATATCCCACACGATGGGGTAGGTGAGAAAAAAAATCATTCCCCCACTTTACATATAGGGAAGGAACCCACAATTTTTTTTTCAATATTTTTGTTCTTTTACTTCGTAAGTAATATTTGTATCCATGCAAATGATGGACAGACGGACATGGCAAAACTATAAGGGTTTCGTTTGCCATTTTGACTACAGAACCCTAAAACGTTGTGCTACCTGCGTAATACTCAAAAGCTACAACAGCATTTTCGGACTTTTATGAGTTTTTGCAGTTCAATGCTAAAGCTAGGGATTAATGATATTAAATCCTGAGGATCAGAATGCTTTACACTTGTCATTACGAAATCTTTGACTGATCAGCTGTCAACGCTAAGGTAGGTACAGTGAAATTAGTCTCGAGAAATTTTTGCATATGTAGTGGTGTGTATGTTACTTAGATATTAGAGCGCGTTTCCACTATATCGTTCTGGCCCTTACAAAAATGTTTCAATATCCTAACATTACTATTTAATTTAATACTTATCCCTAGCAACACTCTGATTTTTGTTTTCAATAAAAACAAGTTTTTATTTTAAAGAAAAAGGTTTTGACTTTATTAAAAAAAATATGTTATTCAATTTCACGTCCTTGAGCAAACGACAAGGCGACTACCGTGAAACAATAAAATATCGTGTCGTTCTTTAGATGATAGTAGTTTAGCTATAGGTAAAAAGTTTTGACCATAATAATTACGAAACAAAACAAATAAATAAATCGTCACTTGATAGTGGAAAGTGGAAACACGCACAAAACCAGAATAAACCAGTTTACTCTGTCCGCAGGTGCCACGTGCAGTCTGACGTCAGTCGCTTGATACCGTTAGAACATAAAGCACGCATTTCATTAAAAAATTATAATTATTAGATACGTAGTAGTTTCATTGTGAAATTTTGTATTTGTTGATTGTTGTTATTGTTTGTTATTATTGTTAAAATATTTGTTGAAGTGTTTAATTTCAAGTGTGTAAGTGTTGTAACTTTATATTGATAATTCAAAATGGCTCCAGTGTTAAAACATGGTCGAGGCAAGCCTTTGACTTCTCAAACTAAGGAAGTTTTGTACTGTTTGTACAAATATTTCGAAAATGAGTGTAATAACAACCCGAGCAGTATTATGACCCCCACTCAATTAGTTGCTAAATCAACAGGAATTTCAATAGCATCCGTCAGAAAGGTAGTATCAGAAAGCAAATGTCGTCCTTCAGATCAGGAAGTAACATTTAAATCTCCTAAAAAGAAACCGAATCGTAAACCTACAATAGTAATCGATAACTTTGATCAGCAAGTTATCAGAAGAACAATTCATGACTTCCACATCACAAATAAAGAAGTTCCCACTTTAAAAACTTTGCACTCAAAATTGAAAGAAGATATCGATTATAAAGGTTGTGTCAGCACGTTACGAAAACACGTCATGTCATTAGGTTTTAATTGGAAGCAAACAGAAGATAACCGGAAACTTCTTATGGAAAAACACGAAATTAGATACTTGCGAATTAATTATTTGATGAAAATTGCTGAATATCGTGAACAACGCCGACCAATTGTTTACACCGACGAAACATATATACATACATCACATACCCTCTCGAAATCTTGGTCAGATGGAAGCACTTCAGGTTTGAAGCAACATATATCGAAAGGCAACCGCTTAATCATTGTTCATGCCGGTGGTATCGATGGCTTTATACCAAATGCATTGCTTATGTTTAAAGCCGACCAAAAAAGTGGAGATTACCACAACAATATGAACTATGACAACTATTCAAGGTGGATTCAAACTCAATTAATACCCAACTTACAACCAAATAGTGTTGTTGTTGTTGACAACGCACCATATCATAACTCAATACAAAATCCTGCACCGAATAGTAATTCTAGAAAACAGCAAATGATAGACTGGCTGACATTTCGAAACATTGAGCATTCATCCACGTTGCTTAAGCCTCAATTATATGAACTGATTCTGCAAAACAAGGCGAGATTTATAGAGTACAAGATAGACGAAATATTACGACAGCACGGTCATACTGTGCTGCGTTTACCACCATACCATCCGGAGTTTAATCCTATAGAAAATATATGGGGGATAGTGAAAACATATGTCGCAAAAAAGAATGTCGCAATGAATATGAAGGTTATAATGTCATTAGCTGAAGAAAAAATGAACGCCATAACTGTAGAGGAATGGAGAAAAGTTTGTTTGCATGCTATTGAGGAGGAAAGCAAATATCAGGGTAGAGACGCAGCTTTAGACACAATATCAGAACGAATCATAATTAATTTAAATAATTCATCTGATGAAAGCGAGGATGGGGATGATTGTGATATGCCTGGGGTTGATGAATTATTAGAATAAAACATTTATGGCCGGAGAACACCTAATTCATACACGTCTTCACTGAAGTGAAAACCGGCATTCAATGCTTGTAATGTTTGGAACTGGCTTGTCTGCCTCATACAGTTCCATAGATTACAATGCGGTGGATACACATTTTCACGACCGTATTAGTACGTAGTGCGTATGCGTAGACGTGCACGCATTTGGTGTGCTCCAGCCACAAACGTATATTACCTTTAAAACAATAAAAACTAAAAATAAAATGTTGTTTTTTTTATTTGCTGACCATACACTACTACAAACGCAAAAATTTCTTCAAGCTAATTTACCTGTACGCATATTTTATTTGCTTGCAAAATTTAGTTTCACACTTCCCCAAGGTGTTCAAATGACATACCAAAAAAACAGCTTTACCTTGCGTTTTGCATCTTTTATGTAAAGTTTGATTGATGTACTCGTATTTTATTTTTCTTTACTAGGGAAAAACCGTCATTACATTATGTAAACTTAAACAATATTTTTTGTTAGTAGTATTGGACATCAAACTGTATACTCGTACAACCTCTTTCTATGATTCGATTAGTTGAACTAATGTTCTACTAAACAAAAGATTGTTGATATTCCAACAATCGCCTTTAAATTCTCGGTAAACATATAATGTAATTAATTTATTTGATTATCTTTACAATTGTAAAAAAAAACCTTGTAGTATATTAAGCTGGAGTCATTTCATAAATAATGTAAAAGGAAATGAGCTTAATTAACAACATAAATATTCTATGAATGAAAATGTTAAAAATGTTTTTCAAGGCGGTTGAGCCGTTAAGCCGTTAAAAGCTTTGAGATTAAAATGGTTAGAATAAAAAAATAATTAGAAATGTGCTTAAGAACGTATTCAGTAACAAGGAGTCGACAAGACAAGATAGAGTAAACGGAATAATTAATCATTGTCTTAATGCTTACAATTAATTGAACGACTGGAACGCCTAGATGCTTTTACGAGTCTTGCTTTCTGTGTCAAAGCGTGTTTTTGGTGTGAAAGGCTTATTAGTCATAATTTAAATATGAGAAAGATCATGCATAATGCTTGATTGTGCATTACTTAGTAGGTACAAAGATACAAAGGTACATTTTATGAGAATATTCTTTATAAATATGTATGAGAATACGATTGCTAGTTTATAAGTAGCTATCATTAATAACTACCTAACTCTTGGTTGATTGACTAAGAAACCGAACTATGGTACAAATCACAGATCGGTACCAAGTACACTTAGGTTTGAAACAACAAAAAATAGCTTTACTAATAAAATATAAAATAATTAAATTAACTTTTAATAGATACATTTTTTTATTAGGATACGATACAATAAGTAGCTCAAAGTTGATCGTGAAAAGCTATAAATCCCTGAGAAGTGCCACTCTTTCATTAAATCAGCTCCATGTTATCAAATTATTCGGTTTTCTTTGGAACTACACACTTCACATGCAAAATTTCTTTGCGATACGATATTTAAAAATAGGTCAAAATTAACTTCCAATATTCTACCACATTGTTAGTTCATACCTCCAAAAATGATGTGGTTTAGTATTTGCCTCTCGTTGGGTGGCAGCCATTTATCCATTAAGGACTTAGTAACGACGTAGAAACAGCCATGACTCATACCCATAAATAATTTGGCATTACATACTGCAACCAAACCTCCCTGAAAATTAATAATAAGTATATTTTTATTAATCACGCTGATACGAATTCGATTTTACCTTTTTTTTTTAATATCTTGTGACAACTCAAACTGGGTCTTCTGATTTCTAGGCAGAGCCTACGTAGGTAACTTGTTAAGTTTTGAGACAAGAAAAAACGACACAAGATGACTTTCTGAATAACCTCCTTATAGTTCTATTCGCCAAATCCAACTATTAAAACACTTTTGTCAGTCTTGATCCGATATTTGCGAAATTACGACTCCGTAGGCGGCCACGACCTCTTCAGTACACGAAAAATTTCCATTTGAATTTTTCCTTGATTATCGGGAACATAAAGAATTCACAAGGAGTTAAATCAGGACTGTACGTTGGATGGAGCAAGGTTTCAACACCAGTTTCCTAAAAAAACGCCTTTGTTCTGAGGGACGTATGTGACGATGCGTTGTCGTGATGCAGCATGATTCCCCAAGTCCCAGTCTTGGGTCTTAACTTAAAATTTTGTAGTCTTGAAATTAGTCTTGAAATTTTTGGGCAATGCTACTATTACATTCCATTCCGAGTTAACAGATCTATGATTTTCTATCATTCACAAAAAATCATAGATCTCCTGTGCCCTCTGTGAGAAAAAAGTTGCCACCATTATTTTACCAACATGTCTCTTATGTTCCGGATCATATTGATAAATCCTCGTTTCGTCGCAAGTTATGATTTTTGGAACACTTCCTAAAGTTTCGTTTTTAAACCGTTTTACATTGAAAAACAGGTCCGTGTGGATTGCCACATGGTTATTTTTTTCTGTGTCTGAGAGCAAACGCGGGATCCAACGACAAACTTTCTTATTTTAAGATGCTGATGCAAAATAAAGTTATAAACTACTACCCAAAATCTTCTCAATCTCCAAGTAAGTAATTCGTGAGTATTCTTGCACCATTATTTCAGTAGTCCACACATTTTCTGCAGCTACTGCCGTCTAGAAGCGACCAATTCTATGGTCGTTTTACCCCTGCCCTAATACTGATTATAATCGTTGAAGGCTACATTTATCAGTTAAACCAAATTTAAAATCATAAAATATCATATCACGCAAATGTTCGCGATTAAACTCCACCGTTGCAAAGAAAAAAGCTGCAACCGTCGTAGTGAAATGACTGGCACATTATTATTTATTTTAAACCTGCAAAATGGCTGTTTGCATTCTTTCTATGCATGTAATAAAATTGTAAATTTCACGTGTCTATGCAGACACGTGCAACTTAAATAAAAAAAATAGTAAAATGTTCGAAAATGGTATTTAAACACATTGTTGCAATTTTAGTAATGTATGTCTGTTTGTTTGAATATGCATCACGCAAAATCTGTCAGACAGATTCAGTTGAAATTTTGCACGCGTGTTTCCGTAAGAGCTAGGCAATAACGGATGATATATTGATATCTGTAGCTATTTTATGTTTAAAAACCATTACTACTTGATGGATCTTCATGAAAATTTGCAGTTTTATAGTAAATACCAACACTTTGTTCGTCTATGGGGAGTGAGAGGCAACGTATTTTTGTCGAACCATAATGGTTCACCAAAATTTTCCACAATTTGACTATTAGGAAACTATAAAGAGCTAAAAACAATATTTTAAAGTTTCATAAAAACAGCTTTTTGATGTGATCAAAATGGTCGCGAAGCTAAGGTCAATGACGACAAAGTCCCGTTCTTCGTTACTGAATGCGGCTTACCCGACAGGTCGTCGCAGCTTACGGGACGAAGTCGCGGGCACAGCTACTTTTTAAATAAATTAGCTTTTTAAAAATATATAATACAGATTCGTTGCATTTTTAAATTACGAGCATCTTAAAACTTATCGAGGGACTTATGTAGCAACCAGACATAAATTAGGTATAAATAAATTACACCAAAATTTAGAAAAATTACAAGATTTATAATGAATCAATTACCTTATTTACGATTGTTGGCATGGCTGTACAAAGCGCTCCATTGAAGAGGAATATCAAAGTTGTTAGCCACTTCCCGCCTATTTTCTTGAGGTACATTTCTGAAGGCAAGAGTAGTAACGCATATCCAACAAAAAATGAAGAGAGTACTATTCCTTGGCCTAAAGCGTTCCAGCTATGAATCTAAAAAAAATACGTTGAAAAGTTCAAAGCTTATGTAATTTGATTACCTATTCAAGACGTTAATAAAAAAAACAATTTTTTGAAGAAATAATGCAAGACAAAAATCTATAATTTATTAACCCATAGTTCTGAAAATGAAATAATGAATTTTGATTGTTTTATAATGACTATATGGTGCTCATACACAATAGTGCACTATTTTATTATAAGGATTTAGTGTTATTAAACAAAAAGAAAAAAACATTAGGAACAAATACGTTTTTAAGCATGTACCCTTATGTAAGTATCGTTTCGTCGTGTGTAATCGTTGATTGCTATAACGGCGACGCCCATAGAGGCACGCATGATACCCATGGCGATGGAGCTGGCGAACATGTACACCATCTGGATGTGACGGACTCCAATTTTGAACTCTGGAAATAAGCAAGAATTGTTAATGATATTTCTTTCTACACATTCAAATTTGTTTTTTGCGGCATGTCATATCTTTTTTTACGTTAACTTAGAAGTCTGATTTTTTTCACAGCTTCATGAGACTGTAGACCTGACAAGACACTGTCCTGTACAAGATTTCAATTTCAATTCGATATCTCCACGCATTACCGAGATTATGGGTCAGATGATAGACAGACGGTCGGACGGACAACAAAGTGATTCTATAAAGGTTCCGTTTTTTTCCTTTTGCGGTGCGGAACCCTAAAAAGTGGTAGGTACTAGTATCAACTAGTACCCCAGTATATTTTGGGCTTGGTACTGTGCCAGACTTGTAGTATTGGTAAAATATATCATAGGACAATTTCAAGTACTTGATTAATATATATATATTAAGTATAAGTCAATTTTTGTCTTTGCAATTAGGAATAATATATTTTTTTAAATAATTTCTTTATTTTCGTCTCACAATCATCAATCTATATATGGATGAAGTTACTAAGACAAGTAACTATCAGATATATGTAATTAGGGATGGTACTGTTGCCATCGTCCCAGAAAATCCCCCAGTCATATTATCTATATTATAATTTTTGCAAAGAAATAACCAAGTAGCCAGAATAATTCAGCAGCAACTTGCCCTGAAGTATAACCTTGTGAAAACAGAGGTAACGTATTATAGGCAGGTTTGAACCCGACACAGTTCTCGAGAATGGTCGTGTTACATGTTATTGAGACTACAACATGCGAAACTACAAGCCAACATATTACTCCGAATCGCCAATGTCCTGCGCTCCCTTTCAATGTTGACTTGATCGTCAAGACCTTCGGTAACGTAATGACCAGGGTATTCAAACATTGGCACTTGCAATTCTCTCCCATTTAATTTTATTGGCGGCACAATTGATGGACACTAATCGAAGAACTTGAAGATCATGTACTCACTTTTTATGGAGTTATGTACAAAAGCATGTTTGTGTACATATGCTTCACCAGCTGTTTAAAAGAGCCTACAGTTGGGGTCAACAGCACCAAGTCGTTAGCGTAACGTAAACAAACAAAAGTTATTCATGCATTTATTGTCGGTCAAGCATCCGACTCTAGTGCTGCTGAGCCCAACTTTATAGATACGAATAATTAAGATTGTATATTATTGAATATTGGATAATTAAGATCGAATGCTTTTGATGAGAGATCCAATATGCGCATACAGGGGGCCTAGACAAAGTCCAATTCAAATAGCGATGTCGTTATTGGCAAAGTAGGTACAAAATGTATGGAATTAAAATATGTCACGGTCAATTCAAGTCGATGCGTAAATAAGCTGCACTATTAACAGAATCTTTGCAATATTTTTACAATCAATTGATCACTAATCTAGCGAACGGTGAGACCATTTAGAAAACGAATTAAAATGGCTTTGGAGGTTTTTTATTTTTTTGCGAACGATCATATGGATCCATGTATAGTAGGCGTTAGCGAATTCGCCACGGAATGAATGTAATTGTCTAAGCCCCAAATGTGCTTCTATCTGTATAGTATTACACGGTGTGCTTAAGGCTCGGAATCGTGCTTCACTAGAGAGCCCGGTGCGAAAACCGACCTGAGCTTCATTTAGATTGAGATCTTTGCCTAATTCCGAGTTAAGCACACCGTCCAAAGCCTTAGCCACTACTGTAGCTTGTTTTTTAAAAACGACTCCCGCAGTAGGATACAAGCCCTGTGTTGCGGAGGACTTTACAAAAATACAAGTCACAGATACAAAGTACACCCTGACTTGGAACAACAATTTGTGGGTGTGGTGTCCCGTGTGGGAATTGAACCCACGACCTCTTGCGTAGCAGTCGGACACACTCCCATCGCGCCACAGAGGTGGTCGTTGTTTATATCAGACTAATCGCCAGTCTTGTTCTTTACTATCGGCACGACAGCAGCAATGACTAATGAAACTACTACTAAAAGTTCAATGTCTTAGATAAATGTCCAACTTTTAAAATTTTGTTTACATTTGATTGTCTGCATATTCACGTCAAGTACCTAATTATACTAAATGAGACGAAATGGCTGTGTTTTGAAGAAATACTCATGAAAATACAAATCGAAACAATGTAAAATGTCATGAAACATAATAATATATTAAAGTTTAAATTCAAATAGCTTATGCTTACATGAAAGCATGTTTACGTGAACCTTTTATACGTCATCTTAAATTGTAATCTATCGGTATACAGAGACTAGAAATAAGCCTATATAAGTATGTGTCGCCTTGCTTGTATGTTTATTTAGCTGTTTATCTACAGACGTAAACTGTCATAAATTATTGCATGAGTCACAAGTACGTTCACCGTTAAAAATAATAAAATTTCTTAACTTTAGAACACTAAAGTCAATATATAATATTTCCAGAAACTGGCGCAACAACACAAGGAAAAATTGGAATCCCGTGATAGACTTGTAGGTATACATACCGCCGAACAAACGTTACATGTTGTGATGACACCGTTAGTACCGACAGTTCCGTAAAAAGTGATAGTAGTCAAGGGAGGGTAGTTTCTAAAACCCGCACTTCATGGAGGCGACATTGAGCCGAACCAGTCTACCCGTGACCGACCGTACCGGCCGATGCAATACGGTTCAAACGTCGGGCTTATTGCCCGACATTTACAACTCATAGTTCACAACAAAGGTATGTAGCCATAAAATATTTACGCGATTAAAACGCGTAGCTTATACCATTCTATAATGTGTACAAATCGAAAAAGTTTACAAACATTATAAATTACAAAGAAAAAACCAAATGAACAAAATATAAGAACAAATAATTGAAGAATGAAGAAGGAAGCTTTAGTGTATAAAAAAATATCCTACCTTATAAAACATCAGAGATATAGACTAAAACATAGGAGTGAGTCAGCGAAATTTAAAATCGGTGATGTGCAATTTTTTTCTTGGAGGCGATTCATTTTTTAAACTTGTCCTCTGATTATTGTTTGTACTTGTACAAATCTCTAAATTGTATAAATATACTGTACTGAGCTCGAACTATACTGAGGCACTACTTGCTTGTAAACGACTACATGACTGACAGAATGGACAATGGGGCACAAGTGGACGTCGTTTACACAGATTATAGTTAAGCCTTTGATATGATTGACCACAATATAGTAAAAATAAAGCTATCTATAATCGGTATAAGAGGTCACTTGTTGAATTGTTTCCATAATAATTTAGAAAACAGGCTCAAATTTTTGTATTTCCATAAATAAATTGCCAACAAAGCAATAATTTTTTTTTTAGCTTATCTTACATGTTTTTGCAAAATTGTACTTCGAAGATTTCTTTGTGTTGTTATTTTAAGAGGTATAATGTTGGAGCCTTAACACCAAACAACGATTTATTCATATATATACCAAAATAGTTTTATCCAATCTTTTTTATCGCATCATATATCCATTCGGGACCAAAGGGTTTTTTTTTTATCTTGGCTTAAATAGCGGATGCAAATGTCGAGCTTAAAGCATTTTTTTTTTCATTATTATCTTGGTATGCCCATTCATATCAAAAGTTAGATCAGTGCAGCAGCTTCTGTCTAATTCTTCTTTGTCTTCGGTCGGCAGCACCTACACTAAATACATTAAATGTATTTAACCAAATTTTGTATATATTTTATACATAACTCGCTTTTAACCGCCGTTTTGCACCCGTTATGCTCGGTTTTTGTAGCCTATTAGAGATCTTACTTCAAACTGATGGCGTTTCATACAAGCTTTAATTCCATTTCCAATTATGCTTTAACATGTTTTTCTATTGATAACAATTAGTCAAATACAAAGTTTCACAGATCTAACTTCAAAACTGACGGAAGTTTCATACAAAACTGCCTTAGCAGATGGACTATAACATAAAGGCGTCAACTACAAAAATGTCAGGTTTGTAAACCATTGATAAATCAGTCAGTCATTTAGTTAGGGCAAGTTATGATACTTATATGTATAGGTTATTGCAAAATAATTATATGGTTTGGTAACTTACTGTTTTTGGTAATAACGCCATAGTGACCATCTTCAAACTGGTATCTCACGAATTCTACGTCCATTGTTATTTGTTCGAAAATAAAAACATTAACAGCATCACCATTACACGAAGACTGTTATGAGAAAAAAGTATCTCTACATTCAACACAATTATCTATCTTATCTAACAACTATAACTAAAACAATGAATTGTTTGCCGTGCGTAAATAATACTGATTTTCTACGTAAATATTGCTATCTCTGAAAGTCAGTTTCGAGTTAAAAGTTACAAGTCATTTTGATACTTATGTCTATTACGAAAGGTTATATTTAGATTGACTGATAAATACAGACAAAGGTTTTGTTTCGGAATAAGCAGTACATCTCATTAATATAAGATTACATAGGCAACAAGTAATGTTATTATTATTAGCAGAAAAATGTAAAATGTGACATATAGTATAGAGAACCTAAAAAGGAACATTAAATGATAGGTTTTGGTCGGTAGGATTAACACAATGGAATTCTAAAACTATCGTTGTTTAATAATTTTATCATTGTTGGCAAATGTGTGTTTCTACATATTATTTTATGTGACATCTAATGTCGGAGAAATAAAATTAGGAATTTTTTACATTTTATTAATCGACTTCATAAAATGAGGAGATTCTTTGTTCGTCTGTATTTAAGTTATTGTTTTTTTTACGGATTACTGAACCGAAGATGGCTGAACCGATTTGAAAAAAAAATATTGTTGTTGGAAAGGGTATACTTTTTATGGTCCTATTGTCGTTGTCAGGTCGGGATCTGAAAATGGGATTTTGGAGTACTTAACAACAAAATATATTAGACATTTTGAAGTTGGTGCCGAATAAAACAAAAACTATTATTTTGTGTCACATTAGATGTACTCGTATGATTAATGTTTTTAGATTTTTATATTAGTAGTACTAGGGAGTAGCAACAAGTTATTAAAAACATAATCACCAAAAGCAATGTAGTTGTCAGTATACGCTGACCCTTGTCAACAAGGTCAATAAAACGTAATATTATTTACTCTTTGGTTCCTACCACAAACCACAGCGTAAGCTACGAGATAAACATTGCGACAATTGACACACCTTATTCGTAGCTGTAATGCATATTGGGACTTAATCGCGTGTAATATTAATAATAAGTTTTATTGATCATTATAAATATTGTAGTACATTGGTTGGCTACATAGTTTAAACATTTGAGATATTTATTTTTCTACAATAGTATTGGATGCAGCTCTGCACTCCTAACTAGGTTACGGAGTAACCTGTATGAATGAGTTACAATTCCGATCCCTCGTGTACTACATACATTGGTGATAAAAGGTTTATGTATTTGTGTTTTATATTTACCGGTACAATATTATAATGAAAGTAAATTTATGACTACATACTTAATATCAAATTTTAAAAAGAAAATCACAAAAAGTTGAAAAACAAATTTTAAACAAAAAGGAAGTATGTATGTGTGTGAGTGTGTGTGCATGTGGTGTGTGTTGATCATGTTGTAATTGTTTGATTTACCGTAAGTTCTATGAGGTGAATAATGTGTGTATATATTTTTAATAATTGACCATTTTTTCTGTTTCGTACGTATGTTTTAGAAGGAACGAGTGAACCATTTTCTTAGAATTGTAATACATTGAGCCATATACCGGGCAATATTTATTTATTTTGTTGTATAAAGAAGGTCCTAGGAAATAGAGAAATCTTTGAATGAAAGATGCGCCGGTAGAAGAGAGCAGATTTTATCTTTTCTACGTTTTTCGATTATTTCATATGGCGTTTGTTGGTGCTGTAAAAGAACTGTTAGTAAGATAAAGTGTTGTCTTATATTTAAAATATTCCAATTATTATATAGTTCATTCGTAGGGAAAGTTATCGGACGAAAAGTAGCCACTTTCATATTAGTGGTTTTAGCAGCCCCTCCCCAGCATGAAATGCAATATGTAACTATGGACTGACACACAGGGCCAAATAAACACTTCGAAATATCGTCAATTACACTTTGTTTATATGGTGTCCATTTATATTTAATATGGTCTACAGGGGCTAAAGATGGACACCTGTCAGAGGTTTGGGTTTCATTTTGGCAGGAATGGGCTATAATGGTTATTGGGGTACGTGGTTGAGATAATGTACTGATTGAGTACGTGAGGAAGTTGGTTTTGGTAGTGTTCTGTGTAAGAATATGAGCATTTAGCCAGCTTAGAACTGTGTTGAACACGAATTGTGCCCTATTTTCTAGATGCGATAAAGATTGGGTAATGACAGTTATCGCAGTATCATCGGCGAAAGTGATTATCTTGCTGTTTGGTATATTGAGGTCGAATAGATGATGGATAAAGATAAAGAAGAGCGTCGGCCAGAGTATGCTTCCCTGTGGCACGCCGTAGTAAATCGGAAGTTGAAGAAATTGCGCTCGGTTTGTTAGGAAACTCCTTAAAAATCTAGTTGACGCCCACCCTCACGTTTCAAGCTTAGAGAGAAAAGTAGGGACTGGGACCGTATCAAATGCTTTTGTTAGATCTAAAAATATGGTCAGGACTTTATTATTACTATTAATATTTTGTACTACGTGATTAGTTAGTTCATGGACTGTGTCACATGTTGATAAGTTTCTGCGAAAACCAAATTGCTGTGTTTTAGTTTAAAGTGTTCTAAGTAATTAGCTAAGCTCTTATTTATTAACCGTTCAAGCATCTTGAATAATGCGCTGAGAACAGCAATAGACCGATAATTATTAGGTAAGGTCCCGGCCCCAGCCTTGTGAATTGGGTGAATTATTTCATTTTTAAAAGAAGCGGCAAAGACAGCAGTGTCGAAGCAAAGATTGAATATATAACATAGGATGGGTGCCAGAAGGGTACAATATTTCTTTAAGATAAAGGACGAGATACCATCCCAGCCAGTAGCGGCATTTGAGCATAGAGAGTATATTGTTGAAGTGATTTCATCATTATTGGTTTATTCTAAGACGAAAGATGAGATAGGTGTGATGTTATGTGTTTGTGTATTCGGGGTTCGCTGTGACGATTCGGGGGTGGTCCCGATTTTGCTGGCTAGATTTTGACCGACATTATCAAAGAAATAGTTTATTTTGTTTCAGGATTGCGTTGGTAAGGATGAGATGGATAATAACTGTGTGTTAGTATTGTTCGTTTTTTGGTATATGTCACTCGTTTTATAATTTCCCAGATTTATTTCGGATTTTTTTCAGTTCTTGTGTGTCATAGATGCGTTTAGCTTTATTTAGAATCTTTGTACTAGGTTAGTATCAATATGTCATTTTGGGGGTATTGTTTAATCTTTTTATGTAACGCGTCCCTATTTCTGATACAGCGTAACATACCAGCAGTGATCCAGGGTTTGAGTACTTTCCTTCTCGCTGGTACTTTTTTGACCAAGGTGTGTTATGTGATTGCTTTTGCATTGTTTTATCGAGTTCTTCTTAATGTATTTTGGTGATAGTAGAAGCTTTATTAATTTATTTACGTTCATTATATAAATATAGTAGTTACGGATAGTGGTCTGTGACTACGAAGTCATAGACGAATGTGTGTGTGAGTGAGGTGGTTCTTAAAATGAGGTGGTCTAAGCATCTATTATAATAATAATAATATTTGTTTATTTGTGTAATAATATTTGTTTATTTTCCTCTCTCACACAGAAAATAGTTAACAGATGTTTCGAACAAGCTTCAATAGATTCAGATTCAATTAGAGTGTATCTGTGTGAGAGACTGGTATCTGTACTAGGTAAACCTGTATGACAGATTACCAGCCTCTCCTGACCCTAGATATGAAGGTGTTTGGCGTCATCTGCTTGATAGGTGTAATACTTTAGTTATTTTTTTTGTGTGTGTGTGTGTGTGTGTGTGTGTGTTTGAGTGTGTGTTTGAGTGTGAGCTATAGTGTGTTGGATTAATATTTGTATTGTGGTTATGGTTGTACAATTCAGCTACGAAGGAACATAAAGAAGATTTTCCATTTCTTCGTAGCTAAGAGATTTTAACCACGAAGTGACAGCCCTTTTACTTTGGAATTTTGTAAGTGAATAAATATGCACTTTCACATTTATTTTATTATATATATATCTACCCAGGAAACCGAAAAATCTGCCAGAAAAAGCCGTAAACTGCCTATTATCTGGTAGGGGACATACTTTATGTTTCAGCCGCTTGTTTGTATGATTTTTTTCATACGTAATTAATGAGTACTGTTTCAAATCACAATTTAAAATGTACCATTGCCGTACCGTCAGCACATCCGAGAGGACATAGAGGTCTTTTGTAGGGTAAAGAAAAGGTAAGGAATTGCTTACCTTTAGGACTGCCCTTTGAGCTCTTTCCACGCTCAACATACCTGTTTTAGATGAGCCACCCCATACAGAGATGCAATAGGACAATATAGGTTGGCAAAGGGCTGTATAAACCATTTTAATTATATTTTTGTCAGCAACTTGACGTAGAGTTTTAAAAATAAAGATAAGTTTACGAACCCTTGTAGAGAGAAGGTCTAGGTGATGGTTAAAGTTGAGACAATTATCAATCATGACACCAAGATATTTAATGTGAGTGGTCCTAGTTATATGATCACAAGTACATGATTGATTGAGTAAGCAACGATGAGCAACAATAGAGTACTTATCGAACAGGTCATCAGAAGTGTTTCTAATTTTGAAAGGTATGTATGTATTTTGTTTTATCTACATTTAGTGTTAACCTATTTTTTCGGAGCCATTTTACACGGTATCGAATCCTGATTGTGCAAGAGCATAAGTGTTATCCCAGGTTTTGCCATGAAATATTAATACAGTGTCATCCGCAAAGGTTACCACTTTACAATTTTTTAAACTAATATTACATAGGTCGTTTATATACGTGAGGAAGAGGCTAGGGCCCAACACGCTGCCTTGCGGCACGCCGAAAGTAATAGGAAGGTCATCGCTAGTGATATCTCCAACTTTTACTCTTTGGTGTCTGTCGGTAAGGTAGTCAGTGAATAATTTGTGTTGCATGTCACGAACCTCTAGCCTTTCCAGCTTATCTAAAAGAAAAGGAACAGAGACTGTGTCGAATGCTTTTTTTAAATCCAAAAATATAGCTATAACCTTGTTTTTTTTGTCTAAGTTGTATACAATGTGATCTATTCTAATTCATGAACAGCGTCGTTTGTAGAGGTGGCGGTTCTGAAGCCGTATTGGGATTTAGATAAAAGATTTTTGGATTCAAGATATCCCATTAACCGGTTGTTTAATAGTTTTTCTACTAGTTAAGATATGGTGGGTAAGATAGAAATAGGCCTATAATTATCGACACAGGCTCTGTCTCCACTCTTGTAGATAGGTTATTATTACTTCAGCAAGTTTAAGTTCCCGTGGAAAGACTCCAGTACTAAACATAAGATTAAAACGTTACCACCACATCCTAGTTCCTCCTCTAACTCATATGAGAAGGAACTAGGATGTGGTGGTAACGTTTTAGGAAGGCACCGGAGATATTGTCCCAACCAGATGTGTTGACTTTTTTCAGACCTAATATAAGACTGCGGACCTCTGTTTCAGTTGTTGCATCTAAGACGAAAGAGGATAGTTGAGAGTTAGCATTTGAGGTAAGAGATATTTCTTTGTTGGAGATTTGTTCAGCTAAATTTTTGCCAATTGAAACAAAGAAACTATTTATGTTATTGACAGAGGAAATAGGATTTGAAGCCGTTAATAAATTTTCAGCTGAACTGGTTTTTTTATCGTAGTGTGTAACCTTTTTTATCGTATCCCATAGAGATTTGTTACTAGTCTTTGCGGCATTACTTTGTAACTTCTTTTCTAAATGTTTTTTTAATTTTTTTAAGAGGGGCAGTTACATAAGTTTCGGTAGCACAGGTAAGTGGTCTTAATAATATCGTTGTTAGGATATTTTTTTGATTTTGTATGAAGTTTGTCTCGGTTTTTCATGCATTTTAGAAGACCCACAGTTATCCAGGGCTTCTTGACGCGCTTACAATTTGGAACAGTAATGATTTTAGTGTTTGATTGTATACAGTATATTAAATTTGTTATAAGAAGAGAAGTAGCCACATATGCATTGTTTGACTCGTAAATGGAGTTGAGACACATATTGTGCATATCACTATCTAAACTGTCGTAATCAATCTTCCTAATTGAAAATGTGTCTGCCTGCCGTTGATGTACATGGTATTTCAGAATAATAATAACACAGGCGTGGTCGGTCACCGAAGTCTCAGCAACATAACAGAAGGCAGGAAGAGTGCTTTTGAGCATCACGTGATCTAAGCAGGTTTGTTATGTGTAGGTAATTGATGTGCAGGCAATATGCTATATGAAGCGAGTAGATTTAGATAAAATAGCGAGTTGGGATCTTTATTATTAGGAATAATATCAATATTGATATCGCATGTGATAATAATATTCGGAGATTTTAGACTTTTAAGTAACTCACTAAGTGATTCCAAAAACGGTAGTAAATTTTTATAGCCCGGTGGTCGATATATTGCAACTAGCGTAGTATCACTATTCAGATTAATCATTACACAGTTGGCATCTTGCAATTGGGCCTGTAATATAGTTATCTGAATAGTATTTTTGTAATACACTATTACGCCTTCATTTTGGGTTAGATTATTTTCACTTCTGGTATAATTATATCCATCTAATGATAGGATGTAATGTGTATTTTGGCGTAATCAACATTCAGTGACAACAATGATATCCCATTCAGTGCTTGACCGTTCAAGAAGTGTTATAAGTCCTGCAAAGTTGCGACTTATACTGCGTATATTTTGATGGATTATTTTAAGGCTTGAATGTGGGTAATCTATTAGTTTTGTACACTCCTCTATTTCACAAGTGGCTGCATCAGCGACTTGGAAATGATCGAGCAGACCATTTATTACATTTGTTTTATCGAATTTTAAAGGTAAGTGAAAGAAAGTGAGTTCTGATAATTGGTAAATAAGTTCTGTGAATAGTGAGGTACACACCGTCATTGAAGTGCCAACGTTTAAAGTATATAATATGTAGATGTAGAGCGCGTATATCGTATATACACACATCAAAAGTGTCTAGGGATCAAGCATTTTTATGCGGATTTCTTAAGATTGAGATGTGGCTTTGTAATAAATTTATGATTTTATAAATTTATATGGATCCTTTTTGGTGCATTTCATAATTTGAATCAGGAACTGTGAATCAAATTCGAGTAAAAGATGAAAATCAGCTGTCAATATTTTCCCTATAAAAACATACAACGCATTGAAGACATTATTAGTGCTACTGTTTCCCTACTACTGATTAAAACCAACGTTATTATGGAGCGGCGACGTCATTTAAGCAGGGAAGAAATGCTCAGAGCCGTGGGAATGATAGAAGCTGGTTCCCGGCAACGTACTGTGGCTTTAGCTCTGAATACAAGTCAGAGTGTTATCAGTCGACTTTGGACACGTTACCGAAGCACTGGTACCGTGGCTGAGCGCCATGGAGGACGGTATCGCTGCACCACACGGAGACAAGACCGATACATTCAAATCTTAACTCGAAGAGGTCCAACAATAACCGCCATGATGTTAGCCGTGAGGCTTCATCACTCTTCAGGGAACTTAATTAGCGACCAAACAGTCAGAAACCGCTTGCATGAAGTGAACCTTCATTCCCGAAGACCGCTACGGGTACCACCTATAGCAATGCACAATCGTAGGATTCGATATCAATGGGCTCTTGAACACAGAAATTGGGCAGAAGAACAATGGCATTTCGTGTGCTTTTCTGATGAGTCTCGTTTTGGTATGAGACCGGATACAAGACGTATACGACACTGGAGAACCCCTGGACGCCAACAGCGATTAAAATCCTGCCAGGAAGTCCATCCTTATAGTGGTGGAACCATCATGGTATGGGCGGGTATTTGGATCGGCGGAAGAACTGAGTTGATTTGGATCAGAGGCAACCTCAACGCTCAAATTTATGCTGAGACGATTGTATCAGACGTCATCGTTCCTCTACACTACAAGTGCAAATCGGTCCCTTATTTCAGTTAATGCATGATAATGCACGACCGCACACCGCAAGAGTTGTAAGACAGACTCTCGCCGCAGCTAACATCAATGTCCTGCCCTGGCCTGCTCAGTCGCCAGACTTGAACACGATTGAGCATGCATGGGATATGCTACAGAGAAGAGCTCTGCCGAATATGGAGGGTATCCAGTCGCAAGAAGACCTTTTTTTGTTGTTGCAACGAACATGGGCGGCCATTCCACAGCGTGATTTGGATGAACTCATTTTGAGTATGCCAAACCGATGTTCTTGTGTTGTTAGTGTTCGCGGTAGAAACACGGATTATTATTAATTGTTTAAGTTACCCAATAAAATTTTAAAGAAAACTTTTTTTTTTTTTGTTATTTCAGTCTTTTTTTCGAACTTTAATGTTAGTGGTTCAAATGTCAAAAATCCCTTTATTAGGAAAATGGCAAATTTCTTTATTAATGCAAAGGTGACTTGGTTTATCGTTACTGTGACAAACGAAAACACTTTATTTGATGAATCCTTAAAGAAATAAAAAAAAAAAAATCAATCAGGAGAAAAGTTATTGCAAAAATATATGTTGATCCCTAGACACTTTTGATGTGTGTAGTAAGGTTACATAAATATTTACAGTATTGTTTTTTAATATGTGTGTGTGTTATTTGTGTACAGTTATATAATGTATGTGTTTGTATGGGTGAGTGAGTGATGTATGTTTGATGAGTGCGTAGTATTGTGAGTTTGGTACATTTAACAATATAATATGAAAAAATAATAAAATTATGTGTATATAAAAATAATTTGAACATGGACCGTGATAGTCATTTGGGAACTATGTTTTTCAAATCTTGTTCGCAGTCCACACGCAACGCTGGCGATTCTTGCGACTTTTTAATGAATATTTTACCGTACGAGGTCCAGGTGCTATGGTAATTGTTATCTTTAACAAACTGTCTGGCTAGGTACGCAAGTCTTCTCCCAAGGCTTGTTAGTGACTCGTCGACAAATACTGGCTTGGGCGGTCCTTGCAACTGGAGGTGATTGGTGTTTAACTTTTTATCCTTATTGACTTTATTGAAGTTTTTGCAGCTCTTTATAAATGCATCCTTACAGAATGTTGTAGAGAAGTTGACCAATATGTGGTTGCTTAACTCATTTTTGGTTTTTAGGCGATATATATCCTGAATATCTGAGTTTGAAATAGGATGCTGTATCACCTCTCCTACTTTCTTAATTAGTGAGCTTAAACTCGATTTATTTTCAGGATTTTGTTTAGGGATATTTTTAATCTCAACGTATGTTGCTCGTGAGTTTCGTTCAAGTTGCTCAATCTTACTCCCCAGTGTTTCAATTTTATGTTCATAGTTTTTTTTGTTTTTCTTCCATATACGTAATTTTTTCCAAAACATCATCATACCTCGCGGACAAAAAGTCAACACTTTTTTGTATTTCCATGTTCTGGTTCCTAATGGCTGCTACTGAGTCTACAAGCATTTCGAATTTTGAGTTTTGTTTAGATTCAAAAATAGCAAACATTTCCCGCATTTGATCCAGAAGAAGAGTAGTTTCAGAGGATATATTATCATCGCCTTCAAGAAGTTTTCGTTTGAATCTGCGGGTGATATTTTGTTCTGCATGGTCGGTTAATGTAGCATCTTGCGACGATTCATTTAGTTGGGGATCCGACGCATATGTAGTAATCGGCGTCTTTACTAGAATAGGCCGATTTATCGACTTCGGTGAAGTAAGATTTTGAGGCATTATTATTGTAAACACGACGAATGCTAAATATGCACAGCAACCTGGAACGTGGTGGCGTAGAAATGTGTGTGTAGAGTCAAGCAGTGTATGCGTAAGCGCCGCCGCTAGTGATGAATGAAAATTGTCTCTGGTAGGAATGGAGTGTGCCGCGAGTAGGCCATGTAAAGCCAGGCAATTCAGGTATTCATGAGAACGTATATCTAATGTTTAATATATATGTAAGTTTTATATATATGTTTATATCGCCAGTTAAAATTACCGTTTTGAATGTTTGAAGAGATGAAAGAATAATATTGAGAGCTGAAAGAAAGTTCTGTATATTATCGATAGATTGCGAGCGATAAATATAAAGTATAGCCAGTTCTGATTTTGTTTTAATAATAAGTCCAGAAGCTGATTGATTTAGGTCAGGTTCCTCACATGTGGCTGATAGTTCTGATTTTGCCACACCATCGTTTTGGTTGAGATATTTTTTGGTTTGGAATGTTGTATAGTTTTGTAGTTGTGGAATATTGTCATTACTAGAGTAAGGTAAACAGCACTCTGTTAAAATGATTAAATCACAATCAAATGAAATACGCTGCATAAAGATTTGCAGATTTAAAAAGTTGCAATTTATTGACCGAATATTCTGTGAAAGTAGTTTTAAGTATTTGTTAGAATTTTTTCTATCAGTTAGTGTCTCTTCTGGGGTGAAAGTATGGGTGACTGATAGGGATAGTTGGTCAATATTATCTAAAAGGTTTTTAACGGTATTTGTCATTTTTTTGTGATAATAATCTACAAAGACAGGGACATGGTGGTTGGTAATATGAGGATCTACAATTTATGATCTGGAGTATACATTGTTAGATTGCAAGTAGGCATACTGGGTCTATGGGTGTATAATAGAAACAGCAAAAACGAACATTGATTTTGGATGTGTATGTGGTTTAGTAAGTAATAGTTATCAGACGTTAAATTAAAAAAAAAAGAAACAAAATATAAAAATAAAGAAAAAATACATGCGTAGTCAAACAAAATTTACAAATAAACAAAAAAATAAATGCAGTAATTTAACTGTTGTTCGTTCTTCACTAAGAAGGATTGGCTATCTGTGTCCCTTTTTAGGAACACTCTTCCATTCGATGTCCAGCAGTAGTTGTATTGGTTGGACTTCGCGTAGTTTCTAGCAACATAGAACAATCTTCTGGTGTAGGTTGCGAGTTGTTCTGTGACGTATATAGGTGTTTGTGTTGTTACTGTAATGCCTAGATGGGTTGAACTCACTTTAGTGTTAGTGAATTCAATATTGTAATACTCGGAGTCTTGTTAACTTTTTTTTACGGTTATCGAACTACGTCACGAATGCAGATAAACTCTGCACAGGTATCCAGTTGCTTGGAGAAACATTGGACTTTGTTTCCTTCTCTCTTTTAGGCACATTTCTAATTTTAATAGAGGTTTTCACTATGTTACGGTCAAAAACTTCAAGTTTTTCTTAAATTACAGACATCATAAGCAGTGTTGTTTCGTTTTTTCTCCAATAAGGTTATTTTGTTCTCAAGTGACGAGAGATGGTCGGATACATAGGTAAGAGACTTTTCTAATTCGTTGTTGGTTGTTTTAATATCGATATTAATATTTTTTTATTTCCATGATATGTCCTTCCAACTTGTCAAGACGCGAGGTATGAGCACTTGTTGGGCATTACATTCATCATTTCCCTAATTTCATTTTCAAAAGCCGTAATCGGCACCACTGACCTCGCTTGATAGGTGTTTTCGTTTAGTCCTCTGGGTAATATTTTGTTGTAGGGCTTCGTATATTTACAGATAAACATTGCGAATGTTTAAAAACTATAATCAATTTTGAACATTTTATTTTTTTTATTAATAAAGACAATGCAAATCAATGCAAAACAACTTGTCAATTTAATGCATAATAATTATAACTTGTAAACTAAGTGAGCGTTACACTCCTCGAGTTTAAAGCCACATTAATCCATCTTGGAGACAACTTGAAAGTTACTTCGTTCCTTGAAAAGTGACGGGAATTTGAATTGCGGTTTACAAACAGCCTGGTATTTCACAGCTCTGAGCACAATGTTGTCACGTGGTTTTTAAATAATTAATTTATGCCGTTGTTATATTGAATTACATACGTATTTTTCTTTAAGTGGATGTAGGATCAAATCAGGTATATCTATCTAACAAAGTCAAGTATTTTTAACAGTACATCTCTACGGTGAGTTTATTGAGCTAATTTGTTAAGCGATGTCCAGAACGAATGAAAATAACAATGATGAAATGGTTTTAAACAATACTTTTGTTTATTAAAAAGTATTCATGAATATTATTGGCACAAGTTTACTATAACGTTATGCGTAGTTGCATAATATGCTTTTAGAAGCCGAGATTTGCTTTCCATTATGGTAACGGAATTCACGTGTCATACCTCACTTTATCAATTATACGGGAACGCTATTGGTCTATTGGTCAATGGTTAAAATCGTTTTAGATATATTAAAGACTAGCTGAGCCGCGCAACTTCGTATGCGTCAATTTTCCCCATATTGCAACATTTTTCATTGCTGCTCCGCTCCTATTGGTTGTAGATTGTAGAGGCTATAGCCTTCCTCACAACAAAAGAATTTTCCAATTCGGACTAGTACTTCTTGAGATTACCGCGTTCAAACAAACAAACTCTTCAGCTTTATAATATTAGTATAGATGTAGACGTTTGTTCAGGTTCTATTATATGTTATACTAGCTGAACATGGCCCCGCTTCACTGTGTTTTTTGAGCCAGGAACCCTCGCGGGCGTCACTAGAACTTACACCTACAAACTTTCATCACAGTCTGATTAATGGTTACGGAACGCATGGAGAAGAAACATACAAACTTTGATTTTCATTTATATAGATTTTCCTTAGCTTACAAAGTTAAGAACTTATACAAGAAATACATGGAATTTCTAAGTCAAATCGGAATACACAATATTTTTGTACAAAGAGCCGAGTTAATAAGATTGGCGGGGAGAAATTATTGCGTTAAATATTTAATATGTGACCTGTAATACAGGTTATTCTTAACCTACCACAGGCACCAGTCTCTCACTATTCATGTTACAATTATATCAAAGAATGTTACCTATACTGTTTAGTTTTATCATAAAAAAAGAGAAAATAAAATAAATTGTTATTATTATTAAAAAAATAAAATAAATTATTATTATTATTTATTATTATTTTTACCCGCAAAATATAAGGTGCGCAAAGGTATTTTCGTATTTTTCATACAAAGAAAAAAAAATTGTAGGTATAACTTTTTTTTTTTGATGAATTTGTATTCAGTCCACAAACTTCAAAGAGTAAACCTGCATATATCCTAGAATTTTTAGGACATATTATTAGAATTCTATGAAATGTTAAAATCCAAAATAAAAACATAAGTATCTAGTGAGTAATTGCATCGCCGTTTTTTGTTTCCGTGAGCATGAATGAATGAAATGAAATTAAAGTTGTAATTTTTTCTGACCAATTAGGTATGTACTCGTATTTTAGCAGGTTTATTATAGGTCACACAAAAGGTCACAAATTATTGTTCACTGGGATCAAATTTTTGTAATTTAATTATTAAATAAAATAATACTACCTTAGATAATAGGTCAACAGTCATCTGTAATAATATTATAAAGCTGAAGAGTTTGTTTGATATTTGAACGCGAACGCTACGCAAGAGGTCGTGGGTTCGATCCCCACCCAGGATGAAACTTTGTGTGATGAGCACGATGGTTTATTCTGTGTCTGGGTGTTATTTGTATATAATATGACGTATGCATTTAGAAATATATAAGTATGTTTATCAGTTGTCTGGTTTCCATAGTACAAGCTCTGCTTAATTAAGATCAGATAGCGTTGTGTGAGTTGTCCCTAGGTATTATTATTACAGAGTAGAATTAAAAAAATATTTTACTGTTAGTTAGCCCGTTTATCGAGGCAGGCTATAGACTATATACCATCACACTACGACCAAAAGGAGCGAAGCAGCAATGAAAAATTTTGCTAACATGGGGAAAATTAACGCACTATTAACAGAATGTATCACATACACTTATGAAAAAGTAGGTTATAAGTTTATTTTATGTAGTCTACCTTATTCGCAGTCAGTATATAATTTACAAAATAAGCGTGTACAGAGCTTGAATCTTTTGTTATATAACACTACTTACTTACATAGTAAGTATATTTTTTTTTACGAATAAATTTATTCGTAATTTTATTTTATCGAAATATAGAATGTATCTTCCCACATTCTACAAAAGACAATTTGCTAAGTCATAGTTGATCATTATCAAATTACAAAATGCATTGGGGTGTTAAAGAAAATAGAATGATAGGCGTTGATCGCCTTGTACGATATGGGTATGGAGCCGTCGGTCATATTCCAGACACTTCAAAAGCTTGGTATCAGCAGTATGTTTGTTTATCGTACTATCAACAGATACAACAACACTTCCTTTGTCGAAGACCATAAAAGATCGGGGCGGCCGCGTGCTGTTAAAACTACAAAATCTAGCTGTTAAAGCTGAATTCGTCGAAATCCCATTAGAAAGCAAAAAATCTTATCGCGAGAAAGAAAAATTCCCGCTCGGACTCTGTCGCATATTAAAAAATAAGACTTCGGGTCTTATTTTGATATACTACTACCGTGACTTTTTTCACATACAACATTAGCCAGCTGGGGGGGGGGGGGGCATTTGCACTTTATAGTTTAATATTTCACAAACAGATTCCTACTTTTTCGGCGTAAGTATTATGTATTCATAAAAAATTACATTCTTCTGACTGTAATTTTTCATATATACACATAATAAGAGTAGAACTGAACTAACAGTATCTGAGCTAAGCTGCGCACGGACGGATGGACAGACGGACAGGACAAAATTACAAGGGTTCCGTTTTGGCATTTTAAAAAGCATAGCCCTACAATTCGAGTCTATCTTGTTTAATATGAGTCATTCTGCTATCGTACTCATTAGGTTACTATTAAAGTTACTAAAACGAAATAATTGTAATATTATTATAAACCTAATAAATCTTTAATTTCTTTATTATACTTTGTAGGCTTTAAATCAACATACAACTTATAATTAATAAACAATATGTAATTAACACTATATTATATTGAATTCCAACAATCCAGTCAATCTTAAGCTCTAGCGGTCTGAGAACAGTTTTCTTAGTTCTACTACATTGCAATTTAAAACTAATATTTTCACAAGAGCCTTAGACTCGGTGGCTTTAGGTTAGTATGTATGTTTAGTAAATTTGTGTCCATTCTCTTATTCTCATTTCAATTATTTTAATGTTTAACATCCTTTGTTCTCTCGCGTCATTACCATTACAAAGCAAATGCGAGTAAAGCTGTTAAACATAAGTATGTTGTTACTGCACTATGTGTTTTCGTCTTTTGTTTTCTGTGTCTAATTTGAATGTAGCAAATTACATTTTATTATTAAATTCAACTTGTACAATATTTAATTTGCCTGTCATTATTTTAACTTAATTACTTTCTAATTTTGAATGTACCATTTGGTTGACTATATTCTCGTCTGTTGTAATAATAATTATGTAGAGTCTTAAGGTTCATTTCCGAGCATCGCGGCCTATCGCGAGCCGCTCGCGGCTTACGACAAGCGGCTGACGCTCGCGGCCGATGCGACAATATTCACAGTGCGCGCGCAGCCTACGACAGTCGTCGGCCGCGCGCGTCTGTCACTTACCTCAGCCGCTTGTCGTAAGCCGCGAGCGGCTCGCGATCGGTCGCGATGCACGGAATTGAACCTTAAGAGTAATAGGGTAAAGCCCGGATTGATGCCACAGTGGGATGGTTGCCCTAGTTTTGAATACACTATATTAAGAATGTTGATGGGGAAAGAACTTTACTATGGTTAGAAGAATCCCTCTTGCAGACCTTATTGTAATGTAAACCATCAGGGAGGCGCAAGTGTTTTGTCGGTGTGGTAAAAATCTTCTGCGGCGATACTTTAACGGGCGTCGAAATCATATTGATGAGGAATTTCTATTGAGTAGGTATTTTTTTTACTGACAGTAGTTTCACTTAATTAGGTATTTGTTTCTTAACATGCATAACAGTTTAAATTACACCGTTTACAACGATTAATTCTTAAAAGGTTTAATTAATTTCGTGAATAAAAAAGGCATGTATCCGTATCGAAAAGGATAGTCGCCCTAAGTTTGATCCTGTTTTCTCTAGAAGCCACAATAATTTTTTTGGCGAGCAAGGACAGAATTATTCTTTATTTGTTTTTCTAACCTCTTGTGACTATAACTTGTTAGCCGGCTGACCAAGAAGGATGGGTAATGTTTTTCGTGAGTATGTATAAGTTTAAGTTAGTAAGTTACCTAAACATATTTAACATAAAATTTGGAAGGCTATTTTTGATGTGTTTTTATTGTTTTAATACTTAAAAGTTATACTATTTTAGAGAGTAAATTAAAATTTCGATTAGCAATATTTCTCTTTTTCAACACTGCATTAAGCAATTATCCGCGCAGCCAATTTCATCGTTTGGCAACAATACCCCACAATAGGCATCCATCCCTTTTTTGAAAGGTCTATTAAAATAGAATTTCCATATAACTAATAATAATTATATTTACAAAAATAGGCTGATAGTAAAGATGAAAGACCAATGGTATACATATAGTATTATTCCTATAATGTTCATATTGTTAAACCCTAAATAAATCTCCAAATGGATTTCTAACTATAGGTAAAATGCCATTCTTTAAGGACGGCTGAGAAGGCCTACTACCTACTTACATCATGTATTTGTACTAACACTAATCTAAATTTTGTTTACACTGTTTCTATTACTACATCACAGAGAGAGTCTGAGTGGGAACTCAGACTCTGTTCAGATAGCAAGCATTTAACTCTCGTTTAACAACTTGTCCTGAATAAAATAGTCATAATTTAAAACGCGCGCTGAGTGCTTGATATAAGAACACAGCCTACCTAATTGTGGCAATCTATTTATCGACTTGTCCGATCCCGCGGAAGACACGCTTCTGCGTTTTTGACCAACATGTACGACAATAAATCGGTCACCAAAGTACTTTATAAATACTTTTATAATATCAACACTTACTTATATATTACAATTTACGTATGTGTATAATTTCTATTTGGGTTCAATCTTTTCTTAAAAAGAACATTTAAGGTTTTGTGTTTTCCATGCTGCTTTTTAAAGCTTCTAGTTCCTTCAATTTCTTCTTGTCTAGTGGCTTCAGTTCTTCTGTAATAAACAACACTTTGATGAGATTTATATACATTAGGAAACTTTGGTAAAACTCCATCAGTTAGCTGATTCCAATTGTTTTTATTTCTACTACCTTTAATATTTTTTTTTTATGTAAGTATAATGAACCAACTAAAGAGCTAAAAATATTTAAAAAAAAGTCTTGGTGGTTTTATTAATATAGATTGAATATTCTAATCAGTCAATATAATCAAAATTACCTGGATCAGTTTTTCTCCTCTCCTTAAAATGGGGGTTGTCCCAAGGTTGACGCTCTGAGCTGCCAAATATAATGTAAACGAGGTTGGTGCCGATAGCAATGGCAGCCGTCATTAAGAACACTATCCGCCAACGGCTTACATCTGACTGTGAAACAAGAGTGAAATAGACATGAATATACACCACTTTTGAGAGTTAAATTGGTAATCTTTAAATATATTACCTAACAAAAGGCTAAAAAAGCCATAGCCTACGAAAATCACAATCTGAAACGACTCTTAAAACATTAAAGTCTCATCAAAGCCCCATTGCAAGTTTGCAAAAAAATCTATCAGTTCTTTATTAACTGCTAACTAAAACTATGAAGATTTTCAAAGCAAAGTTGTATTTAAAATAAAATAACGTTTAACTTACCGAGTCATTTTTAAGAATAAAGCTCGTGATAACAGGAGTAAAGACGCTTCCGAGAGTCCCGGTGAAGTTTGTTAGAGAGAGCATAACGCCAGCAAATTGCGGTGACAAGTCTAAGTGATTCACCTAGAACAAACATTTTTTTACATGGTTAAATTATTTTGTCTGCATCGGTAGCGCGGTGGGAATGTGTGCGACTGCTGCGCAAGAGGTTTGATTTCCATACGTGATATCAAATTGTGTGATCGACAGATTATTGTTCAGAGTCTGGGTGTACTTTGTATCTGTAGTGTGTATATGTTTGTAAAGTCCTCCGCGACACAGAGCTTGTTTAAAAAAAATAGGTATAATTAAATTAGAAACAATCTTTTTATCGTTATACCTACCTACCGAGGGGTTGGTTTTGGACTCAAACAGGCTAAAATATAACAGGATTTACCGTCATATTGGTACATGGTGCCTTCATCTCTGGTAGGTACTAAACGTTACCCTAGATTAATTGGGTATTTTTCTTACCATAAAACCTGCTGAAGTAGCGCCATATACAGTCAGGACTACGACCAGCATCGTAATGGCTAATGCTTTGTTTTCTGGCCCAAGAAACGCCAGGGCTATTGTACCAAGACCTCCACCAAACATTCCTGAAAAAATATTGAATATTGTTTGCGTCGTTAAATAATAAAATATTAATAATTTAATTCAGACCAATGGTCCATAATGTGTTAGTATTCCGTGTTATTAAAAACTATGCTAGTAAAAGACAACTATACTATTAAATATGCAAATTATTCCAATTCCTCCATAAAGGACTTTCTAATTTATTCGCAATTACTTTCAGATACCTGTTGGAACTGTCACTCACCCTGCGCATCAGCGATGCGGTTCGCTTACGCAATATAGCTGCAAAGCCATCAACGTTGGCTTCCGCAAACATTGCTGATGCGCTACAATACCGAGGCAGTCCCATCAAGAACCTGAAAGCATTGTTATATTGCACTCTCAGTGCATTGACAGCCCGCTGCGTGTGCAAGCCTGACTGGGCATATGCCCAAAATAGTGTGACTTTCACATTAGTGGAGCACCTAGCAAACCTGCGAGCCAGCATGTTGCAGTGAATTGCCATTCCTCTATGCTCGCGTTCAATGTCAGGATCATCGGTGAGGTTTTCATTTACTATGTGTCCAAGGTATTTAAAAACTTTTATCCTAGTTAGGGGTACGCTTTTTAGTGTAATGGGTGGAACGCATGTAGGACTTAAGTTTCCCGCCTTTAAAATCAACAGTTCGCTTTTCCTGACATTGTACGCAAGCCCATGTTCATCTGCATATGATTCGCAGATATTAATCATTTTCCTTAATTTTCCAATCGATGGGCTCAGCAACACCATATCATCAGCATAGCTGATATTATTGACAATCAGTCCGTCTATCGAACAGCCTACTGGGGTGTTGCTGAGCTCATGGATTAGCCCGTTCATGTACAGATCGAACAAGGTAGGAGAGGTCAAACCTCCCTTTCTCACCCCACATTCACGTCGATACGAATCACATAATGAGCCTCCCCATCTCACATAGTTTGCCTGATGACCATACCAATATTTAAATATATTAGTAACTCTATCAGGCACGCTAGTTGTTTGTCACACAGCTTCTCATAATCAATCAGATCAAAAGCCCTGGACAGGTCCAAAAGACGGCGTACACCGGAGTCTTACGATCCGTGTAGTACTTAACGGTGTGTTTGAGTACCAATACAGCACTCTCTGTGGACAAATTTGGCCTAAAGCCAAACTGTGCATCCTCAAGTTTAATATAAGCACTGAGGTATCCATCAAGCATACCGTCCAGCACCTTGGCCACTATAGTAGCTAAAGTAATAGGTTAAAAATAGCATACATTATTTTTCTTAATAAATACCTTCCTGGTTTTCAAGTATTATGAACAAGGCCGTGAGTTAGTCAATTTACTCGTAGGTATGACCTAGATAGAAATATAAAGAAATGTGAACCTTTCAACGAAGTCTGTTAGAAACAGATGCTCTTATTTTTTAATGTTAAGAAAAGTCTACCCAATAGTTTTGTAGCTTATAAACAATTTAAATTTAATCATTCTTACCAATAGAGTTAAATAACTTTCTGGAAGCACCCACAGAGAGCACACCTCTATTGTATATATATTCACAAAGCATAGCTGATCCAATGTTGCCCACAGCCATCCCTACGTAAGGCAGAGCCGATAACGTAGCACTCTGAAAGTTTAAAATCATTATTCTCAAGATTTTTAAAGAAATAAGCTTCAAAGCTGACATTTTTTTTTACTGACTTTTACTAACTTTATCTGTATGTAACTATTTATGTAATGAAATATCGCAACGCAAAAAATCAAGAACAAATTAAGAACTGATAGCAATTCAATAATTTTATGACTTTTGTTTAAATTATCACATTAAAACGCTAATATCATCTGTAGAGCGGTAAAGGCTGGCCAGCGTTATACAATTTTAGCAAAGTTTCAGTAGCAATCAATAGTATAGTAATTATGACTTATTAAAAATCGAATAGTAATTAACTTAAGAGTTGTAAGGTTGACGGTTCTTCCTACTCCTGTCTTTAGGAGATAAACGTTCTGCTTGTATTAATCGGTAGATGGGTTAATCATTAATGACTCGATATCAACAATACTATATGTCAATAGACACGGTAAAATTGTACCAAACTGAATTTATCATACAGTTTTGTATAATTCGGCCATTAAAATAAATATATGTAAATTAAATGGTGATAATTCAACATTCGTCATTACAACTATTTCAATGTCCCTTGCTTTTTCTCATGGCAGCGAATGTGGATGTCAATTATCGAATATGGTCTGTGTATTAATCTAAAATAAAAAACTATATACTGTAAAGTTTCACAATAGTTCTGTGGTTTTTGTAAGTATATGAAAAAGTATTTATCAATATAACTATACGATAGTAATCGTTACAACCTTTCGTGTTTATAGTGTAGAATACTCACGTCTCTAAGGGATATGTGCATAGCCCTCTCTAAGTACGTAGGGAGGTCCACAAAGAACAACATGTATGTCATCGCACCTCCTACGTGAGCTGCCACAATAGCCCACAGGGCCCCGGTGCGGAGCATTTCTTTCCAAGGCGTGGGGTGATTCACCTGTCATAAAAAAAAATCACACAATCACAAATCAAAATAAACAAAAAAATATATATTTTAAATATACATATTACACCGATACGGATGCCTATTCCAAACAGGCTCATATAAATAACCTCCAGTAAAATGTCTACTTCTTTGCTTCAAATTGGAACACAAGTTATTTCTTTAACCCATTTATATAAATAATTTATTGCCGTTATTTCTATCAAATAAAGTTCCCCAAGTGGTATTGAGGGAGCCCATAAATTAACAAATTCTGTAGGTTTAGGGATCATCTAAGTAATTTCATTATTCAACTAGGGTCTCCAGATGCACCGCTAAAAACGAATTTCTTAGTTATGACTCTCCAAATACCACTTATGTAAGTTACTCGCGCTGGAATGTTGACACACTGCCAACATTCAACATTTTATGTTGGTATATTAGTGTTTTGTTTACTCTTGGACTGTAGAAGAATGAAGGTGATCATTATTTTAGTTTAAATAACAAAATAAATAAGTAAAGTTAAAAATAGATCGCAGAAGGTTATCTAATAGTTATCAGTAACATTAAAAGGTTCCTATCAAGCTTAGAGGAAATAAATACATTTGTATGTATTTATTTCCTCTAAGCTTGCTACACAAGTGGTCTTGTGTAGCAAAGATTAAAAAGAAGAAAGATTGGTCTTGTGTTAACGGTTTTTCTTTGGAACGAGAACAAAGAGTTCATTAACGACTTCGAACACGTGTATATATATATAAATATGTAGTTGTAATAATGTAGGTACTCCCGAGATTAATTATAGCCTTCCATTTACAAATAGTAGGACCAAATTTTATCTTTTCATTGTCATTTGGACAGACACGTTATATGGGTAAATGTAAACAGAATAATGTTTTATACTTTAAAATATTATTCTGTTTACCTTTACCCCCATATAACGTGTCTTAACTTTTAATTCACATTAGAATTTGCCTAACCGTTTGCGCGACTACTCTCGTGTTGATGTTTGCTAACACGAGCGTATGCAGTGTAGCTAGTGAAGACTCGTAAAACCTAATTGATTTTAGTTGGTGATCAAAAAAACACTTACCCGTGGCTCAACATTGTTTAGACCAATTTCAATATAATTCAGTTCCTCCTCACTTATCATGGAATGTTCAAAAGGTGAACTAGCAGAGAACCAGTACCACATTGCAGCTGTTAAAAACATTATTGCTGATATGACATAAAATATCATCTTCCAGCCTAAAGCTGTTTCTGCTAAGTATCCAGACAAAGGCATTGCTATAATTGTACCCATTTGTGACCCTGAAAATGAGAAAAAAAGCTAAATAAACCAATCTTATGAAAATCTTGACTGATTCATTACGCCTTTAACGCTCAACCCAAAACCTTGCAAACAGTGAAATGAAATTTTACTAAAAGGTTTTTTTTAAAGGTTACCAATGTTTATGAAAGGAATTTAGGAAACTTGAGCCCAAAGAAGATGAACAAACTGAACGTAGACGAAGCCAAGACTTGTAAGGTATATGACATTATACCTATAGTTGTATTATTAGTACACAAGAAACACCAAGGATGAACACATTTTAAATCAATTAATTTGATTCCAAAAGAAACAACAATAATAACTCATATCAATATAATTTTAATTATTATCTTACCTGAGTAAACAATACCGGTGTAAGTAGTTCTTTCATTAGCAGGTAACCATCTGCCGAGTAGTGTATGACTAGCGGGGAACAGACACGCCTGAGAGAGGCCCATTGCTACACGTACTACACATATTACCGGCCATCCTCCCTGCAATAACAATTAACAATAAACGAAAACGACTAAAATAAAACTTTGAAAACCCCACAACGAGCGTTAAAAAATCAAGTAAAATTTTAAAACACCCCGTCTAACAGGACGTAGGTAAGTAACCAAAAAAATTCGTCGAGGTCTGTCATTTACTGCTTTGAATTAAACTAAAATATTTTTGAGCATGTGACAGGGCAGCGAATGGTAGTCCCCGACGGATTTTATTCGGTTACTGCTCTACGTCCTGTTAGTCGGAGGTTTTGCAGTTTTTTTGTTACCATCGTGGGTTTATTAAAATGTTGTTTTTTCAATTCAAACTTTTTATAGAATTCGAAATAGGCCCAGCCGTTTCCGAAAAAAAATGGCAACAGACATATTTTCAAATAAATGGAAGTCCAAATTACAGTTAAATACCAAATTAATAGAAACTTACCAAACTAGCCAAAGTAGGAAAGACAGCTGTAAGACAAGCATTAACGAGTAATGCTACCAATAATATGGGTTTGCCTCCAAACCTCTTTGCTAATAATCCAGCAGGAATCTGCATCGACATGTAACCCCAGAAGAATGACGATAGGATCAACCCTTGAGTCTTTTTATCCCAATCGTATATCTAAGAAGAAAATATATATATATGAAAAATAGGACAAAGGAAAATGAAGCCCACGTGAAATAGAGTTCTTTTGAAATACGTGAAAATAGTTTGTCTAATTAAAAAGCCGTGTTTTTATTTTTAAAATCAGAATTTCTTCATGATAAATAGTACACGACAGTCGATTATATCTCTCCAGGCGATACTACGAGTATCACCTCAAAAGATGCAAATGACAAGTGACGTAAAACTAAATAAAAGTCAGACGTTATCTATCAAATCAAGTTCATGGAAATGTTACTCAAAGTATTCCATTATGATAAAATTAATAAAAACAAATAAATTGAAATCTAGTTGTGCGAGTTGTTTGTGCAGTAAGACAATGGTGTGATGTCTCAAACGCACATATCACGTGTACATACACATGGAAGTGCGGCGACAAGCAAATATTATTAAGATTTTTGCTTTTTTATTGTCCTTTATTTGATGTAGAACAAGTGACCTAAAAATCTCAAAAAATTACTCTTTCTTTAAGATATATTTAAAAAAATAATATGTAATTTTGGTCACTTACCTCAGCATTTGCATTATTTTTTCTACCTTCAGTCATAGCCAAGATCGCTACGCCTAAACTGCTGCGCGCCATCAATAAGGCTATCATACAAAAGCACATGCAGATCATTTGGACATGGCGGATACCAAAACCATGGTCTGGAAATAAAACAAATTTCACATTTAAAAAATTACATAAAAAAAAGTTATTTTGACTTACATTATTATTCTGATTGTACTCTTCTTTATAAAATACTAACGGACGCCTCGCGGCTTCACCTGCGTAGTTCCCGTTCCCGTGGGAATATAGGGATAACAACCCTGAAACGTTTTTAAAATACCTATCTAACAATACCACACACGATGAGGTAGGTGAGAAAAAAATCACATCCCCACTTTACATATAGGGGAGAAACCCTAAAAAATGTTTTTCAAGAATTTATTCTTTCACTTTGTCAGCGTAAGTAATGTAATAATAATAATAATAAGCATTTATTTGTCCTTTATATACAATTAAATTTGACATAAATAAAAGACAAAAAGGTCCTGGACTCAGCATAATTATAGTCAGCAGCACAAAACATGCCGACCGCTGATATTCTGTCCAAGTCTGGTATGTGTATACATGCAAAATTATAGCCTCCTACCACTAACAGTCTCTGAGCAAAGCTGCGGACGGACGGACGGACATGGTGAAACTTTATGGGTTCCTAATCGCGTGAATAATTTAAGGTAAAATACCTTGTTTATTGCCCGACGTTTCGACCGTATTGCAACGGCCGTGGTCACGGGAAGACACGGCCGTTGCAATACGGTCGAAACGTCGGGCAGTAAACAAGGTATTTTACCTTAAATTATTCACGCGATTTAGACCCGTTATATATATATTTTAATAATGTGTACAAATCGCGAAAGTTTATTAACATTTATAAGGGTTCCGTTTTGCCATTTTGGCTACGGAACCCTAAGAATGCCTATGTCACCCGGGGATAGTGTAGCTTCCCAACGGTGATAGAATTTTTGAATTCTGTCCAGTAGTTTTTTAAGTTTATTTGTTACATACAAAAATACAAATATTTCCTCTTTGTAATATTAAAAGTAAGTTTAAAGAAGTGTAAATAATATTATGTATTGAAGTATGTGAGTACTGCAACTAACTTGCATGTTTGATAATACGACTTACAAATATTTTTTTGACAGAATTCGTTTATATATTTACCAAGTAATTTTTTAACTGGTCCGTTTGTATCAATGTTTTGATTTTTGTTCAATAAAATTATGACTTTTGTGATTTCGTGTAGGTATGGTTTACAAACAAAAGTTTGGTAAATTGATTGTGTATTTTTTGTGTTAAATGTGACAGATGTAGACGAAAATTGATTACAACATGCAGTATGAATACTAATTGATGTTATACAAAGATCATCGCAGTCAATAATTTCTTGATTGCCATAATTACAAATTGAATATGAAGCTACTCGTAAAAGAAAATGCATTGCAACACTTACAACTGATTTTAAGACCTATATTGTAAGAATAAATGATTATGATTATTATGATTATAATGATACATATTAAATTATAGTAACTTATAGTAACAATTTAGACACATTTCTAAGGGATCGGTTGCCTACTTTTGTAAATGATGTAGAAAATAAAATACATAAAGGTTTGAAAAGCCTACACCCAAGAGAGGGTCTCTATAGATACATTGAATATCCCATCACTCACGGGGACAGTTTACCATACTTTTGAAGGATTATTTGAAAAATAATGGCGTGATACCATTATTTACTTAGGATGGAGCATGTAATCGTTTTTCTGTTTATTTAAGGATTTATTCGATTCATTGTTCTCTGAGTGTATCATGAATTTGGTAATAGAGTATTGAACTTCATACTATGTTGTGCCTCAGTGGATGATCAAAGTATGTTGTAAAAGTCCCCGTTAAGTTAGACATATTGTTAACACGTAGAGGCAATCTTAAGCCATAGGACTGATGATGATGATCATGATGATAACGACGTTTATGAAGACGGTAATCGTAAAGATGATCGATTTGTGCTGGAAAAGTAGTGGACTAAGTATATAACGTTTTTATTAGAGTTAAAATTTAAAATATTTTGTAGGTTAAATGGTAATAGTAAAGAAAAACCGAGCAAGAGCATGTTGGACCATGCTCAGTGTAGGATTCCGCAGCCTTAAATAATTGCATCAACAGAAGAGCGTTTGTTCATGGCAAAAGCGAAAATGAGAAAAGCAGTTTTTCGGCTATAACTCAATGACGGTATATCCGATCGTATCCGAAATAATTTTAGTTTAAAGTATTTATTAAGCACTACCTTTGTTGTTTTTTTTTATACTTTTTGATCACACGGTTTAAAAGTTAATAATCGATCCGAAAGTGGCATAAATTGTGTCTCATTTATGCCACTTTCGGATCGATTATTTCTAAAAATATTCACTCAATCAAAAAAAATATAAGAAACCGTAAAATGTTTTTAAAAGACCTGTCGAATGATGTACCACACGTTGACGTAAGCCAAAAAAAAAACAGCTTCTGTTACATGTATGGAGTGCCCCCCCCCCCTAAAAATCTTTATTTTTATTATTTTGCTATCAAACTAAGTAGCGGCCACTAGAAGACACCTTTTCATCAATATTCATTGAGTAGTCTCTGAGTAAAATGCCTGTGACATACGGACGGACAGACAGAGGTACTTGACGAAACCCTAAAAATGATGGTGTTATTTTTAAATATAGTATAATTTTAAAATATAATAAATTCAATAGGTGAAAAGGTGAGACAATAGTGTGAATATGCGCACTAAAATTGAGACAGCTTGTAACAATAAGAACAATCATAGTATTTGTTAGAATAATCATGGGCTATTTTTATATGGGCTATAGTTATACCCATTTATATAATACCTATGTAAAACATGAAAACATTTTTTTTGCAAGCTTCATAACTTTTAGTTGGCTTTTTAGACGATTCAAGGAAAGTTACATTCGCATACTCTCTTCAACAAAGAGGTATTGTATGTCAATCTTGCGTACATACACCAATAAAATGGAATTTTAATGAAGTCTGTCATAAAACTCAGGCTATTACAAATGAAATACACATCATGAGTACCAATTACCGTAATAATAAATTAATATGAAATAAAGAAAGTATTTACATTTTCCCTTTGTTCCCTCGGATGACTTCATAGCAAATTTTGCAATTTCTTTATATTTTTTTTCACTCATTTTTGCTGTCAGTACTTCACATCACTCCTCGGCAAGGAATGGAGCTTTGTAACTGCTACTCCCATTAATATATTAAAACATGTTTTCATCCAAAATACAAAAATAAACCATTTGTTGTTTAAAACAGAGTTCATTTTGCAAGTGCTTCCTGTTGCAACTACTCTGAATGGTAATTGTATGTAGTCTATATCAAAAAGTATACAATGCAGGTATTAGGTTTCATTTAACTTAGTGATATGTTATGGTTTTGTTTGTAATTGGCTATTGTTAAATTTCGTGGGTTTGGTTTACTACTTACAATAATTTCTTTCTTATTTGCTGTAGTGTGTAGTGTTACATAAATTATTCAGCCTGTTTAGTTCGCTGCTGGACGTAGACCTCCTAATTCACTTCATAGACGGCGTAGCCGGTTCACCACCTTCCTCGTACGAACTATAATTATTAGCTTTTGGAAGTCGGCAGTCAATATAACTTACAAAAAATAAAATTATATGTAAGTACTACGGGTCTTGGGTTAACATCAGGCGCAAGCTACACGGCGGCCGGGTACCCGGGTATACGGACAGACGCCGGAACGTGTGAAAGCTACCATATATCGCCATACACTTCGCGCCGGGTAACCAGCGCCGCATTAAAACCGGAACATGCGAAAAGAACCTTAATCACATGAATATTTATACCTTTTTTTATTGCCTGAGGTTTTGACCGTATTACAACGGCCGCGGTCACGGGTAAGCTAACCAAAATCAATCCTTAACCACCGACGTTTCAATGACCTCTAGTATGAATAAATTTTAAATGGCGTCGGTATAAATCGTGAAATCGCATTAAGCCCTATCTGCAAATTTTACAAACGTACAATTCAGGGACACAACCAACATTCATGAATCTCATAAAGCTCTGTCCTGTGCGGGAATTGAACCCATGGCTCCTTCCATCTCTTTCACAGCAGTCTCTCACACACTCCCTTTGTGCCACCAAATTAGTCAATAAGGCTACGTGCAAATGAGCCACCAACTACATTGTCGCACGTCACGTCCTTTGGTACCGTACAATGAAGGTGGTCGGTGGCCGCTATTAGTAGTTAGTGGCCGCTACAATAGTAACGAGTGACCGCCACCGGTGAAATGTCGTGGACACTGAGTCGCGCGTGTACGACACTCGCTACAAGTGTGCGGCGATTCCAAACAAAAAAAAAGTAAACAGATTGTCACCAGCTGTCGGTGGTAGTGGTCGGTGGCCTATTGGCGCGGAACCCAAGGCAAAAGAAAAACTTGTGCTATTCTTACGGCGGAGTAGTCAGGTACAACCTTATTGTATAGCGTCGTTAAGTATGTTGCTTTAAGGTACATAGTAGAGACAAAAAATACTATAGAGTACGTCTCAAAGTTAGGTATAAATGTTGATAAACTTTCGCGATTTGTACACATTATGAAAATATATATATTACGGGTCTTAATCTCGTGAATAATGTAAGGTAAAATACCTTGTTTATTGCCCGACGTTTCGACTATATTGCAACGGCCGTGGTCACGGGTAGACAGTCTACCCGTGACTACGGCCGTTGCAATAATATATATTTTCATAATGTCTCAAAGTTAATTGTATTTTATGATTTTGAAGTAAAAGTTTTCTAAACTTATCGTTATACAATAATAACATTGCAAGGATTTAAAATTGTATGACGATAGGTACCTAATCTAAAGATATTGAGTGTAAAGCGATTATTGCAATAAAATCTGACAAGGGATCAAAAGCTTTTAAATTAATCTCCACTTAATAAAATATAGGACGTTTGTTGTAACTTATCGATGCAATCATAATATTATATATATATCAGCATTGAAAAGTTAAACACAATAGCTTTTAGGTACCGTTGTGTTTATTTTCATATGGTTTTTACCATACCCATTACTTGTTTTCATCAGACCCTTCTTTACAGGCGATGTAAGTACAGCTCTCAGGAGTGGCTTTTTCTGGAATGGCTTCCCTAAGAAAGTCGTTTGTTGTTTCAAGCTATGCGGTCTAACCGGCGACTTTGGTATGTAGAGGGCTTTCGTCAGGACGGCTATTTTAGAAAATTACCAACTCAGATTAGACACGTCCCGATATAAAGCTCCATACAAAACTCTCTCAACGCACACACTCATGGATATCTAAGTGCGCGTGCGCCGCAGTACCGCATCACACACGGAGAACTAAAACCGATATTGAACGGCATTTTGAAACCAGAGACCGAGCGATTGATACGCCTAGCGGGAAGCGGAGCATCCGCTTCGCGCTAAGCGTATTTTATGGCGTGCGTAAATCATGAGTAATTTACGTAGTTACTATAATTGTTACATAAGTGGTTGTTCAAAATCAACTTTAAACTATGATTTTTGAGCAATCTAATGAATGCCATTCTTTAGATTGCTCAAAAACTCGAAGGGTACCTAAGTCGATTTTTACTTGAATAAAGTGTTGCTAAAAGCAAAAGTAGGCAGGTACAGTAACACCGACACTAATGCTGAAGAGCTGGTATCAGATTTGTAAAACAGGATCGAATTACCTTTATGAGAAATCAAACAATAACTTCCCGGTTGATATAATGTTTTCAGTTTATATACAGATTTCTATCTTAATAGAAAAATGATACATTCATTATTTCAATACGACTTTTCAGGCCATTAGGCCACTGGTGGTGGTGGTTGGTGATAGGGTTATGGTGGTGGTTGGTGGTGGTAGGGTTATGGTGGTGGTTGGCGGTGGTGGTGGTTGTTATGGTGGTGGTTGGCAGTGATGGTGATGATGATGGTTATGGTCGTGATGGCTATGGTGGTAGTGGTTTTGGTGGTGGTAACGGTGGCGGTGATAGTGGTAGTGGTGGTACTACCACCATCACCACAATCACCACCACAACCACCACCATCACCAATACCTTCCTCACCACCATCATAAATAAAATCCACAAACACTACGAATATTTTTATTTATCTGCATCGCACATAACTTTTTGCGTAGGCCAGAGTTGACAGCCCTAGCACGACTGCCAAGTGTAGGTATCAAAATTGTGATACATACATAAGTCTGACTTCTGTACTCTCTTAAAATTATGCAACTTACAGACAAATCCAAAGATTTTCATACATATACATTAAAAAAAGAAATTGCATAAATTAACTAGATAACAAGTTAATTTTAGACTTGAGATTTTATCTATTAGTTATACGGCATGACACGATAGTTTCTAAACTAAATATTGTCATTTCAGATGGAGTTTTTCCTAGGTCTATTTATATCTAATAAAACATTTTGCTATTTACAAAATAGACGTCATTTCAGTTTCCTGAAACATAATAATAAACAAATGCTAATAAAAGTGATGCGCCCTCGCGGCACTAGTTTGAGTGATTTACAAGTTCTTGAGTGGGTGGTACTTTGTATCCGTAATTAATTGTTGTAAAACTTCCCAGTAATACATGGATTACTCCTAAGTCTAGAAATTGTGTGTCAAAAACAAAACTTTTTCTCATATGCTCGAACAGCAGTCATACATCAGCTGATTGTGCAGTGAGGATGCAGTGGATGCTGACAAAATGAGTGTTTTATTTAGACCATTACCGCCTTATTCCAAAGAAAAGATCAAATCAAGGTTTAAACTTTCAAGTCCAGGATATAGTACAGTACTATTGGTCTTATTACAAAGCATAGATAGTCCGTGGACCAGCTGATACCAAAGGATCTAGCAATCAGCCACAGATTATAATCAATTTAGTTCATTCATTGTTCTTATCATTCAAATATAACGTTCCGTTTTATACCAATGTAATTTGAAAGTATAGTTTTCATTGAGAATAAAATATTTAGACGTTCTATGTAGCTAAATTATTCGCCAGCACTACGTAGTTTTCAAAATATTAACCTGACATAAAAGCCCTCGGCCTGCAATTTACGAAAAATCAAATAGATTCTGTCAGGATCGGAACGTTACAGAAGTAGTTGTCATCAGTACTAAAAATGTAAACAAATGATGATAACCTAAATTTAATTAACTCAGACATTATTAGGGATGTTATAAGCTTAATCTGAGTAATTATAGCGCCCAAACACTTAAAGGAACTTGGATGCGAGTTTTTATTACAAAGCTAGTTTAGGGCATTGGAACAGGTCTTAGCATGGAAGGATACTTACTCAATAAGATATTCCATTTTTGATATACTTACTGTTTTCTTTGTTGCACTCGTTGTTCTGAATGTATTGGGGGAAAGTATGCCTAGATTCAACATAGGTACTGAAGCTTCTGCTGAAGCACAACAAACAATTAAAACAAATTTTATAAATATATTTATTATTTAATATCAGTGAGCTTGCTATGAAATGAAATTCTCAAATAACTACATAGAATCATTATTTATTAGATACCATTTATTCTCCCTAAGAACAGAGTTCATTTTCATGAGAATCATAAATATCCCTCAGTTTACCCGGTGAAATTATATACCACAATTAACCTCATTGAGTCCATTGGACTCCTCCATACAAATCATCGATTTTACTCAAAATAAAAGAACAACTTGTATTATAAAGTAATTTAATGTGTTTAACAACATATTTACTTATTATTTTACGTATCACATTTTAATCTGTCATTTATCAATCTTATTTTTCTTGTACATACTTAATCACTAGAAAATATCTATAAAAAAATAAACGCCAACTTCTGGCTTCGAACTAAAACAAAATCCAAACAAATAAATCGTTTTTTTCTACTAAATTAACACAATAATATCTTAAACAATCTTTAACAAAAATAAAAATGGTTCATGTTCATAATAAAAAAAAAAACCTGCAACGCCTAATCTTTGTCTTTATCTATACATCGCACGCAAAGCTTTTTAGTGCAACCTAAACATACTGGCCTCAGACAACTATGACACAGATGCACAGTCTTCCTTCTTAGACGGCTAGGACATATATGGCAATATTTTCTTTGGTCTCGGGGCAATTTATTTTCAGTTTCCAGTTCCATGTTAGGTAAGGGGATCTTAGTTATTTCTGATATCATATTGCGTAGTTCTCGTGGTAGCCTAGTATTATACAGTCTAGTTTTTAGATTATTCTCATTCAATTGCTCAGCTAAACCCTTCAGGTAGTCGAGGCGTGTTTGTTTACGTATATCTAGTTGGCTCTGATGGAGAATGTAGCTATTCCATGCACTCATGTCTAGTATACGGAAGAAAACTGCCATAGGCCAACGTCGTGTACGCCGGCTGCATGAATAGACCGAACATTTCTGATCGACCGAATCTACTCCACTTTTTGTTGAATTATAGTATTCTATGATCTCAGGCTTATGATTTTCAGGGTTCACCGTACTGTCGTGATGCATTGTTGAGTACAGGATCACAGATTTGTTTTTCTTAGGCACAAAACTAACCAAGGTGCAATCTTTTGTAAATCCAAATATTGAACTATCGATAGGTCTGGACTTAGCTGGCAAAAAATCCTTAGGAATGACAGTTTTATTTTTTTTCAGCGTTCCCACTGTGGTCAGTCCTTTGCTTTTCAACTCCTCGCAAAGCTCCATAGATGAATACCAGTTGTCGGTCGTCACATTACGGTTACTGTTGTATATTGGTTTACACAGTCTCAAAACGGCTTGCGTAGGAATAGGTTTTTTCTTATCTTCTTCGGGTAAAGTAAAAGAATCAGATCCCTTACCTGTATATATGTACGTATTGTATACGTAGAACGTACTAGAGTCAGCTAAACATTGAACCTTTATGCCATACTTGGCCGGTTTACTCGGGATGTACATTTAAAATTTGCACCTTCCACGGAAAGCAAGTAACATCTCATCAACAGTGACGTTTGCCCCAGAGATATAGCACTGTTGTGAGTGTGTATTGAACAAATTCAAGAGATCAGTTATCGCACAGCCTGGATCTATATTTTTTCTGACTTCTCTATCATGAAAATCATCAAATCTCAAAGCAATGAGCAACACCAGAAAGCGTTTCTTTGACATAGAAGCTCGAAATATAGGTCTACCTGTTCCATCAGTCGCAAACAGCGACAATACGCTTTCATGGTTTGACTTGAACGCAGCACTGTATAGCAGTAGGGATAAGAAACCTTTCAATTCAATTTGGTTCGTCTCTTTGAAAGTATATTGTTCTGACGTATACTTATTTCGCAATTGTTCAAGCTTGTTGTTAGTCCATTGCTGAATAATTTCCATCATTTGACTATCAAATATAAGTTCAAACGCCTGTATTGGTGAAAGCTGGCCGTTTTCGAAAACATCTGGTCGGGTGGAAGGAATACGAACAATATTGTGTGCTTGTGTGCGTACATTTCTCGAAGGAGGAACACTTGCCCATTTGTGCCGGTTTTTTCCATAATAGTAGTTTGCAATCTCACCTTGAACTGACTCCTGTGCCTCCTCGTCACTTGTATCAAAAGAACACTCCGACTCCGAGTCATGTTCAGATAGAATGCACTGGTCTTCTTCTTCATCTGACAATATTTGATTCCGTGCAGTTTTGGATCGTCGACTAAATTGTTGTAATGGAATGTCTTCATCATCGGAATCCTCATTATCGTCCTGGAGCCAGTCGTTTATTATCGATTCACCTCCCTGTTGCATTATATTAACTGATCTCCTATTTGACGCCATATTGTTAACCTAAAATAAAATAAATTACATGAAAACACGACAAATAACAAAACAATGATTTTACAAATTTTGTTACACAAATACCCTGTTTGAGTCCAATGGACGCATGACAAGCGGCTACTTACCTTTACACGCTGCGCAAGCGAACGTCCTCCTCACCCCGCAGCCGGCGCGCTACTGAATGAAGGTACACGGGCGCGCGAAGTATAATTCGCGGTAATTAAGTTTTTAAGCTTGATTGAAACTTTGTGCGGAGTCCAATGGACCTAACGGGTAAATTAAGGGATATAATTATCTAAACTGTTAGGTAGCACTTAATAGTTATTCCATTTGACAACACAATGGATGTTAACAATTTCAATAACCTGTAACCATTCTGTCCTCCCTGTTCAAACTATGTTTGAAAGGAATATTGAGTTGATATCCCTTATTTCAATTTAGATAACTAGCTTTCCCGCACAACTTAGTCTGCATAAATCTTCCCTGTTTTTGCAACATTTCTCAATGCTGCTCCATTCATATTGGTTGTAGTGTGATATTATATAGCCTATAGCCTTCCTCAACAAATGGGCTATCTAACAGTAAAAAGTTCAAAAGAATTAGTAGTTCATGAGATTACCCCGTTCAAACAAACTTTTCAGCTTTATAATATTAGTATAGATATTTATTTTACAATAAATTTTAAATTGTATGCATTTTTTGTATAATACATAAACAGTGATCAATAATATATTTATATAATAAAATTGATAATTCTATATTTAGATCCACCTTATAGTTCACTAGTGTATTTTTAATTAGGCATTTTATGTATAAATATATAAACAGTAATCAATCAATAATTGATCAATGTTTATTTAGATCCACTATATAGTTCACTAGTAAGTTTTAGGTACATTATACATAGAATCATTATTTATTATAGGCCGACCGCTTAACTCGTATATCGCCTGCGCGGTGAGAAGGGAGCGCGGGGTGATGTTAATGATGTTAACGGGTGGGTGAGCGGGGTGCGCGGGACAGAGAACGTGAGTTCTCTGTCCCGCGCACCCCGCTCACCCACCCGTTAACATCACCCCGCGCTCCCTTCTCACCGCGCAGGCGATATACGAGTTAAGCGGTCGGCCTATAGATACCATTTATTCTCCCTAAGAACATAGTTCATTTTTATGAGAATCTTAAATATAATTATCTAAACTGTTAAGTAGTGCATAATAGTTATTACATCACAATTTCAATAACCTGCAACCAATCTGTACCTACATATCTGTTTAGTGTTTAAACTATGTTTAAAGGAACATTGTAGCAATGTATTAACTAGCTGAGCTCTATTAAACATAATATTCAGTTCTTGGTACCTACCTATAACCTAAGTTTACATCTGTTTCTAGTGAACCCATGGTTACACTTTACCAACTAAATTTTACATTGATCAATGTTTATTTAGTTCCACTATATGTATAGTTCAGTAGTAAGTTTTAGGTAAGAAATTTTGTCTTAATGATGGTTCTATTACTTTGTTTTGTGCATTTTGAGTATATTCAACATTGGTTTTTGCCGCACTACTCCAGACCACCTATCAGACATTCCAAATGTGATTTTCCAACTTCAATATAAATAATGTGACATATTATAAGTGGAATGCATCAGATTGTTTTACATAGAGCACTAGTTAATGATACTATTATCGAACAAAAATAATCTGTGTTGATCTTCAACTTTCCACACTGCGTAGGTAAACTTCACGTCGAGTCTGGTTGACCCAAACATTGCACAGACCACTTTAATTTTAGGACATCTCTGAGATCTGTATATTAAATCTTCTCTCTCAATTCCAAGCTGTGATAAATGTTTTGAAAAACAATAATAAGCATGTATTATTAAATCTTTTGTCACACATCGCATTTCACTCGATTTTTGCGTTTATTTTGTTGCCACACCATATTTAGTTAGTTAATAATTTAAAGTCACTAAACACGCATTATTCGTCATTAATAATTGAAACTAAAATACGCAAAATTGTAAATGGTCTAACTTTCAAATTGTCAAGTTTTTGACATTTTAAGGTTATTACTGTGGCGGCAAAATCCGCCACTGCGCTGCGAACGCGCTCCGCGGGCGAGCTCGGAAACGATCGGGTAGCTTCGACTTACCTCGTCGCTACCCCCGCTCCTCACTCCCCCGCGGGACACATGTTCGTTGGCCATCTAGACAACCGCCCGCTTACCGACACACAAGTTGTTACTCTGTCATTACAAGCACAACAATTCTTCACCGGTATAGTTGGTGAATGTTTAGTGGATGGGAGAAATACCTAGCTACCATAAACACATTGTTGAAACCATCATTCCAATTGGACCGCGGCAGCGAGGACGAGCCTAGATTCCTCTGCCGGAGCACAGCCGGCAGAGCGGGAGTGACAAAATTTCCCGCAATTGGTGACCCCGACGTGATCGTGCATTAGTCTTCCCAGCCAGTCCAAGGTGCATCGAAGTTCAACAAGATTTTTGCGAGGCCCCCAATATTGGACTCGCCCAAGGAGCGTATAGAATGGACTCGCCCGTGGCAACGACGCCAACCTGACATTCGCAATATTGGACTCGCCCAAGGAGCGTATAGAATGGACTCGCCCGTGGCAACGACGCCAACCTGACATTCGCAATATTGGACTCGCCCAAAGAGCATATAAAATAGACTCGCCCACGGTAACGACGCCAACCAGCCAGACATTCGCCATCTAGCGATGAGACAGCAAAAACTGAACGAGTGCGGATGCTTTCAATCGATCGAGTTGCAGATAAAATGTGATAACGTTTTGGAATGTATTACAGTCTGTTCCATTCATGACTACGACCCTACGAACCGTCAACAAAACGTCAACGTGCCATCGATTCACGGAATCGCACCTCGCAGATCTTCGTCAAGTGATAAGACTGTTATGTGTTTAACTGATAACAAAAAGTTGCGTCGTTATCTTACGTTTCATAACTTATAGATCGGACCACTTATTCTGGAGTTTAAACTTAGTTTACGTAAGTAACACTAATACTAATAACTAGTACCACTTTTTACTTCATAATTCAAAAAGTTTCGACTTTGTACAGTGTTTCGTGTTAATATTACAATTACAGCTGATCGCTTGGTTTGTTTCAAACAATATTTGTATTGTTTTCGCATGTATCTATTACCTACCGCTGTTTTCATGGGAATGTCACATTGCATTTTATTCCTTAACATATTAAACCTTGCTTGAATGGTAACATATTACATACATCTCTCTTTTTTGCTATATTGAAAATATTAAGGTACTTAATATGTATAGACTTTAAAAAAAAAAAAAAAAAAAAAAAAAAAAAACTGTTTTATAATCAAGGAAAAGTGACTTTGTTTACTGCCTATATTATTTTGTGTCTATTTGTAAAATCGGCTTTGGCTCTCGCATAACAAAAATAGAACTTAATTTTAAGTTGCTAATTAGAGTTAAGGTTATATTTAAGCATGTACTTGTTACTGATTTTTTTTCTCTAGTTGCTTGTGTGTTTGATAACAGTGCTATTTTGTAATATTGTTTTAAAATATATATATATTTATATATATATATATATATATATTCAAACAATGCACTTATTGTAATATTACTTGCCAATACTGGGTTTTGCTCGGTGAATGAACCCTTAAAAAATTAATGTGTTTTGTTTCAAATTGATTATTTATTTTTATACATTGAATGCTTGTTTGACTTTGTCGGTGTGATTGTACCTGCCTCTGCACCTCTCTAACAGCTGCCTAAACTTTTGTTTTCTTTATTAGTTGTTTTGTCCTGCCTGATCGTGTGATATAATGGCTGATAAAGATTTAGAACAGCGATTGCAACAGCTGACACAGGAGAACGCAGCTCTTCAGCAAAAATTGGCTGAACCGTCATCGAAGTCCGAAGCTCAAGCAGTGTGCAAAGTGGCTATCAAGTTGCCACCCTTCTGGCCCGACAAACCAGCAGTATGGTTCGGGCAAGTGGAAGCACAGTTCGAAATTGCAGGAGTTGTTGCTGATAACACTAAATACAACTATGTTATAGGAAGATTGGATCAAAAGCTCGCCGGGGAGGTTGAGGATATAATAACCAACCCCCCACCCATAGGCCAAAGGTATCAAACAGTGAAAGACGGGTTAATCAGGCGCCTCTCAATGTCAGAAGAACAGCGGGTACGTCAGCTCATTAGTGTAGAAGAGCTTGGGGACAGGCGACCATCGCAGTTTCTCCGTCATCTGCGCTCGCTGGCCGGTAATGCTCTTACTGATGAAAACATTTTGCGCCAGCTTTGGATGCGCCGTCTTCCTCAAAGTATTCAGGCTATTTTAGCCTCTCAAGCTGAACTGAGTTTGGATAAAATAGCTGACCTTGCCGACAAGGTCACAGAGATATCAGGCCCCAGCAACCAGGTGTACTCTTGTGGAATGCCAGCACCTGCACCATCGGTACTGGACTCATTAGTGAAGACAGTGGAAGACTTACGCAAGCAAGTTGCATCTCTTTCCAGCTCACTTCCTCGCGGTCGCTCACGCAGTAAATCTACCTCAAGACAGCGTTCTCGTGGTGCCTCACCTATAAATCCAGATATGTGTTGGTACCATAAAAGATTCAATGCCAGGGCAACTAAATGTACTAAACCTTGCAGCTGGAAACCTGCCACCACGCCGCCGGAAAACAGCAACAACAGTCAGTAGACGCGGCGACTGATTGTTCTCATCACAGCCGCCGACTTTTCGTTACAGATAAGCATTCGAAACTCCAGTATCTAGTAGATACTGGCTCGGATCTCTGTTGTTTTCCTAGACGGCTCGTAAAGAACCGTCGTACCTCTACAAGTTTTGATCTAAGCGCTGCAAATGGGAGCTCTATTAAGACCTATGGCAACATATCATTGCATCTTAACCTAGGTTTGCGCCGGGATTTCCACTGGAATTTTGTAGTTGCGGAAGTTGACACCCCGATTATCGGCTCCGATTTTTTAAGTCATTACAACTTATTACCGGACTGCCGAAGGAAGCGTCTCCTAGATGGTCACACAAGTTTATTCATCTCCGCTGCCATTGCTACATCCAGTCAAACAAGCGTCAAGGTCGTTGCTTTTAATGACTCTAGTTTTACGCACATACTTACAGAGTTCCCAGATATTACGCGCCCACCTGGTCTACCTAGAATCATCAAGCACAGCACTGTGCATTACATTAAAACTACGGACGGCCCGCCCGTGTCGTGTCGTCCCCGTCGCCTGGCACCCCAAAAACTTACTGCTGCCCAAAAAGAATTTGAAGACATGGTGCTGTGCGGTACGGCAAGATCCTCCAAAAGCGCTTGGTCGTCACCTCTGCACATGACACCAAAAAAAGACAACACTTGGCGTCCTTGCGGCGATTATCGCGCATTGAACGCCAGAACCATACCGGATAGATACCCCGTTCGGCATATCAACGATTTCGCCTGCAGCCTCGCTGGAGCCACAGTTTTCAGCACTATTGATTTAGTAAAAGCTTACCATCAGATTCCCGTATTCGAAGAGGATATCGCGAAGACCGCCATCGTTACCCCGTTTGGCCTCTTCGAGTTCCCCTTCATGACCTTCGGGTTGCGCAATGCTGGTCAAACCTTCCAGCGTTTTATGGACGAGGTCACACGGGGCCTTGATTTCTGCTTTCCTTATATCGACGATCTGCTCGTTTTTTCCGCGGACGGGGACAGCCACAGAGAGCATCTGCGTGTCCTTTTCAAACGCCTACAAGACTACGGAGTGGTGATCAATTCATCTAAGTGCATTCTTGGTGCCAGCGAGGTCGTATTCCTCGGTTATGACATCAACGCTAAAGGTACGCGTCCTCCACAGGATCGCGTTCAAAAGCTATTAGATTTTCCCCCTCCTGACACCGTGCAAGGCGTAAGGCGTTTTCTCGGTATGATAAATTACTATCGGCGTTTCATCCCTCATGCCGCCAAGTTTCAAGCGCAGCTAGTGGACGCTCTGGTCGAGACCAACAGCAAAGGTTCTAAACCTTATCCATGGACCCCCGAACTTTTGAAAGTTTTCGAAGACTGCAAGAGGAGTCTGGCAGACGCCACGCTACTTACTCATCCAGTAAATGACGCACCATTGGGACTTTTTACAGACGCCTCCAGTGCGCATATCGGCGCCAGTCTACAGCAACTGATCAATGGACAGTGGTGCCCTCTGTCATTTTTCAGCAAGAAACTAACTCCCAAACAGTCGCAGTGGCCTACCTACCATCGTGAACTACTGGCGGTGTACGAAAGTGTCCAGCATTTCCGTCACATTCTTGAGGTCCAACACGCCACTATTTTTACTGACCACAAACCATTGCTGTACGCTTTCGTACAGCGTCGTGAGAAACTGCCTCCCGCACAGCTCAATCAGTTGCACTTTATTAGCCAATTTACAACGGATATTAAATATATCAAAGGAGAAGACAACGTGGTTGCGGACGCGATGTCGCGAATTGAAGCTATCTCGTTGGAGCAAGAGTACGAGGATCTTTCCAAGGCTCAAAAGACTGACGAAGAACTAGCAGAACTACTACATAATGGTTCCAGCCTCAAGTTGGCAGAAGTAAACTTGCCTGGTACCAATATAACTTTGATTTGTGATATGTCTACAGCCAAGCCTCGTCCCTTCGTTCCTCCACAACTTCGGCGCAGGGTGTTCGACAAGCTACACAATTTGAGCCACCCGGGCATTCGAGCAACTACTCGCCTCGTGGCCGATCGCTACGTATGGCCTTCTATGAATAAAGACTGTCGAAACTGGTCTCGCACTTGTGATGCATGCCAGCGCAGCAAAGTGTCGAGACACAATTCTGCTCCTCTAGGAAACTTCAGCACACCATCTGGCCGATTTGCACATGTTCATCTGGACATTGTTGGACCGCTGCCAATCTGCAATGAATACCGTTACTGCCTAACAGCTATAGACAGGTTGACCAGGTGGCCCGAAGTTTGGCCCATGCGCACTATCACGGCAGAAGAAGTAGCCGACACCTTCACCAGAGAGTGGATACCACGTTTTGGCGTACCTTCGGTTCTCACAACAGACCGCGGCGCTCAATTTGAGTCTGATTTGTTCCGCAGACTTACGCACACTTTTGCTATCAGGCGCATTCGGACGACTGCATATCATCCCAGCGCGAACGGAATGATTGAGCGTGTCCACCGCCAGCTTAAGGCCTCATTAATGTGCCACAGTGGTGAAACATGGATTGAGGCTCTTCCATTTGTACTGTTGGGCATTCGATCCGCTTTTAAAGAAGACCTTAAGGCTACAGCAGCCGAATTAGTTTATGGTGAAACGCTACGTCTCCCTGGCGAGTTCCTAGTACCCGGATCTAATAAACCCAGGGACCCTACAGATCTTGTGGATAGACTCCGACGTCACATGGCGATTTTGCGACCCTGTCCGTCTTCGCGTCATGGCGAACGTGCGTCGTTCATCTTTAAAGATATGGCAAACGCGTCGCATGTTTTCTTGCGAGAAGATAGCGTTCGACGACCGTTACAACCTCCCTACACCGGCCCTTATGAAGTCCTAGAGCGCGCCGCTGATAAAAAAACTATACAGATCTCCATCAAAGGAAAACCGGTCACGGTCAGCATAGACCGAGTAAAACCAGCTTTCGTAGATACTTTGGAACCTCCAAGCCCACGGATAGCACTACCAGAATTTCCTGATTCAGCCGCGCCCGCAAATCTACCAACAAGAAGACCAGTGATTCAACCTTCAATTACACTACCGGATACTGCTACGCCATCTCCACCCTTGGTGCCATCAGCGCCAACTTCTCAACCGTATACCACACGATCTGGCAGGCGTGTAAAATTCAAAATTAGGGACTGACCATGACCTACCTTTCTCCGTGGGGGGGTGGTGTGGCGGCAAAATCCGCCACTGCGCTGCGAACGCGCTCCGCGGGCGAGCTCGGAAACGATCGGGTAGCTTCGACTTACCTCGTCGCTACCCCCGCTCCTCACTCCCCCGCGGGACACATGTTCGTTGGCCATCTAGACAACCGCCCGCTTACCGACACACAAGTTGTTACTCTGTCATTACAAGCACAACAATTCTTCACCGGTATAGTTGGTGAATGTTTAGTGGATGGGAGAAATACCTAGCTACCATAAACACATTGTTGAAACCATCATTCCAATTGGACCGCGGCAGCGAGGACGAGCCTAGATTCCTCTGCCGGAGCACAGCCGGCAGAGCGGGAGTGACAAAATTTCCCGCATTACCATAGTTAAACTAGGGTGATCGAAAGACTAATCTATAGACCAAAGAAGATCATCGATTAAGCGATGAACCTCGTTTTGTAATAAAGATTTTCGTAGATCCATGGTTTAAACTAGGATTTTCGTCAAACCAGGTTTAGTCCAGCTTTTGGAATAAGGCGGTTAGAGGCCGTCCGTCGTCAAAAGCTGACTTGAGTCTCCGGATCATCACGCCCCGTGCATATGTTTTAAAATGTCAAACAATAGGTAAATAATACTTTCAGGGTCAAAGATGATTTTCGACGATATATAACTGTTCATTGAAACATACTTTAATCGTTGGTTTCCTGGTTACAGGATCAAACTTTATACTTTCTGATTAAATTAATCGTTTGCAAATGTTTCACGTCGTTAAAGTTAAATGACCAACGCATTCGATGTTGTCTGATTCCATTGGTTTCACAATCACATGGATCGTATGTTATCAATAAAATCTAAAAGAATGTTGTGTTGAGAAATTAAAGGAAAATAATGCAATGAGTGTCTTTACGAATAACGAATATATTTTACTTTAATATAAATAATTTATCATAATTAAAGAGATCATAATTACAAGCACATTCACTCTTAACGTTTTTGCTCCCAACCCTGTATTTCAAAAATGATTTATTACTTTGTTTGTTACTTTACAATTGCTAGCTATGATTAACTTTAGTATCAGTTGTAATTTTCATAATGTTCTATGACACGGCTTTCTCAATTTTATTTTCGTTTAATGTATCTACTCCGTTCGGTGACTCATTCTCTGGTTTGGGCCTCTGTGGTCTTTTAGCACCACCTGCAAACAGATAAAATTTTGTTATTACATTCTGACATATAAACTTGATACCAATACATGTTTCGAAAATCTCAATAAACTATGATTTTTTTATTTAAAAAAAACGATTTGAATAATTGCACCAGCAGAAGAGCGTATGTTATGGCACTTACGCCTTTTTTTTAAAAACGCAGTTTTTCGGCAATGATGCATATTCGATCATCTTTGAAATAATTTTAATGTAAAGTTTTTGTTAGGCGCTATTTTTGATTTTTTTCAAATTTTTGATGACACGGTTCAAAAGATACGGTTTCACGGTACAATTTGGAAAAAATCGCTCCGAAAGTTGCATAAGTTGTGTCTCCCACTCACAATTTATGCAATTTTAGCGATTATTTCATATTTACTTAATAAAAAAAAATAATTAGGAACCTTAAAATGTTTTAAAAGACCTGTTGAATGATGTTCCTTAAAATCCTTAAAATAATTATTTTTATTACTGGCTGTCCCGCGCAATTTCGTCTGCATAAATTTTTCCCGTTTTTGCAACAATTCTCATTGCTGCTCCGCCCCTATTGGTCGTAGCGTGATGTTATATGTCCTATAGCCTTTTCCGATAAATGGGCTATCCAACAATGAAATAATTTTTCAATTCGGACCAGTAGTTCCTGAGATTACCGCGTTCAAACAAACAAACTCTTCAGCTTTATAATATTAGTATAGATTTAGCTATCAAACTAATAGCGGCTACTACAAGACACTTAATCACCAAATTTAATCAATATTCGTGGGTAGTCTTTAAGTAAAATGCCTGTGGCATACGGATGGACAGACAGACAGACGGACATGGCGGAATTATAAGGGTTCCGTTTTGCCATTTTGGCTACGGAACCCTAAAAATCTGTCATATTTCAGCTTAATTTGTGGTGTAATATCTGTTTTGTAACCAAAATATTTGTTTTAAATTTTCCTGATTGTTACACATATTATAATATTTTCGGGACTTAATCACGTGAAATATTAAGAAGTACAAACCATTTATTTACCCGACGTTTCGATCGAATTACACTGATCAACCCAGTCGACCCATGACCACGATCGGGGCGATTATTGTATTATAACACTTTACAGTATTAATTTAGTTTAGTGGTTATTGAACCTGACTGCTAAGCCGGAGATTTGGGACTAAATGATGTTGTTTATGTTGTCCCAAGGTATTATTATATTATTAATTTATTATTATAGGAACATTTATTTATTACTCACCACCCATAAATATTTTCTGTAACAAGGCGCAGGGCATATCAACAGTGATGCAAAGGATGAACGCGCCTATAAATGCGAAACCCAGGTCACTCATAAATCTGTAGATCTGTGGAAACAACATGAAAATAAAGTTTTAAATTATTAGCCTTCAATTACCAACGTTAACGTTCAACCCTTGCACGCAAAATTTATTTAATTTGAGAGCAACTTTTCAACTTTATACAAAGTTAAAATAAATGCCATACAGATACAATTTGAAGTGTACTTGTTTATGTCACGAGTTGCGTTCTTTGCTGAACACAAATTTCTAAGATTTTCGTAATGAGTAAAAGTGAGTAGAGTTGTTGAACAATTTATTGTTGTGTTGTTCTGCGAGTAAGTAAATCCGCGAGTTAGGGTCTGGCGATACGCAGCGACTTGGTTGCACCAACCAGTTGGTGCAGACGCCGGCGTCGTTTACGTACCGTCTTTACATATATGCTTAATTGTGCAAATCAATTTTGTACAAACTAGCCTTTTTTATAAGCCATTTGTACGGTATACTGTTTTGCCGTCTAAGTTTATTTGCACAGACAAGAATTTGCGCAAATAAGATTGAGCTTGTAGCTGTGCCCTTACAAGTACATTAATGACTGTGAGAATCTTGAGAAGGATGTCAATTAGAAATGTATTGATTGTCAAAAGGAACACAAAGTACAATTATCACACACAAGGGTTGCGACAAAACCATTAGTGATAGCCACAAGTAATAACTATTTGTAGTTCAGTACAGTAGCGTCTATTGGCTGTGTCTTGTCTAACGGATCAAACTGGTGACTGAACTTACATTAAGTGCGTCGCTGTAATAGTATGTCTTGACCCAGCTGCCGTTGGCGACCATGATGATAGGCACGTGTAAAAGATACATCGCGTACGACATCCGTGCTGGAAGCTTCCACATATCCAGGGAAAGGAACCAGTTTATTGGACCTAGCAAAATTTTTATATTGTTTTTACTAATTTTCGCGATTTTTACACTTATTAGAATATTATGGGACTCAACGTCGGGTAAATAAAAGTTTCTTATCTATAAAAATATAACGCGATTAGGTCCCCATAATATTTTAATATATAGTAAAATGTAGATTATAAAGATAAATAATAAGACAATAGAATGAGTAAATTGTTTGCAAAAAACGGAAAAAAGAATCTTATTATATTACAGCAACAACAACTAAATAGTGGGACAATGATTAACGAATCTATTCGATCCAAAATTAATTTAAATTTCATTAATAATATTGTAAAGTGTAAAATACCTCCATAGCCCTTATGACAGGCTAAGATAAGCCACCCCAATGCAACACCCCAGATAGCACGCATATACGCATTGAGGAAGTTATCGAACATCTGCGCGTTGTGGTCAGCTTGCATCACGGGATAAATGGTGAATAGGCAGAAAGCCATCATGCCAAAAGCGAGCAACCATAAAAGAATCACGTTTGTCTGCAAAATAAAAAAGGTTTGTCTGGCAGGTTCAATATTTTATAGAAAATGTATTATCCTACGCAAAATGCAACTTACCCTGTGAATTTTAAAGTCTTTTCCTTTGGACACATATAAAATGTATCCGTAGATCATACCGACGGCAAAGGGCGGTGCTCTGGAGAGTGTGTTCAAATAGTAGTATGAGATATAGTCATTGAACTCTAATAAACGGCTGTAAAAATATATTTTAATTCATCAGTCATTATATTATTAATGTACATAAGCTATTCATTTATCACAATTAATTGATTATATAAATCTATAATAGCATTACCGTTGAAGTATGAAATATTTATTTTATTTAATATAAAATACTAACTTTGGATTTCCAAGTCCAGCAGAAAAGTTGTTTATGAAACTGATAACAGAAGAACCTGTGAGGCAGATCAGCATAAAGATGGTGAGAGCACCCCAAGCAAGTGTACCGCGACCAAAGAGAAATATCAAAACAAGGGGACAAATAATATACAGTTGCATATCCACTGACAGGTACCAAGTTTGCGACAGGCACTAAAAATAAAAATAATAGAAAAGCTTGTTTAAAATATTCCAGGTAATTTCGATTGACTAGTTATATTAGACAACCACATTTCTATTTGTAAGAAAGGCAACACCGCACTAGTGAATAAGATCATTACTCACAATATCTAATGTATTGACGTAGTTCTGTATATGCAACAGAACAGTCCACCAATATTCTCTGCAGAGTTCTGTTGCGTTTTGGACATTTCTCCAGTAAGGTCCATCAGACAAATGATTGAACACTGAACATTGAAGCAGCACCACGGCGGCCAGGAGTGGGAAGATTCGAAGAAGACGATTGATGTAGAAGAAATGAAGCGTTCGAAGGAACCTCCCTAGAAAATAAAATAAATACATAAATAGCAATCTATAAGTGGTTAAAATAGAAAACAGATAAAAAAACATACTTATTATTTTTCGTACAAGTATACCAGTGAATTAAAATATAGATACATTTATACTAACCTTTTGTGATTTTTCCGATAGTTGTATATACGGCAAGAATACCGCTAAGCAAGAAAAATGTGTCGACCACGATTGGTGCAGACGTGATCCAGAAACTTGAAAACATTGACATCCACTGCAAAAAACACACTATGAAGGATTTCAGTTATAGTCTTATACTACAGAAAATATACATAAGGTTATACCCACATTTATAGTATGCCGTAAATTATGAATGAATCCAAGTAAAGTCATGCAGTATGTGTGTCCAATAACGATCCACAACATGGATATAGCTCGGATACCGTCCAAACATTGTACGGATTCAGGCGAGGACCTGAAAGTCAAGAACCGCCGCGTATTTGTATACACGGAGAAGCTGATGTGTAAAGGATTCACTTTCTTGGGATCTGAAAAAGAAACAAGACAAAATATGTAATTAATAATAATAATAATAATAATAATAATAATAATTTATTCATGAAAGTAAAGGTACAATAAACTTATATAAAGGTATAATAACAAATAGCACAGTTAAGTATTTGCCTGAACTAGGTTGAAACCTGTGTTTCAGGCTAGAAAGTAAAAAGTATTTTAATAAATACTGTCCGAAACTAAAATTATACTTAATAACTAAAAACAAGAACTGTTAAACTAGAAAACATAGATTAATAAATTAACATTTACAAAAAATAGGTAATTATAAGAGATGTTACAACAATTGGTCTTATTTATTTTAGTACAAGTAATAAGTCCTCCGTCTGTTCGTATGACATATCTTGTAATTGGGTACTTACAGCTTTTTTACAATTAAAATAATTTAGGTGGTATATATTTACAATTCGATTTAATCTATTATACAAAAAAGGGCCTATGAAATTAAAAAATCGGTTTGAGAACATATATCTTGAGGTGGAATCAGATGTGCAGACTATATCTTTTCGTCTCTTATTAGTTAAGTCAGTATTAAAAGTAAGTAGCTCGTGTTGTTTTAAAATTATATTTACTACAAAAAGCTGACGGACAGTCAATACCTTACAGCATTTATACAGGAGGAAGGTGGGAAAAAGGAAATGTCGAAAAGTAGCTACTTTTAGAACGGCTCTCTGTGCTCTTTCAAGTGGCAACATAACAGTTTTTAGTGCTCCTCCCCATGAAGTGATGCAATACTGAATGATGGACTGACACAGGGCCTTATATACTTGTATAATTAATTTCGAATCGGCAATAGAACGCAGTTTTTTAAAGACATATATTAGTTTTCGCACTCTAGTCACTAAAATTTCTATGTGTTTCTTGAATGACAGTGTGTTATCTATATTAATGCCGAGATATTTTATGTTGCTAGTGCTAAGTATAATAGGACAGTTACACGTATTTTCTAATGTGTTATTACAATAGTGTGCAAATAAATGTGGGTCATCGTCGCTGTGGTATGACTGTCGCATAGAAAAGCGGATATATTTTGTCTTATCAGCGTTTAATGTTAGCAAATTATGACTAAGCCAATTATTTATGAAATTAAAACCTTGCTGAGCGTTTTCAAATAGGTCGATCTTGGATTTGGCCGTAAATATAATAGCTGTGTCATCAGCATAGGATATTATCTTACCATGTTCGATGTTCATATTGCAAAGGTCATTTATGTAAATAAGGAATAAAGTAGGGCCTAAAATACTGCCCTGAGGAATACCAAAACCGGAACATTTTTGATCTTCACTAGTAATGTTATCTATTTTGATACATTGGTATCTTTCATTTAAATAGTCTGCCAAAAGTTTTAGTTGTTTCCCTCTTATGCCCAGAGACTCCAACTTGTTTAGCAGAATGGGAACAGAAATTGTGTCAAAAGCTTTAGCAAGGTCAAGGAAGATGCCCAGGACTTGGTTCCCTTTGCTGAGCTCTTGTGAAATATAATCAGTCAAAGTGTGAGTCGCGTCGGCTGTAGACAATTTAGCTCTAAAACCATATTGTGTAGGGGATAGAAACTGGTTGTTTTCTAGGTAATTAATTAATCTAATATTTATAATTTTTTCGAGTATTTTCGATATTGAGGGAAGTAGGGAGATCGGTCGGTAATTGGATACAAGTTCTTTATTTCCGGATTTATAGATAGGAATAACCACTGCCTTTTTTAAGCATTGAGGAAAAATCCCTCCAGAAAGGCAAAGTCGAAAAATATATGTTAGAGGAGGTACTAAAATATGTTTAAAAAGTTTAAGGATTTTATTGCTAATATTGTCCGAGCCAGTGGCGCAGCTATCCTTCAGGTCAGAAATAATTCGAGCTACCTCGTGTTCGTCAGTGTCTAGCATAACGAAAGATTTGAGACTCAAGTTGCGGACAAATTGGGGGGGTTGCGTACATCCAAGGCTATTATTTTGATTTTGAATACGCTCGGCAAGATTTTTGCCCACATTTATAAAATAGTTATTTACATGGTTAGCTGAATTTAGTGGTGATGAGTTAATATGCAGCAAACTCGAATTTGATTGATGATTTTTCGAGGAGTAAGTTATGCTTTTAACATGTCGCCAAATTTGCTTACTATTCTAATTAAAACTATAGTAAAACAGGGGTAAAAATTTAACTTCCTGAAGTATCGAAATTATACACAATTTATAATTTTAATGTGAACCAATTGTTAGCAAAACAATTAAAGCAGCGTTGTCGAACAACACTTCCGTGTCATGACAAAATACTCTATTCAGAAATCGCAAAAATTGCATTACTTCTTAATTAGGAATTTGAGTTTTTTTACTTTTCGATTAATCAGCTTGGAAATATGATATATTATAAATTCTTTTTTCAATGTTACATATACCCATCCAAATAACTGTACAAAGATAATCTTCTAAGGGCGGTCCTAGTCGATGATTCTACCATACAAACGTGCTTAAGTGATTACTCCAATTTAATTCTAAGCAAATTGATATTCAAATTTATCATTAAATAAAACCGGGTCATTCAAGACTGTGTCCACGTCTCCTCCGAAGGTACTGTCATCCAGATACCAAACATTGAATTTTGAATTTATTTGCTGAATTATCGGGTGTATGGCTAAACTAAAAATGACTGGTCCTAGCGAGTCACCTTGTTGAAAACTAACTGCCGAACTTAAGGGTGTCTAGTCGATGATTCTACCATACAAACGTGCATTTGTGATTACTCCTCTGTATGGGTTCGTAAGTCAAAGCTTAAAATTAATATCAATTCGTTTCATCATAAACTGGGTCTGTAGATATATAATTGAAAATAAATTAATATTTTAAAAGTTATAAGCCTTAAAACAATGGAATAAATAATAATGAAAATTGTTTTTCAAATTGATAACATTCTTAAATGTTTTAAACTTTGACTTACGAACCCATACAGAGGAGTAATCACAAATGCACGTTTGTATGGTAGAATCATCGACTAGACACCCTTAAGTTCGGCAGTTAGTTTTCAACAAGGTGACTCGCTAGGACCAGTCATTTTTAGTTTAGCCATACACCCGATAATTCAGCAAATAAATTCAAAATTCAATGTTTGGTATCTGGATGACAGTACCTTCGGAGGAGACGTGGACACAGTCTTGAATGACCCGGTTTTATTTAATGATAAATTTGAATATCAATTTGCTTAGAATTAAATTCTAGTAAATGCGAAATTTGCATTGCTGATAAAGTTGATAGAACTACAGTTTCTTTCTTTAAATTCAATTTTAAAATTTATAGAAAACAATTCTTTCCGCCTCCTTGGGTCCCCCGATTCTAGAAGATTCCTATGTGTCCTTCGTAGAACAGAAAATCCGAATTGTTTGTGATGTTTCGGACTACTACTCTACTCCAAATTAATACACACTCGGCCTTTACAGTTATTCGATACTGCCTTTTCGTCCCAAAATTTACCCATGCTCTCAGGTTCACCCAACTTTTTAAACATTCGGCACTTTTAGGAAAAATAGACAAAGTCATTCAAAACACCCTTTGCTAAATTTTAAATTTAACCTTGAACGACCCAGTGTGGCTACAGGCGACCTTACCTGTGCATCTGGGCGGCCTAGGCCTTCGCAATATTTTTGACGTAAGTTTACCAGAGTTTCTGTCTTCAATCCACAGCACCGAATAATTAACCAGAAATATTTTAACACCTACACTGGTTAATTCTAAAGTGCTGGGTAAGACTGAAACTCTTAACGCTTGGAAAATGGCTTGCCCTAACATTGACTTACCCGCTAACCAGGAGGGGTTACAATGGGATAGGCCGCTGTGCAGCATGGTTAGAGATAATTTAATTAGCACATCATCGAACGCTGCAGAGCGCGCTAGCCTCTTGGCTGTGAGGGAATGGGAATACGGTCTTTGGTTACAGGCACTATGTTGGACGATTCGACATTCTGAATTGCTGCGAACACGAAGCGCCTAAACGTAGGTCGTTTAGGCGCTACGTGTGTTTCTCCGCATCGATGCCGCTGTGGAGAACTGGTCACCGGCCTAGGACACCACGGCCTATCATGTAGTAAGAGCGTAGGCTGTATATCTCGGCACGCCAGTCTAAACGACATAATCCGTCAGACTTTTGTCACCGCCAACGTTCCAGTCATTCTTAAACCAAATGGCTTGGCGCGCGACGATGGCAAGAGACCGGATGGTATGATATTGTTGCCATGGAGGATGAGGAGGCCATTGGTGTGGGATGCAACTTGTGTCGATACCCTTGCGCCTCTCCATCTTCTAAGCACCTCAGACTGTGCCTGTGCTGCTGCTGCATCAGCGGAGACTCTCAATAGTCGCAAATGTGTAAATTTAATTAGAGATTATATATTTGAGCCGTTTAGGGTCGAAAAGCTGGAACCGTGGGGTCCAAGTGCCCGACTTCGAATCAGCTTATCAGTTCTTTACGTGACCAGACGGCTGATTTTTTTCTTTGCACAAAAAATAAGCATTGCCATCCATTGTGGCAATGCTGCCAGCCTTCTAGGTACGTTATCAGTCGATATTAATAGGAAGGGATATTTCGACGCGTAAACGGGTCTTGCCCTTTTTTTTAGTTATTTAGTTTTGTTATGTGTGTTATGCTAAATGTATAGTTCCTAGATTTTAAGTTTGTGTCTATCTTGTAAATAATTTGTTAGTTGTAAATAATATTTAATATTGTATTAAAAAAAGCTTGGAAATTGTACAGACAAATTGAAAAAAATAACTACATGTGTTTGTTTTTTTTTTATACCACTAATAGAAAACGTTATGACGACACACATATGACTGCCTCAGTGGCGCGGTGGGAGTGTATTCGACTGCTACGCAAGAGGCCGTGGGTTCGATTCCCACCCAGGATAAAACTTTGTGTGATGAGCATGATGGTTTATTCTGTGTCTGGGTGTAATTTATCTATAATATGTATGTATTTAGAAATATATAAGTATATTTATCAGTTGTCTGGTTACCATAGTACAAGCTCTGCTTAGTTTGGAATCAGATGACGTTGTGTGAGTTGTCCCAAGATATTATTATTATTATTTCAAGTAATACAAATGCAAATATTTGTATTTGCTTTAAATAGGGTTAATACAAACATAAAGCAGTCTTACAATAGTTAACAATCCTATTTAGCCATTATCAATAGCAGGTAAATTTGATTTCTTAAAAGTTAGGTTATTATACAAATAAGTAGATAGTGAGATATAAGTATATTTTATAAGCAACCATTACCATATTCATTATCGTTTATATTACTGTTATATCTCTTAATGCTCAAAGAGTAAGTAATAAGTGAGTAAAAATAATTTTCGATAAGCCAACAACCAAGAGCTGAATGAAACTTTTTCAGAGGAAGTAAATTTTAGTTTGAAGTGATTGGGGATTTTATTACAAATTTTAATACACATTGCATGTCAATTTTCCTGAAACCGAATACTCCTAAGTATCATGGCCAATACAAGACGGTCTGGATTCCTAATATTCTCCCTCCTAGTTGTATCTTTTGTTTGCTGCTGTTTAACCATTTTTCCTACTTCTAAAATATAAAGACAAGCAAAAGGTAGTATCTTTAAAGTTTTAAAGTATGTGCGCCAAGATATGATGGGTGCAATATTGCAAATGGACCTTATGCATCTTTTCAGGGCAATAAAAGCTTTTTGTATATCGATACCATTTCCCCAAATCAATAAACCGTACCGCAGCACAGATTCAATGTAAGCAAAATAGGCTGAACACGCAGTTTTTTTGCTTGCAACCTTCGCTAATTTGTATAGAACAAAAATAAAACCATTAATTTTTTTGCTGACTTTTTTAATATGTTCAGCCCAATTCAATTTATAATTAATAATGATGCCAAGAAATGTCACATGGTCAGTATTTATTAAGGTAAGTCTGTTATAATTTATCGAGATGTCATGGATTTTTAAATTATAAACATTCTATTTACATTCTAAATAGGCATGTCTGAGAGTACAGTCTTAAAATAAAACTCAACCTTACTTGTTTTGACATACAGTATATACTCCTGTAGTGTTTCTCAGTAATTATAAAATTAATAAAATAGTTATATGCCCATCTATGTAACCAAGTGCGAGAACTAAATTTTTCACTGTTTAGACAAGAGAACACTTTACTGAAGACACAGTATATAGTCATGACACGGCAAAACATGGTTCATACAAATCGAGAGACTTCAGATGCAGGAATAGTTAAGGAAAGTGTAATTAAAACTGAGATAACTTACCTATTTTGACAACGAAAGTCAAATACAGATCGTAACCCGTGCAAAGTATTACAAGCAATCCAATGAATGAGAATATTGCCCTAGAAAAATAATTAGTTTTTATATATGTTTTTTTTATGAAATTAGGCTTCATTTACAGCAATTATACTAATTAAATAAAATTATCTAAATAATTATTTACTATCGTAGAAATAAAAACTCAGAAAACAGAGAACAAGCGCTAAAAGATAACTAGTTAGATTTCGTTAAAGCAGTATATTATATTTAATTTGTATTTTGATATAGGTGAGGAAATTACGTTACATTCGTAGATGCGAAATCATGTGGTGCAAATAATCATTCAAATATCAATAACAACTGATTATCAATTACTGAAATACTTACATGGCAGTATAATCAGCTGGAGCAAAAGGTTTATCATTCGGTAATCGACAATAATACGGTTCGTAAGTTATATTTAGAAAGAGAAGCCTTCTTTGGAAAAAAGTTATTGTTTCTTCGACAGTGCATACTTTGGGAATGCACATGGCGACCGCTGAAGCTCCAAGAGCTGTCACCATAAATGGAAACACTCTGAAAACAAAATTTATGAATTAGTAATGTTAAACTCATAATCAAATTCTGAAAATCTCAGTGATTTACAACATAAGGCAAAGCCACACATTACAACAAAGTTAAATTATTTCAAATAATATTTTAATTAATTGTACGAAATGCTATAACTTACCTAGAGTTAACAGGGACACCAAAACCAGATATTTGTGTGTAATAATGTTGTAGTTTGTCATACTTTTCTACCAAACTTCCTTCATTTTCCTGAACCCATGGATCAGTGATATTAGGCCACCAGTCAGTATCATTGAAATTAGGAGGCCACCAATCACTACCATTTAAAATAGGGCCTAGGTCAGGTATTTGAATCAAGTTGTCCTGTTCAAGTGGTAAGAGCACCGTGCAGTATTTGCCTTGGATGTCCATGTCTTGTACTTGTGAGTTAATGCTCAGGCATTGGAAGTAGTCGCCAAAGTCATTTGTATTGCCTGTTAAAATACCGCTTGGTACTTTGGCGCTTGCGTCTAGAACTATAACGGAAAAGATAAAGCAGTTATTTTTACCTATGACGGAACGGATAAGGCATATGCGTTTGAGGAGAGAGATTGTTTGTGTGTGCATGTTGCCATTTATCTCAATAACAGTGCGTCCGATTCAGATGCGATTTTCTGTAAAGGGTGTGTAATTTGTCTGCGATAGTTCTTAGATATATTTGATGGTAACTCATGAAGTTAAAAAAAAATGGCATTAAAATATTAGTGACTAGCTTTCGCCCGCGGCTCCGCCCGCATGAATGTCGGTTATTGCGATAAAAACTATCCTATGTCCTTCCTCGGGACTCAAACTATCTCCATACAAAATTTCATCTAAATCGGTTTAGCTGTTTGAGCGTGAAAGCGTTACAGACAGACAGACAGACAGACAGACAGACAGAGTTACTTTCACATTTATAATATTAGTATGGAAGTATGGATTATAAGCAACAGTTTTAAAATGATGTTATGATGTTAATACACCAGAGTAAGCCGAAAAACTTTTGTAAGAAATCTCTAAATTAAACAAAAAGAAAAAACCACGACCCAGACTTTGTAATAAGAAAAGTATAAAATAACATTTTAGGTCCTCCGAAGATCTTAAATAAAGTTGCGCGGGTCAGTTAGTAGCGCGATGTTATTACATATATAAAGGCACGCGCCGCTGGCCGTCGGCCGATATCGCCGCAACCGCTATGTCCCTGCATTTTAAATCTGTAATATCTTCGAAAATATTCATTTAAATTACATGCTGTCTAGAACCATATTGATTTAATTACAATGTATTTAAGGTACTCAATTGAATGAGGATTAATGCTGTATTGCTTAAAATCGCTTCGTAATAAAGCTATTGTTTCTTGTAAAAAGTAAAACATAAAAAATAGTTATAGTGGGTTATCCCTAAGAAATCTTTTTTGGAAACCTTATTAAGATGTACAATACTAGTACATTATTTTGATCTCTCTCGTAGGGTTCATCTAGCATTTGCAGTGCAAGCTCAAAAAATTGTGTTAAATTACGACATCACATTAGAAACCTTTAAAATTATTAGTGTTTCTCTACTATATTATACATGTCATGTCAAAATCCGTTGCAAAGTTTTAAAGATTCAATCATACATAGGGACAGACAGACAGCGGTAAGCGATTTTATTTTGTACGATGTAGTGATTTTTTGTCCTCACTGACTAATTGACTGATGGATCAACGCACAGCCTTAACCACTGATTGTAGAAACGTGAAATTTCGAGGATATATTCCTTAATGATATTGTGATTTTTTGGAAATTCATCTCCTAAGGGGCTTAATAAGTGGTTTTAAGTTTGTTTAACACTCCGTCAATTTTAAAGTGAGATTCGTGAAATATCGTATTGGTTTTTTTTTTTGTTTTAAATAATGAAACATGGTATTCAGCATTTTTGGAAAATCAACCCCTAAGGAGGTAAAATAGGAGTGGCAAGTTTGTATGAAACTACGTCAGTTTTAAACTTAGATCTGTGAAATTTCATAGTTAGCTTTTTGGTTAAAAATTAAAAAAAACCAAGTGCTTCAGCATTTTTGATTATAACAGGAAAAAAAGCCACGAGCAGTAGCTAGCAATTTTTATTAATAAAACATGAAGAAGCACAAAACTTGAGAACGGCTGAATCAATTCGTCCATTTTTGGTTGAAGTCCGAGGATTATTTCCATGTTTCAAACTCATACTTATAGGGGGCAAAGCCACGGGGAGAAGCTAACAATAACATTAGATTTATGCATTTTACTAACACTTTGGATCTCTGTTAACTGCCAATAAACAAATTGAAATTGAATTGAATTAATCCAAAAATATATTATAAAAATAAAACTGTTTGTCTATTAGGTTTTCACGTTTAGGTATGGAGATAGCTCAAGTCTCGAGAAAGGACATGCGTCAGCTTTTATCGCGACAACAAACCGTCACATGGGCGGAGCCGCGGGCGTAAGCTAGTAATTCATATTTATTGTAACATATACATAGAATTCGGTCGTAGCTTTGTCAGCAATTTACTTGCACCGCTCGGAATGGCATCCAGTGCTCACTGTTATACTGATCAATACCACCTATAGATGAGCTATTCAGTTGATTCAGTAACCGTTACTGTGTATTTTTATTTTTACAAAGAGATTGAATTAACAGGTTCACTGCCACCTATTTTTTGGTATACATAATTGAAACGAACCTGTTAAAGGATGGAAAACAAGAATCATAACCCTCGAAACATCTGTTACTAGCTACTTTATTAGTACTTCCTAAAATATAATAGTTACGAATACCTTAAATTAACCTACACGTGGTTTAACATAAATCAATCGCCTTATCAGAACGATATACAACGCAGTCCTTACAAACGCCTATAGATAATTTTATGGTCATAAATTCATATAAGCTCGAATTATTGATATACGATTATCTAGTAAATCCAGGATTAAGATAAAAGTAAGTAAATACGACATTATTTTTGCACTTCTGGAATACACACACAATCATACACTTTTAATGGTTTTTTTGTACATTTGGTAGGTTTGAGAATTGGTCGTAAAGTACTTTTTTATTTTTAAATTGTGATGATAGTTTTTGTATAAATTGTAAAAACTGGGAAAATTGACGCAGATACCGTTGTGAGGTTTAGCTCTCTTTTAGGAGATAATAGCATATTTCTTTTATTTATTTATTTTAAACTTAATGTACTAATACACTTAATACTAAAAGCATTCTCTATCAGTCTACCTTTGAGTGATGTAGCTATTTAAAATGTAGGTGCAGAATATTGACAGATGATTAACTTAACAATAATACATAACAAGGATACTGGTTCATAAAATAAATACCAAATCGAGTAAAATATACACAAATACATACTAATATAAACATACATATTTGCTTGTTTAATTGACCGAATACGCAAATGTTAGTCAGATTTGGGACGATCACTCTCGTGCTGTCACAACCGCAGCAGTTAAATACAATAGTGCACCTGAAGCAGTAACATGAACACTTTTGAGCATGACTTAAGATTATATTTGGGGTTGAATAATTTAGATCTTCAAACTTTGGCAAATAGAATTTCAACTTTATTTGAAAATGCTCTGCATACAATATGACCTACTTTTAATAATTTTTCACGGATCAAATTGCGGCTAAAACTAGTAGAACGTAGCGGTCCTACGATTCATTCCATAGATAAGTTACCATTTTTGTTTAAGTGCCTACCAATAAATGTACAACCCTAATTTAGTTGAAAATGACTCTCGGCAAACATTGTCTAGGTCTGTAGGTACAACAAGATGGGCATTACCATATTTTTATCGTACGAAAACAAATTATTTTACACTAACTCAGTACAGTAACTTTGAGTACAATTAAATGTACATAAATTGAGTGCACAAACTAGTCACTTGTCCCAAGATATTATTATTATTACTTTTTTGACGTGATGACGACTAATTTGTTAAAAGGCTATGGTGGTGATGGTGATGACAATGATGTTGACCGGTTACGATTACATTTTGTATCTTTTATCGTTCAAAAGAACAGAACTACACGAGCGTATACCCAAGATTAGCTGACACTTAATTTGCGCAATACTATAGTATACAGAGTATCAGGATAGTTTGAACTTGTTTATACAAAACAGTACGACGCAAATTCATAAAAAAAGTGTATCCAGCTTAAGAACCAATTTTGACTTAACAAACTCAACCGTTTTACAGACTGTTGTTCCCGCTATTTGCCGCAGTTTTGCAAAGGTGAACATCGGTAACAAAACTTTAATTAATGCACAACAACTAAAGAGCTAGTACTTACATTGTAAACCTAAGCGACTTATAGACAAATATTTCAACTGCTGAGAACACTGCTCTGTATCCAACACATCTTCATACAATTGTTCATCAAATGCACCACGTTGCGAATTCACCAAAAATACTTTACATAAAAGTACAGCAAATATTAAATATTTGCTTCCACCCATTGCGACTACTCTACAGAAAACCTCAACATAAAATATTTGGTTGCATACCTCATACATAAATAATATATCTCACAGCAATATATTAGGATAACTGATTTCATAGCTGCGGATAAAGATAATCCTGCTAATTTATCTTTAAATTTTTGCATTGATAAAACGTAAACCACCAAATATCCATGCTTAATACTTTGTATGACTTGACTTAATATTATATTTTAAAAACTTTTAAATTTTTAAGCAGTTAGTTACGTTACTACAGTAATTGATTTCCAAGACCATCACAAGTTACATACAAAAATACAAATCTTTCTTTTTACAATATTATTAGTGTAGATGTACTTTTAACAAGATTCATACCATAATAGGTATATTAAATTTCAATGGTTTAAGACTAAAAAACTACCATATTGTCTTGTAATTCTGCGACTTTATTCGTATTATTATCATTCATTAAATCAATAATTAATCCATTTGAAACCATAGAAAATCTTATCAGAAATATATTTATAAAGGGTTTTAAAGTTTTAGCGTTTGACCTAAATTGAATCAAAGTGGAACAAACCCTTACTATAAAGAAGAACTGATAAATCAGAGAAAGTTGACGGGGATGACAAGTTGTAGAATGGTTGACGATTTTGGACGTATTTATATCTAGCAGTAAGCTGTAATAGGTTGTATCTAATGGGATTTGATAGATAAGAAAAACTTTTGGAAGTTGCAGACTATGTTGTGAGTTTTCGCTTAGGTATATTGATGACGTTAAAATAAAACAATGTTGTTGTACAATTAATAATTTATCTAATGTAAAATAAAGATAACTATATCTAATTCAAACTTATCATTACTTCAAACTTTCTAAATCAATGTAATTCTATAACTTTTCAATCATTTTGAAATGATGAAGATCAAAATAAAATTATGAGCTATTGATATTCAAATTTGATATTCTCCTTAATAAAGCTTCTATAATTTTTGTTTGTGTATTCTATAATTTTAATTTATCTTCTACTACAATATTGGGCGCGCTTGGAGTTTCAGCTGCAGGTGTTCGCGGTTTTCTAGTACCACCTGCAAAAAATAATTCTGATTTATATGTTTGTATATTTAATAGTGATATTTTGTTTCACGTTTTGAAATAATCAAATAGTCTTCTGCAGATTTAACTAGAATAAATGCGGACAAATTTCTGAGGTGATTACTAAATGAGTCTTTACGTATGCAATAAACAATATTAACATCCAATATAAAAAAATGCATGACGAAAAAGAGGGTTCAGTTTCATAATATAGAAGTTTTGATTCCTTACCCGTCATTAGTAGCTTTTGTAATGTTGAACAAGGAGCATCGATGGCGATGCAGAGAATAAATGCTGCTATGAATGCTAGAGACACATCAGACATGAACCTGTAGATCTGTGGGCACAAATTAAAGAATTAGTTAAGTAACATCGCTAGAGTTCTTACAAATCATCTGTTTTGACAACTTCTAAGTTTGACAAAATATTTTTCAGAAAACTAATGACGCAGTTTTAATTTTAACCAAAATTAATCCCATAACTCTACAAGCATACAACGTTATTGTATACAATTTAGAATGAAATATTTACACTTTTAGATAAAAGGGGGAAAACATATTATGTGTTTACCGAATTTTTAATATGAAGAGTTACATGAAAAATTATTCCCAGAGCTATTAAATACACCATTCCGTCTTTTGAATTTGCTGAAGCATTTTTAACTGTGTATGTGTGTGATATCTATAAAGTATAAGACTGTCTCTGTGGCGCGGTGGGAGTGTATCCGACTGCTACACAAGAGGTCGTGGGTTCGATCCCCACCCAGGATAAAACTTTGTGTGATGAGCACGATGGTTTATTCTGTGTCTGGGTGTTATTTATCTATAATATGTATGTATTTAGAAATATATAAGTATGTTTATCAGTTGTCTGGTTTCCATAGTACAAGCTCTGCTTGGTTTGGAATCAGATAGCGTTGTGTGACTTGTCCCAAGATATTATTATATTATTATTATTATTATATAGCAGCTGATTTGGAAGTTTGAAACTCGTAAAACTACTGCGCGGTACAAATCCTAATGATTCCAAGAGTAATTTGTAAACGTGGTTGAAAACAAATTGATTTTTAAATGCAGTATTTATTTTAGAATCTTAAGATAAGTCAATTTTGTAAAAAAAAGAGCAAGTATTGTGTTATTATAACTTACATTATTTCCGTCGCTGTAATAGTAAGTTTTAACCCAGCTGCCGTTGGCTATCATTATAATAGGCACGTGAATAAGATACATCGCATATGACATGCGTGCCGGCAGCTTCCACATGTCCAAGGAGAGGAACCAGTTTATGGGACCTTATGAAAAAACAAAAAAAATATTAAGTAGATAAAAAAAAGAAAAGCAAATAATTGTGTTGAATAAATTATAATCATCGATGATGAGGGATGTGAGAACTATTAAAATTCTGAAGTACCTATGCATGAAAAGGATTCAAAATAAATTCAGGGTTTTTCTTAATACTGTACAAAACATATAAGATAATATTTAAAATAGTAAAATTTGATATGCTTATTACCTCCATAGCCCTTATGGCATGCAAAAATAAGCCATCCTAATGCGATTCCCCAGATAGCGCGCATATAAGCATTGAGGAAGTTGTCAAACATCTGAGCATCGTGGTCAGCTTGCATCACTGGATTCATGGTAAAGAGGCAGAACGCCATCATGGCAAAGGAGAGCAACCATAAAAGTATCACGTTAATCTGAAAAATTATATAGGTACCAGTGAATTCTTTAGAAGATTTGTAGGATCTTTATCAAGTAATTGGCCAAAGGAATTTGTAATACGTTTGATACATATAAGTTTTAATTTTTCAGTAACATATCGAAATATGATGTGTAGTATACGTATACACTACAGTACACATTATCTACTGCAGTGGCCTAATTTTAAATTTTCTTCTGAATATAAAAAGTGTCATATTTACCTTTGAAATGTAAATTTTCCTATCTTTGTACTGGTATAAAATGTAACCGTAAATCATACCGACAGCAAAAGGTGGTGCTCTGGAGAGTGTGTTCATGTAATAGTGCTCTATGTAGTCATTGAACTCATCTAAGCGGCTGTAAAATAAATTTTGAACTGTACAATCATCGATAAACTGACAATGAAGTTACTGGCATATATTTTTTAAAAGAATTAGTAGATCAGATACTAACTTTGGGTTTCCAAGTGCAGCAGAGTAATTGTTCAAGAAACTGTAGAGAGAAGATCCTAAGAGGCAAAGTAGCGTAAAGACAGTGAGAGCACCCCACGCGAGCTTATCTCGACCGAAGAGGAAGATTAGCACGAGGGGACACACGATGTACAGTTGCATATCTACGGATAGGTACCAACTTTGGGACAGGCACTAGAAATAAATACAATGGAAAATTTGGATTAACCTATATACCTACATTATCATACATGTTATTTTTATATTTTACATAAATATTTTTACATGTTTCGAATTTCACATACTTTTGTCTTGAAAACATATGTAAGAAATTAACATTGAATAAGTATGATCGATAATGACCATGGAAATAAATAATGAAACTCACAATTGTCAATGAATTCACATAATTTTGTATGTGCAGCAGCGCCGACCACCAGTTGTCCCTGCAGTTTTCTGTAGCGTGAGCTACATTTTCCCAGTAAGGTCCGTCAGACAAATGCATGAACACCGAAGTTTGAAGCAAAACCACGGTGGCCAATAGTGGGAATATTCGAAGAATACGGTTGAGGTAGAATAAATGAATAGTTCGAATAAATCGAGCTAAAATAAAAATAATAATTAGGAAATTTACAAATTGAACACATTGAAATTTAAAGACAACAGCTACATACGGACCCGTCGATAAACATATAGACCGACACACTTAAATAAGTAGTTATATAATAATAAAGTAGTTATATATTTATAATAATTATTATTATTATTATTTTGTATGTATTTGTTTTATAGACGTATATATTTGTTTCCTTTTTTGTAATATGTATAAGAATAAGCACCCTGTTCTCCACACCACCCAAAGGTTGGTTGGTAGAGAATGCATATGGCATTAAGTCCGCCCTTTGCAATGTATTTGCAGGAAGTTTTTAAATAAATAAATAAATGTGTCATTATATACACTAGAAGACAAAGTAATATTTTGTTAACAAGTTTATGTCTAGAACTAAATAGATTGACGAAATGGTCGGTCAGTCTTGAGACAAGTAAGTCACTTGGCTGTCAATTTAAAATTGTACCTTTTGAGAAACGTCAAAAAAGAAATACAAACCTTTGCTTATTTTCCCAATAACAGCGTACACAGCGAGGACACCACTCAGCAAGAAAAATGAGTCGACCACTATTGGTGCCGATACAATCCATATACTTGATACAAAAGCCAGCGACTAAAAGCAAATTCAATAGTTAAATTAAAATAACAAAGAATTAGACAAAGCATACACAATAACAAACACAAATAGCTATTTTAAAATAATACTCACGTTTATAGTATAGTTCAAATTATGAACAAATCCTAGCAGACTCATACAATATGTGTGTCCAACAACGACCCATAACATAGATAAAGCACGAATGCCATCTACACACTGCAAGGATTCTGGAGTAGATTTGAATACTAAGAACCGTCGTGTGTTTGTGTATACCGAGAAGGAAGTACATAAAGGATTTGATTTCTTGGGATCTGCGTGTAAACAAAATTATTTCTTATAAGATAAACGACTTTTTAAACTATTTCAGTCTAAGAATAACAAAAAAGAAACAATTCAAAAACTAATTTAATCTGACACTACAAATAAAATTCAATAAACTTACCTAGTTTTAATACGAAATGTTGGTAAAGATCATAACTCGTGCTGACTATCAAAAGCAATCCAATGATTGAGAATATAACACTAAAAACAAGTTAAAAAGTGGGTAAATAGTATACTAGCAATATAATTAATATTTAGAATATTACTTAGATCAACTACAGAAGACTTTAAAATAAAACTTGATAAAAACCGATGATAAATTTGTGCACAGTGAGAGTTGTGCAAAAGATAATACCTACTATAATAGGTATATCTAATATGACTGAATCTTAATTTTGTGATGTTTATTATTTTATTACTCACAATGCAGTATAATCAGCAGCTGCAAAAGGTTTATCATTAGGCAATCGGCAATATTCCGTCCCATAAGTCAGGTTTAGGACTGGAAGTCTTCTTTGCAAAAAAGTCACAGTTTCATCGACAGTACACACTTTAGGAATGCACATAGCGAGAGCCATTGCTCCCCCAGCAGTAATCATGAGGGGAAATATTCTGAAAGTCCGAAGTCACACAATAAAATAAATAAGGTTTTTTTTGACAATAATATTTTTGACAGTAATAAACATTACTATTTTATTTGCAAATGTTAGCATTTTTTTGTAGGCTTAGTAGTAACTTGTACAGGAATTAAAAAAAAAACTTTATTCATTTTTATCATTAAACTGTTGTTATGTGCGTTTATAGCGTTATTAAAAGGAATAGAATGTTGTATTATGTATAATATTAAACATATATTATATTCTTACTTACCTAGATTGAATAGGAAGTCCTAAACCTGTCATTTGATGAACATAATATTTCAACCCTGTATATAGATCCATAGTTGGCAAAGTATCATTATCAACCGGTGGAGGCCAATCAATCACAGGCCAATCGGCCGGAGGCCACTCAATCGGCCAATCTATAGGAGGGAACTCAATCGGCCACTCACTCGGCCAATCAATCGGTGGCCATCTTACAAATTGCTGTTCCAGCGGAACAGACACCAGGCAGTATTTTCCCTGTATGTTCATTTGATTGACTTGGTTGTTTATGCTTAGGCATTGGAAGTAGTCACCCAAGTCGTTCAGGTTGCCTGTTAAAATGCCACTCGGTGGTTTGGCGCTGGCATCAAGAACTAAAACGAAAACCAATTTCAAATGATATGATAGGCATTTCTTGGTAATTAATTTATTAATGCAATAATTGCATTTATGAACGCTAGAAAAGTTTAAAGTCAGGAATCGAACCTAAGACTTTCGTATGCCAAACTGGAGCCGGAATCGAACCATCTAACCGGGACTATGTTACTAAACCTCTCTAATTCTTCTATCCTACCTACACACGCGAGTCAAGCTCTCGCTTGCGCCATCTAGCCGATAATTTGAGAACTATTATGGCCTTTGTTATTGCTTCGTTACGAGAGCATTTTTAACAAATTATGATGTCGCAGGCCGAATATTGAATCTTTCTTTATTTTTATACTTGCTGTTGCCCATGACTTCCTATGAGTGGAAATTTTTCGAAATCCGTACATTTTTTCGGGATAGACTATATATGCTAGTCCAGACTTTACTCTATGCCTTTGCCAAATTTCATCCAGAGTCGTTCAGACGTTCTGGCGTGACTGAGTAACAAATTTAATTTAAAAAAAGATTTGATTTAAAATAAGAACTTATTATTCCAATAACGTTAAATGTTTTGTAACAACTTGTAGAACCTATTTCCTTTTTGAACGTTTACAAATACTGGATGTATAAACCAGTGTAATGGTTCCAATTTAGAACCCTGAGGAACATTGAAAACAAAATGTGTTAGTCATCAAAATAAATATCTAATTAATTTAGGTACATTGAGTTAAAATTGTGAGATAAGTAGCAAATACAGCGATATAGTTATTCTAGTAACAGGAACAGCGTCAAATGCTTTAGTTTAGCGTAAGTAAACATCCAATAATTTACACTCTGCAGTTTTATTACCGCTGTCGCTATTTTTGTAAACAATTTCGTTATAAATAAACATGTAAGAACTGAGTGCACGAGAAGTAGCATATTATCAACAGGCACTCATAATTTTTTTCGAGTTTCCTTAATTGTGTCGTATAATAAATATTGCTTTGACTAAGTATTTGTATTTTGATAACATGTTATTTAAAACGTTATTTCTTTTAGCGTTTTTGCATTTAAGCCTTATTAAAACTATACAATAGGTAAAAGTGATGTTTTGTTAATACAATGATGGCATATTAGAAAAACACAAAAAAAAAAAAGTTGGTTCGATGCCGGACCCGGTTTAGCATACGGAAATCTCGGGTTCGATTACTGGGTCTGGACTTAAAATTTTTCTATCTTATAATAATGCACATATTGTACTAATATAGTAATTGGCAAGAAATGCCAATAAAAATATTGTTAATGGCATTTCTTGCCAATTAATTTAGGTGATGTTTTAGTTTAATATATCCATAACAAATACCGTTGTATATAAATTCTTTAGGGCCTTTATAACGACCCAAGAGACTGTTCGTTATTCTTTTAAAATAAAATTTCAATTTAGGGTGGGCGTCTATTAGGTCTACTGCTGTAAATACATAGTAAAACAGTCACTTACATTGTAGTCCTAACCGACTTATAGACAAGTAATTCAACTGTCGAGAACACTGCGCTGAATCCAACACATCTTCATACAACTGTTCATCAAATATATGGCGATGAGAATTCACCAAAAATATTTCACTTAAAAGGAAAACAAATAAAATATATCTTCCTCCACTCATGGTGAAAACTATACTAAACTATACCATATGGTACACCAGGTAGTATATATTAGGATAACTAGCTAAAATAACAGAACGATGGATAAGGATAATCCTGCTAAATTATCTATTAATTTTGACACTGATAAAACATAAACCTGCAAATATCTCTACTAGTAATTTGTACTTCACATGACGTATCAATGTATGTTAGATTGGATACAATTTTTACAATTTTAAATCAATAACTTTTGTTTCGTTAATAAATAATTTGACACATACAATGATGATGTTTTCAAAATGGTAAAACAAATACTTATTTCAATTGGAACTAGAAATGGGCAAAAAGGTACCTATTCAATTTAGCTACATATCGAGTAGTAGCAGTATCTTACCTTAGTAACGCGTGTGATTTTTTTATTTCCATATCAATATATTTAACTGATATACATTTATTAGATCATAACAAATTTAATAATACCATAGTAAACCGATAATGGTTATAACAATAAAATAACAATTTATATTAATAAACAGTAGGTGAAACAGTAAATTATTAAAGTACGGGGAAATTCGCGATCATCTCGTGCTAAGGTGCGCAAATCCTGCATTTGTGATGGTAAATCCGCAAAATCTTGGCGAGACGGTCGCAAGGAAAAATATGTGCGAAAGAGGTTGTTTCATTCTTGTGTAATGTATATTACGAAACGCAATAGAAAAAGAAACTAATTACACAAAATTATATTTTATTAATAGACTTCAAAAAGGAAGAGGTTCTATGTTCGTTATGTATGTTATATACATATCGAACATAGAACCTCCTCCTTTTTGTTTGAATGTTTTTTATATATGTCCACCGATTACGCGTAGACGTCTGGGCCGATTTAAAAACAATATTTTTATGTTTGAAAAGTCTACTTCCGTGTTGGTTCCATTGTCATCAAATCAGGATCTAATGATGGAATCCAGGAGAAAGGATTCGAGGGAACTCTTCAAATGTTAAAGGCTCACCTATAATGATTTAGGTATATTTCATAGTATTTACTCTCAAAAAACACCTATTGGTGAAGTGGATGTGATGATAAATCCCATAGATGACCAGCACAACTATTAAACTTTTCACAACTTGTTATTCGATTACTTCAATAGTATTACGAAGCACTTTATGCTCGTCATACTACTATTACAGTATATAATAGAGCTGATGGTAAAGTATCATGCGAACTCCTTAACAGTTAACGACCCAGCGTCGGGAAAAGAATATTTTGTTAAAAAAATGAACTGACGACATCATGCTATTGTACTTAGATAAATGACAACCAACCCACTAAAAAGTGAGAAATAAACATTAAACCGACCGAATAACCGAATTTACAAAAAAAAAAACATTAAACCGACTTCGAAATAAGGCAAAAACAAAAAATAATTTAAGTACAATAACAAAAATAGACTAACATTTTGAAGTTAGCGCCTGAAACATTAACACTGCATTTCCTGGCACCAACTTTAAAATGTTTAACTATTTTTATTATTATATCTATATTATTTTATGCGTTTTAGTTACTTTGTCTTTATTTTCAAAGTCGGTGTAATATTTTATATGAAAAAAGTTTTTTTTTGTGTAACTAAATTTCAATTCTAGGATTAAGCTCTTAACTGGATGGATATCAGTTTTCACATGGCAAATTTTATCTAGGATACAGTCTATGTCAGATATTTCAGATTGGAATGTGATGCCATTATTATTTAAATGATTAAACAAGACATTCAAACAGCTTTGAGACAATCCAAATACGGTGCAAGTTCAACATTCGTTTAATTGGTTATCTTTATGTCGTTTTAGCTACCAAAGAACTGACGAAAGCAACTCACAGCATTCATTCATAGCCAGCTAGTAAATCCTTTAATCCGTAAAATTGATGAAACTTTATTGTTAGGCACCTAACCTATAGATAAAAATATATTTTATTATTACAATAAAAAGAGTCGTGACAAATGCGTCATAAAATGTTAAAAATAATATTAGCATCACATCTTTTTCACGAGGAAGTAGTAAACTAATTGCAAAAACATGTGACAGACGTCGAATTATTATCTTGAATCAATATTTATCTAAATGTTATCGATTATTAATGTATTAGTTATAGCTCTGTACCCGAAAAATAAGTTTATCATTCTGAAAACCTTATAATTACTAGAAACTTTATAAAGGTTTAAGAATGAGAAAAGAGAAGTAAGAAGTTCTAAGCCCTAAATTCTTATTAGCAAGTTTAACTTTGCAATAATATAAATTTACTTAGAGGCATCTCAAATTTGTTAACAAAAAATGTTGTTGTTATAATTATTTATTTAAAGTAAGTAACCGTTTATTAAAGCATTATCTTCACCGCGTCTGACACCTGCAGCGATATTCATAAGAAAATGAGCTTAGCTTAAATAATTATCCTTTAAAGTTTAAATCTGCGATAACTTTGTTCAAAAATTGCTTGTGATTCTTATGTGCTTGATAGGAAAATCGCGCCAAAATCCGATCTTTTAAAAAAAATTACCAGCGGAACTATTCAATAATAAATATCGCGGGTTACGATCTGAGTACCGTGTTGGATACCTGATTCTTCGCCTCCATCAAATCGTGTAATGGAACTTATAGTCTAGTATCAGGTGAATTCCTCAAAAATCAACGGCCTTGTATCGCAAAAAGCAGTTTTATAAAAATAAATAAGCAGTTTAGATTTAGCTAATACACAAGTGAGAAATTGGTGCCTAAAACATAAAACTACATTTCCTGGCACCAACTGCAAAATGTTTAATTATTTTTATTTGTTGTACCTATATTATTTTTTGATTATTAGTTACCTTATATTTATTTTGGAAATCGGTTTTTATTTTATTGTAAAGAAGTTTTTATATTTGGCAACGATTGTTAAATGAATTGTATCACTGTTGGCATAATAATATAATGAGCAGGTAAATTGCAACTAACTGCTTATGATATAGTAAGAATATAAGAACTATAACAAAATGTTTTCCTTAGCAATTTCAAAACATGATGAACGTGCTATGTAAAATAAAAACGAATACATCATTGTCTAATCCATTCGTAGCTTATAGAAAAAGATTATACTAATCATTCATTAATCTATTGAAAACTCCAGTAAGTATATCCGGGATATTAACGACTTGTTAGATATGTTTGTGTGCAAAATAAAACGGTCAAAGCCTATTGGACTTTGCTTGCTGTAAGTGGATTGTTATGAATGAACCATAAGCATGTTGGTATAACGAGTTCAATTCTCAAAAAATAATGTACAATCAGCTACATAAGTCGTTTAACATTTGCGAATATTCAAATCGACTCAGCACAAAGTCAGCAAATATTAAATGTGCTTTTTTTTGTTTTGTGTGACTTGTTTGTCTCATTTATTTTGGAATCTGGTAACTTGAAATATAGCTTTTTCTTAGTGACTTATGTAGCTGACTGTAATTATAGATGGTGAAATAGTAGTTATCGAAATATGAATGAAATGTGCATGAAGTTCTGGGAATCTCAGATTAATTTGTTTCCGTTCATTGGTCTTAAAAAATACAATAATAAAATACGGTTTCAGCCGACGTAAATAGGTATCCAGTAGCATAACAGCAGTGATAAAGTGATGTAATTACATGTTTGGCGTATTTAGCTGAATTTTCAACCTAACAAAACTTGCTTTTTTTATTAACTACATACCAATGAAACAATTTTGTTTTCCTCATTACATTAGCTCAAAATTTGTAATAAGCGTTATAAAAGTTTAGCATTACCATCAGAATCAGCATCGCTCTCACTCGTCCACGTTTCCACGTTTTTATGTGTTGTTCTTTGGGCTGAACTTGCGTGGCCACTTGTAGACGTCAGTAAATGGATCATATTTATACCTCAATCGATTTTATTGAAATGTATTGTAACAAAAGCTTTCTGTTTCTGCTAGCAATGGGGTTTCACCATCACTAAATGAGATGATTTAATTTCGGATATGAAATCGTGAGTACTACCAAATTGTGATTTTTTATATTTTTCATGAATACCTAAGGTTAATCTTTCAGTCATCATGAATTCATATATTTAGATATCAATTATAAATTAATACTACGCACGTAGCTGTCCAGTATAAGCCGAAGGAGCTAATCCTTACTGGATTAACTATTGTGTTTAGTGACCTTTAATCCATTCACTAAATACGATAGCGTATTTCTTTGATAAAAAGGAAAATGAAATGCATAAAATGTTTGCAGGCACTTTTGTAGTTCAATTTTTATTTTATCAGTGAAATTGATATGTAGATCCAATTAAGCTTATAATCTCATTACAATATAGAATTGTCTTTAATAACTTTATCATTGAACATTTATGTACATTTACAGAGGCCAGCGATACATTTGTTAAATTGGATAGGTACACAGATTTACTTTTTAAGAGAAATATAGTACAACCCATGTGTTACGGGAAACTTTACGAACGTAAAATACACTCAGACTTATAGCTCAGTCAAATTTTACAAATAAAAGCAAAACGTGATATAAGTTGGATTTTTGGTATGTTATTTGGACCCCTTAAGGGAGTAAGGAACTATGTTCAACTGTATACTATAAGATGTCCCAATGACAGCAATGTTAATAATATAAATCTAAATGATTTTTGATGGCTAAATAAGACTGCATTAAAATAAAACGCTCAATTTATGATATATGTTCACTAAGTTGTTAATCATGCGCTGTTGAAATTGAATCTACTTACTTATATACTGAACTATTTAAAGCATTGCTCAAGATATTAGAAACAAACGATGCAGTTTATGAAAACACTAGCTGAGCAGCGCAACTTCGTCTGCGTAAATTTTCCCCGTTTTTGAAAAATGTTTCATTGCTGCTCCGCTCCTATTAGTCGTAGCGTGATGTGTCATAGCCTATAGCCTTCCTCGATAAATGGGTTATGCAACAGTGAAATAATTTTTCAATTAGGACCTGAGATCATCGCGTTCAAACAAACAAATATTATAAAGCTGAAGAGTTTCTTCAGCTTTATAATATTAGTAAAGATAGGATTTTTTTTGTATTATAAATTACATTAATTTGCCGTAAATAAATTTAAAAACAAAATTAGAAAAGATTAGTCAAGACCCAGTCATAAAGGAAATGTCTTGAAAAAATCGGCAAATTCTCGGATACAAAAGTATTAAAGTGAACATCTTCCACACCACTCTGGAGCCGCAGGGTGTATCTGTGTAGTTAATGTTACATGTAACTGAGAGATAAGGCATGCATCCCTCAATAGTAGAAATGTTAAAAGTCTAAACGAGAATAAGATGTTAAAAACATCACATCAACATGGTAGCACAAGATGAATGGTGATTATATTAAGTATGTTCATTACCTACATAATTAAGATAAGGTAAAGTCATCTTCCATCCTTGCTTTTCTGTTTTTTACCCGCCTGCGGAGGAGGGTTATGTGTTTGACGCGTATGTATGTATGTATCCTTCTAATGTTCCTACGTCCGCTCATAACTCCTCAAGGGCTTTATGTGTAATAATGTGCATGCTGAAAAAAGAGTCGTATTCAATCAAAGTCATTTTTAAAGCCCTTGAACTTACTAACTTCGAGTGGGATATTAGATCAAAGGACTTTAAAAGGCAAGTCCTAAAAACAACGGTAATAATAACACAACCAGTTTTTATTATATTACCTTGTAATCATCTTTATTCGACTTAAAAGTATTACATAAAAAAAAATATAAAAATTTAAAGAACCTGCCTGCAAAACGACAAAAACAAGATACCCTTCACATTTAATTTGCATGTCAATAGCTTTATACACACCTACAGTGATTTAGGTATATTTCATAGTGATTCGTGCATTTACTCTTAAAAAACATTAATAGGTCAAGTGGAACTGATGATGAAGACCACAAATGACGAGCAGACCTATTCATTATTTCACAGTTTGCGATTCAGTTACTTTAATATGGTATTGAGTAGCATTTTATTCTCGTTATACTACTATTACACAATGTAGTAGAGTTGATAGTGAACTCCTCAACAATTAACGGCCCTTCATCGGGGTAAGCAATATTTTGTAAAAGGATTTCAGCAGTTGACATAAGCCTATTGTAACTTAAGTGAATTACAAACCAACGCACTAAAAAGTGAGGAATAAAAAACTTTTTTACAAAAAAATATCACCGACTTCTAAAATAAATACAAGGCAACTAAAAAGCAATAATTAATATACCTAGAATAACAAAAACAAATTAAACATTTTGAAGTTGGTGCCGAATAAAACACAAAGACTACTATTTCATGGCATGTTTTTAGAAGTCGGTGATATTTTTTTGTAAAAAAGTTTTTTTATAATCTGGTATACGTTTGTAATATTTTTTTTCTCTCGTTTTTTTAAGGTCAAGGATGCACTAACCAACAACAAATAAATACTGTTACTTTTGTCGTCAATTAGGTTGTGCAAAGCTTGGGCGTCTAACTATGGTAACAGTTAACATCATTTAAAAAAATGCAGGAAATATTGGCGCATTGGCAATATTGGAGTAGATACACTCTACAAATAACTGTAACTATAGCGGCGGTAGCTTTGAATCCTACCCATTATACTACCGACGTGAACCCACTTCTAGCTTCCTTTGAGCTTAGCTGGAAAAAACTTATTTAATTAAAACTCGAAGTCAAAATATAAAAAAAAAAGATGGATAACTAGAGTAATTTAAGGGCAAATATTTTGACTTCTAGGTGGATGCTATTTAAATACCATGAGTGGAACAATATTTTGACAAGCCTGTCTACTACAAAATATACCGAGTTAATGTCGATTTCATATCACTTTTAATTTTAAGTTACATTAACTGACTTAACTAATTACATAACATCTATAACTGTTTTTAAAGTAGTTTTAGAAGCGGCGGTAGCCGAATGGCTAAGGCATCGGTCTCGCAATCGTAAGGTCGAGGGTTCGAATCCTACCCATTATAGTACCAACGTGAACCCACCCCTTTTTTTTGGCCGTAAAAAATGCCTAACGCACACCGTAACGTAATGTGGGGCCTGCCCCCACTAAAAATCGGCCGTGTACCAACTCGCCGCCTTCACGGATAGGCCGCCGGAATTTGCTATATCTTCGGCGACCCACCCAACGGCATAGCCCCATCGGATATTCCTGCTCCTGCGGCGTCCTGGGTACACACAGAACGCCGCCATCGAGGGAAGCCGCGAGCGTGGGAACTTTTTCGTCTGGAGGATGATGGAGGAGTTACCGCTGTCCATTTAGGAGTGGGGCACTACATCCATCACCTTCACCTTAGTACGTGATCCCACTCTTAACACAAGCCTTTGAGCTTACCTGGAGGGGTTAACAAGATTGTGGGAGTCTCAAACCCACATTGCTAGTTATTGACACCCGGACACATGACACCCGGTTAGAACGTGGTTTTTTTGCTATATATTTTTTGTCCTTGTATTAACTAATGATTTTTTTAAAATCTGGTAGAACGTAACACTTTAAGAATTGTTCTTTTTCAAATTAAGATTTTTCATACATCTATTACACACAGCCAGTTTGTCATAGATAAAATAAACATTATAATTCCTTACGATCCCAGTGCCTATACACTTTTGACAACATCACGTTGACAATGTATAAACAAGCCATCGGAAATTCGGGTATTTTTTAATATGGAATAATTTATAAACTTCGAGCAATTAATGTTCATAATTTGAATAACATACTAAAAGTGAAATGTTTTCAATTAATATTAAAACAAAAAAAAAAATAGTATAGCGTTACTATAATTTTGCATAATTACGTTACTATGACAACAAGTTAAAGAGAATCTTCGTATTTAGCTTTTTCGTGTTTCAGCGTTTTTGGAAAATCAACCCCTAACGGGGTAAAATAGGGGTTGCAAGTTTATGTAAAACTCCGTCACAATATTGTACAAACTCCGACAGTTTTGATATGAGATGTATGAATTTTCGTTCTTGGGTTTTTCATTTAAAATGAAGACATACGGTTTCAGCGTTTTAGGAAAATCAAACCCTGAGGGGGTAATTTAGGGGTTGCAACTTTGTATAAACCTCCCTTATTAAGTTAAGTCTTAAAATTTAGAATTTGGTTTTTGGTTTTAAATAAAGAAACACTTTTTAGCGTTTTTTAAAAATCAACTTTTAAAGGGTAATGGTTGCAAGTTTGTATGGAACTCCAATCAATTTTGAAGTTAGATCTGTGAAATTTTGTATTTGGCTTTTTAGTTTAAAATAAATAAACAGATGTTTTAGCGTTTTAAAAAATCTATTCATCAGGCACACACACATCAATTCAACACTTTTTCGGCGTTTATAGAAAATTAACTCATAAGGGGCTGTAATAGGGGGCCAATAACTCAATGACGGTATATTCGATCTTATTCGAAATAATTTTAGTTTCAAGTATTTATGAAGCGCTATCTTTGTGATTTTTTTTCATATTTTTTGGTCACACGGTTTAAAAGTTAAGGGGGGTGGGACACGATTTATGCAATTTTTGGAGCGATTATTTCCAAAAATATTCACTCCTTCAAAAAAGTTTATTAAAAACCTTAAAATGTTTTTGAAAGACCTGTCGAATGATGTACCACACTCTTATTTTTGCTGAAAATATTTTTTTTCAGTTTTTGTGTTGTAACAGAAGCTAAAAAAAATGTGTACTAAAAATATGAACTATAAATAATAATTATTATTAGTTCACTATCAAACTAAATAGCGGCTACTACAAGACACCTTTGGTTAACCAAATTTCATCTAGATTCATTGAGTAGTCTTTGAGTAAAATGATTGTGACACACGAACGGACAGACAGACGGACATGACGAAACTATAAGGGTTCTGTTTTTGCCATTTTGGCTACGGAACCCTAAAAAGGGTTTATTTGACTTTCAACTCATAGAAAAAGCTTTACTCTTTAATACAATTCCAGTTACATTAATATTTCATACAATCATTGGACATATGGGCTTTTTCATTTATCACAGCGTATGTAGGATATGGCACGATGGCGCTCGTTATCAAATAAACAGTCCTCGCATAATTGTCCCATTCGCCCCACAGGAAAATATATATTGTCTTCTTACTTTGACTCACCTGCAGCGGATACATTGAAGCACTTAATGCTCAGTGCAAAAAGGGTTTATTGTCACTTGAAACGAAATGAACACATTTTTAGGTGCACACAAAAAGGGTTTAAAATACTTTAAGTCATTTTTGTATGCTAAATAATATTATTGTTAAGAAACTACGTTTAAAAAAAAACTTTATCATTCTAAATAAAAGAATCAGAAGTTAAAAATATACAATATACTGAGTGCACTGTCCGCAGTGCATTAGGCACATCATACGAGTAGAATCAAAAATGTTTCTGGCCATTGTCAGACGGTGCAGCACGCTGATGCAGCGAGGTATGCGGCAACGGTGATGTGCACGGCTGAATGCAGTTGGAGTGAATAAAATATATTACTGCTCTGCATAAAATATTGTTGCCTCCTCTTTTCTCACAATCACTATCGTCCTGTAAAGAAAATTGGGTGTGGAGACACTTAAAAAAAGATTAAATCTGTATTGGCAGGGACAAGTGAAAGTATTGATATTAACGAAGATATCATAAAACAAAAGCTAGAAGTTTTTATTTATGCTGTATTAAATTTATAGAAACAAAAATAATATTGATGCTACCTACACGTTGGTACAACATTGTAATCTTCTAATGTGTCAGTTTTTTGCTCGGAATAACGACAAAAGCAAGAAATTCACCTCACATAATATTAATGTTGAAGTGCTGACAGACTCAAATTGACTGTGAAAGCGTGTGAAACAGACGGAAATTCGGAATAAGAGTACCTACGGAAACATTTGTTAGCGCTGTCATAAATTGTAATAAAGCTTACATTTGGTTTTTACACAGGGACAGTAGGACTGATTGATACGTATAGCTTTGAATATAACTTTAATGTTACATCATGGAGTGGTACGATAACCTCAAACTTAAATTACTCTCAAGAGTTTTATGATTTTTACAAATTTAGACCTGAATGTACAAACTTTTTAAATAATTATGTGAATTTCAAGAAAAAACTAAAAAGAAAATAATTTTTATCGCCATCATGATTCCCAAAGGACCAAGTAAACTTATAATAAACCACAGATACGAGTATTTCAACGTTAATGATAATGAATCCAGGTCAGAAGTAAAATTTTAATAATGTAAGCGTTAAGAGGCTGTCCCACACACAACTAGACGCGGGTCTCTCCCTTAAGAGAATTATTTACCTATATGTTACCTAGACGTTTTATCTTTCATTTGGAAGTTATGAACGGACCTTAAAATAGGTGACTGTGAATTTGCAAATGTATATCTTGTTGAAAACAAACAAGAATTTTATCGTTTAACATTACTAAGCACAAATTGAAGTCGAGATATTTGGCCATGTGGTGTTAGTGAGATAGTACCAAGGTAACGTCCTTGCCATTATCTGTCTTTTTAAGGCCGGTCTGGCTACTTCGCTATCAAGGGATACCGCAAAGTTTAAAATAAACCTTGAAAACTTTGCCACAAAATATATAAAAAATAATGAACCCGGCTTCTGCTACTATTTAGAAAAAGGTGACGATGATAATTATTAAGATTAAAACAAGCCAAGTGCGAGTTGGACTCGCGCACTGAGGGTTCGGTACTAACTTATAAGTGTGTAAATAGTTCGATCATCACGGCAATCTATCTAGACACACGACACTGTAACAACCAAGTTGCAAAAAGGCGACTCACCGATCGTGATTACACGAAGCATTTTAGCCCACTGTAATGTGCGACCCACATTGCTTATAATAAAAAATACAGCTTTTAAAAAGGCTCTTTATTGGTTGGCTTTAAGGTGGAAAAAGCACTCCACGCTTATTATTTTTTTTATTTAAGTTTTTCTTTACTGTAGTAAAATCGGTGTTTATTAAGAGGTTTAAGCTCTAAACCTGACAAAGAAACATCGATTAAATTCCAGAATCTTTCAGATGTGTGGTAAATGGTTGTGTGACAAAAGTAGGTGGTATAAAATTTATAATAAAAATACCGGGCAAGAGCATGTCGGACCACGCTCAGTGTAGGGTTCCACAGCCTTGATTATTTGCTTCAGCTGATGAGCGTATGTTCATGGCACTTACGCCCTTTTGTTGAAAACCGCAGTTTTTCGGCAATAATCGACAGTATATCCGATCATGTCCGAAATAATTTTAGTTTAAAGTATTTATTAAGACACCACAAATATTACCTTTGTAATATTTTTCCTAATTTTTGGTCACACGGTTCAAAGTTAAGGACACAATTTATGCAACTTTTTTAATTCTTATTAATTCCAAAAATATTCATTTTTAAAAAAAAGTTTTCTAGAAACATTAGATTAAAATGTTTTTAAAAGACCTGTCGAATTATGTGTCACGCGTTAATATTTTCTGAAAAAAAAATCAGCTTCTGTTACTTGGATGGATTGCCCGCCCTCTTTTTTTATTATTATTTATCTATTAAACTTGGTAGCGGCTTCTACAATACACCTTTTCACCAAATTTCATCAATATTCATTGTGTAGTCTTTAAGTTAAATGAAATAAATACGGACCGACAGACAGACAGACAGACAGACAGACAGACAGACAGACAGACAGACAGACGGACATGACAAAACTACATGGGTTCCGTTTTTGCCATTTTGGCTACGGAACCCTAAAAGGAAAATTTGAGATTCAATATAATAAACCTCAATGTGTCAAATAGTAGGATATATTTATCCTAGATGGAAATCGAACCCACAACCTCTAGCTTAGCAGTCAGACTCATTTATCACTAGACCAACAGGCCAGTCGATTTGCCACGTTACATTCACATATAGACTTTCTTTCAAAATTGTATGCTCAGTAACTTTAAAGAGGGAGGGGTCGATGCTTATAAAATGTATTAAATGATTTAAACAAAATACATATTTGAGACCTTTACACCAAGCCTTTCATTTGTTTTCATGTTACACCATATTGTTTAGTAACGGATTTTCAATTTATTGTTTTGCCCCTAAAATGGCCCTCATGTTCAAAAATCACACTTCAAATCGGTTTTCTTGTAATATATAGGTTACAAACTATCTAATAAGGGGGAATTGTATATTTTCGTGGTGTTTATAAAATAACTTTTTAACTAATTACTTTAAAATTTTGTCATGCTTACACTGCTAGTGAAACTTTTTATTAAATGTCTCCCTTGACCCCCATGATTTAAACTCAGACTTGTTATAGGTTTTCCTGTAATGTATAGATTAAGAACTATTTTCTATCTCCTATTATATATCTTCCTCTTCTATTTACTTTATCCGCCCGTATTTGGGTCACAGAAACACATATCTGTACCAAATTTGAACTTAATCGGTCCAATAGATTCAGTGCAAATCATCTGTGACAGACGGACAGACAGAAACACGAGTGATCCAATAAGGGTTCTGTTTCTTCCTTTTGAGGTACGAAACCCTTAAAAAGTAATGGATTGTTTATCGTAACAAAATAACAGAGGTTAAAAAATAACATAAGATTTTCTTAAATTCTTGGCCGTAGCAAACTTATAACGAAGGCAACACTGTAAAAAGAAATAACAGTCGTTTTGTTTGATTGATAGATTTATCCTAACAAAGTAAGATTTTTTATTACGCTGAATGTCTTGTACTCTCTGTTAATTGATTGAGTGTTCAATTATCTTAAGGGTTGCTTGGGATTCGAGAAACGGTGTACATTTTCCTGGTACGTTTATTATACTAAACCAATTAGAATATTAAATTGTAATTTTTTCAAAATCTTAAAGCAAAGTGTGTTTTCAGGAATAGCTGGAAGGGTTTGTAGGATTGCTAGTAATGTGAGACCCTTAATCCTTTATTGCAGTTATCTTTTAAAAAAAACTTGCAGGCACGATAACACGAAAAATGTTTGTAATTTAAAAGTAAACAAGTACGCTTCAAACTTTCCAGAGTAGATATTACTCAGATATATAAAAATATACGAAAATTCTTTAGAACCAAAAATCAAACTCACAATAAAAGCTTCCATCGAAAAAATGTTTGATTTGATACAGTCGATTTCAAAAGCAATGTAACTCAATTACTTGTTGGCAAGAAACCGCTTGTCACGATCACTTTATGATGCTAATATCCAGATTATTATAATGGACTCATTTCCATAATAAAAGGCGACTAGAAGTTGTCTCTGGAATGCGTATTGGCCCGCCAAAACTTTTTCTGAGTTCTCTTGAAGGTACTGAATACGGGGTTGGAATATCTAATGAGCAAACAGTTAGGATTGGTTATGTTTTTCTTGTTTCTGTAAGATGGCTGAAATAGGAAATATGCATTTGATAAAATTATGATTTAAATATGTTTATATATATATATATCTACACTACACATAACTACTTCCATTATTTTATAATTGTATCTATGTCATTGTTTTAAATATAATATAACTGAAATATGAAAATAAGTCAAAAAAATCCGGAAATCTAAACAGAAGAAATTTTAGAATATTATCGGGACTTAATTAATCCTACTTGATTAATCGCAGGAAATATTTAAAAGTACGAACCGTTTATTTAGCCGGTGTTTCGATCGCATTGCACCGGTCGTGGTCACGGGTCAACTGATGACAGCTTAGCGACGCTATGTTATGCTTAGAGTTAAAATTAAATCATTACAGAGAACCTTAATTTAAATGTTTTACCGAGTATCAATATAATAAAAATACTAGTCAAAAATATAATATCGTATCAACTTATGATATATATTTTTTTTAATTGTAGTTTCCCTACATTTCAGAAGAGGTACTTACATTTTAAATATATCAGTAAATTTACAAAAGTACGCTCATGTCATATACCAGCGTCAGTTTCGGGTCCAGTGGACTTCTTTGTTTGACCTTTGAAACGTATCTTCACGCTCTAGTTAATTTGAGCTGCGCTGAATTCCAAAAGGACAGTTCAAAGATAAAATCTGGCTGTCCCTTTATATATTAAATAACATTTAAATATTTAAAACTAACTATTTACATCAGTAAATCTATTTTAGGAATTAATTAATTTCGGCAGCCGTATCTTTTCGCACGGTTTTTTAGATTTGTGTGTTAAATTTTCTATTTAATATATTTTGATAAGAATTTTGATAAGATATTGGACTAATCCATCTGAGCCTTTGTATTTATATCACCTATGATGTCATTTACAATCGATAGCGCTTTTACTAAAGTCCGCCCTCATAGACTTTTCGTCATGTCCGGTATCGGTGACCGTATTATAGTGCCGTGACATTACCGGTAAAAATCAGTTACGTCGTGTTTTTCGATGTTATCCACCATTAGCCCCTTGAACAAACAGTCGTACAAATAGTCATGGAGATTGTTACGCGATGTGTCTTCTCACAAGTGTGGAAAGTAATCTGAATATTGTTACGGACAAATGTTCGGTGTTATGAATGAGAGATGAAATCATAGAGTTTTCAATGTCCGCCAGATTGTTCGCCTCGTCCGCACTTGTGACATGTCATGCGGACAAGTACGCTTGTTTGTGTGACGTAACGTAACCGGGCAACAACATAACACTGTGATGTACCTACTTAAGTTTGCCCGTTACTCCGATCTGTCATGTAGGTACCTATTTTAACTATCCTATTACTGCTATCTAGTATTTAGATTACCAGATAATGTCGTGAAATGTCAATTGCTAGTTTACACTAAAATGTCTAGTCCGTGTTCCGAGCTGGCACTGTTCACAATACTGTTCGCCGTAACAAGTTCGCGGTGTTGTGCGGTGAAATGTCACAAATTTGAATGCGTCTTTAATCTTTACCACATAAGTTCTTGGATTTCAGTTCTCGCATCGTTTGCTTCCAAAACGCATTTGTTGATAGTTTTTGACAAATCTAATTATATGTTGTATAGTTTTTCGGGGACTGCGTCACGTAAATTATTTTCGCTTTAATTTTTTTATTTTACATATAAATATTTCAAAAGAGCTTTTTCGAAGTCTCAGTAAACAATAATATTATTTTCTTGAAATCAAAGCTTATTGCATTTCGTTTCAAGAATATATTATTGTTTTATAATTATCATGAAGTTTGTAAATGGTTTGTGCGTAAATTCATAAAACTGATATGATATTATTTTTGTTGTACACGTATTACTCTTTATCTGGACTGGATAAATTTTTAATACCGAATAAAATGTTGATTTATACTGAGATCAGTACAAAGACAAGATAATCACATACTACTTCATTACTTACAAAATATTTTTTTAGAGTTCCGTACCTCAAAAGGAAAAATCAGAACCCTTATAGGATCGTTAGTGTTTCTGTCTAAACTGTAACATAAAAAAAATGTCAAATACTTATTACAATCGGGCTTGTTGTTAGGATATATATATTTCTTTTATAATTTGAATATCGTTATTTTTAAAGGTATTTTGGAAAAACCATAAAAAATATACCACTCCCTCCACCCCATTATCTCCGAACCTTCTGAGAGTAATATTTTTTAAAAAAGATTACCGTTAAACCTATAAGAGGTCTGAGTTTTAAACATGGGAGTCATTTTTGGGGGTCAAGAAATTAAAAAAAAACGGGTTGCACTCCAGGAATGGGAAAACTTGAACATAAACGTTGTGCAATTTTGTATTTTTTGGAATGGTAAGGTAAAAAATATTGGCTCATTTAAAGTTTTTATTACAAACAGTTGTCCCGCGCAACTTCGTATGCGTAAATTTTCCCCGTTTTTGCAACATTTCTCATTGCTGCTCCGCTCCTATTGGTCGCAGCGTTATGTTATATAGCCTATAGCCTTTCTCGATAAATGGGCTATCTAACAGTGAAAGAATTTTCAATTCGGATCAGTAGTTTGTGAGATTATACCGCGTTCAAACAAACAAACAAACTCTTCAGCTTTATAATATTAATATAGATATAAAACATTGTGAAACGAATAACTAATAATTGACTTTGTAAACTATGTTATCATGTGTGACTTCTTGTCTTTTAGTGGGAATAAATATCTTTTAACCCAATAATTTCGTATGACTTGCTTTATTTATCAGTTAGAAGTACTTTATTTTATGTGGTTAAATACAATATTCATCTATTGCGCTATCGTAGACAAACATGACAATTTATAAAATTACAATGACAATCTCTCTCAGAAAAAATACATAGTGATGAAATATGAATAACATTTTTCGATCTTCTTGACATAATTATATAAAAAAAAAAAAAAATATAACAAAAAACCAAAATCAGAAAATAAAATAAATAAGGGAAAAAAATAATCGATACTCGGACTCAAACTGGGGTCTTGTGGTGTCTGGACTGCCCGATTTTCCACCTGAGCTATATAAACATTGTTGATGGTGGCCAAATTTACCTTCGAATTCTATTGATATTGAAGCAGTTTTTCATTGCCCTCCCTCTATCTTACGAATTTTCCATCAGCGTTACGTGGTCTAAGAATTTTCGAACAGGGTCACGTAATCAAATAATTTGTTAGTCAATTGAGCAATTCGGCAACTAACTAACTAACTATAGATAACCGATTAAATCAGGCGTCACATGGCGGAAATCCATCTCAACTAGATTATAAGGGAGGGATCTCACCACCCACCACCCATCATCTGTGAATCACCACGATTGTAGTAATAAGGAAATGTACTTAATATCGCACTCAAAAAGAGAGACCTGCAACAAAGAAAATTAGTGACAGGTACTCTCACGACGGCGACTGGCGGCAGGACGGATAATTATTTCTAAACGCAGCAATGTGTTCTTTATATCTGCTATAAAAATTCCGACCAGTTTTTTTTAACTATTATATAAGTTTTTTTAACTATTAGCAATACACGTCGCACATTACTGTGGTCCAAAATCCTTCGTTACATGAAGGATTCGATACGGTCGGTGAGTCACTCTTTTGTAACTTGATTTATGAAGTTCCGTGTGTCTCTAGATTCCCCGTGATGATCAAAATATTTAAATACCTACTTATAAGTTAGTACTGAACTCTTAGAGCGCGAGTCCCACTCGCACTTTGCCGATTTTTTTACCACTATACCTAATTTGTTTTGTTATTTTTTTGTTTATAATGTATAGCGATTGCTGATAGTAACCTTTAAATACTTACATTAAGAAGTGTTAAGGACTTCCCTCTTATTCATATAACGTTATTAATTGTACCCACTAAGGCTGCTTTTATTTTATCTCATGCTACAACGTTTTAATAATAATAGGGGCAAAAGTATTTTCGTATTCTGAATGTATTGTTAGTAATCAAACCACTTTGGTTATAGTGAATGTAATTGGCTGGTTTTAATACCATTAAATGTTAACTTCCTAAAGATGCAATAAAAAAAATAAAAGCGAGTTCCAGCCATTTTCCAATTGTTTATCATGCAAACAAAATCGTATGTGACGAAGAAATTCGGTGTATTTTAAAGTTTTATTATAAAAAAGGTAAAAATGCAACGAACGCTCGAATAAAACTTGTGCAGTTTACGTATCTAATGCGATATCAATACGAGTAGCACAAATGTAGTTCAAGCGTATCAAGTCTGGAAATTTTAGTGTTAAAGATAAGGCTCGCTTTGAATGTCACGGATAAAATCAGTGCCAACTTTGAAAAAGTGAAGCAAAATCGACATATTAGTAGTTATGATATTGTTGAAGAAAAGGATGTTGATCACAAAACAATTTTTCGTAAGTAAAAGTAAAAGTCTGGATACAATACCACATGATCTCACCACAGAGACATAGTGCAACATGTTTCCGTTTGCGATTCTTTGTTGAAACGTTACAATTCCGGCCCATTTTGTAAACGGTTGATTACGGGTGATGAAAAATGGGTCCCTTACAATAATAATGCCCCACAGACCGCAGCAAAGCCCGAGCTGACTCGGAACAAAGTAACAGCTTTACTTTGTGTATGGTGGGATTGGAAAGGAATCGTCCATTATGAGCTTTCGCCGCCAGGTAAAACTATCTATTCTAACCTCTGCTGTCGGAAACTGGTGAGTTTAAAAGGAGCCGTTGAGAAAAACCAGCCGGAGCTGGTGAACAGGAAGGGCGTGGTGTTCCATCATGACAACGCCAGACCGCACTTAGGGGTTCTGAAAAAACATAATCGCCATTTCTTACATCACATCTGATTATAGTTCAGAGACTGATTGCAGAAAAACAGAGAAAAAAAATGGGCTGCGCTTCGGGAGTGCCGGCAGAAGTGAAAAGTTGAACATTAACGTTGTGCATTTTTGAATACTTTTGGAATGGTTAGGGTTAATAATTTACTTTTTTTAATTTTTTTTACAAAAGTACTATCATAGATGTAATTAAATACAATATTCATCTACTTCGCTATCATATACAAACATGACAATTTGAAAAATGACACAATTAAAAAATAAATATTAAAAATTGACATGAATTTTTTATCAAAAATATGAATTATTCAATCACAAATTAGGAAATAAAAATTAAAAAGGGTAAAAAATAATCGTGTAGACTCGAACCGGGGTCTTTTGGTTTCTAGACCATTGTAGATTGTAGCGTAATTATTTTTAAAAGACAATTCACGGCACAAAGTACGCCCATCATTCGCCAATAACATTAACTCTCAGTGAAAGTATAATGTTGAGAGAAAACAACCCGGCTCTTGTTAACAAGAACACGGACTGGGAAAGCTTTAAGCTTGGTTTAGATTGCATTACTGACTTAAAAGTGGAAAAATCAATTGGATAAAACAGCAATTAAATTAGTGAACAACATTCAACATGGTGCTTGGAGTAAAATAAAATAATAAATAAAATTAAATAAAAACTAATTTATTCGGTGAGATAACGCACACTACATAAAAATTATGGTACAGTACAGTAGGTAACACATCTGACTTGAAAATAAAAGCTAGAAGTCACACTTATCCTTTAGAAATAATGGACCCTAACAGCTAGAAAAAGACGAAGGTGGCAACAAACAAGATTCCCACCCGATAAAACGCTTTTCAATAAACTTACAAAACAGATAAGCAGAGAGATACAACATTTTCAAAATGAAACTATGAACACTTACCTTAGCCAAGTGACAAATAATAGTGCAACAGTCTATTCACTAAGAAAACCAAAAAAAACTTAAAGCCCGTCACGCATATTCTTGAACCAGTGGAACTTGGGCTACTTGTAACGAGCAGAAAGCAGCTAGGTTTGCACAACATCTGGAACAAATTTTCCAACCAAATAAGGAAGAAAATGTACAAGTATGAATTCACATAATTTCTCATACGATCATTTAGACATAAAATTAATCACGAAGACTCAAAGCGACAAAACCCTTCCAGTTAGCTAAGTGAGTGAGTGTTACGTAGTGCATTAAGTGCTACCCATTAGAACACAAGAACAAAGTGATTTCCTTCAATAAAGACAATAAGAAAAAGTGCTAATGGACACATTCTTAAGGTAACAACATAGCAGATTAAGTTAATATATAATATAATAATATATATATTGGGACCACTCGCATACCACCATCTGATCCCAAACTGAGCAGAGCTTGTATTATGGTAACCAGACAACTGATAAACATACTTATATATTTCTAAATACATACATATTATAGATAAAAAAACACCCAGACACAAAATAAATCATCGTGCTCATCCTCAAAGTTGTATCCTCCATGGGGATCGAACCCACGACCTCCGACTTAGCAGTCAGGGTCGCTAACTACTTTATTAATGAGTCAGTCTATTGTTTCTTAAGTGGGCCGTTTTGTTTGGTAAGGAAATAATAATTACAAAACGAAATAAACTACAAACCCGGCATTTTACATACATGTACTACATGTACCAACTCCATCAGCCGAAACTGATTCGAAATACATGTCGGTCTGGTTTTACAATAGCTACCGACACAATGCTGATTGGTATTTGACAATTTGTCGATGTCTATTACAGGCTACGTATCAAAACCCCGAAAAAAAAATGGATTGAATTAAACACGGTTAAATAATTATAATAAGTATGTCGGAATATTATTAAAACGCAAATTTATTTCCGTTGACTTAGTATCTGTTTTGATTCAAAAGCAAACTGCCGCAAGATGGCGTGTCTTTAGTTTGACGTTTACATTTGAAGTGCCGATAGTCGAGCAGTGAGTTTCATTCGGCAGTCTAAATAGAGCAGTCGAAATAACAACACGTCTACCGATAGACTGGTCACTATACAATTTAATAAAAAATAATTTAATGCCAATTACTTTATAAATACAATAATTGCATTTTTGAACGATAGAAAAATTTGAAGTCCAGGAATCGACTAAACTTTTGTTAAAAATGCTCTTTGTAACGAAGCAATGACAAAGGCCGTGATAGTTCTTTAACTACCAGCTAGATGGCGCATGCGAGGCCCAACTCGCTAGCATGAAAGGATAGAAAAAAATGAGGTCTAGTAACATAGTCCAGATAGCTGGTTTAATTCCGGCCCTGGTTTGTCATACGGAAGTCTCGGGTTCGATTCCTGGTTTGGACTTTAAATTTTTCTATCTTTCAAAAATGCAATTATTATAGACTTGTCACTATTGTTACAGTCGTGTGTGCAAAGTATTAATGTATTAGTGCGGACTTTACCTTGCTCGAGATATCCGCGTTCATATGATCGATTACCATAATCTTAATTCGAATATTAAGCCGCTTCTAGCTCATACGGCCAGCCTGATGCTTCGACAAGTATAACTCTACTCTAACAATTTGAGTTGTCAGTCCGTAAAATGTGGATGGCAAAATAGTTTGATGCTTTTAAGAACTTAAAGCAACAAATAATTTCTGGAAAAATGTGAAACTTTTTCGTGGCTACTTTATTTTGGGATAGCTTGACAAACTCCATGTATTGTAAATGGATTATATTTGTGACCCATTTGTTAGAGGACCCGATGTTGAAGCCAATGAGTTGGATGACCATATATTTAATTTTTAAGTAAAGTAACTACATCTTTCTTCATTTTTAAAAATATTGCTATTCTTTAGTATGACCTTGCTTAAATATATTAAACTGATTTAGTGCTTTGAAATGTTACCCTTTTTATATCAATATTCAATGCTGATTCGACGATCAAATAGAAAACGCTAAATCGAACCAATATGTTCAGCGCTAATTGTCGCGATAAAAGCGTTTGTATGTAGCGGCTTATCAAGTTCACCCATTTTAAACCAAAATATACACACAGAAAAAGTATAAATATATAACTATATAAAACCTTCGTAACGACTCGGAACATCGAGGTTTTAAATCTTCTTCTTTTTCTTCTTGGCGTTTCGACAGCAAGCATGAGGCAATAAATAAATATTATATGTCTATGCCCTAGAAAGCGGCCACGTAAACTGCATTGTCGTAGGCAGCCATTAAAACCTTGATTCTCTTCGGGTTAAGGTAATTTTTACAAATACAAAAATTTCATTTTTGAATGATGAAGAAATGCCTATAAAAATTACTTCAATATTCGGCCTGCGACATAATAATTTGTTAAAAATGCTCTCTGTAACGAAGCAAAATAGTTCCGTGCCGTTAGTAGCCGTGATAGTTCTTTAACCGACTAGATGGCGGATGCGAGGGCCCAACTCCCGAGCATCAAGGGATAGAAAAAAAAAAATTGAGGTCTAGTAACATAGTCCAGATAGGTGGTTCGCTTCTGGCCCCGGTTTGGCTATGGAAGTCTCGGGTTCGATTCCTGGGTCTGGACTTCAAAATTTTTTTCTATCTTTCAAAAATGCAATTATTGTATTTCTAAAGTGATTGGCAAGAAATGCCTATAAAAATTACTTCAATATTCGCCCTGCGACATCATAATTTGTTAAAAATGCTCTCTGTGACGAAGCAATAACAAAAGTCATGATAGTTCTTTAATTACCGACTAGATTGCGCATGCGAAGGCCCAACTCGCGAGCATCAAGGGATAGAAAAATTTGAGGTCTAATAACATAGTCCAGATAGGTGGTTCGCTTCTGGCCCCAGTTTGGCTACGGAAGTCTCGGGTTCGATTCCTGGGTCTGGGCTTCAAAATTTTTCTATCTTTCAAAAATGCAATTATTGTATTTGTAACCTGAGTTGCTTGTGCAGTACCAATGGCCCATCTTACATCTTTGATCTATAGAGCGTACTTTAGCTTAGCTCAAGCTCAGCTGAAGTAAAACATTACAAGAAACATAACAAAGCGCGTGCTGGTCGTTGACTTTGTTTGATTATGCTAAATTTGCACTATGACCACAAATTTCAACGGTTAGAATTTGCTTTGTCAAAGTTTTCTTTAAGTTTCACCTATGCTTAAGCTTGAGCTAAGACAAAGTACGCACTATAGATTTGAGAAAACAGAGCTGTCTTAGGCTAATAACTTAAAACAATTCTTGGTCTACGTTTAAACTTTTTAAAACCTGTTTACATTCCCATTATTGGGACTCAGGCATAGCTGAAACTGAACTAACATAACACTTGCTAAATAACAATGCATGCTGACTTAAGGCTTATGCTTAGTCTTTAATTTTAACGCCCACCGGGTTTTTTATTATTATTGAATATTATTAAACATACATCTTTTTTAAACATACAATATCATTGTCCCATAAAACTATTTTTTTTTTAAGTTTTATATAAACCAAACTAGAGCTACCTACCTGAGCATGCGCTATATATGTATTTCAACCTCAGAGATATGTAAGTAAAGTGCGTATTAATGCGTGTGACATGTTTATTTTTTCTTTTTCGGAGACAACCCCCGCACTATATGTTAAGTTCTCCGCGACACAGAGCTTGTAGGCTAAAAGCGTGTCTCGGAGGACGTATGTAAAGTCCTCTTATACAAATCACGGACACAAATTACACCCAAACTCGGAACAACTATTTGTGGATCTCGCAAAGTGGTGTCCCGTGTGGGAATCGAACCCACGAGCTAGGGTCTAGACCGACAGGCTAGTCGTCAAGTTTGTCTTCGAATTGTTGGTTTTTTTTATCTCCTACTAAAAAGAGAGGAGTTACAAGTTAAACGTGTAACGCAATCAACAAACAATTTTGATGGAGACTTGCTTAGTAGAGTTTTGTTTGATTTAGTTATTTATTATTCATTCATTTATTATTATTATGGTTCTCTTACAAAGAATATACACCACTTTAACATATTATCAGATTACACAAGTCGTTGCGTGTACTCCTTTAATTAAAAGAGACCACAGCGTCCAAACAATAATCCAACGTTTACAGTACGTAAACTACAAGATAAAAGAAAACTATAAAAAAAATATTATGAGTAAACAATTAATCAACAACCTATATTACTGAATAAATAAAACTATTTAAATAAACTTACAACAAAATCAACTAAATAAACAAAGATAACATATTTTAAAGATCTATAGAATTTTAAAATCAAAACATTGATTGCAAATTCTAGGCATAACTGCAAAATATCCGAGGTTTGATTTAGCTGGAGGAATAGAAAATAAATTGTAAGAATTCTTTCTGGGCAAGTGAGATGGCGTATTTACGTTTAGGCCGCTTAGAAGCTGATTACAATCTGTGAGTCCATTATATATCTTATATAGAAATACTGCATCAAGGTACTGTCTACGGCTACTAAGTGTCATATGGTAGTGTTTTAACTTCTGCGCATAGCTGCTAAGTTGCCTCGACGAAATGTCATAGTAGGAAAGGTAATGAATAAACCGTTTCTGTACACTTATTAGGCGTTTGTTGTATACATCATAGTGCAGGTTTCAAGGTCTGACTAATTTATTAAATAATCTAACTTTAGTACTCGGGTTTTTGAAATCTTTACAATTTCGTCATACAAACCCCAGTAGTTAAAACACTCTCGCGACTGTTTCTAAGACATGAGTATTAAATTTTATGTTAGTATCTATTGTGATCTCTTGTTTTGTCTCTGCGATCTCAGATCTGCGACTCCATCTGTACTATACTGATTATCTTTTCTAATTGTATTGCGGGTTAATTGTATATAGTAACACTTATCTATGTTAAGTGTCATTCTGTTGTCTATACACCAACGGGATAGTGAGTTAAGGTCTTCTTCTAACTTTTCGGCATCTGATTTGCTCTGAATAGGTTTCATAATTTTGAAGCCGTCTGCATAAAGATAGAAGCTGGAATTTTTGAAACATAAGAAGATGTTATTAATGAAAACATTGAAAAGAATAGGACCTAAGTGTGACCCCTGTGGAACCTCAAAGATATAAAATATTCATGCGAAGAGTATCCGTTAACTACTACTTTAGATGTTCTCTCACTTAGGTAAGATTCGAACATTTTATCATGGATCCCGTCACTCCAAGGCTGTTTAGCTTTTGTATGAGGATTGAGTGATCCACTTTGCGAATGCCTCACTAAAATCTGTGTATATAGCGTCCACGGTATACGTTTATCAACAGGGTCAGTTAAGAGAGATGTGACAGCTTTCTCCATTTGGTCAACGTATTTAGTATAGCAGAGGCATAGAATTGCACTGAACCTGCCTCATAACTGATTAAAGATTTCGCGTTCAATATTATATTTTTTTATTTTCTTGTGGTATTTATACTATTCTTTTAGTAAACCAATTAGTTCTCTTGAGTACCAGGGTGGATATTTAGCGCGGGACCTTATTTTTATTGAAATGTGTTTAATAATAATCTCTTGAAGTATAGAGTAAAATTCTTCAACCATCTCGTTGACTGTATGGCATCTGACAAAAACATTTTCCCAATTGACTGAGCTGTGATTATGTTGTAATCGGCTTTAAAAAAGTTAGATTTATATACGGTTTTAAGTTGTAAGAAAAAGTCTGTAGATATCGGTACGTTAAATAAAAGAGAGGGATGAGGTGAATCTACTGTTGATAATGGAGAGGCGCTTTGAATTAAGTTAGAGACAGGAATAGCACTAAGAACTAAGTCTAGTAATTTAGATTTGTGATTGAGTATGCAATTATACTGTTCTAAGTTGTTCACAGTCATAAACTCTATGAAATTCGTCTTTATCTCTTTACAACTGAGTTTGGGCTGAAGTTGTTGCGTATTCATTTTGGGAAGCCAATTTATGTTACTCAAATTAAAGTCTCCTACAAGTAATGTGTATTCACCTTTATCTATGACCTTTTGAGTGTTGGCAGTGTATAATTCTAAGATATCGTTACGCAATGGCGGTGGTAGGTAAATGGTGATAATGTAAAGTTTGTGTTTGTTATGTTCAGAGGAGCCAACTTCTATGCATAGTCATTAGTCTTCAAGTTAGCTTGCAAACTGATACATTCCACTGGATTTTAAATTGTTGGATACTGCAATCAAAACTCACACACCATATCTACGACTATTGTTTCTTGAGGTTTCCCTATCACGCCTGTAAACTACATAACTGTTATAGAACAACTCAGAGTCGTAAACATTACTGTTCAGCTAGGTCTCTGTCAGAATTACTACATCGTAATTACTTATAGACATGTTATGATAAAAGTAAGTAGTTTTTGAAGTAGATTTTATAGGCATTTCTTGCCAATTACTTTACAAATAAAATAAATGCATTTTCGAAAGATAGAAAAATTTGAAATCCAGACTCAGGAATCGCATAGACAAATTTGAGATCTAGTATCATAGTCCAGATAGGTGGTTCGCTTCTGGCCCCGGTTTGGCTACGGAAGTCTCGGGTTCTATTCCTGAGTCTGGATTTCAATTTTTTCTATCTTTCAAAAATGCATTTATTGTATTTGTAAATTAATTGGCAATAAATGCCTATAAAAATTACTTCAATATTCGGCCTGCGACATCATAATTTGTTAAAATGCTCTCTGTAACGAAGCAATAACAAAAGCCGTGATAGTTATTTAACTACCAACTAGATGGCGCTGCGGGGGCCCAGTTTCGCGAGCATAAAGAGATAGACAAATTTGAGATCTAGTAACATAGTCTAGATAGGTGGTTCGCTTCTGGCCCCGGTTTGGCTACGGAAGTCTCGGATTCGATTCCTGAGTCTGGATTTCAAATTTTTCTATCTTTCAAAAATGCATTTATTGTATTAGTAGTTTTTGTCTTTAAACCTCTTGAATTTTGATAATAAATTAATAGTGAACGGTTGAAACTTTAAGTACGTAAAACATGCAAATGATTTAATTAATAATGAGTATATATACCTAAGATGCCTATTTTAAGGACTTCAAAGTTTCTAAGCTGCTAACAACTAGGGTTTCTGACGATTCACATTTCTTCATGCGTATTCTGCCATTGCGACACCATACAAACTTGAGTCCTAGTTCTTTTGCACGAGCGCGCGCTGCTGCGTGAAGGACTTTGTTTTTTGGCGACAAGTGCTCGACGACTAAAATTGGTTTAGTTTTATCTCCACCGATGCCTAGATGACTGGTATTTAGCTTATTTTTTGGGTTTGTTCTGTTAAACTTCATGGTTGCAGCAAGAAAATTATCGCGCAATCGCGGACTTCCAAACTTTACTAGTATATATCGCGGTCTTGTGCTTTGTGTATCTTTTTTGGTAATCCTAGTACAGATTTGCGAATCAATTTAGATGTTTTGAATGTGCATGCAATATTTTAAATATGTCACACAACCACAACCTACAGTTAGTGTAATATAAATGATACAAATAGTTATTTCATTTTGATATAAACGAAGTGTCCTAGCAAAATTACAAATGTATGGAATGGGTGTTTGATTCGTATTTATATTGTGGGATGGATTAAAACCGTGTAGATAACCTTATCTAAAATTAACAAACAAGATAAAGAACGATAACTGGTAACTACGTTGGCATAGTCACGTTCAGAAGTTAGTTTATCATATTGTGTAAACAATATAATGTATTGGAATGATGATCAAATTCAAAATCTTTATTCACTTAGGAATCTAAATAGGTTGCAAAGCAAGGGGCACAGCCAAAGAAAAGAACCAGCTCATTTCTTTCAAATTGCCAACGTTAGTTATGGCGCTGCCACCAATATTATTTATTTATAACCTTCTTTCAGTATTAATTTTTTTAATATATTTCATTTTATTAATTTATAGTAATTATTATTCTATCTAAAGGTGTGTGTGTGGTAAAGGCCTCCCCCAACACTCTCCACTCTTATCTCATTTGTGCTTGTGTAATCCAGGTATTCCCCACTGTCTTATCCGGATCATCTTCCTATCTTTCTCATATATCTTACACTATATGATTGTGAATCGCAGTTAAGAACTGGTACCTACTCCTTATAAATGGTTGGTGATAATTTGGAGTGTCATTATAGTTTCTGTTTAGTTCTCATTGCAAGTAAAACAATATTGGGCGCACTATGGCCAGTGAATAAAACGGAGTAATTACACTCAGGTTATAAATGAAACTCATTTTTTTTTATTCACTTACCAAACAAATGCAACACTTGTGATGAATTATGAAGTTTTAGAAATTTGGCCAATCGAGTAAAGTCCGATCGAGTAAAGCCCGCTATTAATAATTTATAAGATTTTTCGCAAAGATTAAATTTACATTACTTAATAATATTGATTATATCTATTTGTTTCGGTATGATTATCATAAGACACTTAACATGATTAGTTATCAAAAAATATCAAATAAGTTAAACACTTTTTCCGGAACTCGCATACCAATAGGTATGTACCTACCTAACCTATAAACGTTCCACTGCTGGATATTTGCATCCTCCAAGAATGTAGGGAAATTAGCCTTCATTTATATGCTAATTCATACATACAATAAAAAAAAACCCTTTTAAGCTTATGCTTAGAAAGGTTTTTTTTTATTGTATTGAGGTAGAATTTCCTTCTTGTAGAGATTTCCTCTCCTGCTCTAGTCCTGTGTCACCAAAGACTTTAGAAACATACAATTAACGGACACAAAGTATCAAGTTAACACATATTTTTTTGTCCTTTATGGGCAAAAGCCAAAATTGATGTGAAATTTTTAATAACAATGTTACTTAGAAACAACTTTAAAAAGTGTCAAAGTTAAGGTTGTCATTTGTTTAATCAAAGTTGAAAATTGATAAATTACCTATTCTGGGCAAATTCATAGCCTATTATATGTTCCGTAGTTACCTTCTGCTATATAAACAGTTAGTAATGTGAAACATAGAACAAATATACTCTGCGAGAAGAATGTCAACTTCCATATAGAAAAATGTGTTCGCAACGATTAGACCCATTTATTATGTGCCCCCAGTACCACATGGCAGTGTCTGCGGGGGGGGGAGGAGGAGTGTCACCCCCTCCCCTTTTCCCTCTGCACTCCCCTCTTGTTTTTTTTAGAATTTGGGTTATTTTAAAGATAAATAGTTTTACATAGCAAGAAACTTAGTAATTTGCACTTTTGTTGCAATTTTTAACTCAGTTTCTTACTAATGTAAATTTACTTCAGATGAAATCAAAAATATTTAGTAGGTATGATACACGATTTAGTTTGATGAGGCACATTTATCAGTTCAACATTAAATCATCAGCTTCATTGAGCGAGATCCAGAGTGCTAATACTACACACACGTCGACTTTTGTAATTCATTTTCAATTATAATTATTACGCAATACCAGCTGTAGTTTTAAAGTGTTGTGTGTGTCTTTAGAATCTCACTTATCACCATTTCCTTTTTTCGTTTTAGTCACTATCTCGTACTCAACAACAGCAGCCATCTTGTTTTTGAATTAATTTTAGGCGCCCAGTAGTTTTTAATCATTTCCGCCACTTGTCACGTCATAAATTTACTTTTTATAAGTGTTTCAATAAGATAAAAACGCAAAATGTAGCATTTACATTAAACAAGTTTTCTTTATATGATATAATATGAAATTACAGTTCATCAAATTATGAAAATAATCCACTAATTAGACTAGTATGGTGCATGTGGCCACATCTTTGTGACCCCCGCTAGGAGATGATACCCCCACGTGAAATCAAAACGCGCGAAAGTGAAATATCATTGTTATTTTATATTCAACTAGCTTTACCCGCGGCTCTGCCCGCGTAGATGTGGATTATCGTATAACGTTTTAAGCTATTGCATAGCTTTATCGCTGCAGTCCCAGAGTGCCACACATTTTTTTTTAAAAGTTTGTTACCTGATTACTCGAAAACGGCTGGACCGATTTGAAAAAAAAAAATGTATGAAATGGTAAACTTTCAAATTGGTCCCATTGTCATCAAAGTTAGGATCTGATGGTGAAATCTTTGAAAAACTCGAGGGAACTCTTCAAATATTAAAGGCACACCTATAATAATTTGGGTATATTTTGTTGTAATTAGTGCATTTACTCTTAAAAAGCACCATTGAGTGCAATGGAACTAATGATTAAGACCACAGATGACCGGCGGACTTATTCAATAGTAAATATTGCGGTTTGCGATCTGAGTAATGTGTTCGATACCTGATACTTCGCCTCCATCAAATCATGTAATGGAACTGATAGTTTAGTATCAGGTGAACTCCTCAAAAATGAACAGCCTTGTATCGCATAATGCAAAATTTTGTAAAAAGAAATGGGCAGTTTGGATTATGCTATTTTAACTTATATCAATTACAAACGATCACACTAAAAAGTGAAAAATAATATAGTTACAACAACAAAAAATAATTTAACAGGTGCCTAAACATAAAACTACTTTTGTCGGGCATCAATTTCAAAATTATTAATTATTTTTTGTTACTGAAACTTTATTTTTCAACCGACTTCAAAAAGGAGGAGGTTCTCAATTCGTCTGTATGTTTTTTTTTTTTTTTTTTTTTTGTATGTTTGTTCACCGATTACGCAAAGACGGCTGGACCGATTTGAAAAATTGTTTTTGTGTTTGAAAGAGGATACTTCCAAGTTGGTCCCATTGCCATCAGATCACGATCTGATGATGGGATCCTGGAGAAATCGAGGGAACTCTTAAAATATTAAAAGCACACCTACAGTGATTTAGGTATATTTCATAGTGATTCGTGCATTTACTCTTAAAAACACCAATTGGTGAAGTGGAACTGATGATGAAGACCAAAAATTACGAGCAGACCTATTCAATAGTTCACAGTTTGCGATTCAATTAAGTACTTTAATATGGTATTGAGAAGCACTTTAATCTCCATATACTACTATTATACAATGTAATAAAGCTGATAGTGAACTCCTCAACAATTAACGGCCCTGCATCGGGGCGAGCAATATTTCGTAAAAGGATTTGAGCAGATGACATAAGCCTATTGTAACTTAAGTGAATTATAAACCAACCCACTAAAAAGTGAGAAATAAAAACTTTTTAACAAAAAATATTACCGACTTCAAAAATAAATACAAGGCAACTAAAAAGCAAAAAATAATATACCTAGAATAACAAAAACAAATTAAACATTTTGAAGTTGGTGCCGAATAAAACATAAAGACTACTATTTCATGGCACCAACTTCAAAATGTTTAATTTGTTTTTGTTATTCTAGGTATATTATTTTTTGCTTTTTAGTTGCCTTGTATTTATTTTTGAAGTCGGTAATATTTTTTGTTAAAAAGTTTTTATTGCTTTTAAGCTATCTTATATATTTTTTTTGTAAACATGATTTTATATAATATAAAATATTAGTGTGAATAGCTGCTGACGCCCACGGCTTCGGCCGCGAGGATAATTTTATAAAAATAAATATATACTTATCCGGCCATAAGTTCTGTTAAAAATGAAAATGCATTTTTTTAAATGAAGTAATGTAATATTACTAAAACTTATATGTACATATATATTACAGTCTCAGCAAAAAATAAAAATTATATTCTATTCAAAATGGTCACCTTTGGTTTTTATACAAGCCTTTAATCTGGCCACGAATCTATGGACTTACGCACTGTTTCCATGGGAAATTTTGCCACTACTGTGACATTGAGTCTCTTTTGCATGTATTCATATTACCAAATAATAATTTATTAATTAACAGAAGGTGATACTATATAATATAATTAAATGATAGTGGTATAACAGAAAAGTCAACCGATAGTTTTTTTTTCCTAATTCTGTCAGCACAGATTATATAAGGTCGGGGCAAAAGTATTTTCGTATTTTTCTTAAAAATAAACAAAATACACGGTTTCTTTATTTCTTAAACGGTTGATTATGGGTGATGAAAAATAGGTCCATTACGATAAGAATGTCCGAAAAAGGTCATGGTCAAAGCATGGACGAGCTCCACAGACCGTGGCAAAGCACGGCCTGACTCAAAACAAAGTGATGCTGTGTGTATAATGGGATTGGAAAGGAATAGTCTACTATGAGCCTTTGCCGCCGGGTAAAACTATCGATTTTAACCTCTACTGACAGCAACTGATGAGGTTAAAAGAAGCCATAGAGAAAAACCGGCCGGAGGTGAACGCCATATATAGCCTCTCAGCAATAAATTGAGAGAGCTGGGATGTGTTGATGCATCTTCCGTATAGCCCTGATCTTGCTTCATCAGATATCCACCTATTTAGGTCATTTCAGAACTCTTTAGGAAGCATAAAGTTAACCTCAAAAGAACATTGTGAAAACTACCTGTCAGATTTTTTTTGATCAAAAAGCTCAAAAAATTTGCAGCAATGACATCATGGCACTACCCACAAGATGTGGCAACAAGTAATCGATCAAAACGGCACATACATATTACAAATAAATAAAAAAAATATACCAATTTTTGTATTTCTTTGTTGAAAAATACGAAAATACTTTTGCCCCGTCCTTATCTAATATAATATATAATAATCTAATATATAATATCTATTTTAGATTAGGTAGTTAGTTACATTAGTAAGACTAACAGGATCTCGAGTTTCGTTTCAAATGTATTTTCCAATTATCTAGCGATTAATATCAATATTGTAGATTACGTGTCAATATAAATGCCTTATGCCTAGTTGTATTTCGTAGAATCTTGATCGATTGTTTTATTTCAGACTCATTATTCAGCTTAAACATAGCAATTTCAATCAGATAATAATCATTGTAAATCGAAATAATCACCGTTAGTTGTAATTTAATTAATGATTAATATTTCAATCGGTATTTGTCACTAATGTGTAGTCCTAATCACGTTAGTATTAGCTATTTATCTACCAAACCTGTGACTGGCCTGTTGGTTTGGTGGTTAGTGACCCTGGCTGCTGTCGTGGGTTTGATTTCCATACGGGACACCACTTTTTATGATCCTTATATTATTGTTCCGCGTCTGGGTGTAGGTACTTTGTGTCTGTGATTTGTATGTTTCTAACGACACAAGGCGTGTACGAGAGTTTTCTTTAAAAAAATATAGTTCTGTAGTTATGACTTTGTTATTTCTGTCTGTCTGTATTATGATATCTTGCATTTGGAGGCGCTTATATTGAAAAACGCGCCTACGCGGGATATTATAAAGGGTATTTTGATTTTATCTTTTTTAAGTTCGCTTTCTGCGGCGGGTTTGTTGATTTTTATTTATATAATAATACTAATTATGAAAGTTCCTATGGTTTTTATTCTATTATTAATACTAGATATCATAACGGTACAAACCTGACATATTGACAATCAAGGTATGGTTATCAGTACTTCACTGATCACTTGAACTAACTAATCGGAAAGATCATGTTTAACGATTAGATAATAAGTATTAGATAATTTATCCATGTGATATTTTAGAAGTTCATTAGAAACGGCTTTGTATACAGCGAAAAAATATATCAAGTCTTCTGTAGCATATATTAAAGTTCAAATCGGTTATGAATGCAGAATTTTCAATTACGCAGAAGACTTTAGAGTGAACAAGTGTGCAAGACAAATGCTCTCTTTATACCCTCATTTCCACAGCCTATTGCCATGAAAATCCGTCACGACCGGGGAAAGATTAGGGCATAACCGACAGTTTGACCTGCTCCCAAAGCCGGGAGGGTTAGGAGTTTTTTATAAAACGGTCAATAATCTGTAAGCCTGACAGTGGTTACATTGCTTAGTCGCGCCATAATGTTAATGTTCAGGCTTTTATGGTAGAAATGCCCACGGAACATCTGTTTACTTTCATTAAAGAAGAACTTTGGCTGAAGGGTGTCGCATTCCGACGATTTCGTGGAAGGTAACGCAACACTACGCAGCGAAACATGAAACCGCACCGGTTGCGTGCCCAACTTCGTGTTTATGTTAATTGTAATGATGTATGTATTAGTTTATTACGTTTTCACATAATATCGAAGCGCTAGAATGGCTTTATGAGCTATTAACGGCTCAATATTCGAATTTACATTATGGTAATCGATCATATGAACACGGATACTTCGAGCAACGTAAAGTCCGTCAACAGTTCTCATTTCGATTATCCAAATGCCACTGCATCACTGACACTATCACCACTCTAATATTTTACACACACGACTATAAACATAGTGATAAGTCTATCAGAAAACGTGTTGTGGCTTTGACCACTCGATTGAGACTAACTACCCCGCTACCGGCAAACAGATGTTAGATCAACTGAATTCGAATAGCAATTTAATAATTTTTGACATATATGGACTTTAGTAGTCTAAAATAAAGAATTATTATTATTATTGTTTAACTTCATTGATCTCTCTATCTGTTCAATGTACTCCTCGAGTTACTGGCCCCTCAAGTGCGTGCATTATCGGTTATGCAACACATTATTTACAGATATATACAATAACTTATAGATACCAACATGCCTTACTCTTTGCAATTGGACACGATACACAGGGCATTTTTTTTTTAATAAGATGCACGAATTAACTCTAAATGGAGTTTATACATAAGAGGTAAGAAGTAACACTACACTGTACGTTGTGTCGTTTAATATTGTAAGTTTGTGAAGTCCACCACACGGGGTTTGTCGAAAGGTTGTACATTTTGGAGAAATATGTTTCATAAAAAAAAATGATCGATGCGGAAAACAAGCACCAATTAGAACGAATGAGCTGTTAGTACAAATTACATCGTCGGAATAAGTTTGCCAATCATATTTTACATATTTTAAAGTTATAGCCAAGTGACATACTTATTTCAATAAAGAGCGTTGCCTGTCGATCAAACTGCGCTACTCTCCAATCCAAACAACTACTATGCTACTACATTTTTGGTTTGTTTGGATTTGTTGAGTGAAAAAATAACCTGTTTTTATGGACCCGACAACGCACAAAACATAGCCTCGATATTGTTACTGACAAAAAACCATTTCCCAGAAATTCGACATCTTTCATCCCATGCCAGTTGTGCATTGTAACAGTAACAACCACGTCCGCTTTCGCTGTGCAGCCAGTTTCACAACGTCATAGTTCGTCGTACGGGACGTAGCCGGACGAACTATAAGTGGGACTAGAGATCCCAACAGTACGCTTTGTAGTTGTTGGAACACAAAGCGACGCTGCACAAAGAAACAGGTAGAAAGGATTTGAGCTTAGATTTTCAAATGTGGATAGGTAGTTTTGGTCTGCACGCTCGAGCAATGCAGACCTTAGGCATCGCTCATGGACTCGAACATCGGACCAACGTTCCGAGATTCCAAATCTTTCCATCTGGTCACTTGGTGTTTTATGTTTAAAAGGAGCACGCAAATATTTGAAATGAAGACGGCAATTGTTGACAAACTGTCGCGATTTGTACGTTTTACTTACACCGATACGGGGTTTGGGAAGTCAGTTGTTTTGTTGTTTTTGTTTGTTATTGTTTTAAATATACTTCTAATATTAATTCTACAGAGCAGAACCACTGACTGATTTGAAGTAAAGTACAGTATTGAAGTTGAAGAGGCATTAACAAATCACGAAATACGACGAAAATATAGACATTTTGGGACAAAATTTAGCCAAATTTAAAACTAAAGTTTATTACACATTATCTAAATACTTAAAATATATATGGTAAATTAATTAACCACATTTACCTACACAACTTAGCAATAGTTAAAGTAATCATTTTATTTTTTTAAATCATTATCATTTTGTATTCATTTAACAGAGTAAATATATGTGGTTTTATAGATACGTAATTAATAAGCTTAGGTCTGTCTATTAAGCTGCATAACAGCATGAAAAAGTTTTCGGTTGAACATTCATATAATAAGGATTATTATAAAACTGAACCATAATAATAAGAATAATATAGGAGTTAAATTAACAAATTACAAATAATAAACACCTGAAATAATTTCAATAACATCAAAGAATTTAATCTTAAAAGAAGTCATTTATTGAATGAAACCTTTTTAATAAAGCCACAATTAATAATCTTTAATATTCTGTGGTAAGGCATTATACACCTTGATGCACACCGAGTAATAACTGGTAAATAAATAATTTTGTTTCTGACCATAACTATGAAAATGCCGTGGCAACCTGTAAGTAAATATGATAGCATCTAAGACTAGATATTAGAGCTACCATTAAGAAATATGTACCTATATATGGTGTATATCTTGTTGGTTGCCATAACAAATAAATAAAAAAATAAACAAATCAATACTTAGGATAGTTTTTTCGTTTAGCAAAAAATGGCAACTCCCGCCTGTACAAGCTCTGTGTTTACTTTACAAACATACGATTCACAACAAATGTTACGACGAGCATCTCATTTTCTTATCCGAATTCTAAAATTCTCAGTTTGTCAGTAGTTGCTATCACTCATGAAAATATATTTTAACGATCTGAATAATGTTACACAATTATTTATTAAGTAAATGACTAGCAGACAAAAATCAATATTGTGTGTTTGTCCTTTATGCGCTCCAAAACTAATTAATGGTTTTGAAACGCATATGAAAATTTGGTAGGGAGTTCTGTGAAACGCCCACGAAGGTCCTTGGCCCTGGCCCAAAAAGCCACAGCGAAGCATAGCTGGATTCAGCTGGTAATATACATTGAAAAGGGTTTCTTTAAAATCCATTTCTACATTTTTATTCGTACCAAGTTCAGCACTGAAAAAGTTGACCGACGTAAAAAATAATGAAAACGCCGATCAGTGTTTAAATCTATTCTAATATTATAAAGCTAAAGAGTTTTTTTGTTTGTTTGAACTCAAAGACCTCAGGAACTACTGATTCGAATTAAAATATATTTTACTGTTATAGCTGTGTGGCACCGGCTTAAGAATAGTGCCACCCCATCTCTTCCCGTGGGTGTCGTCAAGGCGACTAAGGGATGTCACACCGGAGGACGGGCAGCAGCGTCCTCTGCGTATTTCAAGCCTTACTGCGATCGCCAACCCGCTCGCCAAGCGTGGCGATTATGGCAATTACCCCCAGGATCTAATAAGTAGGTTCTACTGGGGAGACCCGTGCCCAGCAGTGGGACATCATATGGGTTGTTATGTTACTGTTATAGCCATTTATCGACATCACGCTAAGACAAATAGGAGCGGAGCAGCAATGAAAAATGTTGCAAAAACGGGGAAAATTTACGCAGACGAAGTTGCGCGGGTCAACTAGTGTCTAAATAATAACAATGGTTACAAAATTGGAATATTTAATATTCACAAGATGACGTTTTGGTGAACCAAAACGGGTGTGTTTAATCGCGTATCGCTAACCGCAACTGGCACAATGTAACAGATTTGACATGTACGTGACATAAACGTATGTGCATTGTATCTTATACAGAGAGTAACCAAGAGAAGGTAAAACCAAATACAAATGATTTAGCTCACTTGTATTTTTGGACTTAAGTAACTTTCAGTTACAATCTTATAAATGTGAATTAATACGTGTATGGTAGAGAATTCGAATTACCATTGTCCCGGCAGATCTACGGCGCCGAGACGTGGACACTTACGGTTTGGCTAGTCCACAAATTTAAAATTGCGTAGCAGGCTACGGAGCAAGCTATGCTTGAGATTTCTTTAAAGGATTAAATTAGCAATAAAGTGATCCGACAAGAACTAAAGTTATCGACATAGCTCGCATTAAGCACGTTGAAGTTGCAATGGGCTGGCCATATCTGCCAAAGGACTGATGACCGCTGGAGCAAGCGAGTCCTAGAGTGGAGACCGCGGCTTGGTAAACCTGCGCGGCGACCACCCCGAGCCAGGTGGAAAGACGACATAAAGAGGGTCACTGGAATGGACTGCATGTGGAAGGCAGAGGACCGGACGTTATGGCGAGAGGAAAATTAGGAGAGACCTATGTCGAGAAGAAGACCAATACGGGCTGATGATGATATCTCGACACCTATGATGGCGAGTTTGAGCAGTTCACCCAACGGGGTGCATTACTGCATAAACACCGAGAGTATTTTGTGATATCTGCTTAGTATGCCGCCAAGAAAACTGCTATCGATCACTGCGGTCGTGGTTGGCAAATAATGTAGGCGTGAATTTTATTTCAAACTTAATATTAATATTGCTTTAGATTTTCCAGTATTCCGATGCACAATATGTTCCCACGTGCAACGGGTCGGTGCCATGTCATTAGTAACATCCTGTATGTGACTCACTTTTGTTAAATTTATTGCACAGTCAAATTTATTTTCTGAACGCGGAAATCGAGTGATTGAACAAAGTATTAATAATGATAAGGTTGATATTTAATAAATAAAGTGTGACTATTTTTGCAAGGTGTTGATAATATGGATTAAATACAATCGATAATATTTTATATACTATGTTGATAGTATTCGTCTAGTGACCCAAATAAAATGTTATTAAAACTGTAAGTTATTGAGTAGCCCAGTTTTTATTACTCATTGTTTTGCGAACTTGCATTAAATGTAGGTAAATAGGGAAAGAAATATGGACTTATTACAAATTATAACATTTGCTTTCTGATTGAATAAACCATTTTTCATTTGATTCGGGACGTATATATAAAAAATTGTATATATATATATTTGTATGTATATATATTATATTCAAATAAAAATATAAAAAAAAATATACTCGCTCGACATAAATCCTCTTTTCAGAATAAACAAAAATCAATTTATTAAAATTTTTAGAAAAATTCTCTTTTGAGAACGGCTCTCCCGATTTGGATGATATTTTTGAAATGTTGGTAATTTAATTGCATCCGTAAGAAGTCAAGCAGGGTCATTATATACATATTTACATACTTGCACTTAATAAAAACATTCTAACTTTGTATTTGCAGATTTTTTTTTAATTCAATAATTCTAAAATATATCTTCTAAAACGATGACAGAATAAATAAAAGACTAGAAATGGATCGGTTTTTTTCTAAATTCAGAACTTTAGTATTTGCTCATTTCATTTTAAAAACAAACATTTTTATTTTTTGGTCACACAATTAAAAGGGGAGGGGGGGGGGACAATTTAGACAACTATCGGAGCGATTATTTTCAAAAATGTTAACTAAATCAAAACCTTATAATTTTTTTTCGGCCGTAGAAGAGTGTAATACGTTCATGGTACTTACGTCCTTTTGTTGAAAAACGAAATTTTTCGGCAATACCTCAATAACGGTATATCTATTTGATCATGTCGAAAATAATTTTAATTTAAAGTATTTATTAAGCGCTACCTTTACGACTTTTTTCCTATTTATTGGTCATACAGTTTAAAAGATAAGGGGGGATTATTTCCAAAAATGTTAACTTACTCATAAAAGTTTTTAAAAAAAACCTTATAATATTTTTACAGGACCTGTCGAATGTAAGCCACACGTGGATGTTTGCAGGGAAAAAAATCAGCTGTCAAACTAAGTAGCGGCTACTACAAAACACTATTTCACCAAATTTCATCAATTTTGATTGTGTTATTTATAACAAACGGACGAACAGACAGACAGACAAAACCTAAAAAGGTTCCGTTATTGCCATTTTGGCTATGGAACTGTAAAATGAACTGATTATTAAAGTAATTAAGTAATTGATCAATCCTCCAAATAAACATCTACAGTTGATCCTGCTGTGTAAGACTCACTGTGTTATCAGCGATATAACTATGCAAATTAGACACAAGGATTTGCATACAGATTAGTTTTGAATGCAAGATTTGTGATCGCAATCACAAGTGATATTGCTTACTGCTTCTATGACATTCGGGCATGTAATAAATTAGTGATTAGTCAATATGAGCACATCTCAATACAATGATATCTGCAAACCGTGATTTTCTGATATATCAACACAGATCAAACCACTGGGCGGATGGGAAATGATGGAACAAAAAAGAAGTTTAGCACACAGGTATTTATTATCCCCTTAGTATAATACCGTGTCCACTTGATTTCAATGAATACATTGAAATCTATCTGCTATTACGTAAGTGCCTTCTTTGTTTTTTTGTTTTTGTATCAAAAAGTATCCATCTGTTCGCTTTCCAGTGTATTTGTCACTAATAATAATAATATCTTGGGACAACTCACACAACGCCATCTGATCCCAAACTAAGCAGAGCTTGTACTATGGAAACCAGACAACTGATAAACATACTTATATATTTCTAATTACTATAATATTATAGATAAATAACACCCAGACACAGAATAAATCATCGTACTCATCACACAAAGTTTTATCCTGGGTGGGGATCGAACCGTAGCAGTCGGATACACTTCCACCGCGCCACAGAGGCAGTCAAACTGTGATATATACTTCAAAATTGCACAGAAGGTGCATCACTTTGGCCGCGTTAATTAAAGCTGCATACAAAGCTTTCATACCAACATCCTATACAATGTGTAACTAAAAATCTGGTCAAACATTAACAATTTACATAATATAAGCAGATATTGCACCACCATGGTGCCATATCTGAATGTAGCTACTTATTACTTTGACATAGATACATCGTATTGTCTTTTATTTCTGCCCACATGTTGCAAAATACAATTGAATTATTATGACATATGTTATAATTAGTATATTTGTTCAATATATGGGTGACTTTTAAATCAGTCGACAAATAAATATGATACATTCAGTACCTGTACTACAATAATTTTACAATTAAATATTGCCGATTAAATATGAAGATGCTGAGCTGAACCAGTTTACCCGTGACCACGGCCGTTTTCAATACGGTTGAAACGTCGGGCAATAAACAAGGTATTTTACCTTAAATTATTCACGCGATTAAGACCCATAGTATATATAATTTTATAATGTGTGCAATACGTGAAAGTTTATTAACATTTTTCAAATAGTTTTGATATCACAGGAAATAATGAGATGGGCCTAAATGATGTTGGTTCATGTGGTTGGTTTCCAGATTTTGCTATTATTATGACTTCAGCAACTTTCCACAAATCAGATACGTATTTAAGGCGAAATACAGCGTTAATGAGGGTGGTGAGTCTGACAATTGCTTTACAGGTGGAATTTTCCGTCCGTGACTTGTATGTTTGTAAAGTCCCCCGCGACACAGGGCTTGTACCCTAGGGCGGAAGTAGTATTTAAAAAAAAAATACCACCTTTCAGTTAGAGGTTTAGGTGTACTCGTAACGTGAATCGATATCCACGTGAGTGGAGCCAAGGGCGTAAGTTTTATCACTTGCAGACATTCTCTTTATTTACATTAATCATAAACATATTTTCATTACTTCCGTAAAATGTATTATCGTAATGTAGCTTACTGATAGATTTAACTAATATTTGTGTGCGTGCTTATTTCTACAAATGTGTGATTCAGCTCGACCTGAGGGTGTGAACAAAAGTTTGTCTAGATCCTCAGCTCGAGTTTCCTTTAATTATAATTCTTTATAAAACTTTCGCGTTTTCTACACATTATAAAATTATGTATACAGTGGGTCTTCGTCACCTATACGGTATCACACAATTAAGCCCCATAGTTTAAATAATTCCCTTGAAAAATTTATTATTCCTGGTCTACATCACTAAATAATTCTCTCCTCTCTGCAAAATTTCAGCTCTCAAAATCCAAAGAATCGGGTTGGGCGTTCACGATTGAATGACAATGTCAGGGCATTTGATTTTTGTATTTGATTGGCGAAAGAGAGAAAATACACATCACAAAACACATTCAGAGAAACATAGACCCACTTTTTATTTTACCATTTTAAATATAATTGATATGCAATTATATTTAAAATGGTAAAATAAAAAGTGGCGTGTTTTATGATTAAACCAAAAACTGCTCTCCAGTTCAGCATTGCAGGTAATTAATACCCTGCGACTGATTTGAGATCTTGGGCGGTATACGGGTTCCAGTAAAGGATTTGTGTGTACGCTTAATGTATAAAATTAATAAGTCTAGAGATACCCGAATCAGGACTCAATTCAAAAACTGCTTTCATAACACCAATTAGCTAAAAACTTAAAACAAATTAGCTCTAGTACACTGCAGCTGACCAAATGATTATAGTTGGCAAAAACAAAGTGATGTATAGCGTTGTGGCCATGGCAGGGCCATTATGGGAGTCGCAGTCCAGTAATGTTTTTGTAGGATGTATGTACCTAAATGTAATGATTTCGTAAAGTTTACGAACATACACCCAAACTTCTAAATAGTTCAGTTACGATTCAATTTATTTTGTACAAAAAATATATATTTGTCGAAGAATTAAGAAGTCGGAGTATGAGATTGTTGATTGAAATCAATCAACAATCTCATTCTCTGACCTCTTATATAATAAAACAGATGTTAGATCAACGGAAATCCGTTGATCTAACATCTGTTTTAATTATATAGCACGTCTATTGACTCATTTTAAACATGGCCGCCATGATGACGTGTTATTCGTTTGACATTTACATTTGAAATGATGGGAGCGTGGCAGTTAGTCTCATGCAGCAATCTTAATCGAGCGGTCGTAACGACAACACAAAAAGATATTTGCGATGATTGTCTTTTTTCGTAATGATATTGATTGACCTATTTGCTGATACGGGCTATTAACTATCGGAGGCAAGCATGCAAGGTGTTATTGTCACCAAACTTACGTGCTGTAATTACTTACGTGCCTATCAGAAACAAATGAAAAAAATATAAAACGCGTTATATTTGAAGCGTGTTTTATGTTTCTTGATTTGAAATGTGTCGCTAGCAGTTGTGATAAGTATATCTCGTAAGTATAATAATATGTGGCGTCTAAAAAAAATTTCATCTTTAAGTCTGTAATGCGTTCTTATTATTTAGAACGATAAATGGCCAGTTATAATTCACCCTGTAACAATTTCTTATCGGGGACGTAATTAAAAACAGGCTTTTAATGCAGAACAGAAAATTATTACATTGATTATAACTCACTTTCTGTGTAAAACACTTAGTTTAGTATACGGATAACGAGATTATATTATGTACCTATTCAAACATTGAAGTTATTTACTATTGAGGGTGTGTAAGTACACAATTCTACAAATATACGGCAAGTCAAACATCTCATATAAATTTTCACGTTATCTTTTCTGCAAATATTCAATTGCGCATCAAATGAACTTATGTCGTTTGCGAATACAGAGGAAGCATAACGTTTCTTTCTTACGAATTCTAATAAATATAGTCGAACACTTTTACGCGATGTCAAGTCCTCTTCAGTGATTTCATTTTTTATAGTCTTGCTGCGAGAATGGTCAATTTAGAGTATACTAATTTTAAAATCTTTATATTTTATATTATATTTATATATTTATTTAAATTCTTTGTATTATAATAAACTATTTTGAATCCTTTATTTAAAACGAATAAAAATTTGTATAGCACAACTTTTCTTCAGAATTGTGAAAATAGGACAATTAGGAAAAACGAATAGATTCGAATAAAAGCGATTCTACCACACGCTTAGTATGAATGATTTAAGAACAAATGTGATAATGTTTTAATTAATTTGTTACACGTTTGGCGTATACAATTATAAATACACTAAATCAGCTACAGCTATACGACGATTGCGCTCTCGTAACATAAAACGTGCTTCGAATACGCCAAATCTGTAACGGCTTTTACAGTTGTTTGCTTCAATACGATAACACAGCGTTGAATGAGTTCAAATATTTTTATTATTATTAACAATAGTATATTAATTAGTCTAAAGAACACGGTCTTATAGTGACTTTTCACTGTGGGATGTAATATAATAAACATTCAATCTCGGGATTTAAATTCATATCGCTCAGCTTACTTTTGAATGGAACCATTTACACTAAGATATAATATATATTACATCTCAAGCTATAAGTAATGCGTAAAAATTTTCTTCAAGATTTTTTTTTAGTATCATTTAAACCAACATTTTTAGATGGATTGTTATTATTATTTTTTTGGTCTCATTCCTAATTTTTAAGTGGTTTTCTTGATTCATGCTACACTACTGACTTCTGCCATACATATTTTCGGTATATTAAAGCTATAATGCAATTAAAGTCCGAAAATCTTATAGATTGCTATGGTACAGCTCGGTATATTCTTTGTCATTTTTGAAAATTCTGAAAAACTCAGTTCAGAAATTCAGTCAAACGCTACGCGAAAAATCTCATATTGATATTTTCGAGTTCAGGGTAATCGAATCTATCAATTTGATGCAGTTTTGGTCGTATTGATATGTTACAGAAATTTTGGTCGTGGGAAATAGAGATAGGGTCAAAATATGTATCGAAACGCCAAAGGTTGCCTTATGAGCTATAACCGGCTTAGTAATTGTAAACAGTTATTATGATATATATATATATATATATATATATATATATATATATATATATATATCATAATAACACAAGGAATACAGTAAGAAGGCAATAAATAGTGAATGATTATATAAAGTAAAAGATTAGAGTTTACAACAATTTCTTAAGTATCTTCGTCTTTTATACAGATAAACTATTGTTCAATATATTCAAATCGGTGAATTCTTTATTATATACATCGGCACTGCGTCTGAAGAAGTTGTTACTAGTATATATTGTTTTATAAAGAGGAACAGAGAATAAATGTTGTAGGCGAGAGCTAGACCGAGGTACCACAGGGTACCCTGATTGATATTTTTTCTAGAATGTGAGGAGAATCCATATTTTTGTTATGGATCTTGTATAAGAATAATTGGCCAAACATTTTTCTACGAACATTTAGCGCTGGTAATGAATGTCGAGATAACAAGTGTGTATAAGATATTCAGTCGAAATTTGGACGAAAATCCAGTGATTTGACGAACTTCTCTTGAATTTGTGCAATATGACAAGCATAGTATGGACTCCAGATAATACTAGCAAATAAAAGTATTAAGGTATGCTCCCGCCTAAAGGGTTTATTGATCCTAAAGATCAAGCCCAGTTGACTTAAAGCTTTCTTAACGACATAACCAATGTGCAAATTATACGAATCCTTCTGAGCAGGTCGCCGTGTATTCCGATGGTCCATAACTTTTCTATTATCAGATCATGGTTTATTTTATCAAATGCTTTGGAAAAATCAAAATACACGACGTCTACCTGCATTCTTTTGTCTATAGCATGCACCAAAAAATTTGAAAAGGTAAGCATATTACTTTCTGCTGAACGGCCGCTACAGAAACCATGTTGATTCATCAAAATATGATAGTGAACTGTGTTCACTAATAACCGAGTAACGATTTTCTCAAATATTTTAGCAAACAAGTTAGTCTTCGAAATAGGTCTATATTGTGTCACGTCATCTCTTCTATTATTTCCATTGGAATAGAAGTAATAAGTACCTGCTTCCATGTTGGAAGGAAATGCTGTGGATGGGAGTGCATGTCTAAAGATCTTTGATACATTAGTTAGCGGCACGCATAATTGATCGGCACATTTCGTGATAAAAACTGGATGTACACCATTATGGCCAGCTCCTTTATTGATGTCTATATTTTTTAGCACTTTACGTATTGATTCAGTGTCAAAAATCACTGTACTAAAGTCAACAGGTGAATCCGCCGGAGGATAGCTAAGATCATATACTTGTGTGCGTGATGGAGTACGGACAAAAATGAATTACACGTATCTTCACCAGAATTTGAAATGCGCACCCTAGTCGATGATTCTATCACACAAACGCACATAAGTGATTACTCCTCTGTATATAGTCGTGAGTCAAAGTTTAAAATTAATATCAATTCGTTTTATCATAAACTAGGCCTGTAGACAGCTATAATTGAAAATAAATGAATATTTTGAAAGTTATAAGCCTTTAAACATTTAAGAAATTGAACAATTTGAACAACAATTTTGGCGAAATTCCAATGTTTTAAGGCTTATAACTTTAAAAATATTTTTATTTTAATTATGGCTGCCTTCGTGTCTAATTATAACGAATTGATATTAATTTTAAGGGTTCCATATTAGGTCGCATAATTGTTTCCTCATAATTTGATACAGAATAATTTTATTTGCACTAATAGGCGTTACGCATAACATTATTTCGCATATATCTTTTCGCATAATTTTGTTACACATAACTACTATTGGTATAATGATAGAAAAGCATACTATTTTATAGCATAATACTGCACACGCATAGCGTTATTTGTGCGTATTGCTACATGGCAACAACAATGTGCTACCAATTATACCTAAATATAATTTTCGACTTATTATCGAACTAACAGCCAAAATGCACATGGAAATGGTAAGAATTGTTAATTAGTGTAAAAAATAAACATATTAGCGGCTTAGGGGAAAACACTTTAAGGTTTCTAAGATATTTTTTTGATTATAAAAACATTTTAAACATTTCATTTAAATAAAAAATAAAAAAGTATTTTTAATCAAAAAGTTTAGTAAAGTAACGCATAATACAAAACATGATTAGATAAACCGTTTTTGAGTTATTGCCGAAAAAATGGTTTGCAAGCTATGGAACCCTACACTGTGCATGGTCCGACATACTCATAGCAGTTTTTTTTACCGTTATACCTAATAGCTGTTATACAGATAAAAAATATGCGTTATAAATTTATGCGATTCAAAATTAGACCAAATGAATATAGTCTAAACGATATTTAATTTTATGCCTACTAAAACATGATGCCAAGCTATCAACATGCCAAACTATTGTTATGTCTTTAACAGTTATGCTAAAATCGCTATGCGGAAGTATTTTAGGTTAATTAAAATTATGCGAATAAAGGGGATCCCAATTTTAAGCTTTGACTTACGACCTTAAACAGAGAAGTAATCACTTATGCGCGTTTGTATAGTAGAATCATCGATTAGGACGCCCATAAGACTGACGAAAGAGACTAACTGCCCCACTACTGGCACTTCAAATGTAAACGTCAAACTAAAGTCACGCCATCTTGCGGCGGCCATTATTTAAATGAGTCAATGGACTTGCTTTTTAATCAAAACAGATGTTAAAACAGGATTATAAATCTCACAGTGTTACTTTTAAACATCTTTCGGATTTCAGTGTTTTGTTCTCTTACCGTAAAATCTGACAAAGCACTATTTAACGAATACGAGCTATGCTTATTATTGAGATACCTAGTAAAAGTTGAAGTTATGAATCCTAACTTTCCCCAGACTATCAAATTCACATATCTTTACTTTATCAAAACCAACGATTTTAATCGAAAAACTATTTTAGGAACTTTCATTTAAAAGCAATAATTGAATGCAATACATGAAAGGCTCATTTACATGATGTCAACGTATCGGTAAGACTATGGAAGTAATTTATTGCGACAATTTAATTATATGCAAAAGGCAATATCTATCTTATGATAAGATTTCCATGTGCCACAACACATTAGTACAATACTTGTTGTACTAGTACTAGTTATTTAGTTGGAGTACCTATCCATTTACTTTATGTTAAGTACACAAATATTTTGAATACTAGCGTTTTTCCGTGTCTTTGCTCGCTTCAAGGTTGATTTCTACATTTATGTGTACAATTAATACTCTGATGTTATACATTGTGAAAGTTTCATTAAATCTGTCCAATAGAGTTTTTCACAAAAATTTCGCGATTATATTATTAGTAGGATTATTAAATATAGGATATACCAATATTATTAACGCGAAAACTTACTGTAAAAGCCCTAATCTCAAACACAATTTTATTCTACTTCATGACGCTGTTAAATCTAATGCTGTCACTGCCACTCGTGAAGTAGCTACTTTTCTTTGTAAAAGTTAGATATCGTTTGAGATTTCAGGAGTATCTCTCTCCTCAAAGTCAGTGACTCGGTGAGATACATTACTTGACTAAAAACTCTAGTGCATACGCCGTGTGACGCTGGAGATTTTTCAAACATACAATTTGCGAATTATATAGAGTGGTGTTCTGCGTAGGAAACGACCCCACAAACTATTGCGCCACAGTCATACATACTCCCACAGCATTGCGGGTGTATGTTTGACTGTAGCGCAAGAGTTTAAATGAGTGAGCTACCTAGGTACTCAGGTAGAGATTAACCTAGATACAATATTTTTGGATATCTTAGAAAAAAATAGACTTTCATGACAAACAGACAGTCATTATTAGTTTTCTTTATATATGAGTATTTATAATACCCACATGTAGATACCTATTGCTTTTATGTGTTGAATCTGACATTAGCTAGGCGTCACGTTTTCTATCATAAGAATTATCAATTATTCTGTCCGTTATCACTGTCTGATGCATACATTTTATTGCAGTCATATTTCAATCATGCGGTGCTGACAAATGCTTTAAATAAGCATACACTATTATTTATTTATGCACAATTTATAGTTCTTAGAATTCTCTACCTACATTATACACCCAGCCCGAATAACAAAATTAAGAGGATACAGATGGTACACCTTGACAACCTCTTTCAAAAAAATGGTGGTGCGAAGTAGTCTGTATTTGAGTGTGCGTGAGCGATGTTTATGTGTATTGCTCAAGCGCGTGTTGTATGTAGGTTATCTTCTGTACTTCGGTATTTCGTGTCTGTAACCTCTTTTAGAGCGACCTGTGTATTTCCAGCAGCGTAAATGTTATAAGGCTGATTATTATGGTGTATATCTACATAATTATGTACTTTCCAACTCTAACTCATTGCTGAGGCTGTCCTACGTTATGATGTTTTGTCATAAATCATGCTTAGCGTGGGGATTCACGATCACAATAAAATGTCCCATTACTCTTGTGAATGTTTCGTGCCCTGGGCGGGTGGGATCCGAACAATCGTAAACAGTAAAATAATCCAAATGTAGATTATAATATAACAAAATCATTTCGTATGATTAAAAGTGATAACGAGTTTCGGTAACCTGATGACTTACAAAGCCATTTTGGATTTAACACAAAGTACATTAATCAATCAACATGTATGCACATCACACCTACTAACTTAAATTCAAATAATATTTAGGTCAAAATTGTATGTTTTGTTTTTATGTTTTTTTTTGTGACCACGGTCAATGTTATATAAAAAAGCTATACAAATATAACCATGATAAACCTTGTAAGTTTTACTTAATTATATTAGTTACTGCTTCGACCGCGTGACCCCCTTCAATCTTAGTTTCCTGAAATCCGTTCGTATCCTTTGTTCACATTACAAAAAAACCTGTTTGCGCGTTCATGAGTAAATTAAATTAGGTCTACAAGATTTATTTAAAGACATAAAATGATGAAAATAAAATTTTAATGTGTTCATAAATACACATACCTATTTTAAAAAAATAACCTAATGATTTCATGGCATACCAGCTGCTGAGCCTGCAAATGTTGTTCTGCCATATAAATTGTCAAAGAAAAATAATGGGGGTGGTATAAGGATGAAAAATACTTTATGTCCTACGAATTATACAAAAAAAAAACGTCAAAAGCGGTCGAGTGGTTTTGGAGGAGTTCGACCGCAAACACCGTAATACGAGAGTTTTATTTCATAATAGATAATTTTGCACAAGGTAGACATATAATAATATTTTATTTTAACTATGAAAAAAGAAACATAATTACAAACTTAAAGGAAATATTATCTATATCTATATCTATACATATAATAAAACTGTAAATTTCACGTGTCTGTACATGGCCGAACTTAGTGAAAAAAAATATTAGGAAATGTTCGAAAAGAGTATTCAAACACTTTGCTGCATTTTTAGAAATGTCTGTCTGTCTGTCTGTCTGTCTGTCTGTTTGTTTGAACACGCATCACGCAAAAACTACCGTACAGATTCGGTTGAAATTTTGCACGTGCAATCTAATAGATGCAGATTAACATTTAGGCTATAAATTATCACGCTTTTTCCCATAGGAGCTAAGCAGTAAGGGATAATGTCTGTAGCAATTTTTCGTTATAAAACAGTAACTACTAGACGGATCTTTATGAAAATTTGCAGTTTTATAGTAAATACTATAGGACATTATTTACACTTTGAATCATTACGCTAACGTCTATGGGGAACGAGTAGCAACGTATTTTTTGTCGCACCATAATGGTTTATCACAAAATTTTCCACAATTAGACATTATTTATAATTGTAACCCATGGAATACATAACTTCACGCTAAAACTATAAGGAGCTAAACACAACCTTTTTAAGTTTCATAAGAACAGTTATTTTAACGTGATACGTAGCAAACAGTATAGCCTCGAAGCTATGCTAGCGGACTTAGACAACGAAGTCCCGGGCTCGAATCCGATGTCTGATTATGTTCTTTTTGTATTTTTTTAAATTGTCTTTATCCTTTTTTAATGTTTTTCTGAATGTTTTAGTTATTTTTTCGACCGTAAGTAACTTATTTACTTTGGTTATTATTTTTTTATATTAAAAATCAAGTAAATTATGCACCTAGGTAAGTTCATTAAAGGTATTGCATGCACTGCTGAGAGTAATGAATTAATCGTAGTAGAAATAAAAAACAATATTACATTATAATGAAAAAGTATTCGACATTTTCCAGAAATGATGTGTACGTCTAAAAAAAAGACATTACACACGTAAAAAAAAACATGTAGCGCCATCTATGAAATCAAATTGTTCACCGTGATCAAATAATTCCTGTGGTGCTCGAGATGAAGGATTTGTTTCTTGCTGAGTGGCAACATTCTTGAAAGTAGATGGCGTTGTATTCAATAACGTTCTATACTTAGTAAAAGAAGTTTTAAAAAAAAACACATTGCTATGATTTTTAGAAATGTTTGTCTGTCTGTCCGTTTGTTTGACCACGCATCACACAGGTGCATCGAGGATCATGTTTTGGGGTTATGGTTGGAGATTACGTGTTCATCAATTCAACGTTAATGAATGGCTCAACATCGGTCAAGTGTGAGTAGTTCGGGTGACGGGAGGAGGGGGGTCGTTGTTTGTCAACCGTACCTTTAGGGATATCTGACATTTTCGCGGGCATGACACACATGACACGCTCTGTGTTTGCTTACTAAAGTGTTACAGCAGTTTTATTATTAGTATTGCGTTGTAACACTACAATACACCCCATTTTTAGCCAAAATAGCAAAACAGAACCCTTATAGTTCCCTTATGTCCGTCCGTCCGCAGCTTAGCTCAGAGACTATTAGTGCTAGAGGGTTGCAACTTTTGCATGAATAAATTACTAACGCCGATAAAGTGAAAGAACAAAATCTTGAAAATCATTATTTTTTTAAGGGTACCTCAGGGTGGGAATGTGATTTTTTCTCACCTACCTACCCCATCGTGTGTGGTATCATTAGATAGGTCTTTTAAAAAGCGTTTAGTGTTTGTGAAGACTATTTTTAGATTTAAGGATTCCTTTGTGTATAATATTAGGCTTTATAGTGAACATTTTTGTTAGAGTCAAGTGTCCAGCTAAATGGTTGATGTTGGGTATGTGAAAAAATTCAGGGTAGTAGTATAAATACTAAAATTATAAGGAAAACTATCACAGTTAAGTACTTAGGCTTTACAAGTTTACGATCACATGAGAAGTAACAACATTTTCGTACAAATTCTATTAAAAATTATTAGGTAATAAGTAGGTATAACGTTGAAAGAATGAAACAAAAACAACAGAAAACCCACTTCTTAAGCCGCACACCAAACTAACTATCTAAAAGAATAGAACAGATCGATTTTTATTCAGTAAGTATTTAGTCAACAGGACTGTTTTCAACATATTTACACAGAAGTTATTTCGTTACCTAAACTACCTTAATTTAAACCCGACTTTCACGCGAACGAAGTCGCGGGCACAGCTATTATGAATATATATATATATATATATATATTACGGGTCTTAATCGCGTGAATAATTTTAGGTTAAATACCTTGCTTACCTACGTTTAATATGCATGATAGTTTAAGTATAATTTAATTTAAAGTCATCAAGTATTAAAATAAACTTATCCAGTTTTGAAAATAGATGGCGTTTAAATACAAATGAAACAGAATCAGGTAAATTGATTTAAAAAATAAATCTGAAATTCTTACGTAGAGAGATATGAATTTATGATGATCTTAATTAACGACAGGTTCATCATCATCATCATCAGCCTATCGCCCTATCGCAGTCCACTGCTGGACATAGGCCTCTCTAATTGCACGCCACTTTGTTCTATCCTCGGCTACGACAGGTTGACACACCTATTTTTTAATTCACCAATGTAGACATTATAAAGAAATAAGTTTAGTATTTAAACTAAACGTTTCTAAAAGATATACTAATTCAGTATATCTTTTAGAAACGTTTGAATGTTGTCTGTTTGTTTGAACACGCATCACAGTACCGCGGGAATGCAATGTTTTAAAAACAGGATATTTTTTAAAAAACTTATCTCACACTAGCCCTATTTCGCGCGAGTACTTGGGCGGTTTCGGGCTTCATTTACCCCGAAACCGATAATAGTAATATTTGATGTGATGCAAATCATTTTGGTAAAATACTATTATAATTTGTCTTCTAACCGTCTGGCGCCATAAACTTTGTCGCCCTTCATTTTGCTGCACTGGGCATTTGCTTGGCTTGCCTTGCCATAAGTCGGGCCCTGATTAGAGCTAGGCCCTAATATCCATAGATGCCAAAGAGCATTGTGGAGCATGTTTCCAATATGTTTTACACAGAAGTTAAATTGTAACATAAACTACCTTAATATAAACCCAACTTCCACGCGAACGAAGTCGCGGGCACAGCTAGTGTTAAATATATTTTGGCAGAAATATGTTATCTATTTTTAGAATAATAACAAGATTTGTAGATACTGACTAATTGCTTTGAAAATTTTATCTCGCAATCTCGCGATATGCTGCCATTTATGTTGTACGAATTGAGGGTTATATACGCGTGAATCAGCGAGGTATGAAGGTACTATCATTGTTATCGGTCGCCCTGGAATCAGATATCCTAATATACGCTATCTGGCGTGTCTATTACTTATATATAATATAGGCTCTCAATCAAATACATTGAGTTGTGATTTTATTCTGAGTGATCACGATGGGTAGCAAAGCATACATTTTATTTGTTTTTCTCTCAAGCGGAGTAATATTAGTTAATTGTAAGAGTGCGTTTGATCAACAATTATACGAAGATGTATTGGATTTAGAACAGTGTAGTAAACAGTTGAATTTTTTGGCAACGGACCAGCTGCGATTACAATGTAAGTATAAATTTATACTTAAGTTTTATCCGACTACCAAGAAGGAAGTCAAAAAGGCATTAAAGAACCCTATAAACTTAATAAACTGCCTATACTGTGGAATCGAAAAGAGATGACTTTTGACTCAATTTTTTAAGTTCATTTTTTGTTGAAAGACTATTTGACTGCATTTTTCTTTAGATCTAAACCACCCTCCGAAATTTCAAATCGGTTTATAAGTATTTATCAATAAATCTTTATAGAACATATTTATAGCATTGCTACATGAAGGACGTTTAAACTAGGCCGTTTGGAACTACGCAGGTTAATGAAACATCAAAGATATACGTTATTGCCGGGGTTATTGTTGGCAATCTTCATATACTGCCTACGTGAAGCTTGGATGAAGTTCAGAATTGATGTGTTAGGCTAAACTTATTCGCAACAGTGAAAGCTGATTCTTAAATTAGTGTAAATGGTCAGCACTAAGATGTCAATTCAACAAGAGTTTACGTGCTACTAGTTTTGAAACTTTATAATGCTGAAACCGCATTGACAGTTACTAATTCTGGTCTCAGTCTTTTTATCCCATTTTTTAGGGTGCTATTTTCCTAAGAAATGGAATTTCTTGTGTCATTACCTAATGTACTCGCAAATGATTTCGGAAGCATGATATCATTTTTAATTCCTAGTATCGTATCTCAATCAATCATTTTCTTAAATATCGAAGTGGAAGTACCTACTGATTTTTATAATATTTTCCTAATATTTTTGATTGGAAGGTAATTAAGATATTGATCGTTGATACCAAGTAGTATTAGGAATTTGTAGTCTGATCGTCGTTACAGTATTTCATTGTCAGCATGTTTTAAAACATAAAAAAGGAACTTTTTGAATGTTTGTTGTTTGATGCTTAACAAACAAGATTCAAAAAAAAATTTATGTTGATGGCATCCATATTGTTTATCAATATCTTATTGATAAACAATGGATGCCATCAACATATGGAACTTCTCGAACTTTATTATCTTTTAATGAGTTGATTTCGTAAAATGCATGATTCATAAGTTGTTTATTGATGAAGATTAATGTATATTCATGATAAAAAAATAAGGTTAATAATGATATTCTACGGATATCCGATGATTCATCGAAAGCAAAACAATAAAGTTATCTAGACGATACACAGATTCTTATGATGTATTGATTAATTAAAAGTTAATCTTAGACTCAATATAACCTTTTTGCTACAGTCATCGATGCCAGCGCAAAAGTACCGAGCGGCATTTTAACAGGCAATTTGAATGACATGGGTGACTACTTCCAATGCCTGGATATCAGTAGACAAGTAGAAGAAATGAATATCGAAGGAAAATACTGCATGATCAATGTTCCTCTAGAACAAGAACATATTAGACCAGAATTGCCTGAGTTACCTGAACTGCCTGATTTGCCTGACATTCCATGGCCACCTGTAGTTGATAATAACACTGAAGAAGTGCTCGAGGTTTATGCGAAGCTTACAAATTATGTTCATCAGATTACTGGGCTAGGACACCCCATTGACAATAGGCAAGTATTTAATTGATTTAGAGATAGTTATAAAAACTTAATTGCAAAGTTATTTACGGGCTTTTAAAAGATATGTGCCTAAATTTTGAATTTGTAATTTTTCTAATAGGTAACTAATTATTATTTTTACTGGGAGTTTATTATTGTTTTGAGTATATTCTAAGAACTAGGTGGAGCAGATTCTGAGATAAGCTGTATTCACGGTTTTGGTATTTTTCAGAATTTTCCCTGCTACATACACCGCCCAAGCCTCAATGATGCTTGCTGTATGTATTCCCAAAGTATGCTCCATTGAAAATACCATCAAATTTCTAGAAGATACACTGCCAATTGGAAACATTTCGTACAGCTCGAAGTTCTGTCGGTTGCCAAATGACAAACCTTTGTCGCCTGCAGACTACACTGCTATGTAAGCACTTTTAAATATAAAATATTAATAAATCTTTACTTTGTTACAAAACATTTTGTGTTATGAATTCAAGTTCAAATACAAGTTCTGATTTTTCAGTTTGATACTAATGTGATATAATTATAATAAGAAGATGATTTTCTTTTTAGCGTAATTTTCTCCTTCATCGCACTTCTTCTGCTAGTCAGCACAAGTTTTGATCTCTATCAGCGTTTCGTAATCAAAACAGGTGAGTTTTATTTTATTTTTTTACTCGTTTCATTTACTACATTTGTTTTGTCAGGGTTTCTGATGAGCATAATATTTCATCTTCGCTTTATATAGGCATCGTAACTTTTATTTTGTTACTTATGTACATGAACGACACTTCTTAATATATTTTTTTCTCCTGTTGCATAGATCCTTCAAGAGCTAGTGCTTTGTACACCTCTTTCTCAATCTACACAAATACCCGCCGTTTCCTGACATTCAATTCGTCGCCGGGAGCGCTGGAATGCATCGATGGTATTCGTGCTATTTCCATGCTGTGGGTCGTTGTTGGACATACATACTGCATGACATTACTCGGATTTATTCATAATTTGGGAAGTACAATGAATGTAAGTAATTTTTGACTTTGTTTCTAATATAAATTTTCCCCTTTCCGATATAATCCACTTTCTTATATTATTTTCCAAAAGGGCTAATACAAATTGCATTTAGAATTTGAATGTTATTATTAATATTCAAATTCTGAATGCAATTTGTATCAGACCTAGAATCACAACTATTCTCTACATTAAATTTGTCCCATGTCTTGATCAAATGTATAATTTTATAATATACTTATTTTCATTTTTCTCCTCAGTGGATGTCAGAGATTACAAGTGTATGGATAACATCAGCACCAATTGTAGTCGACACATTCTTCTTACTTAGCGGTATCCTTGCTGTATACGCCACTATTGGGAAAATCAGTCTAGGTTGGTATACAAATTAATTTTAAAAATTTAACATTTTGTTACTATTAGAGATAGCTTGTGCCAAGCCAAGCCTAATCATTGAGTCATTGTTTCTTAATCTAATCAGTGATCATACCGGTAGTGTACCAAAATTTGATTACATTGTATTAGACGGAAATACCTAACTATGCGATTATTTGATAAATATATTATACTTAAACAAAAATTGCAAATTGACCTTTAGTTGGCCTTGGACATTAATTTCCTTGTTTTTTAAAGTATTTAATAGATGGAAATATTTAGCCACCGTAATTCAATATAAAATACAAAATAGTATACAATTCTATAATTTGCACTCTAACATTTTTGTTTTATCTCTATTTTACAGGTAGATTCGTTCGATCAATTCATCTATTCTACCTGAATCGTCTTTTGAGACTGTTTCCACTTCTGGCTTCTTTGGTACTTCTTCAAGCATCTCTATTTAATCATATGTCTGATGGACCCTACTGGATGAACGTAGCTCATGCAGTTGAAAACTGCAGGAGTAATTGGTGGTCGGCGCTATTGCACGTGCAAAATTATGTCAATCCTTTGACCATTGTAAGTTTTATTTGCATAACTATTGTTTATCTGATTTTTATTTTGTATTCAATAGATTATAACATTATTTCTTCTTATTTTTCAGTGTTTAGCTCACAGCTGGTACCTCTCTGTGGATATACAACTTTACTTGCTGTGTCCAATTGTTATGATCTTTCTTTTTGGTAGACAAAGAATAGCGTGGGGTGTTCTCACTATCTTTTTAATTATTTCTCTTTTATCTTCATCACTGATCAGCTTTTTGAACGATTTCTCTGCTGCACTTGGAAATCTAAGGTTTGTATTATTTTTAAAACAGTAATCAATAGTATTGCTGAAAAAGGAATTTTCGAAGATTTTTCCAATAAAGTAAGGCTAGTGATATATTGGTACATTAGGGATGTTTTTATTCTTTGATATAGTGCAGTAGAAAGGGAATTCATGCAATTATAACTGTTTGGATAGTTTTGTTAACTAGTTATTATAATTTTACAGCCGTATAGGAGAGTTCAACGAATACGTTCGGTACTATTACTTCAATACACTCGCCAGAGCACCTCCATTCTTCGTTGGTATGATCTATGGATACATTCTGTATCTGTGCAAAGACGAAAGGATAAGAATTTCCAAGGTTTGTTTTTTATTTTCTATTAATTTAGGTTGCAGAAGACTTCAGTCTACTTACTTTTTCGTTGTTAGCTTCGATACTGTATCAAATTTTAACATAACGCTAATGTTTTTGATATCTTTCAGATAAACGTGATCCTTTTGTGGCTTCTCTCTTTTGCTATGATGGCGTTTTGTATCTTCAGCATCCACCCAGTGATGCAAATAGAACACGAGGCGCAAATATTTGACAACTTTCTCAACGCATATATGCGTGCTATCTGGGCAATTGCATTGGGGTGGCTCGTTTTTGCATGTGCCAATGGTTATGGAGGTGAGACACGTACCACAATGTTTTCCTATTTTAGTTTTAAATTTACTTTTACTGCCATTTTTCCTAATCCAATAGCATGTTATTGTAAAAAGTAGATTGTGTGTTTTTTTCTGGTCACCAAAACACAAGTCTCTCAAAGTAATTGAATCATTTCATTTTCATATCTCTCGCACAGAATATTATTTTCTTTACAATCATAATTATTGTTTTATTAGGTCCAATAAATTGGTTCCTGTCATTGAAGATGTGGAAGCTGCCAGCACGTATGTCATACGCCATGTACCTTCTGCATTTACCTATCATTATGCTAGTTAATGGCAGCTGGGTCAAAACTTATTACTTCAGCGATGGTCGTAATGTAAGTACTTAGTTGTTAATAGCAGCATATATTTTCAGGATCATTCATTTAGTGTTATACCTACTTATCAGCACTTAAATGTCGTCAAGACTTTTTTTAATGAATATGTTTATTTTGTTGTAAAAGTACGTCCAAGGAATAAGTAGATACATCGTTTATTTTATTTGCACGTCCCCTAAAAGGATACTTATTTTTTTTTTTGTTTTGTCAACAGCTCTATAGGTTCCTTGGTGATGTGACTATTTCATTCATTGGAGCATTCATCCTGTGCATCGCTATCGATGCCCCTTTCTCTACATTACAAAAGTTACTTATGAATGGTAAGTCCTGAAAAATTGTACAATTTGTGATTACTTTGGAGAGAACTGTAATATCTTTAACATTTCCACTTCCGTACTTACCTACATAATGATATAATTGATTTTAAAGATACTATGTTTGTCTGTATAGTTTCCATGCCTAACCCAATCAGATTTTATAAAGCTAGTCTGTCACAAAACTATGAGATATTAATAATAGTTTTTTTTTTATGCAGGTGGTAAAAGGCCACGAAAGCCTGAAGTGAAATCTCCAAATCTTCCTGTTACGATAGAAGATAGCAGATTTGTGAAGACCGCATTATAGGAGACGGAACCTATTTACCTAGTTCATAATTAGCTTTATCACACTAATATTATAAAGGCGAAAGTTTGTGAGTGTGTATGTTTGTTACTTCTTCACGTCTAAACGGCTAGAGCGATTTGAATAAATTTTAGTATGGAGTTAGCTGACATCCTGGATTGACACATTAGCTTAATAAAGCGCGGGTAACACCGCGGGGCACAGCTAGTAATAAATATGTAGTACAAAAGAAGTGAGATAGATTTTAACAAAGAGTTGGATGCTGAAGGTTAAGCTGGTTTGAATGAATATGAAATGACAACAAGATGGTTTTGGATTGACAACAAAGATCTTTTTAATTAGTTTATTTTTTTATTGTAATAGGAACTTAATAAATTTTAATAAGATTTTTAAAAAATGTTTTGTTTTAATTATTGCTACGACTGCGTTATCTTTCTTAAAAAAAACGATTATTTTCAAGCCTATTTTTTTTTAAATAGTCACGGTATAATTTCAATAGTACTAAATTTTATTAAAAGTATGCGTTATTAGTATAAAACAAAGTTTATTTTTTTTTTTTACTTTAAAACAACATTTTGTATGTGAAATATAAACACTAGGTACTTAATGAGAGTCGAGAAGGCTAGGAGTAGTTAACACTTTAGTAATTATGTTTCAAGCCTTACAAACTTAAAAACATTTTCTCAATTAGTTTTGTTTCTAAAACTACAACTATAGATAAGGCTCCAATTTTCTTAAATGTCTTCATTATCATCCCGTCGTCATTTTCTTTTAACATATCCGATTATAGTAATTCTACTGATTGCTGATTTAAAAAATAAACTTTTATAGTGTTATTCTTCCCTCAAAGACGTTTCATTTAATTTTGTAATAGGAAATAATGTGGTCAAAACTTGTGGAAAACAAGTTGTTAATAACGCCTGTCCAACATAAAGAAGGTATGCTCCGACCAGGCGAGGTGACCATGCCTGGCGGGCCGCGGCCCAACCGTTGACATTGGGAACTTGTTTAATTAGTTAGCTGTGAATTAGAATTTGACGCGAGCTGTCAAGTTTCAATTTATTTTTATTTATAATATGTGGGTACCGCCATAAGCGGAGGCACGGGGCTGAGCCCGTAGTCACCCTTTCCTTAGGTTATATAAGTTTCGTTAGTTAAAAAAAAAACGGGCAAGAGCATGTCGAACCAACGACGAGAAAAAGAGTAGCGAGTAGCGATTTATCGCTATATATACATATGTAGATCCCGTGTAAACAAAAGAAAAGAGATACAGATATTAATAGTTGATCGCTCACCGGTCCCACTGCCGCATGCCGGTGAGTCCTTGCTCCGAGCGCTCTATACTGCATCTCTTATAATTACATGGACGGGATCTACAAAATACGTACGTAATATGCTGTACGTTTTTTGAGCGATAAATTGCCTCAGTGTAGGATTCCGGAGCCGTTGCCGTAGGAAAAAAATAGATTTGAATAATTGCACCAGCAGAAGAGCGTATGTTCATGGCACTTACGCTCTTTTGTTGCGAAACGCAGTTTTTTCGGCAATCACAATGACGATAGGTATGTCAGATCATTGCCAAAATAATTTTAGTTTAAAGTGTTTGTTATGCGCTACATTTCCGATTTTTTGCTCATACGGTTCAAAAGATAAGGGGGGGGGGACAATTTATACAAATTCCACATATATATATCACTCACTAATTATTATCAAATTAAACTAATGAATATTTAATTATTAAAAAAGCTTATTAATTATTAACTTATTATTTATTATATGCTTATTAATTAACATTTTAAGGCTTTTATTGCTTAATAGCCCATTTCATTTAACAGTTATTCGAAAATTTGATTCCTTTTTACATGTGAAATTGGGCCATTTTAAACACACAGATAGAAAAGAAAGAGCATATAATTAATTAAATTTATATCGTTGAAATTTTATTAACCGAACAATATACTTAATGGGAATAATATTATTTATCTGAGTGAATTTCAACAAATATGAAAATGAATGATTACTTTTATTTAACGACCTTTAGAAAAGGTGGTTTTCAGTTTGAACCGTACGTATTTTCGTGATTTTCTCAAAAACTACTAATTCATTTTCTAAAAAGGCTTTGATGCGAGTATAAAAAATTGATTATAAAATAAAAGTTTAAAAAACTATAGCCCGACTACTACCTTTGATCTGCTCACCTATGGCCGATAGCCATACGACCACTGCTTTTCTGTATAACATCTAATATTTGCTAAATAAAAATATCGGACAAAAATAATGTTTTATTTTATACTTTTTAGATCACTATTTTACGTCGTAGTCGAGTTATAGTTTTTTAAACATTTATTTTATTTTTATAGACTTTAGTTTTTAAATAGTTTCTAGTCGTCCCGTACCTACAGAAAAAAACTAGAGAACCCTGATCAGGTTGCTATACCTAGTAACTTTATAACTAACTAGCTGTGACGACTTCGTTCGCGTGAAAGTCAGGTTTAAATTAAGGTAGTTTAGGTAACGAAATAACTTCTGTCTAAATATGTTGGAAACAGTCCTGTTGACTAAATACTTACTAAATAAAAATCGATCTGTTCTATTCTTTTAGATAGTTAGTTTGGTGTGCGGCTTAAGAAGTGGGTTTTCTGTTGTTTTTGTTTCATTCTTTCAACGTTATACCTACTTATTACCTAATAATTTTTAATAGAATTTGTACGAAAATGTTGTTGCTTCTCATGTGATCGTAAACTTGTAAAGCCTAAGTACTTAACTGTGATAGTTTTCCTTATAATTTTAGTATTTATACTACTACCCTGAATTTTTTCACATACCCAACATCAACCATTTAGTTGGCAGGGGAACACTTGACTCTAACAAAAATGTTCACTATAAAGCCTAATATTATACACAAAGGAATCCTTAAATCTAAAAATAGTCTTCACAAACCCTAAACACTTTTTAAAAGACCTATCTAATGATACCACACACGATGGGGTAGGTAGGTGAGAAAAAATCACATTCCCACCCTGAGGTACCCTTAAAAAAATAATGATTTTCAAGATTTTGTTCTTTCACTTTATCGGCGTTAGTAATTTATTCATGCAAAAGTTGCAACCCTCTAGCACTAATAGTCTCTGAGCTAAGCTGCGGACGGACGGACATAAGGGAACTATAAGGGTTCTGTTTTGCTATTTTGGCTAAAAATGGGGTGTATTGTAGTGTTACAACGCAATACTAATAATAAAACTGCTGTAACACTTTAGTAAGCAAACACAGAGCGTGTCATGTGTGTCATGCCCGCGAAAATGTCAGATATCCCTAAAGGTACGGTTGATAGACAACGACCCCCCTCCTCCCGTCACCCGAACTACTCACACTTGACCGATGTTGAGCCATTCATTATTAATTGATGAACACGTGATCTCCAATCATAACCCCAAAACATGATCCTCGATGCACCTGTGTGATGCGTGGTCAAACAAACGGACAGACACACAAACATTTCTAAAAATCATAGCAATGTGTTTCTTTTAAAAACTTCTTTTACTAAGTATAGAACGTTATTGAATACAACGCCATCTACTTTCAAGAATGTTGCCACTCAGCAAGAAACAAATCCTTCATCTCAAGCACCTATACCCTAATAAATGTTTTCACAAATAAGAAATTATTTGATCACGGTGAACAATTTGATTTCATAGATGGCGCTACATGTTTTTTTTTACGTGTGTTGTGTCTCTTTTTTAGACGAGCACATCATTTCTGGAAAATGTCGAATACTTTTTAATTATAATGTAATATTGTTTTTCATTTCTACTACGATTAATTCATTACTCTCAGCAGTGCATGCAATACCTATAATTAACTTACCTAGGTGCATAATTTACTTGATTTTTAATGTAAAAAAATAATAACCAAAGTAAATAAGTTACTTACGGTCGAAAAAATAACTAAAACCTTGAGAAAAATATTAAAAAAGGATAAAGACAATTTAAAAAAATACAAAAAGAACATAATCAGACATCGGATTCGAGCCCGGGACTTCGTCGTCAAAGTCCGCTAGCATAGCTTCGAGGCTATACTGTTCGCTACTTACCACATCAAATTAACTGTTCTTATGAAACTTAACAATGTTGTGTTTAGCTCCTTTTAGTTTTAGCGTGAAGTTATGTATTCCATGGGTTACAATTATAGATAATGTCTAATTGTGGAAAATTTTGTGATAAACCATTATGGTGCGACAAAAAATACGTTACTACTCGTTCCCCATAGACGTTAGCGTAATGATTTATAATGTAAATAATGTCTTATAGTATTTACTATAAAACTGCAAAGTTTCATAAAGATCCGTCTAGTAGTTACTGTTTTATAACGAAAAACAGCTACAGACATTATCCCTTACTGCTTAGCTCCTATGGGAAAAAGCGTGATAATTTATAGCCTAAATGTTAATCTGCATCTATTAGATTGCACGTGCAAAATTTCAACCGAAGCTGTACGGTAGTTTTTGCGTGATGCGTGTTCAAACAGACAGACAGACAGACAGACAGACAGACAGACATTTCTAAAAATGCAGCAAAGTGTTTGAATACTGTTTTCGAACATTTCCTATAATTTTTTTTCACTAAGTTCGGCCATGTACAGACACGTGAAATTTACAGTTTTATTATATGTATTAGATTAGATTAGATAATAGATGTTGTAAAATTGTAATAACAATATGCTGTATTGTTGGTTTCAGTAGATAATCTTTCTTTTTAGATAGTCCTAGCGTGCAAATCGCGACTCTGTAAACGGCACGGTGTAACGACCCCCCCCTAGGTAGGTATTTTTATTATAATATTTTGTTTTATCCTCTGAAACTATCTAAAGTTAACGATGTCTTATTACTTACCAACAACTGAAAGTGTAGCCACCTTGACCATAATAATGTCAATCACGCCACTTTGTTCTGTCTTCGGCTTCTCGCATCCAGCTCCTGCCAGCCGTTTTGCGTAGATCATCACTCCACCTGGCCTGAGGGCGTCCGACACTACTTACATGTTTTTTTATTTATTTCCTCGAGAATTGTGACTGCATTCATGTTATGCCAATAGGCTTTGGAAGGGGATAATAACTCAATTAAAAGTATACGTTTTGATTATAACTATTTATTATACGGGAATTAACGCGCATTGTTTACCTTAAAATTGCTTGACGTTTCGACCAGCTAGTCGATTCGCTAAGCGTCACATCAAAGATGTCTACAACGACGAGCTCACCGATGCTGCAACCTAGACATCACGGATGTAAGCATCGATGTCAGAAACCAAATTCTTATTTATCCAAATGCTCGTCGACGATGTCTCGGTTGTGATAACGCACGGATGTTGTCTAGGATGTTACGGTGTTGCAATATTTCAAATTTCATATAATTTTATCTATAATCGAGAATCTCGACTGACGAATTTTAGAGTTTTTATTAGATTTTAATTGAATTTAAATAAACAATGGTTAACTATAAAGTGTGGGGTATTTAATAGATAGTGCACAATTTATTAATTTAGTTGTTTAGGACACGTGAAAATAATAAAGTAATATTTTTTGACGTGAACACTGAGCCTGTTGCCAAATTGGATAGATTCCCTGCAAATTTGGGCAGGTTTTTCGGCCAGGGGGGGGGGGGGAAATCGAATCGTAATATTCTTTATTTATCTATTTTAGTAGCATATTTTAGCTGAGAAACAATTAAAATGCACCCATCCCCCGTCGCACGAGCGATCCACTCTTGACTAGTGTTGCTTGATGGTATTTTTCACAAGAAACTAATTTTTGGGGGGAATTTTGATAAATGTTGGGGGAAAATTCACATAGACGTTTGGCCACACTGCTTGTCAGCGTTTATTTTATAAATATGTCAACAACTCATAATTTTATTTTACTTTCCTTTGTTATGTTTGTTTAAAGTTTATACTATTTTAAATCTAAATGATCAAATATTTCTTCGAATAAGCTTAACTCCATAGTACGCTGTTATGGAGAGTTAGAATACTAACCTAACCTAACCTATAAATGGATAAAATTCTAGTACCAAGTAATAATGGCCTAATTCTGTCGAAGGTAAGTTGATTTCAATGATTAGAAGACGTTTATTATTATGATAAGTTAAGACGTTATAGTAGCTAACCCTATAACTATGCTATTAAGAAATTGACAAACAGAATAATTAATTTGCAAAGCATGAATAATGCTCATGCGCACCGGGCAGTCATGTTTACTTTTTAAAAGAATTGAAAGTAATGTAGAAACTTGAACTCACTAAGTTTGTCTTAGGCATTTATCTGTTGTCTATGTATGGGTGTAATTCTTACACTATGATGAGTTGTAATGGTGGTAATAATAACATGTTTTTTTACTTGCAGTGATGGATATAAAAAGATAACACAGTGTTAAAGAAGATATTGTGAATGCAGTGACCTACTTAAAATCAAAGCCAGAACAAAAAAGTCATCAATGATATCGGTATTTATACCTATGCAATCACTATGCAGCAAAAAATTAAATCACATGTTGCATTTAATATAAACTGTGAACCATTGACAGTGCACAATCAAGAGGCTAAGTGTGATATTGGGGCCCCATTGAAATAAACAAACATGTTCTGTGAAATTGTTATGTATCTATTACGGGTGTTAAGTTTTACTGTGTTTTGTACAGCAATTAATCCAATCTCCTTACTGATGTAGAGCAGTACAGTGATCTTATTAAATTACTATTTAAGCTGTGAGTATTAATTCAGTGGTAGACGGCTCAAAGAAATACTGTCTTCATAAAAATTTATATTAATAGTATTTGTGTTTAAATAAATCATTTTTTTTATTGACTTGTTTTATTGGTTATACTACTAATATCAGTCAGGTACAAAGGTGTACTGAAATTCCAACCAAGATGGGTTGGAATTTTGCTAGAATTTGTAAGAACTTGGTAATTCATGAACACCATTATTGTTTGAATAGGCAATATCTTGAGTGAGAGCATTGTTTTAAGTCTAACTAGCTTTTCCTGGTTGCTGTTGCTAGTATTTACTCTGTAATAATATAAATTAATTTCTTTATTTATTTAATGTTCATACAAGTAACTTTTTATTTGTGAAATATTGTGATATATAATAAAAGCAATATATATAAACCAACATAATTAAATGTCATGAATTATTATATTTCATGTTTTGTTGTTATTGTATTTCATGACTTATTGTTTAGTTTCTGCTTGATTAGGGTATTCTAGCTAAGTCATTAGGTAGGTTAAGTACCTACTTAAGTTAAGTTGTATTGTGTCCCAAGATATTATTATTATTAGTTATATTTACTTAATGGTTTACTTAAGATTTTGTGATGTTCAGTATAGTGTTTTAGTTAATGCATTCTCTATATAATTTATCTTTTGCCAATGTAGCTGTAACCTATAAGGTAGATGCCTAGATTCCTACTTTATGTTATTTTTCTCGTTTAATGGTTGAAAATCTAAGCTGTGATGTGAATAATCCCATTGTTTCTTCTTTGTTAATTTCTTGTATAAAGAATTTATACATAATAGATTCTCCTCATACAAGAAATTATAAATATCACTAGATTTCGCCCGCGGCTTCGCCCGCGTGGATGTCGGTTATAGCGATAAAAATATATTTCCTATGTCCTCCTCGGGACTCAAACTATCTCCATACTAAATTTTATCTAAATCGGTTTAGCTGTTTAAGCGTGTAAGCGTAACAGACACAGATAGACGGAGTTACTTTCACATCTGTGGCGCGGTGGGAATGTCTCCGACTGCTACGCAAGAGGTCGTGGGTTCGATCCCCACCCAGGGTAAAACTTTGTGTGATGAGCACGATGGCTTATTCTGTGTCTGGGTGTAATTTATCTATAATATGTATGTATTTAGAAATATATAAGTATGTTTATCAGTTGTCTGGTTGCCATAGTACAAGCTCTGCTTAGTTTAGGATCAGATGATGTTGTGTGAGTTGTCCCAAGATATTTTTATTATTATTTATAATATTAGTATGGATATAATTCATTTCACTTGTCCTGACTGCCTGATTTCATCAACGCAGAGCCTAAACCGCTAGGGTTATAAACGTGAAACAGTTTGGCAGTTGATGCCTTTTATCTTGTTGGCTCTGTCTCCTTCAGGGACAAATTTTTAGAAATCCTGTAATGAAAAAATCAAATAGGGTATATTAGTAAAATGGAGATTACAGGTTTGTGTTAGATCGGTGAAATTTCGTATTTAGCTTTTCCGTTTAAAATAATGTACGTGTTTCAGCGTTTTTGGAAAATCAAACTCTAAGGGAGTAAACTAGGGGTTGCAAGTATGTGTGAAACTCCGTTAGTTTTTAAGGTGTGCTCTGTGAAATTTCGCACTTGGATTTTGGGTTTAAAATAAAGAAATACGTATTTCAGCGTTTTTGAAAAATCAAACCTTAAGGGGGTAAAATAGTGGTTACAAGTTTGTATGAAACTCCGTCAGGATTGAAGTAAGATCTATTAAATTTCGTATATGCCTTTTTCATTTAAAATAAAATGAGACGTGTTTCAACGTTTTTGGCAAATCAATTCCTAAAGGGGTAAAATAGGGGTAGCAGGATTGTATGAAACTCCGTCAGTTTTAAATTCAGATGTGTAAAATTTTCTTTTTAGCTTTTACACTTAAAATAAAAAAAATACCAAATTCAGCGTTTTTGGAAAATCAACCCCTAATGGGGTAAAATAGGGATTGCAAGATTTTATGAAACTCCGTCAGTTTGAAATAAGACCTGTGAAAATTAGTGTTCGTCTGTATTGAAAATTTGTTTTTGGTTGTAAATAAAGAAACACGTATTTTAGCATTTTGATCGAAAGCGAAAAACAATCCATAACGGGGTAAACCGTGTAAAAGCGGGGCAAGCCGCGGGCGACAGCTAGTCTTTATAAATGCCACATACATAGTTACATAACTCATCTATACTTCCTATCACAATAATATTATAAAGGCGAAAGTTTGTGAGTATGTGAGTGTGTATGTTTGTTACTTCTTCACGTCTAAACGGCTACAGCGATTTTCATAAAATTTGGTATGGAGTTAGCTGACACCCTAGATTAACACATAGGCTAATACACCGCGGTTAACACCGCGGGGCACAGCTAGTTAATATTATAAAGCCGAATGTTTGTGAGTGTGGATGTGTGGATGTTTGTTCCACTTTGACGCAAAAACTAATGAATGGATTTTAATGAAACTTTACAATAATTTAGCTTATACATCAGAATAACACATAGGCTATAATTTATAAAGATATTGTGTAAATTGTCCAAAATATAACGATAAGTGTCAAGTAAGTAGGAAAAAAATCTACAATCGGCGACATGTTTTGGCGTGCGCCACAAATATCGTTGAAGTTTCACATATATAATGTATCAACGATATGTTTATCATAAATAGTCCTACAAAAAATTCCGCAACAGCATAGGTCTATCTCTTATGTGGAAGCAATTATCGTCAAAATAGTGAACCATAATTACAAAAGAAATTGATAATTTATTTCTAATACATATTACTTAGTAACAAATTGATCTATATCAAAATAAATATTTTTATTGCCTCTGATATATATAATAGATAAACTTTGTCTTTTACATTACATAATTTGGACAAATACTTTAAAAGTTACAACAATGATAAATCGAATGTGCGATACTATTATTGCGGAGTAGGTATGCGGATTAAATGTGAATGTGAATGTGATCGTAATAATTATTGGTGTGATTATTATTGGCTATAGGTACACATACATATTTCCAGCTAGAGACAATATATCTCTCAACACATAGCCTACTTTTAACCCGACATTGCCTCTGTGGCGCGGTGGGAGTGTGTCCGACTGCTACGCAAGAGGTCGTGGGTTCGATTCCCACACGGGACCCCACTTTGTGTGATCCACAAATTGTTGTTCCGAGTCTGGGTGTACTTTGTGGCCGTGACTTGTACGTTTGTAAAGTCCCCGCGACACAGGGCTTGTACCCTAGTGCGGGAGTCGTCTTTTAAAAAAAATAAAAAAATGTATTCTCACGGAATGTAGACTTACGCGGGTGAAACCGCGGGGCGCAGCTAGTATATTATAAAGCTGAAGAGTTTGTTTGTTTGTTTGAACGCGATAATCTCAGGAACTACTACTGATTTGTTTTACTGATGGCCCATTTATCGAGATAGGCTATAGGCTATATAACATCACGCTACGACCATAGAGAGCGGAACAGCAATGAAAAATGTTGCAAAAACGGGGAAAATTTACGCAGACGAAGTTGCGCGGGACAGCTAGTCTGAAAATAATACTTTATTATTTAACAAGCCACAAATTCAACGACGATATAATTATAATAATAACACCCACGTATAATATATTAAACCATTAAGTGAAATAAAGACCACATTTGGTCTGCATCTTACAGCACATCCGAGAGAAAGCTACTATTTTAAAGCTTTACCATTTGACAGCCAAAAGAAAGCGCGAGGGCGAGGATGTCGGCGAAGGCGAGAATGTTTTGGCATCGCGAATACCAAATCCATACATTTATCTAAGCCTTATTACTAAATTCTGTCGCGCGGACGAGATAGCGCTATGATCGCTTCGCTTCGCTGTAATTTCATTATAACAAACTACGAAACGCTTTACATCGGATGTTTCATCGTTGAACTCTTGGATGTAAGGATGTTGAACAGTTAGCGAATCGCCCCCCCCTGTTGCACCGGCCGTGGTCACAAGCGGACTGTCGAGAGTCCGCTTGTGACCACGGCCGGTGCAACCTGGTCGAAACGTGAAGCAATTTTAAGGTAAACAATGCGCGTTAATTCCCGTACTTGTCCTGACTGACTGACTGACTGATTCATCAACGCAAAGCCTAAACCGCTAGGGTGGCAAACCTAAAGTTTTGGGAGTTGGAGACTTTTATGTTGTAGGCATCCACTAAGAAAGATTTTTTAGAAATTCGTCCACTGAGGGGGTAAAATAGGATTTGCAAGTTTGTATTAAGCTCCATCAGTTTTGAAGTTAGATCAGTGAAATTTCATATTTAGTTTTTTCGTTTAAAGTAAAGAAATACGTGTTTTAGCGTTTTTGGAAAATCATCCCCTAAGGGGTAAACTAGGGGTTGCGAGTTTGTGTGAAACTCCGTCGTAAAATAGTATGAAACGCCGTCAGTTTTAAAGTTAGGTGAAATTTAACACTTAGATTTTTGTCAAAAAATAAAGAAATACGGTGTCAGCGTTTTTGGATAATCAACCCCTAAGGGGTTGCAAATTTGTATCGAGCTCCGTTAGTTTTAAGTTACATTTGTGAAATTTCGTTTCAGCTTTGTGCTACTAAGAATGTACCTAAATAGATTTATAAACTAGTTCCCGCCATTTTTCAATTGTTTTCCAAGCAAGCAAAATGAACGTATGTGACGAAGAAATTCGGTATATTTTAAAGTTTTATTACAAGAAAGCTAAAAATGCGACGAACGACGTGAGTATTTTTTTTAAGTTAACGTACCTAAGGCGGTATCAAAACACAAATGTAGTTCAAGCGTTTCAAATCTGAAAATTTTAGAGTGAAGGATGAGGCGCGCTCTGCATGCCCTGTCACTGATAGAATCAGTGCCATCTTTGAAAACATGAAGCAAGATCTACATATTAGTAGTTACTATATTGCTGAAGAGCAGTAGGTATGTTGATCACAAAACAGTTTTACGCCATTTACAAAAGTCTGGGTTTAATAAAAATCTTGATAATTGGGTACCACACGACCTCACTGAAAGAAACTTATTGCAACGTGTTTCCATTTGCTATTTTTTGTTAGATCGTAATAATTCCGACCCATTTCTTAAACGGTTTATGAAAAACGGGTTACTTACGACTTACACTTAAGAATATCCAAAGAAAGTCGTGGTCGTTTCGAAGGTGATGGTCTGACTTAACTACTACTACAAGTGTACAGTAAACTACTAAAAAAATTAAAGTAACCTATACATGTTTTTTTTCCAATAGATAATTATCAATGCCATCACATTAATAGCAATCGTGTTAACCCCTCCAGCTAAGCTCAATGGCTTGTGTTAGTGGTGAGTGGTCACGTCGTTAGTATAATGGGTTGAACCCAAACATTAGGGAGTCCAAGTAGAACAGTTGCAATAATCGGCATCCCGGCGGATGATAACATATTTTAAGTCTACTAACTTAAAGTAAATTTTGCTTTTGAGACATGAGAGTTCTTTATAAAGTTATCACAAATTATAACAACCTCTTAATTATGTATTCTGTTTTCGTACTTTTGCAAGACTTTGTTCTAAACACGTGGTTTAGACACACGTGACACACCTGAGATTTTATAAGTATACTAGTCCGAGGGGAAAGCGCCAAAAAGTGCAAGCATTTTTAAGGCCGATTTTTCATATTTCGTCACATTAGTTGAGTATAGAAATACCCTTCCGTCAGACAGCTGGATTCCTTAGCGTTTGGCGTTGAGGACTTTTGTTGAGAAGCGCAGTTTTTCGGCAATAACTCAAAGACGTAAATAATTTAAATAGTTTTAATCAAAGTATTTATAACAATACTTTTGTGATTTATTTGATATTTTTCGTCACACAGCTTAACAGATAAAAGGGGATGATTTTTTTTTTATTTATGCAATTTAATTTAATTTTATGAAGAAAGACATGTCGTAGCGCTCGGGAAACACCGCAGCAGGTAGTTCGTTCCAGAGTTCACACGTTCGTGGAAGAAAAGAACGCCGGAATCGATCCGTACAGGACCGTATTGTTTCCAGGTGGAATGGATGAACCCTACTACGATGTCGAGTGGTGCGGTGGTAGAAAGGTGACGGTGGCACCATGTCAAACAGTTCCTCAGAGCACTCCCCGTTGAACAGACGGTAGAGTACGCAAAGTGCACCAAAGTCACGCCTCTGCTGTAAAGACTCCAGTCTGTCCGTGAGATTGGTGTCATCAACGATCCGAACAGCTCGCCTTTGGAGGGAGTCAAATGGATCGAGCAAGTATTTGGGGGCACCCGCCCATAGATGAGAGCAGTACTTCACGTGCGGTCGGACCTGCGCTTTATAAAGCACAAGTCGCTGTGCTGGCGAGAAATAGCGCTTCGTTCTGTTGAGGACACCCACCTTTTTGCTCGCCAATTTGGCTTTACTTTCCAAATGACTCCCAAACTGGACTTTGCTGGAGATTTCGACGCCGAGGATCCCAATACTCTCGGAGACTCGGAGTGTAACTCCTTGGAACTGTGGCACTAGGACAAATGGATCTTTCTTCGCAGTGAACGCGCATACTTGTGTCTTTGTGTGGTTGAATCGAACCAGGTTCCTCTCACCCCATTCGGAGACCCGCCCTATAGAGTCCTCGACTTCTGACACAAGTTGCAACCGTCTCTCCTGAACAACGCTCCGAGGGACGTTCTGTTGGCTGGTATATCGCGCATCACCCGTGCTGTCATCTGCATAGCAATGTATGTTCTCTATGGACAGCATATCATTGATATGCAGAATGAACAGTGTTGGGGAGAGCACCGAGCGTTGTGGAACGCCAGCATTAATGGTTTCAGACCGGAACAAGCACCGTCAACGACGACCATAATGCTCCGATTGTCCAGAAAGCTAGCAATCCATCTGCAACACCCCTCGGGGATTCCATAAGAAGGAAGCTTCGATAGAAGGGCCTTGTGCCAGACCCTGTCAAACGCCTTGGCGATGTCGAGGATGACAGCGAGAACCTCGCCCTTGCCTTCCAAGGCTTCAGCCCAGCGGCGCGTGAGGAACACAAGAAGATCACCAGCTGAGCGACCGTGATGGAAGCCGTACTGTCGGTCGCTTATCAGCTGGCGCTCCTCAAGATACCGCAAGAGTCTGGTGTTGAGAACTCTCTCCATCACCTTTGATAACAAAGATGTTACCGCTATCGGCCTGTAATTTGACGGGTCCGACCGGTCACCCTTTTTTGGAATAGGGTGGACATTGGCGACCTTCCACGAAGATGGAACCCTTCCAGTTTTATATGAGAGACGGTAGAGGCGCGTCAGAATGGGGGTCAACTCAGGGGCGCACGTCTTATGTACCACTGCAGGGATGCCGTCCGGCCCGCTCGATTTCTGGGTATCAAGGAGCCTGAGCTCCTGCCTAACCGCACGTTGCGTGATGCGTATTTCTGGCATGGAGCTCTTACACTTTGGGATGGAAGGTGGTGTGGCTCCTCTATCATCTAAAGTTGAGTTAGAGGCAAATAGTCGGCCCAAGAGATCGGCTTTCTCCTTAGCACTGTGGGCCAGACTGCCATCATAGTTGCGCAGTGGTGGGAGGTTGGACTGGCAGAAGTTATCTTGCGCAGCTTTCGCGAGCGACCAGAATGCACGACTCCCAGAGGGATGCCTTCGAAGTCGCTCGCCAATACTAGCAATGTGATCTGCCTTTGCTATAGCAATAGCCTTCTTGTTGGTTCTGGAGACGGCGTTGAACTTACGTTTCTCAACATACACGGTCAGATCCTTACGTTTCCTGGCATCGTTCCAGGCTAAGTATGCAGACTGTTTCAGGCGCCCGATCACTCGACAAGCCTGGTTGAACCAGGGGCGACTACGACCACCAACGGGAATACGGGCATTGGGAATAAATAGTTCTATTCCCTGAAGCACCGTATCCGTGATGCAGTCCGCACAAGGGTCGGGATCCTCTGTGGAGAAACATAGCTGCCTCCAAGGGTAGGACGCGAAAAATTCGCGGAGTCCATCCCAATCTGCTGACTCATATCGCCAGACTCTGCGGGAACCATTCGACGGGATAGCGGACGGGTCGCGCAATGGGGGCTTCGCTGCGGACAAGGCAGTGGTCAGACGACCCAAGTGGAGCATCGACCACTACCCTGTATCCACGTGGATGTGTTGTCAGCAGAAGATCCAACAAGGAGGCCATGTGGCTCTCAACATCTGGTATATGGGTGGGCTGTGTTAACAGTTGTGAGAGACCATAGGCCAAGGCCATATTGAAAGTAGTCCCACCCGGGAGATCGGTGGTCATCGATGCCAACCATCTTTATGATGAGCGTTAAAGTCACCGAGGACCACCACCTCTGCGGATGGGCACTGCTCCAACATTTCGTCAATCCCCCTTTGGACGTTCTCAAAAAGTAGACTCGAACCCGAATCACCGCAAGGAGATCTGTAGAGGCTTTTAAAATTTTCAGGTAAAGCATTGAAGATGCGCCCACACATAACATAAGCGTTCTCTATGTATAACGTAGTTCCCTGCACCTGTGGTAAAACAATTCTATTTCGGTTTCTGGTATTTCTTGACCATATTTCATAAGCCCGAGTGAATAGGTCTGAATGTTCTTTGACAAATTTTGCGCATTCAAAAATATATAATAATATATAGATCGTTCACTCTAGGTGTACTTACTGGTCTATGATTAAGCCCCTTTGACTTCGTTCCGTCGGTCTGAAAGTAGCGACTGATTACCTTGCTTGCTTTTCAGAACACAAAAAATAAATGTGCAGAAATAACTACTTGAAAGTGGATCGTAGAATGGACGGCAAAGCTACTATTTTGTTTAAATTACAGATGGTATTAGGTACACAGATGTCTCAAGCAATAATGCGGAGAAGTAGGATCTAGTTAAACAATACGCTAGTAGAATAGGTACTTGGCTAAGTAAACTACCTACGCATCATAAGTGTTTTAAGCCTAGCACTCTTTTAAACGAAAAATCTATAATATTTAACCTAAATTTAATAAAATGTAATGTATACAGACAGATTTGCTCTCCCTTCTAAACAGATAACTGGAAACAACGTTAAAACACAAAGCAACACAATTAGGTAATATGATTAATTATAACACATTTGTGCTACAGAGTTTCATATAGCTTTTGTTGATATTATTAATACATTATCTCGCGAATTTAAACTCGGCATGGTATTTATTTATTTATTTATCAATAACAATAAAACAATTATTGTGTTTGACATTCAATTCTTAATCGCTACTTAATTGCTGAAGTGGGTATAACTAATGATTGAAATTGAAATTGTATTTATATAAATATAGAGATTATTATTAAGTTATAACAAGTAAGACATGTCACAAATAATAAGATGACACATATCATCACAAGTAAGTAATTATAAAATTAAACAAGTCAAAAGGTACTAATAAAAAATAAAAAACAATTGAAATATGTACACATGCATTCATTAATAATGTCAATTTCTATTTCGTTTACAATAAAAGCTATGAATTCCTCTACGGAATAAAAACATTTTCCTAGTAAATATAGTTTGAGTTTCCTCTTAAATAGTTGCATATTGTACATATCTTTCTTCAATTCATGGTGCAATTTATTATAAAGTTTTACTGCTTGATATTGAACACCGTGTTTAACTATATTTAAAGTTGGATTATGTTTATTTTTTAAATTGTTTGTCCTCGTATTTTCTCTTAACCTCCTTTCACCTTTAGTTTCAAAATTCTTCATATTCTTTGCCAAATGGTGTAATACTGCTTGAATATATAGGCTAGGTACTGTTAATATTTTCAATTTATTAAAATAGTCTCGACAGGACTCTCTTTGTGAAATACCTACAATAGTTCGTATGGCCCTTTTTTGTAGTATGAATGCTCTGTCACAATTATACCTATAGCTATTACCCCAGATTTGTATACTATATCGCAGCCTAGACTCGACCAGAGCATGATAGACAGTTTTTAAATGGTTCATACTGACAACATCTCTCAAACTTCTGAGGGCATAACAGGCGGATTATATGGAGCCATCTATAGCATCTAGCTCGTTTTTCCAGTTAAGCATGGCATCAATGCGTACACCTAAAACCTAACAGAATCAACCATTTCAATTGTTTCCTCCCTCAAAACTATATCTAATTGATCATTACGCCGAGCTGTTGATTTAAATAAAATAAGATTAGTCTTTTTTGTATTAATAATTAGGTTATTGGTCACAAACCATGTTTGAAACATGCTGAGAGCTGCGTTAATTTTTGTGCTCAAATCTTTTATGCGTTTAGAACTAATGATCGCGTTGGTATCGTCAGCAAAAACAAATAGGCTAATATCAGAATCAAATTGTTCAATATAATTAATTAAATCATTAGTAAAAATTAAAAAAAGTATTGGGCCCAAAATAGATCCTTGAGGTACGCCCTTGCTTACATAAACCATCGGCGATCGTTGAATTTTTAGACAGTTATTGTCGTCAAATGTCTTTAATTCTACGTACATTTGTCTATTCGCTAAGTACGAGCGAAAAAGATTTAGCGCAGCTCCTCTAATACCATAATATTCCAATTTCCTAAACAGAATATTATGATCAACAGTATTAAAAGCTGAGCTCAAGTCTAAACATATTCCAGCCACTTTCATTTTATTATTAATTTTTGCAACTACGTCGGAAACTAAAGCATTTATATGTTATTGGTGGTTGATGACAACACATCTTATAACAAGTTCTTAATTACTTACTTAAAAAAATAATTAAATGCTAGGAGGCACAGTACATGCAACTTTATAACCTACTAACAAACAACGATTTTACATACCGTTTTTTTTACATATTGGCGAACTCAGACATTAAAAAACTTCGTAATTTATTTTTAAGCTATATTTACTCATTATTTCTTTATCATCTTTAAGACAGGTTCTTTTATTAAATACAAGCTGACCCGTGCCCACTTTGCTACATATTACATTATTATTTTAAAGAACATTACTATTGATAAAATAATTTTCAAAATCAGTTCAATAGATCCAGAGATTATCCCTACAACCTCTCGAGCTCACAAACTTTTCCTCTGTATAATATTAATATAGATTGTTAGGATCAAATACTGGTTAGTTCTATCGCCATGATAGTTGTTTACTGACTTACGGACCAGTTTTTTTTTTCTAACACTTTTAGTATAAAAGGTGGTTTTTACGTGTTCTTTATATTAGTCACAACAGTATTGTGTCAGTACCAGTGGTATTTGACCTTTTCGTGAACAGGAAGTATTTTAAAAACAGAAAGTACTGTTGTTAAATAACGGCAATCACTATATTTTTCGACATGTCTAAAGCGTTTGACTGTGTAAATCATAATATTCTAATAAACAAATGCGAGAGATATGGGATCCGCGGTCCAGCACTTAAATGGATAGAAAGCTACTTGAAGTGCCGTCAACAGTGCGTAGAAGTGTCGCGTGTAAATAATAATTCTATACTAACCTCATATAGGTCAAAATTTCTAGAAAAGAAATACGGTGCGCCCCAGGGCAGTATACTCGGTCCTCTTCTATTCATATTATATGTTAATGATCTCCCGAATATAACATCGTACCAATCTATTCTATTTGCAGATGACATTTCAATAATTATACCTAAGAATAATTTAAATAGCAATTATGACATTATCTTAAATAAAACAATAGAATTAATAATTACGTGGCTTGAATTAAATAATCTGTGTGCTAATATAACTAAAACTAAATACATTCAATTTTCAAACTGTAGGACGGTACACGATTCTCTAAATATCACATATCACGGTGAAAAACTTACCAAGTTAGCAGATGCAAAATTTTTGGGCCTATATATAGATCAACACTGCAACTGATAAACACATATCAAATATATGTACTAAAATTAATAAATTTGTATATGCTCTTCGAAATTTACAACGCGTAGCAGGAAAACCTGCTGCATTAATTGCTTACTACGGTTACATAGAATCTGTATTAAGATATGGAATATTGATATGGGGAAATTCGACTGATATAAACAAAGCATTTATAGGTCAAAAAAATACATACGAGCCTTGTGTAATGTAGGACCACTGGAATCATGTAGATCTTTGTTTAAAAGCAACAACATATTAACACTTGTAGGCCTATATATAATGGAAATCTGTATTCATGTCAAGAAATTTTCAAACGAATTTATCTGTGCTCGTGATATTTCGATTATAGGTAAAAGAGATCCCTCTAGGTTAATAATGCCTGCCAGTAAGACATCCCTATTTCACAAGAGTTGCTATGTAATGTGCATAAAAGTGTTCAATAAAGTGCCCAAGCCTATTTGTGAACTACCAATAATAAAAATGAGAAGGGAGTTGAAAAAGTGGTTGATACATCACACTTTTTACACTCTTAAAGAATTTCTCGAAAATAAGAATTAATTATTACAACTCCGTATTTTCTAGTTAAGTACTCTTTTAACCTAATATTATTGCATGCTCAAGTTAGCCAAATATGTGAAACTCAGACACTGCTTTTAAGACCTATGTATGTACCATATTTGATGCAATAAAAAGATTTATTTATTTATTTATTAAGCAATTGATTATAATCTTTACTATATTCCCGTTTTGTCTTTGAATCAACGAGAAGCTTCAAAAACCGTATTTGCTATTATTTTATGCTATTTGAATATGTTTTTAAGTACGCCCATATCTACTCAAGCCGTAGCTCAATATTGACTCGGCAAGATCAAAATTTCAGAAACGTATCAACATGGGATGCAATGCCCAGATCCTATCATGGCATACTTTTAAAAAGTTTTGGCAGCAGGCTTTTTTTTTCTATGAGCTGTCAGTGACACGCCAAAGAAGTGCCAGTTTTTCAACTTACTTAGGAAAAATTCCATTTAAGGGGAAAATATACCTAGTAAGAATGGCTGATAGTAAGGCGCTATTCATTTTTTACGCCAGACAATTTTGATCAGTTTTTGACGCCAGTTTCCCGGAAAATCCCCTGTTTAATAATTATTTTAAAGTTGGTTTCATTTTAAAGTTTTTCGTCTCTCGGCACTTTGCATTCGCGCGAATGAGTGTGCTTTTCGAAAGAATGATGTTTATGATCTAAATACGTAAGTACTAATAAGACTCCTTCCCATCCTATTTGTAAAAATTGACGTAATAACTGAATGGTGCCTAATAAGATTTATTATGTCGATAGCTTTGATGAATCTTATCGACTGGCCTGTTGGTCTAGTGGTTAGTGACACTGACGGCTAAGCCGGAGGATGTGAGTTTACTCTCCACCCAGAATAAAACTTTGTGTGATGAGCATGATGGTAAATTCTGTGTCTAAGTGTGCCTTATCTGTAATATATATTTAACATTTCTAAATACATATGTATGTATTTAGAAATGTTAAATAGGTATTTTTATCAGTTGTCTGGTTACCATAGTACAGGCTCTGCTTAGTTTGGGATCAGATGACGTTGTGTGAGTTTTGCCAAGATATTATTATTATTATTAGCTGTCCCGGTGAACTTTGTACCATTTCAATTCAATTATATTTTCAAACTATTCAAAGACCCGCTCAAATATACATAAAAAATGTCATCAGCCCTTTAAAAGGAGTTATAGGTGACAAACAGACGTACAGAAGAATTATACATGTAAAGATAACTTAGGCCTGCAAAATTTAACTTTTTCCCCCCTCCAATAATTTTATTATTTTAATATTTGAGTTTATTTTTCAAATAGCGCAAAGCTCAGACAACTCAATAAGTTTTTCACTTCAAGATATTGTATAAAAAAAAGAAAATAAAAATGTTGAAAAATGGCAGAGTTACAAGCCATTAAACTTGTCTTGTGTTCTTTTCAGCACTATGTTCATTCGTCGCGTAGTACGTAATCCATGGTTATTATTGAAAATAAGTAAAAGATTACATTTCTCATCACATTGTGAACAAGATTTGGACTGTTAGAATGATTAATTAATAATTGAATAATTAATAAATTGTAAAATAAAACATAGTCCAAAAACAATGCCATTGTATTGTGTTACTGATTCTGAGCAAACTACTTTCAGGTTTGCACTATACCAAGAATAACGTTGTATGTAAGTAGTGTATAACAAGTAAGTGTGTTAAATAGCTTTGTTTTTTTAGCACCCTTAAATTTTATTTATTCATGACTTACATATTTTAGAAGCCTGGCAAGCATGTTCTCATGGAGAAAGGCTATACATGGTGGCTCTATGATTTTTGTTTCTAATAGTGTGTATAGTAAACAACGTAAAGATATTGTAGGTCGTTCTGTCGAGCGTAATGTACAACTCTCTTATGTAGAATTAAAGGAGCAAATTGTTGTTTGTGTTTACCGTCCACCACTGAGTGACTTTAATTTATTCGAGACTATAATGGAAGATGTACTAAAAGTTCTTAGTTACGGTAAAAAGCATGTAGTAGTATTAGATTATGTACTTTCTTTAACCCATTTAATTTGAAGCACTTGTTTAGCGCTTACATGCTTAGATAATATTTTTTGCAACTGTAGCTATTATAATTAGGTCATATTGAGTGATTTAACTTCCAATTACTGCGGGCAGAAAGTCACTTTTCCTATCATACAGTGGCGAAAGTAAACAAAACCAATGAGTACAGTCCATCTAAACCAAATTATTATGTTATCAGAAACATTTGTATTATTTTCATGTCCGTATTGGTAATATAGATTTTAGTCAAGATGATCCGAACTACCTTTACGCGTCTTTGTTTAATATTATCAAACATGAATTTAATAACATTTTTACAACAAAGACTTTTTATAAAAATCTAAAAGTTAGCTTGGTACAGCTTATTAATAAGGCAACAACTGGTATACAGATAAGTAGAGCTAAGTTGAATGAAAGTCTAGTTTATTTCGTTTATTTCCACAGCGTCATTTCGTATGACTAACTGCTTTAGGTCAAGGTGGCTGATAGTCAAACAATTTTTATTCTTCAAAAACGTGCAGTGCGTGCGCTACAGTCTTCGCTTACTTTGACAAACAGGTGCGATTGGTTATGCTTTGAAGTTAATTGCTCAGAATAAACAATCTAGCACTAAAGATGTTAAGGTGCAAACAATTGATTTGAATATGTCCCCCTTTAAAACATACTACAACCATAATGATGTAGGCGTACAGACTAATGATTCCACTGCAACTGAAGAAGTTGATAGGCTTTTTCGCGAATTACGAGTACTATGGCTCTCACTTAACAATTATACATCAAAATATAGCAGGGGCGATGAACAAGCGTGACGAAACTTGCTGCTCTCTTAGAAACGTTATGCAGCAATAAAAGAACGAAAACAATTTTGTGTGGAGATACAAACATAGATATTTCAAAACAATCCAAAGAATGTCGGGAATATAATTATATTTTAGAGTCGTATAACGTCAAACATGTTATCCTAACGCCTACACGAATAACGGAAAAGACACAAAATTGTATTGACCACATTGTAACAAACATCAATGGAGGCTGTTCAAAGGTTTACCATTTGGGACTAATGGATCACACGGCCCAAACATATTCTTGGACGGTTAAACAACGTCAACTACCACTACTAAAATGGTGGTTTGAGCAGAAACGATATTACAGTAATGAAAACGTACAATAACATAAAATTTATTAGTTCATTATCATCTCTGTTATTTAGCGACGTTTTCCAAGAAACTGCCACGAATTAAGCATTCTCGAATTAAGCAAGGTAACTAATAAATCAGTAAATAAATTAAACGGGCTTACTAAAGGAGTAAAAATTAGTTGTAAGATGAAAAGGCAACTACACTATAAAAATAATGAAATGCATAAAAAGAGGTATAAAAAATACAGTATCCACCTAAAAAATACATTTTATCATCAAGAAAAAATAATAATACAAATTATATTGATAAAAGCACATAACAAGTGGCTGCGTCGAACGCAATAAAAGAACATACAGTGTCAGAAGTAAAGTAAAAATAAGTGTATATACAAAATTACTTTCAACAACTTTGATTATACAAATGCTGAATCAATAGCAAATCATTTAGGTAATTATTTTATTAATTCAGTTACCCATATTTCTAACTTTAATGAAAGCTCAAGTTACAAGTACAAACTTTAAATCATATTGAAACAGTACATGATGCGATGTTTTTATTTCCTTTGGAAGCTAGCGATTTGGGAAAAAATGTGATGTCCTTAAATAACTCCAAAGCTAGCGGATACGATGGAGTCCGATAGAACCTCTTTTGTACATTATTAAACCTTTCATTGGAACAAGGAATATTCTCTGACACTTTAAAATATCAACAGTGAAACCACTGTACAAAATAAAAGGTAAAAAAAAATAGAATGGATAAATATAGATACATTATTAACCATATTTTTAAAATTTTTTGAGAAAGTATTTTATAATGAGTTAATAAGTTTTATTGAAATTCATAAAACAATCAAATAGAACAACAATAAAAATAGAAGCTACACTACTCACACTAAAACTTTGGAATCAGTTCAGTCTTAGCAAATGTTAAAGTGATACGGTGTTCCGCAAGGCAGTATTTTGGGACCATTCTTGTTCTTGCTCTATATTAACGACTTCCCGAATACTATTAAACATAAATGTGTACTATATGCAGACGATACCACAGTCATTATAAAAGCTAATGATAAAAATACGTACGAACAAGAAATAAACGCGGCGCTAAAAACATCGATAAATTGGCTTGAAGCAAATAATCTAAGAGTTAATCTTGGCAAGACTCAACTGATGCAGTTTCATACACATAAAACGAAACCACTAAACCTGAACATAACATATGAAGGTATAGAGAAGCCGATGCAGTTAAATTTCTTGGAATAACACTAAACAATAGCTGCTCTTGGAAACTACATACAAGTGACCTTTGCAGTAAGATAAACAGTTTTGTTTACCCTTTAAGACGTATCAGTTACGAAGTGTCTAGAAATGCGGCGATTACAGCATATCATGCCTACGTATTCTCTATTGTGCGATATGAAGTAATTCTGTAGGGTAGATGTGTGGAAATTAATAAAGCTTTCATAATGCAAAAAAGGTGTTTAAGGGCTATATTCGGGCTAGACCAAATAGAATATTGTCGCCCTTTATTTAGAAATTATAAATTATTAACTTTACCTTGCATATAAGTATATATATTGAAATATTGTGCATTTGCAGCCAAGCTTCAGAGTCTTTTTTAACTAAGCTTCCCAAACAAACAACAGCAACAAGCTATATTGACCTAAAACAAACCTGACATTAACATCAAACAATAGCTATATAATATGATAATGTGAATGATTCCCTACGGACTCTACCGTTTTTCAAATTTAGACATATTTTAAAGATTTTTTTGATAGATATATGTTTTAACAGTGTACATGAACTTTTAGATTTATAATCTGCTGTAGGCAATATAATAATAATAATAATAATAATAATAATAATAAATCTTTATTGTAGTAAAAGGTAAATACAATAAGTTTGCAAGCCCTGATTCCCAAACTTGCGTAAGCTGTATGTCAGGAATCAGAATATGACATACAATATATTTGCAATGTGTTACAATTAATTTTATAATTTATTTAACTATTAATTATTTAGACAATTTATTACTAATTATTATAATAAATGCTAAGAAAAAAGATATATTTTAATGCTAGCATTAAAATATATCTTTTTTATTAATTTGCACGCCAATGTGAAGGCAGAATAAGATGTATCATAATTTAAATAAGAACTTTCTGTACCTTATTCATGCAAATAAATGTTATATCTAGTTCATCTCTCTTGCACATCTAGCAGTAATCTGCCGTCATTTTAGCGTCCCACGTCCTTTGGTGCCTATTCTTTATAACCTTTATACATATATTAGTGAAAATCCTCATCTTAATTTTCACTTACTGCATCAAGTTTCTCTAGAAATAAGTCAATATAAGAATCTAATTTTATACTCATACTGCAACCCAGTTTATATCAATTTCTGACCGTATCACGGGGCTAACAACAAAAATGCTTTTTTTGATCTTTGCATCCGATAAATCCTTAAAATGTAATTTGCACAGCAATTTGTAAAGGCATTACGCCTTTACAAATTGCTAACTGCTGTACCTGAAGAGAAGAAAGCTGAATTTTGGAGCGATCAACTGACTTCTCTATAAAAAGATTGTTTCAATGGTTAGTATTGCTACACGTGGTCAATATTATTTGATCCAATATTGTGCTTTATTTTTACTATCCTATTCACAGAACAAAGATATAACTTAATTTTCTACTTATTGGCTCAGAAACATATTTATTATCTTTAGATGGTCATTGCCACATAGAGTCCAACCATTAAATAAGTGCTTTATTACACTAATACAACTTCTAAATTTTATTCAAATAATGTAGACCTACTACGATGGATATTTAGAAATCATCAGTACTACTAACTTGCACTATTATCAAAGAAATTGGAAGTTAACGCCTAGTAATACGCAGTAACTTATACGAGGTACAAAGTAAAATGAAAAAAAAAAATCTCTAAAAATTTACGTGATGGATTTTAAATTATATTTTATTTGCTACTCAATAGAGTAATTTGTCAACTAGAGTCGCAAATTAAGGTGACACACCATGCTTCCTGTAATCACGGCCGGTGAGTCGCCGTTTTGCAACGTGGCTGTGATTAGTCTAGATAGATTCCTATAATGATCGAACTATTTACATACCTATAAGTTGGCACGGAACCCTCTGTGCGTGAGTCCTACTCGCACTTGGCCGGTTTCATTTACATTTACTCTGTTTTATCAAGTCCTCGGAAAAGGTTTGTGTCCGCTGTTATTTTACGTTTAAAATTACAGACTACGGTAACTTGTCAGGGACATAATTTAAAGAGAAGGGTCTTCGCACCGGCGAGTCCGCATTTATTTATTTTTTAATTATAATTAACTAAAATATATACAGGTTATTCCTTTGGTCAGGCTTTAAAGGGTTGTAATGTAATTGTACACTGCTATAAATTAAGTTAATCGTACATTGTGAGTAATATTGCTTACAAAAACAGAATATGCAAATATACTACCATTTTTGGGAACTCTAATGATATTTTGGAACAATTCCAAAATAATTCATTAAAAGTAATAAATTTAAAAGTTTGAATGTATGGATGGATGTTTGTTATTCAATCACGCCACAGCGGGTAAACCCGTATCCATTTCATGAAGTATTTGGTTATCACTGTCGTTGAAGACTGCCTTTCCGCAAACGATGAAGTTAAAAGCAAAACCCTAGTTACCTCTGGATAATGCTGTCAGCACTCAAGCGAGGATAACCATCCGGTAACAGCTGCGAATAAGCTTTGATAGCTTCGAAGATAACACAAATTATATTTAAAGTAGTCGCCATCGCGTCAACGTGAAACTTTGTAATTAATTTATTATATACTAGCCCCCGGCGAACTGCGTTCCGCTCTGTTAAGTTTTTTCTTGTTATTTTCTTGTTATTTTCTTATTTTACTAATAAAACGGGACAAGAGCATGTCAAACCACGCTCAGTGTAGGGTTCCGCAGCCTTCAATATTTGTTACTTACGCCCTTTGTTTGAGAAACGCAGATTTTCGGCAATAACTGGCTTTGTGATTTTTTGCATATTTTTTGGTACCACGTTTCAAAATAAAAGGGGGAGGAGACACAATTTATGCAACTTCCGGATCCGAATTTCCAAAAATATTCACTTGATCAATAAAGTTTATTAAAAACCTTAAAATCTTTTTAAAAAACCTGTCGAATGATGAACCACACGTTGATGTTTGCCGAAAAAAAAAAGCTTCAGTTACATGTAAGGAGTGCCCCGCAAAAATATTTTAGAATAGAATAGAAAATATTTATTTGTATCATTTAGCTATCATAGTAAGTAGCGGCTACTACAAGACACCTTTTCATCAAATTTCATCAATATTCATTGAGTAGTATTTGAGTAAAATTCCTGTGACCTTCGGACGGACAGACAGACAGACGGACATGACGAAACTATAAGGGCTCCGTTTTTGCCATTTTGGCTACGGTACCCAAAAAACGACATGTAAGCGGATGGAACATATATGTATATTGCAATGTGATTTTATAGGTATTGTATGTTGATGATGTTGTAAATTGGCTATGTTACAAAGTATCTTTATAGTATATGGTAATTATACCTAATTTTAATGTAGTTGTAATATATAAAATGTTCTATGACAAATATTTATTAGGAGACGGGCTAGTTTCTTGTTGTTTTTTTTTCTAGCCAATAGGTTTGCTTCGAACCATCATTAGTATACCTACTTCTTCCTAAATCCTTGATACAACCAGACCAAACAAGTTTGAGAATATATAATTATTTACCCCCCCGGTTGTGTTAGATTACTTCATTTAGTTAGCATGCTGAGATATCAGATGATCAAGTAACTGACTTACCTATATACATCCTAATGAAGTGGTTGTATGTCCAGATATTAAAGTAGTTATTTAACCTGACCTAATAATAAATATAGTTTTAAAATAGGAGTCGTAGCAGTTCTACATTGTTCTACACAATTTTTTTTTTATAATTTGTTAGAAACTCGTAGAACTCGCTGCAATATCTACAGATTCTAAGTTTATTTCTAACACGGGTAACGTATTGAACCCAGCTAGTAAACACGTAATGGTCGCAAGATCCCTATACGATTAGTTCTAAGCACATTAAGGAGCTCTTTCTAACAAGCAATCAACATGAAACTATAGAATGTTTATGTGTATATAGGGTAAGTGTGTGTTCACTTTGATACGATAAAGTTAGCGCCATTAAGTAACCGGATGTTCGCTCAATATCCGGTGTTTAGGAGTTAGATTAAGCAATGTCGTGACGTATTTTAGCAAGTTACGTATTACTAGCGTAAACTAGTTTCACGCAGACTTTTTTTCACATTTTCTAGCACGCTTTAAGCATGTACTATATAAATGTGAGCCTACAGACGTACCCTTAGAGTTAGAAAAAACTCTGTGACGTGTAGACAAGAGTTTGAGATTTGGGGTACCATCAGTATAGGGAGTTTGCGTATCTAGGACACGTATTAAGGCACGAAAGACACAGATCTTTACTTTTTTAAATATAGTTACGGCTATCGATTAACAACATAGTCTCCTTAACTGTTAACTCACTGTACATATTTTAACAATAAAAACACTTTTTAAGCTACCCCAAAACTAAATTACTAAATAATTTTCTTGAAATGTTCTATCGATGTTAAAGAAGTTGCTATTTATTTCTCAACGGATCCTGACTTTAAATTAGACAGCCAAAAAATTAACTAGATTATAGTTTATAAAGCTAAATTTTACGACTAAAGATGCTTAAGATTCGTAATATTTCGATAAACCTTATATTAAACGATTACCCGCAATCTGCTTCACTCACTTGAAGCCAACAAACCGTGAACGTGAACTAAATCAAGATAAAAAATAAAATGTACCTATTTTATATTCCAATTTTAAGTGTTCGATCTCTGATTTTCATCATCATATTTTTCAATACCTGGTTAGTAGTAGGATTATTAGCAAATGATGTTAAAGTTTATTTTATGTAGAAAGATAATATGCATTAGCTTTTCATTAAAAAGGTTATTGGAAGCTCGGGGAAATTCATGTTGAATAATCATAAAGCCAGTGGTGAGTTGAAAAATGTATTCTTGAGTATTATGTTAAAGTTTCGTAAAAACTTTTAAACTTTGCTTGTATAATAATAAAATATGCTTCTGCAAAAATCCGTTCATGGAGTATTATTGCCATGCTTTGAAGGTTTAAAATAAAATAAAACATAGCCTTGAATACTTTCCGATTGACAATCTATCATAGTCGTGTTTATAAATCAATAATTTAATAAAAAATATGTCTCATCTGGTTTTGAGATGGGTGAAAGTCGATGTTCCACGTCTCCCCTATAATTGACTTTTGTAATAAATCCTAAAATCACGAGGATGAAATATACAAAAATATATAATCTCTCTTTAAAAAAATCTTACACGTACCTATACTTAGGTATTCTTTAACGGAAGCTAGCCACATAAGTAAAGTGCAAGAAGACTAAGAGTTAGTACTTTAATCATGTCGTTTGAAGCACTTGCTCCGCGAGCAGCGATGAAATAAGTGCACTTTGTAAGAATAACGTGCAGCACACCGACAATATTAAAGAGATCAGAGAGATTAGGAATACATAATGAGGCCAAGTAGTTTTACCGATGTTCAATTTGAAAATCACTACGTTACCCCTCAAGACAGAAATGAATATGTATTTTAATTTTAAAAACATGCCACTTACAAAGGAACATAAAAATTAACAACAATGATCATCAAAATGAAATTAATAAATGAACTTTTTTAAATTTTATTACCCATCATTGAAACGTCAACTTTCAATTTAAAAAAATGTGTTGATTCGCACGGTTCCTTATTTAACTAATTCGAAAATACCGCAGTATACATAAGCTAAGTGTACAGTAGAGTACAAAAAATGTTTTTAGTCTCAGCTTCAGCTATATTTGATTGACAAAATTGTATTTTTCCATTACGTGTATTTTACCATTCATTTTATTAAATTTTTATGTTTGAATATTGTTTTGGGTATTTCAAATTTCTAAATTTGAAATACGGCAGGTATTTCAAATTTAGAAATTACTAAGTAAATTTAAATTTGTAAAAATCTGCATTACCGGTACTTAATGCAGCGAGAGTTCAAAGGTTTTCTCTTCTTTGAATGCCAGCCAAACGAGACTGAAACTGGTTAGCGATTAAAACTAGTTCTTGGATAAAACAAGTTTAATCTTTGGTTTTTATTATGAGTTTGGGAGTTATAATATTTTCTTAACATATTTTTGTAAAAGAAGACGTCATACTTAAAACTATTTTTTGATTTGTTGGGGTAGGAACGTATATATACGCTAGTATAGGCATAGTATGTTACCGATTTCTTAGACTAAAATAGGCTCTTTGTTTTAAGGTACTTCAATTTAGTAGTTTATTGATTCACTTCAACCGGCGACAATTGTTTTCACGACGCGGTTGTGCGTTGCAGAAAATGGCGTTAAAAATGCAGTATGGTGGATTCCCATATATTGTAAGCAATAAATTTTGTGTCATTGTCGACATTATTTTCTTTTGATAACAGGAATTTTAAAGCCATCGACAGCACATCATTTCTATAACAACTATGATTTTGATGAATATATGTATTTAAAAAATTAAGATGGGCCTATCAAGCAGTGAATTGCTATTCGCAAATACGATATTAAAAAAGTCGTACCTAATCAAAGCTTGATCAGCTCTTATTTATATATAGGTAGCTTTCATAGTTATAAGATATACTAAAACATTATTCAAATTCCATTAATCTCCCAATAGATTTAATCAAAGATAAACGTAGTTGGAATGTTATTAATCTCCGGCGATACCGTTTTGTCGAGGCAAATTTACAAGTGGGACCGCTGATCTGGGCCAGTTTATATTTGATCGCACCGGAGTACGTACTATAATTTCTGGTTGGTAATTTATCTGCAGGGGTTTTAGTAAATTCCATTTCACAGGTCTGTGACTCAGTGACTAGAACTAGCAGAACTAGAAAACAAAGAGTTCTGACAACGTTATTACTAAAATTGATTTCCACCGCTCACTTTTGATCTGGGGATCCTTACGATCGAAGTAGTTATGGAATACCCTCTATAAAATAATCGAAATAGATTGACTACCACTAATTTCTTTTATTGCAGGTTTTTATACAGACCAAAAAACCTGTATAAAAACCTGCAATAAAAGAAATTAGTGGGCTTACGATGGTTCCGTGTATTTATTTATAGCCTTATTTAAGAATCACATGTTCATTATTTTTTAGTTACATATTATTATTCTATGTGGCCTTTGGCCAAGGCCTTCTCCAATATTTTCCACTTTTCTCTCTTTCGTGCCAGTCTATTCAAGGTATTCCCCACTGTCTTAACCAGGTCATCTTCCAAGCTTCTGTAAGGTTTTTCTTAGGTTTAAAAATTTTAATAAAAATTTTTAAACCTAAGGTCCTTTACTCAAAGAACATTACAGTTAACTTATGGAGCATGCATAAATAATATAAAACTAAGAAAAATAAAAATACATTACTTCGACCGAATATGCATAAGTCAATAACTCAAAAAATTAATCGCAAACGTATTGTTTCTAATAGTAGTTTGCTTCACACAATTTTAAATTTTTAGGTAAACGAGTTTTCAAAAAAATATTCATATTAAGTGCATCGACGACGTGTTTACTAAGGCCTATGATACTGTTGCAATTAACCGAAACTATTTTTGCACGGACTTAGCTTTTATGTGTGAAATGATAGATTGTGGCAAGTGATGCTTTAGTAAAGTAAATATATTTATTATTGGGTTTCTGTTTTAGTTAAAACCTTTCTTTCTCTTACCCTCTCTGGGCTACCACACTGTTACTAATTTAGTCCACTTCTCTTGCCCTTTAGCTTTATGGCCATCCTATCTCCATTTTAGTGCCCTTACTTTAACCACAACATCTTGTGTCTTTGTAGCTTTCCTAATGATGTTATAGTTGATTTTATCTATTTTCCTCCTTCCCAACATACTTTCGTTCCATGCTTCGCAGACAAGTTTGAAGTTTGGTTTGGTGAGATTTTGTTAGAGCCCAAGTCTGACATTCATATGTAAGAATGGGGAGTATGCAGATGCTTACATGTTCATTATAATAATCTTGAAATTGAATACTGTATCCCATCCACCTCCTGGGAATAAGTTTATTACATAATAATAATTTATGTTTATTTTATTGTTTTCCACGTATTTGCGGTATATTGAAATATATCTAATCTAAGCTTTCTAAGCTATCTAAACTTTGACTGCCTCTGTGGCGCGGTGGGAGTGTATCCGACTGCTACGCTAGAGGTCATGGGTTCGATCCCCACCCAGGATAAAAGTTTGTGTGATGAGCACGATGGTTAATTCTGTGTTTAGGTGTTATGTATCTGTAATATATATGTATTTAAAAATATATAACTATGTTTATAAGTTGTCTGGTTTCCATAGTACAAGCTCTGCTTAGTTTAGGATCAGATAGCGTTGTGTGAGTTGTCCCAAGATATTATTACTATTATTAATCAACAGAACGCTTCGTACGAAAATTGGTGAACAAACTGGTCAAGAAGCTGTTATTAAGTTTGGTGTGCTGACTGAATTAGTATACGGGCCTGTGGGGTACATAATGCACGTCAATAGCATGTGTCGAGTAATTAAAAACTGCACTGTATATATGTATGCAGACGACAAGTGCATAATGTACGCTGACAAAGGCATTCATAATTAATATAGATGTACACAAACAGATTTTGAAAACGTCCTCAAATGGACCCACGATGATGGCATCATATTATTATATTCACCATATATTAAACAAACAATCAGAAAATTATCTATTACTGATCATTCATTTAAATGCTTACATAAAAAATAAAAACTATGTGTTAATTGTGAACAAATTGAATTCGTAAATAAATATAAATATTTAGGGTTAACAATAGATGGTAATTTAAGCTGGCAATTTCATATTGATAATTTATGTAACAAACATAGGTCAATACTATGTAATTTCAAGCAACTTAAATATGTAACCAGTCGTGCTACTCTGTATATACTATATCATGCACTGGTGGATGCAGTTGTGAGCCATGGACTTAGTTCGTACGGACGCACATTTAAAACTTATTTAGACAGAGTTCTCACACTACAGACTAGATTTCTGAAAATTCTTGTTGATGATAATACTAAATACAAATGTAATAAAAACTATACGACACTGTTCAAAATATGTAATGTCTGTCCAGTGCACGAAAAAGTTAAATATTCATTATCTATTGAACAATTTAAAAGCGCAGAGTTTAAAACACTGAAAGCATCACACTGCATGCTCAGACAAACTGTAAGAAATAAACATAAAGAGCCTACGGCACATAATTATTATGATGAAAGAACACGAATGTATATAATACCGCGATTGTTTAATAAAATCACTTTCGAAGAAGACTGTGCAACAGTGAACATTTTTAAAAATAAAGTTAATAACCTTTAATAGGGTTTTAACTTTACATGAATTTAACGAAAATATAAATGTGTAAAGGAATATTACATAGCTTGGTCTTTTTGCACATTTATGTTTTCGTACTTATCTCAATGTGTAAAGACATGATATAGATTAGTACATAGTAAGCAAGTATATATGTTGAACTTAAGATTAAGTGAGTGCTCAGTATTCGCCAACAAACTGTTATGCAGTTTGGCGAAATAATTAATATGATAAATATGTATAACTTTTTATATATATTCTATATTTAAATATATAAATAAAAAAAAGATACTATTTTTTATACCCGTAGTAGAGGACTATCAAAAAGGTTAAGTTCTCTGAGTGATGATCTTTAATCTTTCTTGAATAATGTTTTTGGAGCTGGTTACATTAATTTATGACTACGACTATAATAATGTATGTAAGGTCCGCCTAAGAAATAACAAAGTCAACATTGCGTCTATTTTTACACGCTTTTACCGATAGGTATTATCTTGACCCGTACCAACACAACTTTGAGTGGAAAGAAATTGGGTGAAAATTCTGTTGCAAGGATTCCATTATTTTGCAATTATATTTTTACCCTGTTTTCATATTTATTTCCCAATGTTTACATTCACTAAATAATCACTTTTGTAAAGTGTATATTTTAAATTCATACCAACAGTAGGGCAAGTTAAGTTTAGTATTAAAAATTGAAGTTATTAGTTTTGGTAGTCTCCATTGGATATAAGATGCCTTTTTGATCGGTGATTTTATGGCTTTAACCAGTTTAAGCATATTGTTTTTTATGCAAATCCAACTAAATAAAATTCGTTAAAATCTTCTATTTCTGAACAATATAATGACTATCTGAAATTACACGTGTTGTAAATCGTCCACATGATCTGACTAAATAAAACCTTAAATCACAAGACATTCTTCCACCGTCCCTAATTTCCGAGTTTCCGGGTCAGGACACAACCATTTTCTCGGGCCTTGAATATTTATGTGGCCAACGGTAAAGTAAGAGAACGATTTAAATTAAACAGCAAACTTTAAATAGTGTTAACAATTAAACTCTTGGCTAACAAGCGCTCGTCGACGGACCGCTAGGGAGGGGCTACTTGTTAAATGGTGTTAAATCTTGTACCTGATGAAATGTTTCGATACTGCAGTGAAAAGTAATAAAATTAAGCCTTTTCTGTGTGAAAGGAATCTGTGAGTCTGTGATCGCAAGGTGTGCAAGGTTAAACAACTCTGCTAGGGCCATTGTAAAGGCTTTAGATTGTTGTTTTTGGCTTTGGTACCATTTGAAACACGTTAAGGTATTGTTCACATGTTATATCACCCATATAAGGCGAAGCATACGTAATGTACTTTTATTCGTATAAAGAGATACGTTACCGTTCCCAACAAAAGTCACACCCCTTTGTGCTTCGTTATCTTGTCGGTCCTGCACCAAATTATGACATTGAAGAAACAAATAGTGCACTTGTATTTACGCACACTACACACTTTAAAATAATTATGTTGAGTATTTGGTTCTCTTGCAGAGTTAAATTGATCACTGTGATTGCAATGGACAAGAGAATCATTGTGTTTTAAAATAAACAGAAAATTAATGTTTTTCTATATTATTATATTTGTCTTTATTTTTACAATTATATTTACTTCTAAGTCTATTAATACTATTGTAATGGGTATTGTAATAAATTACAATAACGACCTACCGTACTCCTTTCTCTGCATCATGCTAAAATTGGCCGGTAGAAAATGCTTATGGCATTAAGACTGTCTTTAATGTGCATTACGTTTTATAAAAATGCAAACAGTGTAAGCGATCGCTGGGATTCATAGTAAAAAGGATTTACAATATGAGGATTTTTTTTTTACGTTGATGGATATTATTCACTGTCCAGATATCATAGTTTTAATAAATCAATATAAAGCATGTTTCATGTTATTGTGTTATAATACCTAATAATATTACATACATATACTCATTTACCCACATCAAATATAAAACGTGCCACTTATGGAAAAAACAGAACACGAAACAATATTTCCAACACTAAATATACAATCTGCTTCTTTTATGTCCTGCATGATGAATCGTCGGATTCTTTTCTAGTTTAATCTATTTCTCTCTAGAATGCCCTGCCCCCCGAAATCAGGATTCCATCCAATCGCCATAATTTTAAATGGAAGGTTTGGCACTTTGTTCCTTGATGGATCAGCTGAATCATCACAACATAAGTAACTTTTATATTATGTTTGTATATGTGTATTCATTTATGTATGTATGTATAGGCATATATATAAGTATGTATGTATTTTTTAACACGCTTTTATTAGCCTCATACGTATGTTAGTATGTAACGGAATCTTTGAACGTGTTTTTCACCCACTTCAGACCGTTGGATTTAATTGAAACTGGCACGCTTATCAAGGGCCAATGACAACACCAGCCAACAAAAAGGTATTTTTGAAAATTCATCCCCTAAGAGGCTTAAATAGTGGTTGTAAGTTTATATGAAAATCCGCCAGTTTTTAATTCAATTATTAAGAAAAAAAAAGTATCGTAAAAAAGCGCGGAGTGCTCGTGACGATATTGATTCATAATCACCCCAAGCTATTTTACGATAAACTGTTTTTTTTTCATAATAACTCTATATTTTTAAAACTTATAGAAAGTTTTTTTGTTATAGATTATCAGTTATTTACAAAATTAAAAAAAATAATAATTAAGATTTTAAGATTATTTTTGTATAACTTTATTGTTTTTTTTGTATCTAATTTATGTAGATTATAAGGGAGGATTCTTTGTTGCAGGTCTCTATTTTGAGTGCGGTCTGTCAATCTATTTCGATTTATTAGGGCATTTTCTTACTACTTCAATCGTGATGATTCACAGATCGAGGGTGGGTCCCTTATAATCTACTTAAGATAGATTTCCGCCATGTTACGCCTGATTCAATCGGTTATATTTATTTTATATTTATTTAAAACTTTATGCACAAAGTTGTACAAAGGTGGACTTAATGCTAAAAGCATTCTCTGCCAGTCTACCTTAGGGTGATGTAGAAATGGAATGTGTAGGTGCAGTAACCTAATTGTAAAATAAGAACTTCCTTATTATTCTTACATAATACACAAATAAAAATAGCTAGATAGAGAATATAAAATAAATACTAAAATCCAATATAACTATACAATAGTATACATACTTACAAAAATACATACATACATATATACCTACATACATAACTATACAATAGTATACATACTTACAGCAATACATACATACATACATAAATAAATACATAGATACAGACATTTTTATATTCTCTTCAAGCTATTTTTATTTGTGTGTTATGTCCGAATAATATGAAGTTATTAATTTTCAATTAGTTAACTGCACCTACACATTCCATTTCTATATCTTGAGAATGCTTTTAACATTAAATCCGCCTCTGTACAACTTTGTGAATAAAGTTTTAAAATAAATAAAATAAAACAATATAAAAGGAAAAATAAATACAAAAGACCGAAGAAATAAACAATGAAAATAGATTTTGTAAGTCGTGCACAACACTGCTTGAACTTCAGTTTACGACATAATGCTTCTTTTTCACCTCGACTCAACTCGGAAGTAATTTTTAATACAGCTAAGTATAAAAACTAAGAACACTTGAATTAAAATTGTGTCGGAATGAATGCTGGATTCTTAGAGTTCATTATCGAGTTTTAATGAAGTTTACAAACTATGTAGACTGTGTGGTAAATGAGTTCAGTCAAAATGCAACTTCTATGGTTGAATGACGGAATTATGCTAATGGGCAGCCAGATAGACTGACGACTTAAAAAACGTCGCGGGGATGAATTAGATGCGTTTGGCAGAGGACCGGTTGTGGCGTATACAGTAACACAATATAATGGGGTAGTTTTTGGACAATGTTATTTTTTTCAATTTTAATCATTATTTAATTCATTAATCATTCTAATTGGCTCGGTTCATAATGTGATGTAAAATGTGATCATCACTAATTTTTTAATAATAAGCACGGATTATGTACTACGATACGCAATGATCACGATAGCGCGAAGAACACAAGACAACTTGAATGGCTTATAACTCTGCAAGTTTTCATTATTTTAATTTTCTGTTTTTTATGTGATTTCTTAAAGTAAAAATCTGGTTGGAGTGTATGAACTTGGCACTAAACCAAAAATAACCTTGTAGTAGAAGAGGCTTGTGTTCAGCTATGGACCGATATAAGCTGATTGATTGACTACGCACATGCACATAGACTTCGAAAAATAAGATTTTACCTATAAAAATACATTAATTAACTGAAAAGTTATATGATCTTAATGCAGCGACTCCTCATAAGATGAAATCAATCAAGCCGTTTGGGCTGAAGAAATAGACCTTGAGAATGCCAAATAAATGTACACACATACGCCCGAAAAACAGTTTTCTTTTAGCGCAGTCAGGTATTTCTTTTGGTTTAAATCGAAATTGCTTAACAGGGTTCTCTGGGTTCCTACTACTATAACGGCTTTGCCCGCGTTAAGTTTTAGTTTATTGATTTCTCAGAAAAAAAAACGATAGTCATATATACGCAGGTCGGTCAAAAAGTTCGCGGAATCGGGGTGTTGGCGGGGGGTGGGGGTAATTTTTTTAACCTGCACGAATTGCGGGACTACTTAGGAGTATAAATACCAAGTTTCATAAAAATCGGGTCATTATTCATTGAGCTATCATCGATCAAACAAGTAAATCCGGAAGACTACCGCAAGAATGGAGAAAATCGAGTTTCGTGCTGTCATCAAATTCCTTACCAAGCAAGGAAAACCTCCTCAAACCATTTTAGAAGAGATGTCTTCCGTGTATGGGGACTCTTGTCCTGGTAAAACTATGGTTTACAAGTGGCACAACCTCTTCAAACAAGGCAGAGACTCACTAGAAGACGACCCCAGAGCAGGACGGCCTATTGAAGTGACCACTGCAGAAAATGTCGATAATCTTGAAAAATTAATATTGGAAGATGCACGTTTAAAGAAGAAACAACTCGCAGAAATGATTGGAGTATCAGATACAACTATTTTGAATATGCTACACAACAATCTTGGCATGTCAAAGGTGGGTGCCGAGAATGCTCACGCCACATCAGAAGCAACGACGAGTTGCATGTTGTCGAGAGTTTTTGGACCTCTGTGCTGACGACAAAGAAGCAATTTTGAACAGCATTGTGACTGGAGATGAAACTTGGGTTCACCATTATGAGCCTGAATCAAAACAGGAGTCCATGCAGTGGCACAAAAAGGGTACACCACCTCCCAAGAAATTCAAAGTGTCCCAATCGGCTGGAAAACTCATGGCGACGATTTTCTGGGATACAGAAGGAATTTTGTTAATAGATTACAAGGAAAAGGGTGTCAATATAACCGGACAATACTACGCTGCTCTGCTAGAACGCTTGCGAGATGCTGTGAAGGAGAAGAGACGGGGAAAATTGACCAAAACGGTGCTGCTTTTGCACGACAACGCTCCCGTGCACAAAGCACAAGTTGCGATGGCTGCCATACAAAAAGTAGGCTTCCAAATATTGGAACATCCTCCTTACAGTCCAGACTTAGCCCCCAGCGATTATTATTTATTCCCAAAAATGAAAAAAGAACTCCGTGGAAAGAAATTTTCTTCTGATGATGAGGTGAAGAATGCAATTTCAGCCTATTTTGACGACAAAGACAAAACATTTTTTTTTGATGGTATAAATAAATTAATCGAACGATCTGAGAAGTGTATTAGGGTTAAGGGAGAATATATTGAGAAAGAAAAATAATTTTGATTTTTATTTTGCCTTTTTTAGCCCCCATTCCGCGAACTTATTTACCTCCCCTCGTATATGTAGATATACGTGATGTAAACCTGGGTTTATTGTATGTTGTTTAAACAAGCGTGGAACGACGTTTTGTAAGCAAAAAAAACTATGTAGCATTTTTATAATATTCTTAGTAGATATTGTTCTTAGTATAAAGTAAGTTAATGTAGAATCGATTTTTCACAAGTGCAGTATTTTGCTTCCTAAGTGAATAAATCATTTTTATTATTATTATTAGAAACATTGTTGGTCTAGTGATTTGCAGGCCAAACCGGTTACAGCAGGGGGTTTGGGGTATTCATGGTGAAGTATATACCTTCTCTACTCTCTCTCTCTCCTGGTCTGTAGGTAGGGAACATATTACAACCTTGGTGTCATAACACCTGGAGCATGGGTAAGTAGTTTTGACCGTGACTTTAGTTTAGTCTATAAATATTTAAATAAAGCTTTGTATCGAGACTAAGTAATCTACCCATTGGAATTTATCCTGGTGAGAGGAACTCTGTCTTGGTGTACCTTGCCAGGATGGATCCGTAGCTTACATTTCTGTAAAAGAAGGGCGTTGTTAAATATAAAAGAACCTAATTAAATCGAAAGCGGCGGTAGCCTAATGGCTAAGGTATCGGTCTCGCAATCGTGAGGTCGCGGGTTCGAATCCTACCCACTATACTACCGACGTGAATCCACTCTTAACACAAGCCATTGAGCTCAGCTGGAGGGGTTAACAAGATTGCTAGTAATGTGGGATTCAATCCCACATTGCCAGTTCTCTCTTATATATAAAAAAAATATTGTATTGCAATGTCAAAATTGTATGTGGCTATTTATTTAATAAATAAAATAAAACAAAAATAAAATATTCACTTCCTATTTATTCCAACTTTTGCGTAGTCAAATCTTTGCTAAAAAAAACTTAGACTCATTTAAAAAAAACCTTGTGTTTTTAAAATAAAATACTTTTCATAATACAACGTTGTACGGTACAGGAAAATTATTAATCTACGTTGCATTAAATTTAATAACTACAACACATTATGAGGGTTATTCTAGCTCATGTAAAGCCTTATCGAAGTACGAGTTTTATTAGTACTTTTGTTAAATTTCTTTGGAACACAAACTTAAGTGCCGATATGCACGAACGTGGTAAGCTATACTTCCGTGCTATAAAATACTAAACTTATAATAACTAAGTTAATATCCGTTTGCAACGAACATGAATTTAGCAGTTGTATCATAATTGTCATGCGTTGACTTTGTTGCTCACAAATTGTTATAGACTGAGATACGGCTGCAGATTCGCAAAGTTCATCGGGTATTGTAATAAAATCATGTTTTTATATACAACCATAGAAGGGGTAATATGTTTTGGCCAGTCTGCCTACCAGATTTTGCCCGCTAGTATTTTTAAAATTAAATCAATATTAATCGTCTTACTGGGAAAAAAAATCTCACTTGTTATTACAATGAAATACACTCTACTTTATAGAAATAGAGATAGAGAACTTGAAAAGCGATAGGTGCCTTTGCGCACTTGCCCGCAACTCCTTCGCAGCCAGGTATAAGCAGGTAATATTTTGTTACGTTATTACGTTCATGGCGTGTTTTCATAATGTATATATCAAATTAAAGCTATTTATTTTCTGTACATTATAAACTACCTCTGTCTATGCAAAAGTGCCCGCAGTCGGAGTTGCCAGCGATAAAAGTTTGTTTAGAGTAAGAAAAACTTATCGCTTTACATCATTCGTTAGACGAAGATGGCGATAGCCAGCTCTGCTGTCGTAATGAAGAAATTTGCTGAATAAAACTACACTATCATTGGGAACGGACGAGTTACAAATTCTCTCTGACTTATAAATTTAAAAACTGTGTTAAAAGTTTTGATTAAAGTTAAATAAATGCATAAATTTGTGTAATAGTGAAAAGTGAAGGCACTGTGAAAAAACTAGCGTGATTGATAACGTGAAACAAAAGTTATAACGTTCTAAAATATCTAAACGGACTGCAAAATTTAAAATCTTTTAGCAAGTTTAACTTTGGACTCATTAGCGCACACAAGAACCGAGCGGACCGTGTCTCTTGCATGTCAAAAGTCACTAGTGGTGACTAACTTCGCCGTGGATTGTAGCGGTTAGCGTAGCTGCGTGGCGATCAGTGCTGCTTTGAGTGTACCGTGACGCCGGTTCAAAACTCAGCAAAACACAAGTTTACTTTTTGCATTTTTTTTTAACTAATGGTTTACTAATGTTTGTCATAATTTAAAATGCCATAATTTCACATGCCATACCGGTATTTGCCATAATTTCATTAGAAATAACGCTTCAGTTGCCATAATCGTGAAATGACATAAAATGACTTTCACTAATTCCATTGGTCATAATCGATCAAGTGTCATAATAATTTAAATCCATAAATGTATTTGCTATAATTTTCGTTTTCAATAATACCATTTTCCATAACTTTTATTTACCATAATATAAATAAAGATAATATAGTATAAGCGCCTGCAATTTTAATGTTAATGAGTAGCTTTGGCCTCCAACTTAAATTTAAAATAATGTTACTTTCAGAATTTTTTTTTTATTACTTATCTATACTTGAATTATGTTGATTAATAAATGATTATACGACACAGATTTTTTATTTACAATTAAACCTGAAACTAAACCTCATATGGCGCCTACTTACTAAACTCGACGGAGCCCCGCTTCGCGGGGCTCCTACTTTTGGGTGGTTTAAAAAAAAAACCTAACACAAAGACTAAGGCGGGAGCTCCGCTTCGCTTCGCTCCCGCCTTAGTCTTCTAACCTAACCTATCCGAGTCGGATTGCTCTGAGTCGGGGTGTTAAAGATAATTAATTTCGACCTAACAATATTATGTATTATTTTCATAATTATATCAAATTTTGATTATGTCAAGAGTCGATTATGAGACGTGTTACTTATGGAAACTAATTATTATGATATATGTTGCTATGGAAAGTCATTTTATGGCAAATAAAAGTTATTACTGTTGAGTTGTTAAGGCAAACGTTATTAGTATAAATGATAATAGTGCAAGTAAATATTATGATCGGGGACGATTATGGCAAACAATATTAGTGCAAATTAATTTATGGCAAACGAGAGAATACCTTAACTAATCTTTTTGGTTCTTTTTTTTCATACACTTTGCTGAATTAAAAAAAAAATGTCGTCCTCAGATCTAAAACAAACGCCGCAGTCATTTGTTTCTGATAGATCTAAGAAAAAAACCATTCTGCCTTCGGTCCCACAGCAACCTGATTTAAACGTCTCGGAGCAAAAAGTTCGGAAAATCATACAAGACGTCATCAAGACCGAAATAAGCAATATGATTGATACAGTCAAGGAATCAGTGTCTACAGCTTTGAACAACCAACTCAAAGATATCGTAAGCCAAATTTAGGACGTTAATAACTCGCTAACCTTCATGAGCGCAAAATACGATGACTTTGTTAAAGAGTTTAAGAACACTAATGACGCTGTAAAGCACCTGAGAGAACAAGCTGGTGATATGAAATCTACTATGAACAGCCTCACCATACGCTTAAATCAGCTTAAACAGGAGGCGAGGAACTCGAACGTCGAAATTCAATGCGTCCCCGAAAATAAAAACGAAAATTTGAAAACCGTCAACCGCCAGTGCAGTGGGGCACCAGCTAGCGGATGATCAGATACTCAATTGTACCAGGACGCACAAATTTAACAACACCTCTTCTAAACCCCGCTCGATAGTTGTTAAACTCAACTCTTCTATTACCCGGGATAGTCTACTTGCCTCTGCGATTCAGTTCAACAAGATTAATATAGACAACAAATTGAATACGTCAACATATTGGTTTCAAAGGTGAAAAAAAGCCCATTTTTATCACGGAGCATCTCTCTAGCTTTATCTATATCTATTTAATATTTCTCACAATTCCTCAATTGGATCGAAGTTCCTTATCGCGCGTTGTGAAAGGGGGCTAGACGGAAAAAAATCTCAAGAAAAGTTGTAACTACACTTTTTGACACACACAAGCCGTGCGGCGCGTAAGATATGAACATCTAATTTCACGAAGAAGTCACCTGTCGATTTGGTCTAGAGGCAAAAATTCGGTACACAGTATTGGTGACAATTGGTTAGTTGTGGGTTCGAGCCTTCGGTATACAATCGACTTTTTGTAAGTTATTTTCGTTTCGTCTTTCTATTTCGCGTTGAACGCACACTGTTCACTGCGCTGCGAAGATTATAAAAAAAAATTAAGATTAGAACTTCGTTCCATCCGGGGGCCACCTCTCAAGTTTTTTTTAATTATTTATTACCAAACCGTGCGTGGGCTTAAAACTAAAACTTTAAATTTTCACAAAAATGTATGCGATTGCTCTTATGATGTAATTGTATTAAAAGAGACATGGCTGAACAAATGTATCTTTGTTATTAAACTTTTTAATAACAACTATGTAACATACAGGAGAGACCGAGAAACTAAAAACCAAATTCAGAAATAAAAAAGATGGTGGTGGTGTGTTAGTGGCAGTATCCAAATCTCTAAATTCTACGAGAATTCAATTTTGGGAGAGTGAATGTGAAGATATTTGGATATTAATAAAGCCTTGTGTAAATAGTGTATCCAAACAACTAGCTATATGTGCAGTATACTTAACCCCGCCTTTAAATAAAACCCTGCTGCAGGATTTTATTACTAATAGCAATAGAGTATTAGAACAGAACAATTGTCGCTGTATTGTGGGAGACTTTAATTTAGGAAAAATAAAAGTGGGTTTTATATATATATATATATATATATCTCGAATAATCTCATAGTATTATATGGTGACAGCTTCTCAGTCACCCAGAGAGACATAATTCATTTAACAGAGTCTATGATATCCATTAATGAAAAAGTAGGTTGTAAATTTATTTTATGTGGTCTACCTTACTCACAGTCAGTACCTGATATACACAACAAGCACATACAGAGCTTGAATTTGTTACTTTACAACGCACCATATAAGTATGTTAAGTTTATACAATTTTTCGACACGAATAAATATATTCGTAACTTTATTTTAACAAAAAATACTATGTATTTGTCTACTATATTTAAGCGACAGATTGCTAAATTATTAGCATATAATATATACGCTCACCGTGGTACAATTAGGGTATCAAAGCAATCAGTTCGTTCTACCAATTCTTCTAGGATCATTAATGAAACTCCTGCCTACAAACACTACCAGCTTCTTAAATTCATGTCCGGCTAAAGCCCAATCACTTGTAAGAAGCAGTGTGAAAGAGTATACTGTACCATTTCGTTTCAATTTTATAAACCCCCATGACATAATAAAAATATTTAAGTCAATTAATTGCAAAAAGACAGCAGGCTAATGGGGTATTTCTGTTAAATTAATTAATTGCATTATAATTAAAATAGCACCACATTTAGCTACAATATTTAATCGATGTGTTGATACCGGCGTGTTTCCTGATTAAATGAAACCCAGTAAAGTAATCCCTTTGTTCAAAGCCGGTTCAAAAAGCGACCCTAGTTATTTTAGACCTATTTCTATCTTACCAGCTATTAGTAAAATCTTTGAAAAGGCGATACTAATGCAGTAAGAAACACATTTTAAGTCTAATAATCTACTGCATAGCGAACAATATGGATTCACAAAGGGTCGTTCGACAGTAGATGCAGGCTCTAAACTACTAAAACACATTTATGGTGCCTGGGAAAACTCGCAGGACGCCATTGGTGTTTTCTGCGACCTCACAAAAGCTCTTTGATTGTGTGGTGCATAGTACACTTCTGCTGAAACTTAGGCATTACGGCATTACGGGTACAGCGCTTAATCTTGTTGCTTCTTATCTTAGTGAGCAAATGCAGTATGTAGACATTAACGGAATAAGGTCGTCCGGATCAACAGTGAGTATGGGCGTGCCACAAGGATCAATTCTGGGTCCTTTTCTATTTTTTGTGTATATAAACGGTCTGCCATTTTTTACCAGTAACTTATGCGATATTGTTCTATTTGCTGATGACACTTCTCTTATATTCAAAACCAATCGTAAAAATGATTACTCTGACGAAGTAAACAGGTCCCTCGCATTAGTTCTTGACTGATTTACATCAAATTGCTTTTAAATTTTAAAAAACCAAATGTATTAAATTTAGTTTACCAAATGTAAGAAATATCAGTCCAAATCTTGTTTTAAACAATGAAGTTATTAATTTTGTTGATTCAACGGTTTTTTTTGGGAATTACTTTAGATAGTAAGTTACAGTGGGGCGCCCAAATATCATGTCTCGCAGGGAAACTCAGTTCTGCAGCATATGCTGTCAGCAAAGTCAGACAGCTTACCTATGTGGAAACAGCAAGGCTAGTTTATTTCGGTTATTTCCACAGCGTCATGTCGTATGGCATACTGCTTTGGGGCAAGGCGGCTGATATTCAAACAATTTGTATTCTTCAAAAACGTGCAGTGCGTGCGATTTACAAACTAGGTGCACGAGTTTCCCTTAGAGAAAAGTTTAAAGAGATAGGGTATTATGACAGTTGCATCTCAGTATATATTTGCAAACATTATGTTTGTCAAACAAAATATTCATTTATCCCTAGTCTGTCCAAAGCCTTTAAAAGGCCGCGGTACAGACAATTTTAAGTTCAATTTTAGCCTACATACGCTGCACCTTTCCTTTTCATTCTTTAACAGAACGTTAGAGCGTGCAACAGAGATGCATAATAATGCTACAGATACGCTATAATTCATACTAGACATTTAAAATTCGTCTGTTGTCAGTCGCCGATTTCGCGCTTTTAGGCGTGATTGTGTGTGTTGTTGTTGTGTTTGTGAAGTGTGTTATCATTGTGAAACTGTGCTGTGTTTAGTGTTATACTGTGATAACAACATCGACAGGTAAGTCATAAACACTTTTTAATTCAAACAAAGCGTCTTAAATAAAGATTTAGACACAAATTTTACATTTTATCGTAAATTGACCGCCATTTTGAACATAATTGCGTCACAATAAACAATGGACGTGCCGTTTTATTGTTATTATAAGCTAACAAAAACATTCTTGTGGCTGGAAACTGTTGTTACTTTTAACGATAACATACATATCTATAGACAAAACAATTATTTGATTTGTATAACTCTGATTAGATATTTCGTAAACTTAATAATAAAAAAATACGTAATTCAGGGCCCCGCGGGGGCCGGGAGGGCCAGGAAAGTGTCCGATTAACAGCGGTTTTTATAATATTTTCGTATAGAAACATCTCTATTTTTATATTTTTTAATTAGTAAATATCATTTATTTAAAGAATATATATTTACATGCAAAATTAACTTTAGCGCAATTCGATAAATACGCAATAGTGTGAGACCCTTCATTTTGGGATCATATTAGAGGGCTCTTATCGCTAAGTGTTCGCTGGAACTCGTTTGTTTACATAAACAAATATTTATAGCACTTGAAACTGTTTATATTACGAACAAAGACCAACCAAAGCTATTAAGATAAGATTTATAGCCACTCGAATCTTGAGGCACGACTCAGTTGAATTGTAAAGTAAACAATGTTTTTTTTGTTTACGTTTCGGATCGTTCTTATCAGGTACTTAAGTGTCGGGTTTAAGTGGGCTTGTGGTGTAAAAAAATGTATGAAGTGGTTTTTATGATTGATTATTGATAAGTGGTTTATATTATTGCGTATAAATTATATAGTATTTGAATTAAAGGCTTTTATTATTATTTATTACATTTTTTATAAATAAAAGGAGAAATAATCACGTGACGCGCCTATAACTTCCAATTGACAAAATTCTACAAAGTGAAAAGTGATAGCTTATTTATCAACGAACAATTTTATATACAAATTTAAATAGCTTTAATACATAATTCTAAAGATATATCGTTCGTATCCTTCCCGGCCAACGCGCGACGTCAGACTTAAATTTAACAGATGTTCCTGTGACAGAGATGTCTATTCAGCCATTTTTGCTGGAACATATTAGGGGATTACTGCATTTTAATTTAATAAAATTTTAGTTTCCGATTTGCTTTTTATTTTTTTTAATTATTGCATAGGGTATAGCCTACTTCTTATTTTTTTTTTTGCTGAGCTCAAAGGCTTGTGTTAGGAGTGGGTTCACGTCGGTAGTATAATAGGCAGGATTCGAACCTGAGACCTTACGATTACGAGACCGATGCCTTAGCCATTAGACTACCGCCGCTTACGTTGCCATTTCATTACATTTCAAATAACTAAAATAATGTTTTTTTGTCAATTACTGCATTCTTCGTTACAACAACAGAACTGGCTATCGCCATCCTCATCTAACAAATGATGTAAAGCAATAAGTCTTTCTCACTGTGAACAAATTTTAATCGCTGGCAACTCCGACTGCGGGCACTTTTGCATAGGCAGAGGTAATTTATCATGTACAGAAAATAAATAGCTTCAATTTGATATATAAATAATGAAAATACGCCATAAACGTAATAACGTAACAAAATATTACCTGCTTATACCTGGCTGCGAAGGGGTCGCGGGCAAGTGCGCAAAGGCACCTATCGCTTTTCAAGTTCTCTGTCTATTTCTATAAAGTAGAGTGTATTTCATTGTAATAACAAGTGAGATTTTTTTGTCCCAGTAAGTCGATTAATATTAATTTAATTAAAAATACTTGCGGGCAATATCTGATAGGCAGACTGGCCAAAACATATTGCCCCTTCTATGATTGTATATAAAAACATGATTTTATTACAATACTCGATGATCGATGCGAATCTGCAGCCGTATCTCAGTCTTTTACTGTCGTACGTTAAAGTCATCATGCGCTGCAAATAAAAATAAATCTTCTCCTAATTTAATTACAGCTGGAAAAAACATTTTTTTTATTAATGTTCCGGTGTATCAGCCTTCATTAATTGTTCTTATTTATTAAAAAAAAACTCAATAAAATAATCTAGTTTTTATGAATAATTTTAGAATAAGCGGTCAAATGCATGTTGGGCCACGTACAAAGGGTTCCGTAGCCCCTCCCCCATCCGAATAATGCGGCTTAAGAAGTGCATATCTGTTGTTTTTGTCATATTTTTTTCCCATTGAATTTGTACGAAGTTTTGTTACTTCTCACTTGGTCTGCTGTTACTCGTTAAGTTGTAAAGCCTACTTGGCTGTGATAGTTTTCCATTTAATTTCACTATTTATACTACTTACACTTGGCACTTAGTTATTGGCTGTCAAACTGACAGAAACTAATAACCAATAGCGATTTAATCGTCAATAAGTGTTATCACATTGAAAATCCACCAAAATAAAAAGAAATACTGAGAAGAAAAACATTAATAAACAGACAGCTAGAATTACGAACATGCATTCTCTGACTACAAAAACAAAAGAAAGAATTATCCGACTTAAATAGAAACATAAAAAAGTTTACAAGCAATACAGATTGTCAACATTAGAAAGAAATATAGCCGAATCAAAAAGTCTGAAGAGAGGAAATAAAGAACTAAATACTGCAAAATCATGGATACCAAATCTTGCAGACACAAATGGTAAAAAACAGGACTAACAAGAAAAAAAAATGTAGACATTGCAACAGCTTTCTAAAAAACCCTAAAAAAAAAAAAAAAATGATTTATTCACTTAGGAAGCAAAATACTACACTTGTGAAAAGTCGATTCTACATTTACTGGTAATGCCTGTTCGCAAACAATAGGTAAATCCCGAGAAAAGAACAGGCAATAAAAACTCGTGGCCACTCTTTTCAAATTGCCAATGTTTACAATGTTTCTCTGTTTATAAACTGTATATGCAGGTAAGGTGCTGCCACCATTATATTATACACCATATTAGAGTACTGATGCAAAAAAAGAGGTCAATAATATTACGAGATCGGATACATCAGCCTCAATGGGCACAACATAGTAGGAGCATCCACTTACGATGTAAAAACTTTATGTGCTTAAATATTGGCCAATTTACTGCTACTTAATGAACAAGTATACATGTTTTACAAAGGAAAGAAAAGAATGGCCGTAATTTATCACGCAGAATCTTTACTTACAAAAGTAAATCGTTTTCTTAACTAGTACCTAAGTAACATTATCAAACTGTGACAACAATATTCACCTAGTAAAATGCAATAAACTATACAACCCAATACATTAATAGGGAGCAACGAACTACATCCATTTATCTTTATCAGTTAAATAATCATCGATTGAATAGTAAGCTCTTTGTATAAGATGTCTCTTGACTACATTCTTAAATTTATTTACTGGTAGACTCGATATGCTGACTGGGATTTTATTAAAAAATTTAACACCTAGTCCCATGAATGAGTTATGAGTTTTATGAAGCCTATGATATCGACCTACCAATTTGTGCTTATTTCTTGTATTCACAGAGTGAATATCACTATTTTTGTTATATAAATGTAAGTTTTGTTTTACAAATATAACGTTTGCATATATATATTGTGATGCAACTGTCATAATGCCTATCTATTTAAACTTTTCTCTAAGGGAAACTCGTGCTCCTAGTTGATATATCGCACACACTGCGCGTTTTTGAAGAATAAAAATAGTTTGTATATCAGCCGCCTTGCCCCAAAGCAATATGCCGTAGGACATGACGCTGTGAAAATAACCAAAATATACTAGTCGAGCTGTTTCTACGTTCGTAAGCTGTCTGACTTTTCTGATAGCATATGCTGCAGAACTGAGTTTCCCTGCGAGACATGATATTTGAGCGCCCCACTGTAACTTACTATCTAAAGTAATTCCCAAAAAAACCGTTGAATCAACAAAATGAATTACTTCATTGTTTAAAACAAGATTTGGACTAATATTTCTTACATTTGGTAAGCTAAATTTAATACATTTGGTTTTTTTAGAATTTAAAAGCAAGTTATTTGATGTAAACCAGTCAAGAACTAATGCGAGGGACCTGTTTACTTCGTCAGAGTAATCATTTTTACGATTGGTTTTGAATATAAGAGAAGTGTCATCAGCAAATAGAACAATATCGCATAAGTTACTGGTAAAAAATGGCAGATCGTTTATATACACCAAAAATAGAAAAGGACCCAGAATTGATCCTTGTGGCACGCCCATATTCACTGTTGATCCGGACGACCTTATTCCGTTAATGTCTACATACTGCATTCGCTCACTAAGATAAGAAGCAACAAGATTAAGCGCTGTACCCGTAATGCCGTAATGCCTAAGTTTCAGAAGTGTACTATGCACCACACAATCAAATGCTTTTGAGAGGTCGCAGAAAACACCAATGGCGTCCTGCGAGTTTTCCCAGGCACTATATATGTGTTTTAGTAGTTTAGAGCCTGCACCTACTGTCGAACGACACTTTGTGAATCCATATTGTTCGCTATGCAGTAGATTATTAGATTTAAAATGTCTTTCTAACTGCATTAGTATGGCCTTTTCAAAGATTTTACTAATAGCTGGTAAGATAGAAATAGGTCTAAAATTACTAGGGTCGCTTTTTGAACGGGCTTTAAACAAAGGGATTACTTTACTGTGTTTCATTAAATCAGAAAACACGCCGGTATCAACACATCGATTAAATATTGCAGCTAAATGTGGTGCTATTTTAATTATAATGCAATTAATTAATTTAACAGAAATACCCCATAAGTCTGCTGTCTTTTTGCAATTAATTGACTTAAATATTTTTATTATGTCATGGGGGTTTATAAAATTGAAACGAAATGGTACAGTACACTCTTTCACACTGCTTCTTACAAGTGATTGGGCTTTAGCCGGACATGAATTTAAGGAGCTGGTTGTATTTATAGGTATTTCAGCAAAGTTGTGAAATGTTTGCGTTAGATCTAAATTGTTTTTTACAATTTTATTACCAACACATAATTCAAAACTATGATCGCGTGGCTTGGCCCGCCCAGCTTCAGCATTGATTATGTTCCAAGTGGCTTTAATTGTATTCTCTGCTTGTTTAATATTTCTACCTAAATGTAAAGACTTGGCAGCAGCACAAGTCTTTTTAAATATTTTGGAATAATTTTTAACATATTGAACAAACTTAGGGTCAAAATTATATTGCTTCATACCATACAATTCATACAACTTTACTTATTTGTATGCCAGTTGTTGCCCAATCACAAAAACTAATTTTTCAATTTTTATCAAAAGTCTTAGTTGTGAAAATATTATTAAATTCATATTTGATAATGTTAAACAAAGACGCGTAAAGGTAGTTCGGATCATCCTGACTAAAATTTATATTAGCAATACGGACAGAAAAATTTGTATTAAATTTGTTTAGGCGGACTGTACTCATTGGCCTACATGTGATCTTGTTTACTTTAGCCACTGTATGAATAGGAAAAGTGACTTTCTGTCCACAGTGATCTGAAGTTAAATCACTCAATATGACATCATTATAATAGCTACAGTTGCAAAAAATATTATCTAAGCATGTGGCAGAATGTGATGTGATCCTTGTTGGTGCACTAAACAAATTCTTCAAATTAAATGAGTTAAATAAATTACATAATCTAATACACATAGGTGACTGTTCAAGTATATTAACGTTGAAATCGCCACAAACTACTACATGTATTTTACCATAACTAAGAACTTTTAGTACATCCTCCATTATAGTCTCGAATAAATTAAAGTCACCCTGTGGTGGACGGTAGACACAAACAACAATATGCTCCTTTAATTCTACACAAGAGAGTTCTACAGTACGCTCGACAGAACGAGCTACAATATCTTTACGTTCTTTACTATTCACACTATTAGAAACAAAAATCATAGAGCCACCATGTATAGCCTTCTTCCTTAAGAACATGCTTACCATACTATAATGTTCATTATTAAAAATCAGTTCATGATTTTTTAACCAGTGTTCTGTGACACAAAAACAACATCAACATGGTGGGTCTTTAAAAATAATTCTATTTCCTGAATCTTGCCAGATAAGCCCTGAATATTTTGATGTACTATGGTTAGACCATATGTTTGCTTATCTGTTGTCTCATTAACTAGTTTAAACTAGGAGTTTCATTAATGATCCTAGAAGAATTGGTACAACTAACTGATTGCTGTGATACACTAATTGTACCAAGGTCAGCGTATATATTAAATGCTAATAATTTAGCAATCTGTCGCTTAAATATAGTAGACAAATACATAGTATTTTTTGTTAAAATAAAGTTACGAATAAATTTATTCGTGTCGAAAAATAGTATAAACTTAACATACTTATATGTTGCGTTGGATGGATATCATAGACTCTGTTAAATGAATTATATCTCTCTTGGTGACTGAGAAGCTGTCACCATATAATACTATGACTGTTGATTGATCATCTAAACTAATGCTTTGTAATTTACTAATTATACTACTAAGCTTGGCTCCCGGTGAACAAAAATTTGTAACCATTTAATTTGAATAACCCTTAATTAATTTTCCAAAATCTATTCCTAACTGGTCGGAAAAAATTACAACTCTTTTCTCTGTAACAGGATTAGCTAAAGGTTGTTGAGTATTTAACAATCCACAGTCACAATCAGACTCACTGTTAGTACTGTTCTGCAAACATGATGTATTTGTAAGTATATTTACTTTGTTTGTCGGTGTAACAGATTGTGGTAGCGAGCAGTTATAGCAAAGGTTATTTATGATAAGAGAAGTTAATTGATACATATTCTCTTTTGCTACTTGGGCTACTTCCTCATACTTAAGAATGCACTGTTGAGTTTCGGTTTCGTGTTTAAGTATGAGTGATGACAGACGAGAGTGTAAGTTTGTGATTTGAGCATTGAGCTCCTGAGTATGTTGGTCATACATCAATCTGCTGGCAACTATTTGTTCATGACAGGAATCCAACTGTGACCGTAGTTTTTCTTGTTTATTTAATGACTCGGATTGGCTCTTAAACAATGTTGAAAGTTTTCCAAACCGTCTACATTTAACTTCAAGATTCTTAATTATTTTATTTAATTTTGAATATTTCCTACGTTTTTTATGGCTAAGTAACTTAAAGTTATTTACACATTTAGCACCTAAGAGTTCACTAAATAGATTTTGAGTTGCTTGACTGTTAGTCGCCTGTATCGTTTCTTCTAAAGAATTAACGGTCATATAAGCCTCTTGAAGTTGGTGTTCCAATTCTGCATTATGGCTCAGAGAGCCTGTATAGATGTCACTGCAGTTACTAAAACTTTTCACTTCTGCTTCGAGACGATCACGCTGGTCTTTGATATCCAAGTTTTTGAAGTGCAGGTCTAACAATTTTTTTTTTAGTTCACCTATTTTCTCATTAATCCTCACAATTTCCTCTTCACAATCAGAGCGCTCTGTCAATAGCTGCATGTTGTCTTCTTTGCATTTTTTCAACTCAAGCAACGCTAACTTCAGCTTGTTTTCCATATCCCTAGCTGTTGCCTTACGGGTCATGATGTGAGTACTCATAGTCACAGCTGTAGATTAGTCCACTAGACTCCTGTAACATAATAAACAAAGCTAAGTACAAGAAAGAAAAAAGTTAAAACAATAAAAATGAGATGGGGGTAGGTAGAATTTATACAAGATTACAGAATAAATGCAAAGGAAAATTGAAATACAAATTAATTTAAGTATAGAATATAAGCAAGGTATTAAAATAATAAAAAGATAATAAAGTCTTAAAACAATACTAAAGTGGATTCACAATTCTAGTGGATTTTTAAGTTTTTGGGTATGAGGCAGGTATGCAGCACCTATTTCAAAACTTAGTTAACTATTGAAGACTTACATACAACGGTTTTAGACCTAAATACTTAGTATTATTATGGTGTTAGTTGCCTAATTGTATAGTAATTTTGTGTGTAATCGAGTGTGTGGGGCCAATTGTTTAGGTCTTCAATTCAGCTTCCACAATTTGTCAAGCAGAAAGAGATACAAACTGGTGCCAGTGAGAGAATGACGAAGCTCATGCACAGATGAGACATGTATTTAAGTGCTTGTGGAGTATTAGTTAGTATCAAATAAATAAAATACTCCCCAGGTTTTATGATGAGCTTTTGAAAATTCGTCCGTTGGCGGCAGCGATGATCGGCAAGTTTGTGTGTTTTCTAGAGATGCACTTTAAACACTGATGAACACACTATTGAATAATACTATTAATAACTACTTTAAAAACTAATAACTATTTAATTACAAATAAAAGTTAATTTAATTTAAAGAAATACCCTATATAGCAAAGATACATATAAAATAAGTAACATCAACACAAAAAATATTAACAATACCTACTGCAGTAGAGCAGTTGTCTCAAATCAGAATCATGAAAGCAATTGAATAACTTAACAAAGGAAAAATCCCGGGACCAGATAGAATACCTAAAGAAGCAATAAAAATAGGAAAACACCTCCTACACTCAAATACTGAAACAAAAAAAAATATTTTAATATAAAAAGGAAGACCCAACTAATACTTGCAACTATCGGCTATAAGTATTCTTATCAACAATACACAAACTGTTCACATCTTGCGTAGAAAGAAGGTTAACCTAGAAAGTAGATTTTATCTGACTTTTATTGATTACACTAAAGTATTCATTAAGTTTAAGTTAACAAATATTTACAATAAGAGCCAAAGCAGAGTTAAACTAAATCGAACTGGACATTTCTTACATGAAACAGAAAAAAAATAACAAACGGCGGTGCAGAAGGAAAGAAGAAAAAGAAAACAAATATTTATGTTCGACAACAAAATACAAAACTGGAAAAAATGTGTTCATTAGAAAACAAAGTAACTATAATTATTATAAAGTTACAAATATTGTTAAAGCCGAAAAATAGGAGCTAGTTCAGCATATGCCATGCCCGATGCCTGAAGCTGTTTTTTATGTTTCCCCTTTTTATAAAAATAAAATAATACATAATTTATAAAAAAATGATAGTAATGAGAGTAGCCAAGTGTAGCGTTACGTCTCGATTTCATTTTTAATATTAAATTATTGTTGAGAAAAGCCGTGACATGACTTCGGGGTCAAGACACTTTTTAATGTTGGTAGCCAATTATAATACTGAGGTGCATTCCAATTAGTCAATATTTAATGTTTTATAAATCTTTTTAGTTTATTAAACATTGAACTTGTGACAATTAGTACTTGAGACAACGAGGACACTCTTCCCTACACTATAGGCCTCCCCCAAGGATCTCATTAATTCAATATTGTATCAACAATAATTTATGATCGTTATTAACTACAGTATATCTTATTATTTAGTAAACGTGGTAGGAACATAAGTCAATTAAAAACAGCACTGGCCACCCAACGTTATGATTTTCTGTCCAGGTAAACCTGCCCCTTTTTACCACACAAATTACTTTATATTTTTTTATCATGGTATTGTTCTCCACCACAACTAACTTGATGATAATCTGTCATCGTAAAATCACCCCTGTCTACCACAAAACTAATATTCTCTTGACCACGTAATGGAGTGTGTCACACAACAAGGACAATCATTCACAACCACTGTAACGTTATGATTTCCCGGTTCTGCCCTACACAAAGTTTTTGCGACGACCCATTACTTAGCTCGCTATTGTTATAATTTACTTACTTCGGAAGAGAGTGATTTGTGAAAAAGACGTGCGTAACTTGCACGCGATACTTAATTTTAAACGAACATTAATTCTAGTAAAATGTAAATCACTATTAATTTACAATCTAGTAGGTCATAATGTTAATTCTATTAACAACAAATTAAATAAAGGGAATTATATAAATGTTTTTTTAATGGGCTGTTACTACCAAGTTGGTACTATATACCAACGTTATTTTCATGTAAAGAAGACTACAGGAAATTATATCATTGTTTTATTAATTCTTCTGTCTATGATCCAAACGTCAAAGAGGAGGCTTATTGGTTTCATTAATTTCGATAAGTGTTTAAGAATGAGTCCCTGGATGGTATAAATTCACAGTCCAAGCCGTTATTAAGTTCTGAAATTATTTATGAGAGTCTTTCGGGTACTTACGGAACCAAAAAAGTTTGTGCTCACATAAATAATTTGATTTTTTCTTTATTTTGTTTCTTTTACAAATTAAAGTAAAAATAAGTTAAAAACTTTAATTATAATTTTCAGTGTTCAAAATGTATTGATTGTTACGGACTTATGGTGTACTAAAAAGAACGAGGGTATTTTTTGACTTTAGTTGTGTAACTAGTAAACCAACACAAAATCAACATTTTTTTCGCGTATACTAAATTCCAAAAGCAACATAAGAATTAAAATTTTAGAAATAATTACCAACAATGCTGTGTAAATTTAGCAGTATCAGTTAGTCGAAAACGTGACGATGCCTCAGGGAACCGCCGCCTCTCATTTTACGCTGTCCGTCCGCTTCCTGCAGCCGTCGCGTCCGTCGAGTCGTTGCTTGTCCGCGGCGTCTCCTCGTTGGTGTCGAGCCACGTTTCCAATATTTTCCTCAACACGCTTTTATTAAAAATAATTCCGTTTTACCAAGAAATGTTATTTTAATTTTAGCGTTATGTCACGCAATTTAATTTTTATTCTTTAGACTTTTGATTTTTGAACATTGACTTTACTTGATGAGTATTAAATCTTGATAAACTTTCGCTATTTGTACACATTATTGAATTATATATTTATAATACGGGTCTTAATTGCGTGAATATTTTAAGATAGAATACCTTGTTTAATACGGTCTATTTATATGTAAATAGTCGTTGCAATACGGTTGACAATAAACAAGGTATTTTGCCTTAAATTATTAACGTGATTAAGACCCGTAGTATATATAAAAACAAACAGATCATTTCGGGGCCAATGTATACGTTTCTACAATAAAATCCCTAGCGATATTCAAAAATTAAGTCGTAATAAATTTAAGTGCACCATTAAGAATAAATTGTGTATGAAAAGTTACTACTCAATAATTCATTATATGGAAGACAAAAACGCTTGGGATTGAACTGCTTTCTCTCACAGGCTATTCAAATAAACTTTGATATTATATGTTTGTAAGAAGTGAAGTATTGTGTTTGCTGAAAACGTTTATATATACTTATTTTAGAGTTACTAACAGTATTGTTATTTAGTTATACTTAATTTATAAACGATTACGCTCACTAGTTCGTTCAGTAAAATTTATTTTTGTAAAGAAACTTGATGATTTTAAAAGTTTTGAGTTTCTTGGCAGCTTCTTCTCATGAGCTTTACATTTGAAACTGTCAGCTAACCTCATTTTGTTTTTTTTTAACAATCTTAATTTTATATTTTTTTTAGAATGTATTAATTTGACGTTTTTAAATAATCATTGACCTGATTTTACGAAATAAAGATATTTGAGTTTTGAGTTGAGTTTTATAATTTGATTAGTATTTTTCTAATTTTATTTTGTTATCGTACCCTTACTAGCAACATCATACAACTTGACAAACTAGGTTAATTAAATTGTTAAACATATTGACTATTTCCACATTTGTATCTCTTCTCTACAGTTGTGAGATACTAAAAACACTTTATTTTGTTGCTAGGTCTGTTTTAACGAAATATTATATTGTTTTCGTAGTAGCATCCTACATTAGAAAGCTCAAATAAAATAATCGTAATAGCCGGCATCCAAAGCATAAGCTACTATTAGGGAAGCATATATATAATACTAAATACCTAATAAAATAGAAATAATTGAACGAGAAAGTGAGTTGGCTATTAAAGCAGCCGTCATATGTAACTATTTCAATTATACGACCTAATTAGGGCTATAAGCTTTTAAACTCTGAACGTATTAAGCTTTAGCAGTAAGACTGCTGACTTGGCTGAGAAGATTAAACCTCAAGTTACACTCAAGCAGGACGTCCAACCAGCGAGTCAGACCTGTGGCCAACTACGGTTAAACTATAACTGAGTTAATGTTAAAGTTTTGCTGAAGACGAATTGTCTTGGTTCCAATTATGAAAACTTGTTACTTAGCCTGTTACCACACCCCGCACCCCGCACCTGGTCTAGATAGGTACGATTATATACCTATTTAGCTATATATGTGTACCTATTTTATTTTATTATTTTATAGGCAGGTGGTACAATATCAACCAATTAAAACAAAGCTAAGATAGTATGTAACAGTCTTTATTCGTAAATAGGATGATTTCAATGATTTGATTATTTAACTTAATGTAGTGGTCAAAAAGTGCATTATTTTACGCTTTATTTTGAATTAATAAATTTATGCGCAGAAGTCCTTTTAACTAGTTTCCGATATTATGACAAATACAAATCTGTGAATTTTTGAATTTCAAATTGGTCTGCCAAAGTGATCCAAACGTTCACAATTTTACTGAGATGTCAGCTCGGCTCTATAATTCCTACTAGGATCAATTTATTTTTGCACTTAATTTTTGCGCTAACTAAGGATAACGTCTATGTATCATATTGATTATCTGCGACCTCTATAATTATTTATGTTAACTGACACCAAGATAGTTGTCATCGATTGCGAATATCAAAAATTCGTAAATTATAATTTCTGTGTAAATAGGACACAAAAACTAAAAATAACTAAGTATTTTTTTTACACCACAAATAGAAAAGACGAGTAGGTTGTGCGCCTGATGGTAAGCATCACGCCCTATCAGTATTACAGTAACAGTACCACCCAAATCCTTGTTTGGCAAAGATCTAAATGTCATCGCACTACGATCCTGACATTAGTTAGTACCTAAGTCTCATTTACTCAGTAATTTCACACAGTCAGTTCAAACGAAACATAGTGATATGTTAACATGGTACCAATCAAGACGACTTGTGGCTTAGACTTACCGTTAAAGAAACCTCTGGTCCACTAGGATTACAACAAAATTTTAATTTGATTTTTACTCATATTTTAGCTTCGAGAGACAAAAAAGGCTAAAGGTGCCACCAAAGAACAAAGTTGTGGTAAAAAAATAACGGCAGAGGCATAATACCAACCCATGTTATTTCTTTACACCATCCAAAGGCTTATATGTATTTACAAAACTTTTGTTTACAAGTACTGCTCAAGCAAATCACTAACAAAATTCCTGAAATTGGATCTCCGAAATATTGACCAAGAGCAGTGTTTGCCTTAGGTAAGGGATAAAAAGGAATTTGGCAAATTTTACCCTTCGCATGAAAAATGGCCGGTGAAAGTTTTGCTCGACAAAATCGGAACCCAGCTGTGTAGGTAGGTCTAGGATTAACAATGGTGGAATGGAATACGAATATTTTGGGCTTATTTAAAAAAATGATTCAGTAGACGGCAATGGATAATTTTAAATTTATTATTTTTCCGTTTATTTTTATTTTAACACCGTTAGTACGATAGTATCCAATATAGGAAAGCATCTTAATATTCTGCTTACATTGGCTTTCAAAAAGCTTTCTACTATCAATAAAGCTAGCTAGCCTGGTGCTGTGGCGGCGTGCCAAGTTCGCTGTGAAACTTGCGCGTTTCAGTTCGGAACGACCTCGACTCCTTTAACATTTGATTTATTACACTGTCTAGAGTGCGCTTAGAAGATTTTTGTTATAGAATTTTAGACACTTGCAAGGAAGTATAAAGTTTTTTCTTCTGAAAGAGGATTAAAAATAATGTTGGCCTCAGAAGCGGCTTGAGCATATTTATATTTCTTTACTTTAGAAGTAGTTAGTATAGTATCGCCTCTATAAGCTTTGTTGGCTCTATAGACTTATCAAACGAGTCAAATTGACAGTATTTGACCGATAAAAGTATGTCAGAGCATAAAAGTTCAGTCAGATTTCGTCATCCTTGTTTCAGTCGAATGACGTCCACTGCTGAATATAAGGCTCCCGGACAGAATTAAATACAGATTTAAAACAATAAGGTACAAATATATGTCATACCTATACCTTTGCCCTGTGGCTGTTTTATATTTACAGACGCTGTGCTATTCTGATTTATAAACGATGAAATTTTAAAGTTACATAAAAATGCGTTTAGTATTTTTTGCTGGTAAGACAACAAAATAATCATCCTTTCTCACAAATTTTCGAATTTATAATATCAGTAGGATAAATCTGACATTGGGTCATTTTAAAATAATCAACATTTCGTTTTACACACATGAACTTATTACAAATTTAATTAATAGTAATTGTTCCAAACTATCAAAATAGTATATAATATCAAAGTAATATATAGTATTAAACTGTTCATCTCATTGCAATAAATTTACCGATTCTCTCTCAGAAAACTAAACTCCATTATTTATTTAGTTCAAAAGGTAATCTCATTTTAGCTCTCAACCCTATTCGGAAGGGTCAACTTTTTGCCCTCTGCCTATATGAACCGGTAAGTAATAAAGAGTCACGATATTTGCTTACGTGTCGCAGTGTCTGTCTACCCTTGCCTAGATATTATCAAACCACTAGCTTATTGGTCAGGTGAGGGAAAAAAACTTAGGTTCCTTTGTACTGCGGTAAGTACCTTAATTTGCAACTAATATTTTCACATATAGTCACGCTTACCATCAAGCACACGACCTGCTCGTCTCATCATTTCGTTGCATAAGAAAATAATATAATTTTGCTAGAAATAAATAAATGAAGTTTGACTCAGGATCGAACCTAAGTTCGATAATCTGGGTAGTGAAAACCCAACCAGCGGATTTAACTTTGTCGCTTAATTTGAACTTTCTTTTTCCTAAAATTTCTTCAATGTCTCATCTGAATATTAACTCTACTGAACAGACTGGAAAAAATATGTTTCGACTATTAACTCAAGGTAGGTATAGGAATAATAAAATGTTATCAAATTACATTAAACGATACCCACCAACGCAGAAGAGCAAAATGGTTGGATCATAACGGAGTAGTCATCTTTCCACTCCAAATTACTAAAATAAATGTTACCATTTACTTGGAATACACAGCTGAAGAATGGAATAAATGGAGAATATAATATAAATAAATATATATATATATATCTAAAACGCTTTTTTTGCACGCTACCAGTCTAGCTTCAGAATCTTTATCGTCAGATAGTTCATTGAATTTAATTGATCTAGTTCCAAGTAGATAATATATAAATTGTAAAAGTAAATAACGAAGGAACTTGGTAACTTGTTTATGAACCCAATAAATACCTATTTTTTGCATTTTAAAACACAGCAAAATAAATATATTTTATTACTTTCTAGGTATGTGACCTAGAAAGTAAGAAAATATATTTATTTTGCTCTTAAAAGTAGTCATATAAAGAGTTCAGTACAAAGGATTTTTTATTAAATAAATAAGAGACAAAATGGTCCTAACTTAGCTATTGCAACCTCGCAAAATGAACAGGGTTGCGCTGGTATTCTGCTAAGACTAAAATGAACACGTACTATTACGATGCTCTGCGGTGTTACGTTTAACAGAAAACGTCTATGAATGCGTTTGTACAAGCTTCAAACTGTTGTCCCCGCCCATAACGCGCCTAAACCAATCATTCCGTTTCTTTCACAGAAAAAATGTAATGGAGTATTTTAGTTGCACTTTGCTTTCGCTGCATGGTTTACGTCTCTTGTGTCTGCGCACGACAATATTTTTTCTTACGATTACCAAATATGTCACTTTAAGGTTTTACAGTTTTCTCCTTTTGGCATTAGGTTAGCTCTCTAACGAAACGCGTTAATATTTATTACAAACGGTTTTTAGGGTTAAGTATTTTAGAGTTTTTATGTTTTCTAAAAAATAGGGAATACCTATATTATAATTATGATGCCTATCATGTCTATCTGGATGTCTTTGGAAAATAAATATTGTAAATGTCAACTTCGGTAACATTTCAATCGAACGGGTTGTGTAGTAGGTAAGTAAGTGATCACCTCGCCAAACGTTATCGTGAATTTAATTCCGAGAGTGACAACTTCTGCTGCTTTATTTAATGTATTCATAAATGATGCCCCCAATATAAGCATTAGACTCATTCTATAAAAATAGGGAGAAAAGCATTAAATTATTTATATGTACTTTTCAACAACAAAAAATCTATCAACAAAAAATAGCTTACTACTAAATTATCTTACTTTTGTCCAAATGGATGTAAACCGGACTTTTGGCCGATAGTACATTGAACTGGCAGTATACTAAAAAAAAAAAAAAAAATAATAATGTAAATAATATAATGTAATAATAGTAAATTAAAGAAATAAATAAACTAAAACTTCTATTAATCTATACTAATATTATAAAGCTGAACAGTTTGTTTGAACGCGGTAGGTAATCTCAGAAAGTACTAGTCCAAATTGAAAAATTATTTCACTGTTGGATAGCCCATTTATCGAGGAAGGCTACATGCTATATAACATTACGCTACAACAAATAGGAACGGAGCATTAATGAGAAATGTTGCATAAACGGCAAAAATTTACGCAGACGAAGTTGGGCGGGATATCTAGTAATAAAATAAACAGAGATGTATAAAGTCATTTTACGTATAATTAGGGCCCTCTACGACTGACATTTTTGACAAAATTTTCTTAGGCGCTTGCGCAAGCGCCGTAAGAAGCCCCCTCGACCCACCCTCTCGCGCACAGAACCCATTAAAAAGCGATGTTTGTTTGAAATTTTATTTTTTATGTAAATTACTGATTAGTGGCAATTTGCTACTAGCCTGTTTGCGACGTTCCGTGCAATATTTTTAAGTTTCTTAGTGATTGTTTTTTTTACTTTGACCTTCTGCTCGTATCCTGGACTTATTAATTTATTTATCATTTATTTATTTTGTGACGGCTTGTGTAAAAGGACTTGAAATGATTGCCTGACTGTGAACCTTTGTGCGAACTCGGACTTATGGGAACATGGCTTCACTCTGTAATATTGAACATTCAAGTTATAAACCAAATGCAAGTTAAAATTCAAAGTAATAATTAAAAACTAAGCAACAATATAATTCGATATACAGAAAACCAAAGATCCTGCCATCCTCTTTTTTTGTATTGAATAATGAGTCTTAAATTTAACATAGTAAGGTTTAAAATTATTACACTAAGCCGTCTTTTAAAGAATTGATTTTGAGATATTGAGATTACTGATCTCATGTGTCTTCATAAAACACTCCATGCTAAAAAAGACTGCCCCGACTTGCTGGCTCTTATTAATTTCAACACTTGGTTTAGATCGCGCCACCCCCATCTCAAGAGTTTCAATTTAAATGTGTAAGTGAATAATACATCATTTTACAATCCAATTGTGAGGATGTGTCGATTAAACAATGACTTACTACCAGACCCCCACAGCATCTTAGATATATTTAACAGTTTAGAATCCAAATTTAGAAGTAACGTTAGACATATTATGTTCAATTTGAATTAGTAATAAGTACTTACTTCTATTGTTAGCCGTTTAAAAATTTTCTTGGTTTCCTTTTTTGTTTTTAATTGAATGTGTTTTTTTTTAGCTTTTATTTTCATATTTGTAATTAGTTACCACAGTGTATAGTGGATCATGGCAACAAGCCCATAATGATACTGACAAATCCGCGTACAAAGAATCAAAAAAAGAGGTAAAGCGGGCTGTAGCACAAGCTGAAGCTAGGTCCAATAACGATTTATATGCAAAACTAGAAGCGACTAGTAATGATCGAAAACTCTTCCGAATGGCAAAACACGGAAGTACTTACAGCAAAGATATGAAGACCATCAAATACATTAGAAGTAAAGGAGGTTAACTACTCACATTAGATTGCGATATGAAGAAGAATGCGATGGAAAGAGTACTACTCTCTGCTATTGAATAAAACGTACCCTATCATAGTGCTTACAGAACCAACAGCCCCATGATAAAGTACATAGATCCATATAGGTTATGGCTAACTATAAGGCAACTGGACCGGACAGTATACCCGCTGAACTGTGGAAAAAGTTAGGCCCAATAGGAGTGGTATTTTTGACTAATCTCTTTAACATGTTCCTAATTGAAGGCATACCAAGTGAATGGAGAAAAAGTTACCTAATTCCATTCTATAAGAATAAAGGAGATATTAGACTATGCGAAAATTACAGAGCCATTAAACTTATATCTCATATCCTCAAAATATGGGAGCGTATAATTAGTAGAAGGCACTACAGCTCACTGAAGTCACAGAAAACCAATGTTTCTTCGTCGCGGGAAGATCGACCACTGATGCAATCCATACCATCAGAATTCTAATGGAAAGGTTCAGAGACAACAGGCTGACCTACACATGGTGTTCACAGACCTAGAAAAGGCATTCGACAGGGTCCCAAGAAACCTAATCTGGCGAGCACTACAAGCACACAACGTAAAAGACATGTACAACGATGTGACAACCAGAGTACGTTGTCCAGCTGGAGTGAGTGAAGAGTTTGAGGTAAGGGTAAGTGTCTATCAAGGTTCCGCTTTAAGCCCCCTTCATTTCAACATTGAATCATGTAACTGCCAAACTACAACAACCACTGCCATGGAACCTGCTCTACGCAGATGACAAAGTCCTCATTAGTGTGAGAAACGAATTGCCGAAACCAGCATACTGTCACATTAGAATAAACGCCATTAAACCAAGTTAGCAGCTTTAAATATCTCGGCTCGTTAATTTCTAACGACGGGCATCGATAGTATGCCGATGTCACCTACCGAAACATAAGGTGGATGAAGTGGAAGGAGCTAACTGGGGTTGTATACAATAAGAAAATGCCGGTACCCGTTAAAGGAAAAATATATAAAGCCGCGATTCGCCCAGCCATGTTGTATGGCGCTGACCCCTTAAAAACAACTGGAAGATAAACTCCATGCGGTAAGGAACAGTTTTAATTTGAGTGTTTGATTCAATCGCAGAGCATTAGTTAGTTGTTAGTAAGAAAGTAACAACGTTGGGGTCAGTTGATTCATAAAACGAGTTGAAGCACATATTGGCCAAGGCATAGTCCAAATCCATGTTATCAATTTTCTTAATTCTTAATAGATAAATTGTTGTTAGAGGGAATGTGGCATTTTAAAATAATAAACACGCAGTTATAGGGGTTTTAGCAACGTATCGGCATCGAGTGAGCTTTTCAGTATTATATGACCTAGGCAGGTCTTACCATATGTAGGTAACTGTTAAGCAGGTAAAATACTGATAATGCTATTAGATTTAGGTAAATGCAATTCAAACAAATTCTGCATTATTTCCACATTTATGTCGCCAACAATAATATTGTTTTAAGATAATACGTTGCTTAAAAGGCGATCAAAGGATTCAATAAATGGGTGAATATTTTTATATCCATGGGGTCTATATATTCCCCACCCGTGTTCCCACGTTGTCGCCGTGGTGGGGCTTGCGTGTCTTGACGATCCTTGGAGCTATGCCGGTAGAGCTACTCATGCCGGACAGGTCCAAGGGGAGAGACCAGACCAAGCGGGACACAGGACGGAGTCCTCAGGGACTGCCGCGGAGGATGTGCCAGCCCTGGGCTGGCACGTGAAGGGGGAATTTTCCGTGGTTCGGCCTCATGGATAGCTCATGGAGCGTGCCGAAACCACGAGGCGGTTTTAGTGTTGTCTGGCGCTCTTGCCAGATAACTAAGGAGGGCTCGCTCACCGTTACGCGTCTGGTTACTAGACGTGACTGGGTGAAGTAGCAAACATGGGGAGGTAAAACATAAAAAAAAAAAAAAAAAAATAATAATAATAAAAAAAAAAGACGATACAGGGGAGACAGGGACCTCACCCTTTAAAGGACAAAAATGAATAAGGCAGATGGCAAAACTATTCCCCAGGGTGGTACCGGCTGCTCCGCAGTCGGAGAATCCACCACGGAGCCCTCGGGCTCCGTCAGTCCCGCCGTATCTGGGGGGGGGCAACATATGCCTATCCACCGCTCAGACGAGCGCATTGAGCCGAGGTGGCTCACAGTCGGACGTCGGAGACTCGATGTCCGACCAGGACCAGGCGTCCTTTAAACGCCCGCCCTCCTCGTGCAAGGAGGGCCTACCTGCGCCCAAATTTCCGAAGGACGCAGCAGGCAGAAGGGGCCGCGGCACGGCTAAACTTCCTGCCTCAAAATCGCAGCGCGGCGCGAGAAGCCTACTAAAGGTTTCCGGACGACCCGGCACATCCGCTCCCTCCTGCAGTGAAGCAGAGTCGGATGTACTGACGGACAGCGGCGAGCCAGACCCCAGCGGTGGGTCCAACATGGACCCCAAGGCCCGATTCGCTGAGGCCGTATCTGCCGGCCTAAAGAGCGTGGGCCCTAAGACGAGAACGGCGTCTAAGGCCAAGGCCATAGACGCGGCCATGGTCTCCATAATGGCGGCGGCAGAGGATCACGTCGCGGGATTGTCAGGCGAAACCGCGCGACTCCGGGAGGAAGGCGCCCGCCTGTCGGCTGCAATGGGGCTTCTCAAGGCGGACAACGAGAAACTTCGAGCAGAACTAGCCGGTTTGCGAGATGTTGGCTCCCAAAGTCAGCCTTCCCCGGAGTCACGACCGCACCAACAACAGCGGCAGTGGCAGCAGCAGCAGAGGCATCAGAAACGAATCCAGCCGGCACCTGCACCACAGGACCAAATTTTGGAGCTGGTGCGGCGGGAGCTGGATGCCGTCCGACAAGAGTTGGGGTTAAGGGGAAGGTCGTACACCTCGGTTGTTGCAGCCGGCTCTGGGCAATCTGTCCAGACTGCACGCAGGCCTCCACCCGCCACAGTCAACCCGATTCCCGCAGCGTCAGGTAAGCGGGACCGCCAAGGCCAAAAGGCGACCCAGGTAGCGAGCTGCCAGCTCCCGACTCGAAAGCCCCCTGCGACCGACACCGAATGGCAAGTGGTCGGGGAGAAGAAGAGGGTGCGCAAAGCGGCCAGAAAGTGGCTGCAACGACAGCGTCGCAAGGAGAAACGCGTCGCGGCTCAGCTTCGCGCCCCGAGGTCTGCAGCTGTAGTGATCACACTACAGCCAGAAGCAGAAAAACGAGGCATGACCTATGGCGACGTGATCTCCAAGGCGCGGCAGGAGGTGGACCTCCGGGAGCTTGGGATAACCGAGGGTCTCCGGCTAAATTTTACCGCAACGGGGGCCCAAATGCTAGAGGTCTACGGTGTCGATAGCGGTCCCACCGCTGACGCCCTGGCAGAAAAGCTCAAGGCGGCCATAAATGCGGAAGAGGCCCGAGTGTCCAGGCCCACGAAGCGCGCAGACATGCGAGTTCTGGGCCTAGACGACTCCGTCACGGCTGTGGAGATCGCAGCCGCCGTCGCCGGGGTGAGTGGGTGTCCTGCCGAGCAGGTTAAGGTGGGCACTATCCGTTCTAATTTCACGGGCATGCGAACCGTTACGGTGAGCTGCCCCGTCACGGCGGCTAAAGCCGTAATGGAGCGCGGTAGGCTTTTGGTGGGCTGGATATCGGCGCGAGTTAAACTACTCGAGCCCAGACCCTTGAGGTGCTTCCGGTGCCACGTGGGGCACCACGTGGGTGTTCGGTGCACCGAGGGAGTGGACCGCAGCGACTTATGTTTCCGCTGTGGTCAGCCCGGGCACAAGGCCGGCTCGTGTAACGCCGCGCCACACTGTGTTGCCTGTGCAGCGGCTGGCAAGCCTGCCGAGCACCGGGCAGGGAGTGGGGCTTGCGCCTCTTCGGCCTCTTCGGCCAAAGCCAGGGGCAGGGGGAGACGCCCCGCCGCCTCCGTAGTTCCCGCTGCAGACGGCGCCGCCGCCAATTCTGCCGCACACATTGCTGCCGCCACGCCCTCCGCCGCAAATTCTGCGGCGGTATCATCACTGGGGGCCAGGGAGGAGGAAGTAATGGAGTGTTAATAATGGCCTCATTACGCCTTCTCCAGGCGAATATTAACCACTGCGCCTGCGCACAGGATCTCTTGATCCAGAGTATGGCGCAGTGGTCAATAAACATCGCCGTGGTCTCCGAGCCGTATTTTGTCCCGCCCAGGGATGACTGGGTGGAGGACCTTAGCGGCTCGGTAGTCATTATGTCGTCGGCCGCCGCCGGTACCCCGTCCCTTGAAAATGTCAGTAAGGGACAGGGGTGTGTCGCAGCCAGGTTCGGGGAGATCTTGGTAGTAGGGGTCTACTTTTCTCCAAACCGACCTCTCGCTGACTTCCAGAACTCCCTCAGGGAATTGAGTGTGGTCGTTGCCAGGTACCACTCCTTGCCCGTACTGGTGCTCGGGGACTTCAACGCCAAGAACTTGGCTTGGGGTTCCCGGTGCACGGATGTGCGAGGCAGGATGGTAGAGGGTTGGGCCTTGGAGACAGGCTTGGTGGTCCTAAACCAGGGTTCTGTCCCCACGCTAGTGCGAATGCGGGGCGAATCGGTGGTGGATATTTCGTTCGCCAGCCCCGCACTGTCACCGCGCGTAGTGGACTGGCGCGTGGTGGAGGAGGTAGAGACTTATTCCGACCACCGGTACATTCGTTTCGACATCTCCGCCCCGGCCTCAAGCGCGCCGGTGCCACAGGCCCCAAGTGGTCCGCGGTGGGCGTTGAAGTGGCTGGACAAAGAGCTGCTTCTGGAGGCCTCAATCGTGCAGGCCTGGGTGCCATCACCGGACAGGCCTGCCGACGTCAATGGCGAGGCACAGTGGTTTCAGAAGGCCATGTCGCAGGTATGCGACGTGGCAATGCCTCGAGTCCGGCCAGGTCGCACTCGGCGTCAGGTGCATTGGTGGTCGCGGGAGCTAGCCTCACTACGCCAGGCGTGCGTCGCTGCGCGCCGCCGGTACACCAGACATCGCAGGCTACGCATCCGCCCTCAAAATGCGGAGGCTAGGGAGGCGGAACTGTACGCGGGATACAAAGCAGCGAAGACCACCCTTCAGGAGGCAGTCAGGCGGGCCAAGAACCTCGCCCGCCAGGAAATGATGGAGACTTTCGACAGGGACCCGTGGGGGCGCCCGTATAAGATGGTGCGGGACAAGCTACGTCCGTGGGCCCCCTCACTGACGCAGAGTCTCCGACCCGAGCTAGTGGAGGGCGTGGTAAGCGCTTTGTTCCCAGCGCGCGCAGAGCATACTCCCCCGTGCATGGCTCCGCGTACTACGATACCCGTAGCGGACCACTCGAACGACGACGATGTTCCAGAAGTGACTGGGGTTGATTTGAGGGTGGCGGTAGGTAGGCTGAAGGCCAAGAATACCGCCCCAGGACCCGATGGCATTCCAGGAAAAGCCTTGGTCCTGGCCTTAGAAGCTCTCGGACCTCGACTGAGGGGGCTTATGAGCGCCTGCCTGGAGAGGGGCCAGTTCCCGCTTCTTTGGAAAACGGGCAAGCTGGTCCTGATACGGAAGCCAGGACGCCCTACGGACTCTCCGTCGGCATACCGGCCCATAGTGCTGCTTGATGAGGTGGGCAAGCTCTTTGAGAGAGTAATTTCAGACCGCCTCGTCGCGCACCTGTCAGGGGCTGGACCGAACCTATCGGAGATGCAGTTCGGCTTTCGCAAGCGGCGCTCCACGGTCGATGCCGTCATGCGCGTCCGTGCTCTTACGACGGGGGATGCGGTGTCCCGGGGTAGGGTCGTCTTGGCGGTGTCTCTAGACATTGCCAATGCCTTCAACACCTTGCCCTGGAGTTGCATTGAGGAGGCACTCCGGTATTTCCGGGTGCCGATCTACCTCCGTCGCGTGGTCGGGGCCTATATCACTCACAGGGCCGTCATCTACCCCGGTCCTAACGGGGACTGGAACCGGCGAGAGATGTCGTGCGGTGTTCCACAGGGATCGGTTCTGGGACCGCTCCTGTGGAACATCGGCTACGACTGGGTTCTGCGTGCTGACCTCCCCAGCTGTGTCAGCGTAGTGTGCTACGCCGACGATACGCTGGTCCTGGCACAGGGGAGGTCGTACCCAGCGGTGACCGCCGCGATAGCATGCGGGGTTGCGACGGTCATTAACCGAATTCGGCGACTAGGTCTTGAGGTGGCTCTGCACAAGTCCGAGACCATGTGTTTTTATGGCCGACGGAACGGGCCACCCCCGGGTTTCCAGGTAGCAGTAGGGGGGGTTCACATCGGCGTCGAGTTGACGATGAAGTACCTAGGACTCGTCCTCGACAGCCGGTGGAACTTCGTAGAGCATTTCCGACGTTTGGCTCCCAAATTGGAACGGGCTGGGGCCGCGTTAAAACGGCTCCTTCCCAATTTGAGGGGTCCAAACGCCCCCTGCCGAAGGCTATACGCGGGGATCGTGCGGTCGATGGCCCTATATGGGGCTCCAGTATGGGCACGTTCTTTGGGGCGACGAGCCGCCCACTTCCTGAATGCGCCCCAAAAGGTGACAGCCAACAGGGTCATCCGGGGATACCGCACGGTCTCCCGCGAGGCGGCTTGCCTCCTCGCCGGAATGGCGCCATGGGATCTGGAGGCGATAGCCCTCGCACTCGCTTACGAGTGGCGAGAGGAGGCGCTACACTGGGGCGAAACTCCGCTGCCGCGACAAATTGCTGCACGTCGAAGGGAGCTCCGCCTCGATCTCATGGCGTCGTGGAGAGAACGACTGTCGCAGCCACAAGCAGGCCATTCTGCGATAGCGGCGGTAAGTCCTCTCTTTGAGGAGTGGCTGGAGAGGCGCCATGGCGTCCTTACCTACCGCCTGACGCAGGTACTCACCGGACACGGGTGTTTCGGGAGGTACCTGCATCGCATTAAGCGGGAGGAAACCCCCATGTGCCACCATTGCGGTGACCGGCCGGAGGACACGGTGGAGCATATGGTGGAGGTGTGCCCCGCTTGGGTCGAGCAGCGACTTGCCCTTGTGGTAGCGATCGGCGGTGGTGACCTCTCGCGTCCGGGGCTCATTCGAGCCATGCTGCGGAGTGAGAGGGAATGGGAGGCAGTCGTCTCCTTTTGCGAGGAGGTGATGCTGCAAAAGGAGACGGCGGAACGCGTGAGAGATAGACGGTCCTCACGCCCCGGCCGCCCCGCGATACGCCCCGGGCGACGGGTGACAAGGGACGACATCCGGCCACCCTAGGCTCAGGCCTGAGGACGACGAGCAGTGGGTAGCTTGCCGTCCAGCTTAGGACTAGGCCGGGTCGACGGCGCGCAAGTGTTCCACGCGCGCCTCGAAGAGGTGTCAGCAAGCGACGGGGTCCCATTGGGCCGGCGCCCACCGGGAGTGCGGGATCGTTCGAAAGAGTTACCGTGCTCCCGGAACACCAGGGCGAAAGAAGGAACATAGATGGGCTTTAGTCAGTAGGAGTCTGACACGCCCTCCCGCTCGTGCCCACAGCGGGAGAAGTCATATGATGATTTCCCATCTATAAAAAAAAAAAAAAAAAAGGGGGTCTATATATTGCAATAATAGTTGTGGTATTTTTAAATTTTATAGATTGTAGTTAAATACTGTTTCTTGTTACGATTTTTTGTAATATTCTACTACGCCTTAATTTTGTGAGAGATTGTTACTGACTCTATAAACACACTAACACACGACTATAAAAATAGCGACCTCTATAGGAAGACGTGTTGTCGCTATGACCGCTCGAGTAAGACTGACCAAATGAAACTAACTGCCACACTAACGGCACTTCAAATGTAAACGTCAAACTAAAATCACGTTATCTTGCAGCGGCCTTTTAGTATGAGTCAATAAACTTGTTATTTAATCAAAACAGATGTTAAGATAATGGAAATCAATCCGCTATTTAATAATTCTAATAATATAAATAATAATTTGAAAAATAAGAGTTGAGTCATTAGCAAATAGAACGATGTCACAAAGTTATTAATATAAAATGGAAAATCATGAATATATAACAAGAGTTAAAAGGAACCGAGTATCGATCCCTGAGGCACGCCCATACTAATTAGTGATCCAGATTACCTTACTCTGCCTATATCAACTTAAAGAATTCTTTCACTCAGGTAAGAAACAAGTAGATTAAGAGCTGTATTTTTAATACCGTAATGCCTGTTTCAGCAGAAGTGTTGTACGTGTCACACAATCAAAAGCTTTAGAAAGATTACAGAACACACCAATGGCATCCTGCTAATTTTCCCAAGCACTAAAAACAGTAGCTTAGTAGTACCTGCATGAGCGCAAGAGCGTGAGCGCGTGCTCGATGTATTATCATTTACTATAATGTTTTCATGAGATGGATTATCAGAGACAACATTGACTATTTATGTACTCCTAAAAATGAAAAATTTTAAAATTCCATTTTCTGTGGCATGGTGGGAGTTTATTCAACTGCCACGCAACAGGTCGTGGGTTCGATTCCCACACGGGAAACTACTTTGTGTGATCCACAAATTGTTCTTCCGAGTCTGGGTGTATGTCCCTATAGTAGGAATCATCTTTTTTTTTAAAAGAAATAAAAATAATTTTAATGCCTAAAAAACTTAATCTATACCTATTACTACTATATTAGATATAGGTATAGATTAAGTTCAAACTTAACGTAAAGTTTGTGAGTTTGTGAGCTTGTAGGGGGTAATCTGTGGATCTTTTGAACTGATTTTGAAAATTCTTTTACCAATAGAAAGCCACGTTATTTGTGAGTGTCATAGGTCCAACGAAGTGCGCACGGGCCAGCTAGTAGTCAATATGAACATTTTATAAAACATATATGAACTAACTACCTAAATGAAAAACTTATGAAGCTTTTCTGGGTTACACAGAATGTGTTTACAATATGTGGGTTATTATAACTTAAAGTCTTATCGTACCAACCAAACTATGTCGTAAACTTCGTAACTCTTGAGAACACTATAAAATGAAAATGTTGATCGCGCGCCAGACCGTGTAACCATGTTATCCCCGGATCCAACGGAACTTGTAAACAAACTGTGATTTAACGATCTTCAAATCTTTTAAGCGTCTTTAGTGTCCAGTTTTTAAGATTTTTGTATAAAAACTGAAATGTAACAGTATAGACAACACCCAGTTCAAAAGAGCAATGCAATAAAATATTGAATATTGACTGGATGGCAGTGGCAGGTTCTTCTTTTACTGAAACCACATGTTAAACCTGAACTTAACTTTTGAAAAACTTTATAATTAAAAATTGATGAAATAAAATATATGGATTTACAAAAGTTAATTACAATATATATATATGTATATATTAAAAAAAAAAAAAAAAAAAGTATATATATATATATAAAACTTAGGCATTACGGGTACAGCGCTTAATCTTGTTGCTTCTTATCTTAGTGAGCGAATGCAGTATGTAGACATTAACGGAATAAGGTCGTCCGGATCAACAGTGAGTATGGGCGTGCCACAAGGATCAATTCTAGGTCCTTTTCTATTTTTGGTGTATATAAACGATCTGCCATTTTTTACCAGTAACTTATGCGATATTGTTCTATTTGCTGATGACACTTCTCTTATATTCAAAACCAATCGTAAAAATGATTACTCTGACGAAGTAAACAGGTCCCTCGCATAGTTCTTGACTGGTTTACATCAAATAACTTGCTTAAAAATTCTAAAAAAACCAAATGTATTAAATTTAGCTTACCAAATGTAAGAAATATCAGTCCAAATATTGTTTTAAACAATGAAGTTATTCATTTTGTTGATTCAACGGTTTTTTCGGGAATACTTTAGATAGTAAGTTACAGTGGGGCACTCAAATATCATGTCTCGCAGGGAAACTCAGTTCTGCAGCATATGCTGTCAGCAAAGTCAGACAGCTTACGAACGTAGAAACAGCTCGACTAGTATATTTTGGTTTTTTTCACAGCGTCATGTCCTACGGCATATTGCTTTGGGGCAAGGCGGCTGATATACAAACTATTTTTATTCTTAAAAAACGTGCAGTGCGTGCGATATATCAACTAGGAGCACGAGTTTCCCTTAGAGAAAAGTTTAAAGAGATAGGCATTATGACAGTTGCATCACAATATATATATGCAAACGTTATGTTTGTAAAACAAAACTTACATTTATATAACAAAAATAGTGATATTCACTCTGTGAATACAAGAAATAAGCACAAATTGGTAGGTCTATATCATAGGCTTCATAAAACTCATAACTCATTCATGGGACTAGGTGTTAAATTTTTCAATAAAATCCCATTCAGCATATCGAGTCTACCAGTAAATAAATTTAAGAATGTAGTCAAGAGACATCTTAAACAAAGAGCTTACTATTGTATCGATGATTATTAAACTGATAAAGATAAATGGATTTAGTTCGTAGCTCCCTATTAATGTATTGTGTTGTATAGTTTATTGCATTGTACTAGGTGAATATTGTAGTCACAGTTTGATAATGTTACTTAGGTACTAGTTAAGAAAACGATTTACTTTTGTAAGTAAAGATTCTGCGTGATAAATTGCGGCCAGTCTTTTCTTTCCTTTGAAAAACATGTATACTTGTTCATTAAGTAGCAGTAAATTGGCCAATATTTAAGCACATAAAGTTTTTATTAAAATATATTATTACGGGTCTTAATCGCGTGAATAATTTAAGGTAAAATACCTTGTTTATTTGCCCGACGTTTCGACCGTATTGCAACGGCCGTGGTCACGGGAAGACTAGTTGAGCTCAGCGTCGCCTCCGTGAAGCGCGGGTTTCGGAAACTACCCTCGCTTGATTTTTATCACTCACTATTACGGAACCGTCGGTACTTCGACACACAACACTAAGGACATCTGCACACTGGCGTGTAATGTTTGTTCGGCGGTGTACGGGGGTTGACAGGGCTCCAGCTTTTCTACCGTATGTGAAAGGAGTGACGGACAAAGTTGGAACAGTACTGCAGAAATACTCCATTAAGACTGTATATAGTCCGCACTCCAAGGTAGCTAAGCACCTACGCACTCCTAAGGATGTAATTCCTCTACAGACACCTGGCGTCTACAAAGTGGATTGCAGCTGTGGCAGTTCCTACATCGGACAAACCAAGCGAACCATAGCGGAAAGGGTTAAGGAACATATCGCGGCTGTGAAAAACCGACAGACAAACAAGTCAGCAATAGCGGAACACTTGCTGGATGCGGGAACCAATCACTGGATTGAACTACACAAACCACAGGTCCTCTCCACCGACCGTCACTATTACTCCAGGATGGCGAGGGAAGCGGTTGAAATCAAAAAACATGTCAATTTCAACCGAGAAGACGGATACCGTTTGTCAACATCGTGGAATCCCGTGATCGGCAAGTGTATACACCGCCGAACAAACATTACACGCCAGTGTGCAGATGTCCTTAGTGTTGTGTGTCGAAGTACCGACGGTTCCGTAATAGTGAGTGATAAAAATCAAGCGAGGGTAGTTTCCGAAACCCGCGCTTCACGGAGGCGACGCTGAGCTCAACTAGTCTTCCCGTGACCACGGCCGTTGCAATACGGTCGAAACGTCGGGCAAATAAACAAGGTATTTTACCTTAAATTATTCACGCGATTAAGACCCGTAATATATATATTTTAATAATGTGTACAAATCGCGAAAGTTTATCAACATTTATAAAGTTTTTACAACGTAAGTGGATGCTCCTCCTATGTTGTGCCCATTGAGGCTGATGTATCCGATCTCGTGTACTCTTCTAATATTATTGACCTCTTTTTTTGCATCAGTCCTCTAATATGGTGTATAATATAATGGTGGCAGCACCTTACTGCACATACAGTTTATAAACAGAGAAACATTGTAAACATTGGCAATTTGAAAAGAGTGGCCACGAGTTTTTATTGCCTGTTCTTTTCTCGGGCTTTACCTATTGTTTGCGAACAGGCATTACCAGTAAATGTAGAATCGACTTTTCACAAGTGTTGTATTTTGCTTTCTAAGTAAATAAATCATTTTTATTATTATATATATATATATAATGTTAATTTTATTTAAATTGTTAATTAATTTGTAAGTACCTGCCTATAACTTTTTCAAAATTTAACTAGGTAAAAAACGACCTACCTGCGCAGACTTGCATATCTGGCTACGCACTCTTGTTCGCACATATTGTGCAAGAGTGCGCATTTTGAAAGCTCCATAATTTTTTGAATACTCTTATAATATTATCTTTACATACTTAATTATATTATTTTTTACTAGGCAGATAACATATGTAAATGAATAAAGACTAATGTTGATTCTAAACTCGTTCGTTTAAAAAAAAAACAAGGAAGCAAAAGTGTGCAGTCTTGCACGCATATATAATTATACATTATATATTTACTACATACATACAAACACTCGTAAAACATAAACCTCGTTCTTGCGCAATCGGGTAAAAAAAAATCTGTTCTGATCTATTTTTTCTAAGAAGTGCGATTCTCGACATACCGCGATTTCACATTAAAGTTGTTTTTATTTTATACAACGGCCCGCCCCGGCTATGCATAAAGTTTAAGCGGTGGTAGCTTAATGGCTAAGGCATCGGGTCTCGCAATCGTGAGGTCGCGGGTTCGAACCCTACCCATTTTACTACCGACGTGAACCCACTCCTAACACAAGCCTTTGAGCTTAGCTGGAGGGGTTAACAAGGTTGCTAGTAATGTGGGACTCAATCCCACATTGCTAGTTATCTTTTAAAAAAAAAAATACATGAAATAAACCATCCGAAAAAAATATCTAAATGATAATAAAAATTGTATGAAAATCCGTTTAGTAGTTTTTGTGATTATCACGAACATACATACTACAGACAGACAGGCGCAGCGAGGGACTTTGTTTTATAATATACAGGGTGTAACAGAAAAGTGTGGTCAAATTTCAGCAGCGGATAGTGTATGTTATCAGTATTGCACCTACCATTGTGTCATAACTGGTTGCATTATTATTTCATAGTTATAGCATATTCTTTTTGTCAAAATGCAGTAGTGAAAGGCGTATGACATAAGAATTATACCTCCCCTAGTACAAAATTGGATTGCATTATTATGGCATAGAACTTTTTAAGTCACACTTTTCTTAATTAATAACTTTTTTATTCATAAATAAACGAATGAAAAAATAATAAATATTTTTTTAGGGTGCTCCGATTTTGATAAAATTAGGTATATGCACTCAGTATCATGGGCACATACCAACCCTTGAATATGACCACACCTTTCTGTTACACCCTGTATAGTGATATGCATGGCCAGATCATGCGTGATCTGTCATGGCCAGATCGTAGAGCAGATCATTTCATGAGGTGACCGACCTTGCGCTGAAATAACAATACAGGATCTATGGGTACAACACCACCATTCACATTTCATGATGATATGGTCAGCCTCATTATGAAAAATGTTCAATTCCACGATCTGACCAAAACATACATAAATACAACTACTCTATAATCTGATGTGGCGGTATCTCGAGAAAGGTGCTTCATAGTAAAAAAAATATCAGAACTTTTTTGATAACTTTTCAGACTGAAAAGTTATCAAGCTTTACGTTTGCATTTGTACAATAGCTCTTACTGTTTTACAGATATTCAAAAAAATAAATATTTGTAACCTTAGACCTCGAATAAAATACTAATATCATAAAGCTGAAGACTTTGTTTGTTTGAACGCGATAATCACAGGAACTACTAGTTCGATTTAAAACATTCTTTTACTTTTGGATGGCTCATTTATTAAGGAAGGCTATAGGCCACATAACGTCACGCTACGACCAATAGGAAATATAATACGACCAGGGAAATAATGTTATAATAATATCATCTGATTATAACAATTTATTATACGGGAATTAACGCGCATTGTTTACCTTAAAATTGCTTGACGTTTCGACCAAGTTGCACCGGCCGTGGTCACAAGCGGACTGTCGCAGCGATGTTAAGACTCCGTAAAGCCGATGAATCTTCATCTACCCTCACTTTTTTGTTTTTCGAAAAGTTAGGGCCACTGCACACTACACTGATTGTGTCCATGTTAACCGACTGCGAACTAATACGAGGTACGAATTAGTTACGAATCACTGAATTCCATGTCACGGATAGTTTGAAGCCCTCTTCCCGATTGAAAGTTTTATGTTTTTGAATTTCAATCGCTTTACGCACAATTCTTGAATAAAAATGGCGGTATGTGTCTGTGTCAGTGATTAGTGTTCGATTGCAGTATGTGTTCTGCAATTGCCGAGTTAGTCGAAACGTCAAGCAATTTTAAGGTAAAAATGCACGTTCATTCCCGTATAATAAATAGTTATAATCATGCAACGCGAAAGTTTAATGTCATGTCAACATCATCTGATCCCAAACTAAGCAGAGCTTGTTCTATGGAAACCAGACGAGTAATAAACATACTTGTATTATTGTAAATATATACATATAATAAATAAATAACACCCAGACACAGAATAAACCATCGTGCTCATTACACAAAGTTTTATTCTGGGTGGGGATCGAACCTCCAATCTTCGGCTTAGCGGTCAGGGTCACTAACCGACTAACTAGACCAACAGGCCAGTCAAATAAACGCACTATGCATTATACAAATGAAAAAATACGGTGTGAAAAATTGCACCAGCGGAAGACCTTTTGTTGAATATGCAGTTTTTTTGGCCATAACTATCCAAGATTATTTTAGTTGTTAAAGTATTTAGTATGCGTTACATTGTGCCCCCCCCCCCCCCGGAAGACACGGGCTTTTATCTCATATTAATAGTGGTAAATGATGATGTAACAAATTGAGAGGTACGTTTTAATTTAAAATATAATTTTCTTTCCTTTTAGAGCATATAAATTAAAAAGGTACTTTTTATTTAACTTTGTATTTATTAAAAGACATATCGAAAGAAATAAAGTGCCACACGTTGATAATTGCTAAAAAAAATCTGCTTCTATTATATCTATGCAGTGCCCCTCTAAAAATATTGATTTGTCTTCATCTAACTATCAAACTAAGCCGCTGCTTATACAAGACATCTATCCATCAAATTCATCGTGAAGTTTTTGTGTAAAATGCCTGTGACAAATGGACGGATAGGCGGACGGACATTACGAAACTATAAGGGTTTCGTTTTTGCTATTTTGGCTACGGAACCCTAAAAACGACGCACCAGCGTGCAACATGATCGACGGGGACTTCTGTCATATCATTAACTAGCTATCGCCCGCGGCTTTGCCCGCGTAATTAATTTTCCTCCTGAAGGGTTGATTTGTCGCTTTCGGTCAAGACGCTGAAATACATGTTTCCTTATTTCCAGCCACAGATAAAACTTCAAAATTGAGGGAGTTCTATACAAATTTGTACCCCTATTACAGTCCCTTATATGTTAATTTTCCCATGACGTTAAAAAAACGTGTGTCTTTTAATTATAAAGTCGAAATTTTACATGTCTTGTTTAAAACTGACGGAGTTTCATACCGACTTGTAACACCTATTTTACCCCCTTAGGGTTTGATTTTTCAAAATAACTTAAACACGTGTTTCTATATTTTAAACAAAAAAGTGACAACGACTTAGACCAAAATTTCACCGATCTACCTTCAATACTGACAGAGTTTGATTAGGGGATGAATTTCTAAAAATCGAGTTATTTTTTATTTATGTTGGTATTGGGTACGATCCCAACAGAGATGTTTGTTAGAATGTTTTAAGTCGAAAGTCGTAATTTGTTGTTGTTTATGTAAAAGGAGTAGACGATTAGCACGTTTGATAATTTATTCGCTACTAAACTTAATGCTATGTACAATGTATGTATGTTATGTATTTTATTGCTACGTAAGTGTTAGGTTGCGGTGAAAGAGGTCAATGTATAGCGTAGCCCGTACATATTGCCCACTCAAAAAGATAACAATGTTATAAATTTTTATATTATGATAATAATAAGAATAAAGAAAATATAAAAAAAGTTAAAATGTTAGTTTTATGCAAAACTTAATTATCAAGCCCTAATTAGTATTATTTGTTAGTATACAGGTTTAACATTTCACAACGGGCTATCGGTGAGGTTGTTTTGTCAAGTGTAGGTGTACTTGATAACTGCAATCCGTCGCCGTTCGTCACGTAGGCTATAGGGCTGTCTGCAATACTGGCTGTAGACCTCCGTCGTGGTGTTGGAACTGTTATCGTTTCCGCCCTAGGTTGACCCGTGGGACATTTCCAAAACCGGTGATATAAATAACTTGCAGCTGCTAGGATTACTACTCCCACCAACAGATAAAGTACGACGTACTGGTGTAGGTCATGATATGTTACAGGTTCCGACAGGAAGTCGTCTGCAACCGCAGCTTTCATATGTTCTTCTTGTGCTCCTAAGTTCTTCAATGAATCCTTTTGTTCTACTGCCGCTCTCTCCGTTTCGTTGTTAGGTATCGAAACTGGCACCGACAGGTTTATTATGTTGTTGATTGATGGAATTTCTGGCGAGACTATGTCGATTCGAGCCTGAAGTTCCGTAATTCGTTCCTTATGGGAATATATTGTAAAAGTTTCGCCCTTGATGACGCAATCGTCGAACAGTGTAATGACTCCGGCATTTCGAATTAACTGCGTAGAAACTTGATGCTCACATATGATATTTATTTTGCATTGGTCGCAACACAAATGCAAGAGTATGTTTATGTTTTGTAATCCATACCACTTGTCGCGACAACTCTGTAACTGCCTCTGTGGCGCAGTGGGAGTGTGTTCGACTGCTACGCAAGAGGTCGTGGGTTCGATTCCCACACGGGACACCACTTTGTAATTTGTGCGATCCACAAATTGTTGTTCCGTGTCTGGGTGTACTTTGTGTCCGTGACTTGTATGTTTGTAAAGTCCCCCGCGACACAGGGCTTGTACCCTACTGCGGAAATCGTCATTTAAAAAAAAAAAAGCTTTTTCAGTGGATGCCTACAGCATAAAAGGCATCAACTGCTAAATTTTAGGCTTGTAACCCTAGCGGTTTGGGCTCTACGTTGATGAATTAGTCAGTCAGTCAGTAAGTCAGTCAGGACAAGTGATTATATATGTATAGATAATTATGTATATAAGACCTGTACATAAATCTAGGTTGTTTGGAATTCATGCAAATTCAACACGGATTTTCCCTTATTTTTCCCGGACCGGTTTTAACCTGTAACATAAAGAATAACACAATTATTCTCAAACTTATGGCAGTAAAGTAAATAACTTTCAAACAAAAAGCACACATAAGAAGATGCTAGAATAAGATTTAACTACTGAATTGGAACACCAATTGAATGCTAATAGTATTGTGTACTCTGCTCCACTAAATTTACCAGCAGTAGATCTATCTCAATAAAAGCCTTGCAATGTTTCACCTCGGGGTACAAACGCTGACCCAGGCTATTCGACTCTAATATGGCTTCCGAAAACCATTATGTTGCTGAAAGAAGAATCTGAAAAAAAGTTTTAACCGGTACCGTCTGACACAGGCCGGCTACTTTTAAGAATTTAAGAAGGCCGAATTATTTTTTAAAGTCTAGAACAGTTTTCGTTTAAGCTTGGGTAAATATTTTATTTTGCAACAATAGTACGTACATTATTTATCTTCTTATTTTACAGTTTGTTATTTACAGTTGGTGTAATGATTATGTAAGAAGCGTTAACTGACTTAAAATTGCGTGCTATTTAATTTTCACAATGTTAAATCCTATCCTACAATTTAGTTTGTTGCCACATGGAGTTACGACCAGGTTAATATCATCAAAATTAATATTTTATAAGCATCACATTTTTTATAAATGTTTAGTATAAGACGCCAATATTACCAGTGCCGAATATACAATTATGTTGAAATGCAGTAAAAACTAAATAATGCCACCCTTTAAGTGTTCGATTGACTATCAACACCGGCCAAGTGCCGCCAGATTCGGGACTGTTTATTAACAGTAGGTACGCCATCACTGTAGGTATATGACGTTAGTGTAAGTACATTACCTTCAGTAAAACAACAAGCAACAAATAGTATAAATTCTATCATAGGTATTGAATTATGATGAACACCATTATAAACACAAATAAATTGCTAAACCAAGCCAACCAACCAATAAACTTAATTGTTAGAAACTTATCAACAAGCGCAGAGCCAAGCAATATATTGAACAACCGTATCGGAATTGCCCATTCCCGGTAAAAACCTATGCATTTCGACGTAACGCCCATGAGCTGATTTATTTGTTCAATGCACTTAAAGAGAAACAAACTTACTCGCTGTGCTTCCTACACACTTCCAATATTGAGTTTTATCTTCACAACTGTTCGTTTAGCTACACTGTAATACTGTTCCCTTGTTATTTTCTTTCCAAACACGAAACAAAACAAATAAAATGTGAAAGGAAAGATATAAGGCTCGGGTTTAAAAAGGATACACTGGGTTTTTGTCCGCTTCTAACCAAAACATTTTAAATAACCTTTGCTGATGCTATGTTAAAATTGTTGATTAACGTTCTTATTGCTTAAACTAATTGGTTTGGTAAAATTTGAGTGAATTTTACGAATGAATATAATATATACTTTGATTTTGACACCAAAAAAATAATGATGCAAAACCTCCCCATAAAGTAAATAAAAAACAAAAGTACAGAAAATACCTCCAGGTTTATCACTGTAAGATACCTATCTGATTTCTTAACATAAACAAAGATTAGATGGTCAGTTCAAATTGAATTAAATATGAGCCTGAACTCCACCAGTAAACGGTATTAATTGCTTAATAGCTGGTTGTCTCGGCTTAATCACCAAGACCATTATTTTTATTTACTACCTCCCGTTCTAACGGTAGGGTTACAATGTTTGCAAGTTTCCCGGGATCAACAAATTTTGTGACTTCTACGATAGCGTTAAAATTCTTGAGACTTGAGAAGTCGACAAGAATGTTTGTCGCATTATGGGACTAGTTTTATTAGAAGGGTGACTGCCATGTCATCTTTTACAGTTTTCATTCTTACTATGAGTATTTGTTGTTTATATGATATCTTGTACTTAGTTTTTGTTTATTTATTGAATTAAAACTAATTGTAAAAGATGGGAAGCCCAAGTAGCTAACTTGGATTAACTCGAGCGCGGCAGATTAATATAAGGGGGATACATCGTACCTTGTTGTACTCAACCCCTACTGAATCTTAGCTCTTTATAAAGTGACGCGTGCCTTGGGCAGCCGATCAAAGTATAATCAATAGAGATACTCGAGGGCATTATATTATCAAACGGATGGTTCAGCTTGATATCCTGGACACGCTAATCTAAGATTTCAACAATTATGTGGAGGGGTTTTCTTAATCTGATGATATTATTAATAATTTGGTTAAGCCAAAATCGTAAGTCATTTAAATAGGAGCTTCCTGTGGGTTCGCATAACATTCCCGTTTCATGAGAAAGACCTCTAGGTCTTTAAAAAATAACTCTTTCGCATGAAACGCCGTCAACTCCCTTCCCCACCCTTGAAAAGAAATAGATCCCCATGATGCACGAGTAAATCCTAGATAGCTACTTGGGCTTCCTAGACATAAATTTTATTGATGTGTGTGTAAATCACAACTTCTGCCGATTTCAAGATGAATCTTTTTAAATAAGCCCCTTTTAAAATAATTAACACTAAAGTAGATTGGTTTAGTACGACACTGAAAACTGATTTATTATATCATTACACAACATTAATAACAACAACAGACAGTTAAGTACGCAAGTGTAAGTCAAACAAACATTTTATTTTTAATAAATTATCTCAAAATCGAGTAAGGTCCGATTGCTCAGTGTAAGGTTTCAAAGCCGTTGCCGTATAAAAAAAAAACCGATTTGAATAATTGCACCAGCAGAAGTGCGTTTGTTCATGGCACTTACGACCTTTTGTTGAGTAACGCAGTTTTCCTGCAATAACTTAATGACTGTATCTCCGATCATGTATTGTCTAAAATAATTTTAGTTGAAAGTATTTGTAGTAAGTGAAAAAAATCAAAAAGGTAACGTAACCTTTTTGATTTTTTTTTTCATATTTTTTGGTCACGTGGTTTAAAAGATAATGAAGGGATTTAGGCTACTTTAGGAGCTATAATTTCCAAAAATATTTAGTAAATCATTTTTTTATTAGAAACCTTATAATATTTTGCCCCGCAGAAGAAAGAGCAGATTTTTGAGAAACTCAGTTATTTGGCAATAGCTCAATAACGGTATATCCGATCATGTCGAAAATATTTTTAATTTGAAGTCTTTAAAGCTACCTTTGCGCTTCATTGACACTCAATGGATTTGATTAAATTTGTGTGGGGCATCATTCAACAGGTATTTTAAAAATATTTTCTTAATCAAAAAAGTTTATTAGAAACCTAACCAAACCTAAGACTACTTAGTCTTTGAATAAAATGCCTGTGACATACGGACGGACAGACAGACGGACATGACGAAACTATAAGGGTAAGGACATCGCAGCAGGAGAAGATAGCGGGACAGACAGACGGACATGACGAAACTATAAGGGTAAGGACATCGCAGCAGGAGAAGATAGCGGGATGAGCTCGACTCCTGCAGGAAAGATTAACCGACGTTGTCCCAATACAGATCTATATATTTTTCAGGGTTCTGTAGCCAAAATGGCAAAACTTGTAATATATATAAATGGTAAAGTGGGGGATGTGTTTTTTTTCTCTTTTGCGGGAAACCCCACACGATGATTTAAGTGAGAAAAAAAAATTATCATTAGATAAGTCTTTTAAAAACGTTTAGAGATTGTGATAGATATAGAGATATATGCGACTTTTCCGTTTGTGAAATATTAAGCTTTAAAGTGGATTTTTTTGTTAGAATCAAGTCTCCCCTTGCTAGTTAAGTGAAAATAAAAGGAAAACTATCACAGCTAAGTAGGCTTTACAAGTTTACGAGAACAGCTGATCAAATGAGAAGTAACAAAATTTTCGTACAAATTCCCTTTAAAATTATTATTATGTAGGATGTAGGCATAAAGTTGTAAATAAGGAACAAAATCAACAGAAAACCCACTTCTTAAGCTGAATTATTCGGATGGAGGTGGGGGGACTACAGAACCCTACATTATGCGTGGTCCGATATGCACTTGCTTGGTTTTTACCTTGATTTTAGACAATCCTGGCAAAATATAATAAAATAAAATGTGTCTTAATTTTTCTAAAATGTATACTCTGCCTACACCACAAACAATAGCGTCAGGAACTAACCACACTCGTTTAACACAAAAGATCTTTGTTCAGGTAACGCCGCGTGTAAGGCTATGTTGTGTATTGTCCTATAATTCCTTTGTTGTTTCTATAAAAGCACTACTAATGAATGTGTGCAACAATTTTGTTTAGGGGGTCTGCGTAATGAGGGTAATTTGGCGTAGTTTTTTTCGGATCTGATATTTTAAAGATGTTGCGATGTTTTTTTCGTCGGTTAGGCAGCGCTTAGCAAACTTCGTCTAGTTTTAACTTCGCCTCTACTGCAATGCCTGAAAACCAAGGTATTTAACCAGTCCTTCCTACCTGTTATGACCTACGGTGGTGAGACGTGGACACTTACGGTTGGGCTAGTCAACAAATTTAAAGTCGCGCACCGGGCTATGAGCGAGCTATGCTTGGGATTTCTTTGAAGGATAAAATTCGCAATGAAGTCGTTAGACAAAGAACTAAAGTTACCGACATAGCTCGTCGGTTAAGCACGCTGAAGTGGCAATGGGCTGGCCATATTTGGCGAAGGACCGATGACCGCTGGAGCAAACGAGTGCTAAGTGGAGACCGCGACTTGGTTAACATAAGGTAGGACGGCCCCCAGCCAGGTAGACTGACGACCTAAAGAAGGTTGCTGGGATGGACTGAATGCGGAAGGCTGAGGACCGAATGTTGTGACGAAAATTAGGATAGGCTTATGTCCAGCAGTGGACCGATACAGGCTGATGATAGTGATTTCAGATCTGAATCCATATTTACATAATTAGCACTTAATTTTTGACTGTCTCTGTGGTACGGTGCGAGTGTATCCGACTGCTACGCAAGAGATCGTGGGTTCGATTCCCACCCAGGATAAAACTTTGTGTGAGGAGAACGATGGTTTATTCTGTGTCTGGGTGTTATTTATCTAAAAAATGTATGTATTTAGAAATAAATAAGTATGTTTATCAGTTGTCTGGTTTTCATAGTATAAGCTCTGCTTAGTTTAGGATCAGATAGCGTTGTGTGAGTTGTCCCAAGATAATATTATTATTATTATTAATTTAATCAAACACACGATAATTGTATTTTTTATGTTTATAATGCTAAATGTACGTTTGTCATGCTTACAAAAACTTCTCAAGTGACAATGCGGATTTCGCACAGGGTTGTCAGACACAGAATGATTAAGTTTTTTATTAGGGGACTGATAGATAAAATTAGTTCTACCATAAATTGCCCCGTACGTCAGCAAGACATTATTTCGATACATCGTGTTCCACACGCACATAAAGAGAATTCCAATCCCAAAAACATTATAGTAAAATTAAGTTCGCGTATATTACGTGACAACGTACGTGCTTATAGATTAGCAAAAGGGCTTAATACGGATCAATTAGGTGTTTCGGGTACGTCACACAAGATTTTTATGCACGAACACCTGACATTAAAAAATAAGCACTTGTTTCGCGAATGCAGAGACGCAGCTAAGATACATAATTTTAAATTTGTATGGGTCAAGCACGGAACAATCCTTGTACGTGAAAGGGAAACATCTAAAGCATTTCCAATCCGTTCTCATGAAGATATTGCCAGGATCAAGCCCGAACGTAACTCCACTTAGGCTTATTGATCCTGCTAATGTCTTGTTTATAAATCTCAATTTAATACTAATCTATCTCTCTATATACTGTTATTTTTTCAGTAATATTACTTTAAATATATTCATTGTGTTTCATTATCAAAATTTATATTTGAATATTTTATTTCTCTATGCCTTGTTTGTACTGCATGGTATGATTGCTTCACAAGACTATGAAAGATTTGCGTTACATTACACAATATGCACATGTTTATGTAGTTATACTTTCTTAAAATATGCTCACTTGCGTTCTTTATTCATTACGCTGACAATTTATGTTTGTACTCTCAATTATGAAAATATTGGTGATAGCTTTAACAATGATACTTTGTCTTTGCCTCGCATTATGTATTTGTGTTATATAACCATGCTAATTTACATTTTAAGACACCCAAATGGCTAATAATAATTTAACAATATACTATCAGAACTGTAGGGGGCTCCGCACAAAACTGCATACTCTTTATGTAAATATTTTGTCTAATTGTTATGACATTTTAATTTTAACCGAAACTTGGCTGACTCCAGATGTGTTTAATAGTGAATTAATCGACCAGCGCTACGCGGTGTATAGGTGTGACCGTGACCGTATAGCAACTAATAAAAAGCACGGTGGTGGTGTCCTTGTAGCAATTTCCAGGAGATTAAAGTCAGTGCAAATAACATCGATTACCTCGTTACACAGCCACATTGAACACATTCTCCTGCGCTTACCCGGCTCTAACAAAAATAATTTCCAATTTATCAGTGCAGTGTATATTCCGCCGAACACACCCGAGCACATATACGTGGCTTTCTTTGACATGTTGCGAACTCATCTTGATAGTGCTAATGTTGAGTATTTCTATTTGTTTGGTGACTATAATTTACCTGAACTTGATTGGCTTCCGTGCACAAACGACGACTCTGTAGTGGGCCTGACTTGCAGTGGTACTTCCAATCATTGTATTAATTTAAATATCTTCATGTCCCAGCTCAATGCATACCAATATAATTTCTTGAAAAATATAAATAATAGAATTCTGGATTTAATTATCAGTTATAATGACCTACTATCGGTATACGCACCTACTGATATGTTAATTCCTCCCGATAATTACCATCCACCTCTGTGCATTTTGCTGCCGTGTACATCACATCAAAAGTTCATAAATAAAAAAAACTCTAAAAAATTTAACTACTTTAAGGCAGATTACGACATTATAAATCAGGAATTAAGTAAAATAAATTGGTGTAAATCTCTTTACTAGTTGCCTACTGATGAAGCACTTAACTTTTTTTATAATACCATTTTCTATGTGATAAAAACACATGTCCCTATGACATTTACTCCTTCTTCTAGATTTCCGCCAAGGTCGCGAGTCAAGGAGACTCTCCTTGACTCGCGACCTTGGCGTACTACTTGACGAAAAACTTCACTTAGATATGCACATTAACAAAATTGTCAGTAATGCATACCGAATGTATGGTTTCATTATGAGGTCGGCTACTGAATTCAAGAGGCCAGGCACTTACTTGCATCTTTATAAATCTTTAGTCAGATCGCAGTTAGATTATGCAGTAGCAGTGTGGAATCCCCATTATACTAAGTATTCCGATTGTATTGAGAGAGTACAAAAGAAATATTTGAGAGCAATGCACTACCGATGCTTTCGCACTTCTATACCATATGAAGCTTTACTCAAAAAATATAACCTGACATACTTAAACAGTAGACGTTTACTACTTGAGTCTATGTTCTTATTTGATATTTGTAACAACTCTTATGATTGTTTGGATATTAGCAATAGGTTATTCTATGTAATTCCTAGGACGGCGTTGACGCGTAATGCACGTACTCGTGCTTTATTTGCTGTCACAAAATGCCGTACCAATGCTGGCGTGCGTGCGCCTCTGCGTCGTCTCACCAATAACTTTAATATTTATTTTAATGATCTAGACCTATTTTCTAACTCTGCGGCTAAATTCAGAAATTACGTACTCAGAACTCTTGCTGATTTGTAAGTTGTATTTGTTTTTATTTTTTTCTTTTCTGTCTATCTTTTTGTTAAGCCAAATTGTACTTTTCTTCATTCATCTGTAAGTTCATTATCTACTCGCATGACGTAACTTTTAAGTAATATTGTATCATATATATTCTGTGAATAACGTAGTTGGTTATACAATTGTATTACTCTGTTAATGTTACTTTTACATACACATTACTGTATAACTGTTTGTTGTTCCTAATAAATAAAAATAAAAATAAAAATTAGAAATACGGAATGTTTTAATGCAACTGTTGTATAATCGCCAGTTTTTTGAACATTGCCAGGGCATATCTGCTCAAGTTCTTTTCTATTCTAAAAAGGTAAGTACATAACTGGAAGGAAAATAGTCAGGCTACTTTCAACACTAACCCCCGTATTTATAAACGAGTAATAGCAGTTACTTAAGTAAAAGTAATTACTTAAGTAACAGTTTCTATTTTAAAGTTAAGAAAATGAGTAAAGTAAGAAACGTCAAACGTTAGAATACTTAGCTAAGCAATAGTCACCGATATCGTTACTTGAGTAATAGCTTTAATTAAGAATTTTATGGAGAGGTTATTTTTCATAACAGATATTTTAAAAATATGGAAGGTTTGGAAAATAAAAACAATTTATTTGGCGCTCTGCCGACCAGTTGGTAAAAAATACAATAATAATAATAATAATATACCATTTATTTTAGGCATCGATGGTCCACAGAAATCTATACCTTACCGACTAACATATTTACAATAATACAATAAGTGAATTGCTAGTAAAAGTAAATACAACTTAAAACCTCTTTATATTAAAACTATATCAGTAGGTACGCTTCACTCCCTCATAAGTATCACGCGTCGCGACTCCAGAATCTGCAGACCCGTCTTGTAGCGGAACTTCTGGCGCACGTACGCGAGATGTACACCGGCGTGTTCGGCGCCGTGACGCGCAGAGTCCCCTTAGCTTAGCTTTGCCGCAGCGGTTCTTGATAGTTGGCTGTCGGCGCTTCTTTCCTTGCACCGTCACAAAACCATCTTCTGTATCTTCTTTATTTTTGTTCGTTGTCCTATCCGGGTAATGCTTGACAGGGGCTTCTGGCTACACTGACAAAATCCATTGCTTGTGGTACTTGAGTGTTCACCGGGACAAGCAATGCAGTCGACACAACGGGGAGGCTGACCGCGGTCGCAGGCTTGCGGGCTTTCAACCATTAATAATTAAACCCTTTCTACATAAATTATAGTAACGTGTGCCCGTATTTAACCAGCAAAACTTCCTTTAGATAAAACAGTAAAACACAGGTGATGTCTTCAGTGACATTTCTTGGGTGACATCAAGCGAGTTTTATGACGCTATGACGCTAAATTAAAAATAAGTTCTTCAAAAATACTTTAAATACGTATGACGGACTATTTCATTTGGTAGCATTACTATTCAATTATGTTGCCTTTCGTTACATTCAGAAAACTAAAATTGAAGAATATCGATAAAATCAAAATTTGGTCTGATTCATTTCTGTATTATTAATTTTTAAAGTTTTAATATTGTAGCTATTTTAGTTTGTCGTAATATATTTTTGGCTCTCTGTTTTGCAAATTTAATTAAATCTTGTTTATGTAATGGAACGTTTTTTGTGGCTCATCGGTTGCTAAGTAATAAGTAATACTTGGTTAGTTTGCTCAAGGAAGTAAAGAATATTTCTTGTCTATAAAATAGATTTTTCTAAGTAATTACTTTAAGAACTAGCCATGTCTCAATGAAGTAATTGCTAAGTAATAAGTAATGACTCGTTTATAAATACGGGTGTAAGTATTCGAATTGAAATCTATATATATAAAATAAAGTCGTGTTAGTTACACCACTTATAACTCAACAACGGCTGAACCAATTTTTATTATTTTTGTGTTTTTGGATTTGTCTTCGTCCGGAATAGGATAATAGGTATTAAAAACATTGGAAAATTGACAGAAAAATAAATTAAAAGAAAATAATATTCCCATACAAAATGTTCATGGGTTTCGTACCTGTCAACCATTTAATGTTTATTCCGTCAATATGGTAAACTCTCCCCTCAAATTAAAGAACATATTTAAATAAAGGTTTTGAATCAACAAGATATATTCACAATATTTGGATAATAGCATATTTTACATTTTAAAAATTTAGAATAGTGTCAGTAATAAAAAGGGATTGACATATTTATTGGTTGTCAAATATTTATGAATGCGTTTGAATAAGTTCATGACCTCCTTTGGTGATGTTCAATAACAAAAAAAAGTTTGTATAGAATAACACTCTGATTAGTTAAAATTATTTTATTGAATTGATTAGTTGGGACGGTTTTTATCATTATCGTGAGGCATAGATTGGTGGGATACTTTTACAAACAACGGTCACTCGTACCTATTGAACGTTGCCAATGAGTCACGAGTCACGAATTCCTTCGATATCTATGCTAAAATTATATGGCTAAAGAGTTTGTTTGTTTGGTTAAACGCAATAATCTCTGGAACTACTGGTTCGAATTGAAAGATTATTTGTGATTTGATTATTAGTATTGGATAGCTTATTTATCAAATTGCAGTTGCGCGGGTCAGCTAGTACGTTATAAAATACAATTTATGTTTGCTACATTTTTTGTGAAGATAGTTATTACAATCACAACGTTGTACATGCAGATTATGATCGCATTGTATACGGGTAAATACTCCCGCAGTTTTTGTCAGTAGTCAAGTATTTACTTTCAATGGGTACTAACCCATTGAAAGTAAAGTAAGCCAACACAAGTCAACACAGGCATAAAAAATGTTAAGTAGTAAGATTTAGTTCTCGTGTCTACTTGTGTAGGTATATCATGCAACGCGAAAGTGGATTTAACATGTTTTACCCAAAGGTTATATATATTATGGAAATTAATAGCACCAGTTTAATATTCTATTAATTCTTGGCAATTGTTGCAAGAAATTCTCAACTTGGTAGGAGTTTTCAAAGAAATTTATTGCAACTTGAGCTGATAATTATATCAATGTAGGTCACAAGTTGACCTAAGAAAATATTATTACAAATTATACAAATTAGGTACTACGAGTAAGTACATAATTGCTATAAATTTCCATGAATAACGCTGAAATTTTTGTTAAGTATAAATACATTTTATTTTATTTTATAGACTTAAAACTTGCACGCTTTTAAATAGTATGAGCTTAATAAAATGCATGAATTAATGAAATGCCCCACATTAGTTTTGATTCAGAAATGTTGCAAAACGCAAATAATCTAGTAGTCATAAATTAAAATTGTAATAAAAATATGATTTTTAGATAAAAATGTATCGTTGAAATATTCATAAGCCCGTATGTTTTTTAACCGCCTTAACAAAAGGTGGTTCTCTGTTTGACCCGTATGTATGTTCGTTTGTAAGTATGTATGTAAATATATATGTTCGCGATTTTCTCGAAAGTTAGTGATTCGATTTAGGTAGCGTTTTCGGTATTTGACTGCATATATTTCTGGTAAGATTTCAATGTTTAAAACGTTATATCATCTCAAAAAAGACAACAGATATACTTTAAGACATAGAAGTAAGTCTGCGAAATTGTATTTGGTGACGGGCTGAATATTTTTTTCTTGATGAACATTTGAAGGGTAATAATATTTTTTTCTTAAAAAAGTTATTATTAGTATAACTTTAGTGTTAGTATCATAAAAACCATGTAACATATGCCATATTTATATTAGTCACGCTCTGATAATATTTACACAGACATAAGTGCCAAAATTGATGCATTACGACCTGGTCCAATGTTTCTGTCTCATCTCTTTTACTGCCAGAAAAGGCAATTACATTGTCATTCTCCACTACTAATGTGACTTCAGTGTTTGAATAATGCATGCAAACAAGTCGTGCATTGCCCATATCTCATCCTCGCTGTTCTCGTAAGCTAATATCACGTTAACTCCCATAGTTTGGAAGTTTTTCGGCTGCGGTTGGCACAAGTCGAGCGTGCAGTTTACAAGCTGCCCGCATGACGAGATGTGTTGAGTGACCCACATGCTTAATTAACGTCTACTAAATTCTGGTATTGATGTCGCACTAGTTTTGTACTCTTTATAAGACCTGTAATATAAACCTGTAATATAAACCTGTATAAGATTAAAATTAGAAGTGTTTACAATAGTTATGGATGTATATGGAAGTTTGTAAAACAACGTGCAAAAACGTCTGCTGAGATTACTCTCTCTGTTATAATAACAGACACCGATACTTATTGGTTTCCGTTATTATAACAGGGATAAAAGAGATTACTTTTTGTTTAATATCAGCTGAAACTGAAGCACTAACCGTGGTGTAAATTTTGATTGCGTTATTATAGCTAGATCTGCCTTTTAATTATATTTTAACTTCATCATTATTAACTTTATTTCACAATTATAATAAACGAGTGATTAAAAATATGACTTATTATTTTATATAGGATTATAGATAGGTGACACTTTTTTGAAAATGTGGCATCTTTCTATATTAAGTCATTTGTCCTTTTTAAAAAACTCATGAGCACTTTTTGCCACATTGTCAATGATTACACTGTTTAGTTGTTTACAAATTGTGTCCATAATATGTAGTGTCAATAGGCTGCAGCTACATATACACCACACACACTTAGACAATAAATAGTACCTACATATTATATAAGTTAGAATTTAAGTAGATATAGCTTTCCGTGGTGTAGATGAGAACCAATCTTTAAACCTCATAGAATGTAACGGGGTAGTAATATATCATTTAACACAGTTTCAAAACAGTTTAGATTTACATCAAAAGAATCTCAAAGTCAATTCAGCCGAAGTCGTGTCATAAAACTTTATTAAATATCAGTTGGGAGCTTATCAGTTCACTTAAGAGTCCATTAGACCGATTTATACACGGATTAGTGTGCTTATAGGGTAATGAACTAGAGATGGTAGATTCTATCCTGAGTACTATTTAGCCCTGAATGGCATTACTTGCTCTGCTGAGTAACACACATTAGTCTACTTATCTGTTGACGAGCCTCAGGCAAGTTTCACTTAGCGTAAACACTAGGACATCTAATTTTATTTGGTAGATACAATTTGAATGTCAACGAGAGTCTGGTATGTTGAAGTCAAGACGAGTTAACAAATCATCTTGACTGCTACATAAATTTAAAAGACGCGTTCGTGCCCTTTATAAGCCTCTCCTTTATATGTATGTCTTGAGCCTCGATGCACAATTAAAAATATACCATCGAAAATCTCATTATTCTTGGATCAGATTTTTAATATTTTATCTCAACATATAGTAGAGCAACTATTCTGTTCGCTGATGATGACATTATCTTAAAAGATTAGAATTAAAGAAAAAGTAAGAAAACTAAACAGTTATGATTGACTAAAAATCATTAATGTTTACTTTTTTTATTCCTTCTTTAATTTTATTCTTAAGTTCATAAAAAAACTTGAAAATAACCAGAAAATTGAATGATTATAAACTTTATTTTGAGACAATTAAAGTTGAATTTTGGTAAAAGTTATAAGAAATTGTCGTTTTTTTCTCATCAGCTTTACCAACAGTTACCAAAAAGTTTGCTTGTTTCGCATTTAATCTCTCATAATATCAAATGACGAAACGTCTACTTATGTTTTCAATATAATTATAATATTATTGTAGGTAAATAAAAAGAGTCGCCGTGTGTTTTATAACCTCTACCACCGCGCAATCACGCATTGGCCCTATTATAGTTCTGCGCATTGGGCACAAATGTAAATGCAGAGCCATCTAATGTCAACAAGAATATGGACGCAATCGATCGACTTCGTAGGTTGGACAATATCAAGATGGGTCAGGAGTTAAAGGATTTAACATAAAATCTCTTTCTCTCCGCCCTTACACCGCTCTATTAGCTTAAATCAAGAGTCATACAGACGGCTACCTTCGATTCATTTCATAAGCTCACTCAACGCTTTATCATCTCATATTTATAAGTTGAAGCTTTGAGCTCGCTAGTATATACTTTAAAAAAGCTTCTCACGTTATATTAAAATAAATAGTTTGATGGTGATTATTTTACCGAGAAATTTTATAAAATTTGGTTTTTTTTTCGGATATTTGGACCATTTTTTTTAAAGACATCGTAAATCCATACTTACACTAGTTGTTAGTAAAAAAACATCTGCTAAACAGTGCGCCATAGGGAGGTACCATTTATACGGCTTTGCGAATTTGAAGTCTTTATCATCACTAACGTGTAAACATGTGTAAAATACGAGGGTTCATAATTCTGTACAAATAGAGGGTGGGTTTACTCAAACATACACATTTATATAGATAATGTACGCTCAAACATACCTTAAGTGTTTATTTGTTAAAGATAGGAAGACAAGACTTTCAACATTTATAATGGGTACTGACCCAAATAATGTATAAATGTCTGTCAAGAGATGGTTATGTTATTGTATACCTACTAGCTGACCCTCGCAACTACGTCTGCGTCAATTTTCTCCGTTTGTCCAATTCATACAATGATATTAAAATCGCGATTAAAAAAATTTTACTACCTATTTATTCTCATACCTACTAAATCTAAAAACAAACCCATTTAAAGTTGTTGTAAAAACTGTTGAGCCATTTCAGTGGAGTTCGACGATTTTTATATGTTAGAAAGAAGAAGAAGAAGATGAAAAGCTAGGTACTGCAGTTCTGGTAAATAAATCAAAAATGTTCTGAAGTGTAAAAAAATATACTAAAATAGAACAAATGTTAATAAGAGAAAACACAGTGTTTTCTCTTATCAACATTTGTTGTATTTTAGTACTATTTTGGTATATTTTTTTACACTTCATAGCATTTTTTGCACACACACCACAATGAATGTAATTTTAAGTGTGCCTTCTCTCCTAAACTACCCTTAAACTAAATACCTAGAAGAATAAAACAAATAATGCTCGGTCAGGCTGTTTTGATATTTTGGGAGAAGTTGTTAACACAGCAATAAGAGCAATTGATGCTTGATAAAGCGAACACGTCCAAAAGCGAATACGAGACGTTTCATCTTTAAACACCCGCACTGATTATCATCAAAGATAAGAACCAATTCGACTGCCAGTCACCTTTTTTAACTTTAACCTATTTTTGATAATAATAATGACTTTATTTCAATGTTTAGTCCATACATCATACTGAACACAGATTCAGCTTATAACGGATCCTTTGTTAACAATTTTTGTCGGCAATTTACAACTCAAATAAATTTGTCAACGACTTGTGTAGCCAACGCAGCCACTGGAAACTTTTTCATAATGGAACAACAGCACCAATATGTATATGTATTCATGTACATAAAGAACGAAATAATAAATAAACGAAAGTTGTACAAAAACCATAAATATCGCAACTTAAACAATATTCGTAAATGATGTACAGCGCAGAATGTAAATAAAAATATGTTACAGGTACATTTGGGTGCTTAAATTGGCCTGACAGACCTAAATGTATTCAACACAGGTTGTTCAATGTACAAATCTTTCAAATACAACTTGAGACACTTGTTCAAACCTTAAATCATACCTTTATTGCCGAGTGGCGATGTGTTTAGAATATTTGATGAGCTGGTGAAATCACATGTAGGTAGGTGGTGAAGTGGTGAAATCACCTACTGTTATTATTTGTAATATCAGGTCTATTGAGATAATAATAAATTTCGCGGATAGTTTACTGAAAGGTTATAAGTTAATGCTTTAGAATATAACCTATTTATATTCATTATTTTTGGTTTATGTATTCACTCTGAGTGACAAAAGTGGTAAAATATTTAAATATAGTTTTCTTACCCTTATTTAATAGATTCGATGATTCATACTAATATGCAAATTATAGCATGCAATATAATACTACTAATAAACTAATAATAAATCACTATAATTTCTGAGCCTTGTTGCTAAATGTTTTCTATTTAACAAATAAACTAAAGGCGCTATTTAAACGAATGATCATATTTCATCAAATCGATGATGATTGATTCAAATACATCTTAAGAGTTTTTCAGTTCATCGCTGGAATAGAGCTCTGCCTTCCACATCCATTGCCTCACAGCGACTTCATGAGGTCCTCAAAAAAAATACAACTCAGTCATTACAAAATTACTTATATAAAATCTATCATCACACATATACTAAACATACCATACACATATATCACAGACATATATTCGTATATCATCGATACCTCGTCTATAATAAAGTTCCTTTCCTCGTTAACTTTGACGTTGACTTGCTTTCTCATGTGTGACGAGGTCGCGTCGCTCCGAGAGAAGGCCTAAAGTTTTCAGCGCCTGTCACGTTTCTTATAAATATTGCACGGATGGCATGTTATTGATGTATGGGTTAACTTTGATTTTTTTTACAAACATTTTTCTTATTCAGTATCCCTAGACCAAGTTTTAAAGAAATAAGGTAACATTAAGATTTTGTCTGAAATAATTTATCAAGGTCTTAAGCCTTAAGCAGGCCTGGATTTCCAAATTCAAAAGTAATTTAATGATATATCATAAAATGAGTGTCGGAGCTGATGTTGGAAAAAAATGAGCCAGTATGTATGTATTATATTGTAAATAAATATTTTTCTATCTCATCAATTCCCGTGGGTCGTAAAACAAATACTTGCCGGTGCAAATCCTGAACTTATACGAGAATATGATCCGTCATGAGTTTGGTACGTTGTCCTCGCTCGTCGCCTTTTGGAGATAGACAGTTTATGATTTTGTGTTAATTAAAAAGGATAACCTTTTTAGGGTCCCGTAGCCAAATGGCAAAAACAAAACCCTCATAGTTTCGTCATGTCCATCCGTATGTCTGCCGGATGTCACAGGCATTTTGCTCTAAAACTATTTATTAAATATTGATAAAATTTGGAACACAGTTGTCTAGTATGAGCCGCTATTTAGTTTGATACACACAAACACTAAATACATGTAACAATCTTTTGAAAACACTCTATTAACTTAGAGTGTTTTCAAAAGATTGTTACATGTACAAAGATTTTTTTTTTATTAAGTTAATTTTTGGAAATATTCGCGCCGAAAGTTGCATAAATTGTGTGTCCCTTTTATTCCTTAAACCATGTGTCTAAAAGATATGAAAAAGATCGTAAAGGTAACGCATAATAAATACTTCAACTAAAATTATTTCCTATTACTACTTTACTACTAGTATTTTATCATACATATATAGTGGATTTATCTGTAATAACAGCTGCTCATGCCCGGTTTATCTGTCATTTGTACTCAAGACTGTCGACATCTATACGGTTCTGAAATATCGCTGGTAAGGTTAAAATTTAAAAGTTATTATATAGTTACTATATAAAATATAACTGACTCATATTAACGTACAAATCAAACTATTAAACGGAATGGAAAATTCTATTTCTAGCAATAACGGATTTTTAAAAACTTTTAAGGTAAAACGTGGTTCCAATTTATATTTAAAATGCTAATAATTTGTTATGGTAGCTTGTTTATATTATTTCCATCACTACTATACCAAATCATCATACCTGCTAAATTAATCAGTAATTGGAGTCAAATACCGGTCCGCTTCTCACTAACGGTAATAGTTTAAGTTGTGGTAGCCTTACTCAAAATACTACAGCGCAAACTGTTAGGGTGGAGCTGCAGTACAACTGATTTCTTAGCCATTAAGTATCTTTGATCTGCTAAATATGTCAGCTTTGCGCGCCAGTCTATTACAGCAGAAAAAAACGTCAACTTTGTAGTGAAAAAAATACGTTTCGTTGTTGTGGCAGCGCTGGACGCAAAGTTGTGTCTTTAGTGAATAGCAACCCAGTTGATATCTGCTGGCCGCGACTCGGTTTATCTGAGTTTCCAATTTGATGCCCAGTCTAAGTTTCACATTTTCATTATTAGTCCAGGGAATACAGCACCCAGAAATGTCAAACTGCGGAATAATCAGAGGAAAGCTGCATTCTTGCATGAATCTTCCTTTTGAACAAAATATCAAAATTTACCATCGATCCGAGTGCCGCTAAAATGTTATTACGGTTCAAAGGTAATAAAAAACGGTTTTTCGTGATTATATTATTCACGGCCAGTGACAGTGTTAAAATAGATTTAATAGAATTTGTAGCTTAAAAAAAATATTTTTTCCCAAGACTAATCTTTGAAATAATCTTAATAGAGAAGAAAATAATACGAAAAATGTCTTTATTCCCTGGGGTATATATTCATTTTTACATTTTCAAATTGCCTTCAGTAAAAATTAAATACACTTAATTTTATATGTCCAACCGCCTTCACCAAGACCACACTAAAAGCTTTACGTGAAATGAGGAAGCTAACACAAAGGCGTTTCAATCAGGGATCTGGCAACAATCCAACGATGTTTAATTACGTCTCCTGTCCCACTGCTGGGACTGACGTTACTGAGATACTCTTTCAAACCTGGAGACATTGTCTGCCTTTGTTATCTTTGTCTATCATTCGTAAGGGATAAAATAAGGACATACAGTACTTAGTGTTATTATGTACGGCTTTATTACTGCGACCATTGTCGGAAACTAAGTGGGTAAGGGATAGGATATTAATTGATTTGGAACATAGTATATGCTATATATAAATATATATATACATATATACAAATAAATAAAATTAAAGTGTCTGTTTATAATATCAAAATAACAGTTTTTTACCAAAGTAAAAAGTAAAACTTGTTAAAAGAACCTTAAGAATGCTAGGATTTGTAATTAGATGTTTCTAATTATAAATCATAAGCAAAGTTTTTCAGAGCTCACGCTCAAAAACTATTTATACCTAATATTAGTTATTTTGTAGTAGCGTAGCAATTTGGAATACTGTAGTGTTGTCTGGCGTCCACATTTTGCGGTCCACTCCTTGAGAATAGAAAGGGTTCAAAAAAGATTCCTGAACTACTTGGGGTTCGCGATCGGAGGCAGAGAGAGGTAAATGACTTACAACGAAAAACTGAAATATTTTAAGATGAAGACGCGTAGGGACATTTTAGATTTCTTCATAATTAATTTAGAAATAAAATTAACTGACCATAACTCTTGACTAAGTTCTCTCTTCGGGTTCCCCGAAGGTCGCCGCAAAAATCAGTAACGCCCCTGGTTCCACCCCTTCGTTGAACTAAGTTTGGCGCAAGTTCGTCTGTTCCTAGATTATGTAAACTTAACAACGAAAACAGTGCTTTTACTGACCTCCACACAGATGGTCAAATCACACTCATCTGAAATGTTAACATCTCTCTCGACAAACCTAATTTAAAAAAATATCTGGTCATAGAAGGCTCCTAATGGCATCATGTTATTTTTTATTGCATTCAAAAAATAAAATTTAAAACCTATAACCCGACTACGACGATTACGTATTTTCTTTACATCACTATAATACTTGCTGGATACAAATATTGGCCAAGAATAATATTTTATTTCATACTTTTCAGATCACGATAGGTATTATGTCGTAGTTGGGTTATTGTTTTTTAAACTTAATTTTATTTCGATCTTTTTCGTTTTAAACTTTGATGCCTGAGCTAAAAAAGCCTTTATTAGGGTTCCATAGCCAAATTGACAAAAAAGGAACCCTTATAGTTTCGTCATGTCCGTCTGTCTCTCTGTCTGGCCGTCCGTTTGTCACAGTAATTTTACTCAAATAATACTGAATACTGATGACATTTGGTGAAAAGGTGTTTTGTAGTAGCCGCTACAATCAATATTTTTGAGGGAGGGCACACTTTTTTTCAGCAATCTAACGTGTTAAACATCATCATACATGTTAAGATTTTAATAAACGTTTTTAACTAAGTGAATATTTTTGGAAATAATCGCTCCGACAGCTGCACAAATTGCGTCGCCCCTGCCTTATCTTTTGTAAAATTTCAAACGTATTCTCTTAAACTAAAGAATAAAAAATACCAAAAGAACTAAAAACATAACCTTTCGGGATCACCAGAGTCGGGTAGAAAATGAAAACTATTACATTATTTTTTACATTCCATTACAGATTTACATCATTAAAGGGACGAATTTTATTATAAAAGTAATAGTACACATTTGTTTTCTAATAGAGAGAGAAGTAGGCGCGGTCTCTTATCGCCGTGAGTCTGAGCTTCTGTGACTCTAAGGCGTAGTCCCCGATCGCAGGGAGCCGGAACTCCCTCGAAAGCGACAAGTCTTCTTCTTTTATTTCTGCAGCATGCTCTCGCTGAATTTTGAGGCTCTTGTCTCTGGATTTACAAAGTTTGTGAAGAGCAGAAAAATCTTTATAGTTTTTAAACTCGACTCTCGTGATTCCAAGGATTTTCATTCTTCATTGATTCAATTAATTCCGTAGCTCCTTTTTTATCAAGTCAATTTTATGCTTCCTTCCTTCTCTTTTAAGTATCAGGTGATTCTATAGGACGCTTTTCTACATATTGTGTTGCTTATTTTAGTTTTTTCTTAAAGTGGCGTAATAAATCTTATAGTTCAAAACTATCCTGAATTTCCGATAACTTGCTTCTAAAATGTCATATAGATTTAATCCATCAAACAAAAACGTCATAATTATTTTGATGTCTCTACTATGTCACCGTATTTGAGGAAAAGATACGGAGATATTACACAATTATTTAGTTAACGTAAACTCTGCTAACAATTTGTTTGGTATCAAATGAATATGCTCATTAAGCGTTTTTATTTGATTCCAAACACAGCACATGTAAATGCTTTAAAAAATAAAACCCCACTTACGTGCTTACCACACTTTTTATAATTTTATTTAAAAAAACTAAAAAAAAAAAATTATTATTTCCAAAAAATAATCACTCAATCAAAAAACAATATTAAAAAACCCTCAAAATGTTTTTAAAAGACCTGTCGAATGATGTGCCACACGTTGACATTTGCTGGAAAAAAAATTCAGCTTCTGTTACATGTATGGAGTGCCCCCCCTAAAAATATTGATTATTATTATTTAGCTATCAAACTAAGTAGCGGCTACATCGAACAAGACACCTTTTCACCTAACTTCTTCAAGATTGATTGAGTAGTCTTTGAGTAAAAGTTCCGTTTTTGCCAGGCTTCGGAATTCAAAAAAATCGAAACATGCGTGCATCGGTCGACATCAGTGCCGTGAATGAAAATCACTAGTGTCGTGCTCGCCACTCTAGCCGCGATAAACTAACGAAGACGTGAATGAAATATACCTGTGATGTTAATTTGTTAGTCTTAATTGTAAAAATAATAATTAAAAGGTTTTAATTATTATTCACAACAGATTTATTGCTCCAACTTTGACGGTAAAAAAGGCATTAAAATGGTTTGATAAGTTTTTGTTTTGTATAATTTAGCAAATCGTTTAAAAATAAAGAACGACAAGTCTTTAAGTCGAGTTAGTTCATTTTTGCTTTCGAATTTCGTATTAAACTGCTGATTTTAGAACTAACTAAACCATTTTAGTGAATTTGTGACTACTTGGAATTTCAGGTGTGCATCGATAACTCAAGAGAAAAAAAATAAAGTTTTAATTTTAAATTGTGTAAGATTTCGATAAATAAACAATACTTAACTAAATTAGTGAATTCTTCCATTATGAATTAGGAGCCCAATGGTAGACTTACTAATTTTTCATATTTTATTAAACAAAAACCATGGCCGCTACTAAAATGACGATTAGACGGATATTTAGAGAAGAAAATGATGATTTTAATGACATCTGTTACAATTGTTTGCCATTTTCAGACTTAATGCCTTTTCGCTCTACGGGGACGATATTTGGGTGTCCCACTGTAACCTTTTGTCTAAAGTAATTCCCAAAAAAAACTGTTGAGTCGACAAAGCTAATCATCTTAAAATTTTACTCGTATTAGTACTTTTCACATTTGGCAAACTTAACTTAATTTACCAAATATGAAAAGTGAGAAAACATTTAGTTTTTTTGGGATTTCGAAGTAGTTTGTTCTTTGTAAACCAATCTTGAACGAGTATTTTCTATTTTACGATTAATTTTAAAAATAAGAGAATAGTCATAATCAGCAAAAAAAATGATGTCACAGAAGTTATTAATATAAAATGGTTAATCATTAATATATACCAAAAATAAGAAGGGACCGAGTATTGATCCCTGAGGCACGCCTATACTAAATGGTGATCCAGACGACCTTACTCCGCCTATATCAACATATTGAATTCTTTCACTCAGGTAAGATGCAAGTAGATCTACCGCTGTACCTTTAATACCGTAATGCCTAAGTTTTAGCAGAAGTATCTTATGCGCCACACAAACCAAAGCTTTAAAAAGATCACAGAATATACCAATGGCATCCTGTGAATTTTCCTAGGCACTAAAAATACCTGCATCAACTGTAGAGAGACCCTTTGTGAAACCATATTGATCGTGATGCAGTAGGTTATTATGATAAAGGTGTGATTCAAACTGCATAAGTAAGATTTTTTCGATAATTTTACTAATAGCTGGAAAAATGAATATTGGTCTAAAATTACTAGGGTCATTTTTTGATCTGGCTTTAAATAATGATATTACATTACTATGTTTTATCAGATCAGGAAATATGCCTGTATCAACACATTGATTAAAAGTTATAGATAACTGTAGCGCTATGCTAGCAATTATACTGTGAATTAATTTGACTAAAATACCCCATAAATCAGCAGACTTTTTGATGATGCGTATATATTTTAAAACAAATGATGCATTGTATTCGTCTATATTATCTCTCAAGAGTGATTCGGCTTTATCTGGGCATGCGTTCAATGAGCTGGTTGTCGTAAGTGGTATGTAAGCAAAGAAATCATTGAAGGTTTGTGTTAGGTCTAAATTATCAGTAACGGTGTCGGTGAAGACATTTGATTCTTGTGATTGCAATTTTTAAAAGCAATTTAGTCACTGAGCTAACAGTGTGATGATAAAATATATTGACATGCAAAAATGCATTTCCGGCATATCAATTTTGCCAGCAATTAAATCCTTAAAAATTACTAATAAACGCTAACGTAAAAGGGTACAACTTTAGCTATTTTTATACTTTAAGATGACTAATTTTATATTTATATATGTTGGCTGTATAACAAACAAACAGTCTTCCCGAGCTTTGCCCGCCCGTTTTCATGTTATTATCAGATTCTCATAGCTTTTAAGTTATCAGCAATTATTTGAATATTTCTACTTATATGTAAAGCTTTGGCACACGCACAAGCTTTTTTAAAAGTTTAGTTTGTCACATACTGGGTAAAGTTTTGATTGAAATTAAATTATTTAATACTGTATAAAGTTGCACGTGTGTTATGGTTACACATTTATCAATATCACACTTTTTTTAGAGCTCTTCATTGTTGATTGGTACGTTTTAGCACTTAACTACGCTGCTAGTCTAGTTTTTCATTAACATCACAATCATGCGCCTGTATTATTAACGTAATGAATAAAGATTTAACTATATTGCTAAGTGAATAACTACAGGCGTTATTAGCATAGAATTTAGGAATGTTCACCGGGGCTTTTATATTTTATATTCCCTATTGACAAATGAGAAAAGTAAGTACACTTTACTGTTTCAATAATCGAGGGTTTCTCTCAATGTAAGAACGTGTTAAGTTAAGAAAATTAAATTATTATCATCATTTATACAAGTTTTTCTATTCAACATAGATTATAAACACCCCGGTTAAAGATAGAAATATTATAAAAGGTGAAATGCGAGTCGGAAGTTTGATAATCATTCAACGTTGACATTGCCTTACCGTTAGTTAACGCAATGGACCTTTGAATTATTTCTTTCTTATTATCATATAATATGACAACAGTCAGGCTGGAAGATTTTAAAGAAAAAAAATGATTTCATTTTGTTTTGTCTTCTGAGTTTTTCTAATAATATTTTGAATTCAGGCAGACAAAGGCTTTTAAATTGTGAAGCTGTCTGAAGCGTTTACCTCAAATTTATTAAGAGCGGAATAATGTTTAAGTCCTTGATCTTTGATTATCATAAGATTATAAATGAAATATTAACAGACCAAAGAAGAAGTCACTGTTCAAATTTTTTTTTTTTTTTTATTACACTCGTAATTAGGAGTCACTTATAGTGAATCATTAGAACTAGTAATATTATACATAAGTACTACTTCTAAAGATTTACTAAGATTTCCTTAAGAAAACCAATTTATGATTAGACTTTACGTAGGTATATAAAACAAATTGCAGTAATCTGTATAATATCACAGCTAAAGTCAATGACAGAGTTCAAAGCAACATTTGCTTTAAAACCACTCTTACTCAATAAGAAAATAAGGCCCATTTTTCTTAAGCAAAATAAACGTATGTTATTGTAAGTTTGTAATGTTAACAAATATCTCACGCTTTTGAGATAACCTCTGCTGATTAATATATCAGTTATCATTTAAATGATAATATTGTATAATTAAGAAATCTGTGGATACGCATAGAAAAAAAGAAGCGTATTTTACAAGCTTTTATTTTAGTTTCACTTTTCCCGTTGTCTGACTGTAATAAAGTAAAATTTACACTTACCTTGTTTTCGATTAAGCTAAAATTTTGCATGAATATGTATATCGCGTGACAACGCAATTTTATGATGACATGTGTGAAACGGCGCAACCCCATCGAGTTTGGACTCGTTTGATTTGTATTGACGAGTCGATTATCTTTAGATGGTGTCCAGCGTCTGATAATGGTGGCCATTGAAACTCCGTTACAAAACGACATAACTTCATCGAGCTTGGGCTCGTAATATTTATTATGTAACATAACCGAATAAAGTACTTTTGACTTTGACTTTGATGAGTACTTTGGTGCTATGTAATCATCATCATCATCAGCCTATCGCAGTCCACTGCTGGACATAGACCTCTCTAATTGCACGCCACTTTGTTCTATCCTCGGCTTCTCGCATCCAGCTCCTGCCAGCCGTTTTGCGTAGATCATCACTTCACCTGGCCTGAGGGCGTCCTACACTACGTTTGCCGAGACGCGGTCTCCACTCAAGAACTCGTTTACCCCAACGGTTGTCAGTTCTTCGGCTAATATGGCCAGCCCACTGCCACTTCAGCTTGTCGATCGTCGATAACTTTGGTTCTCTGCCGAATCACCTCATTTCTGATTTTATCCCTAAGAGAAACTCCGAGCATAGCCCTTTCCATAGCCAGTTGAGCGACTTTGAACGTGGGGACCAGCCATACCGTCAGTGTCCACGTTTCGGCTCCGTATGTCATGACGGGTAGGACGCACTAATTAAATACTTTACTCTTAAGGCATTTAGGGATCGACGATGAGAAAACTTGACGTAACTTCCCAAACGCTGCCCAACCCAACCGAATTCTCCTGTTCACCTCGTCCTCGAAGTTGTTTCTACCTAACTGCAATGACTGCCCGAGGTACACATATTTTTGAACTACTTCGAGAACGGCGCCGTGCACCGCTATCGGTTCCGGTAGTACATGTTCATTGAACATGACCTTGGTTTAATCCAAGTTCATCCGTAGGCCGATGCGTACAGAGGAGTTAGCCAGGTCATTCAGCATCTGTTGTAGGTCCTGCAGCGTTTCTGCCATGATGACAATGTCATCTGCAAATCGCAGGTGAGAGATATATTCACTATTGATGGTGATGCCCCGTCCTTTCCAGTGCAGCGTCTTGAACATATCCTCCATTGCATTTGTGAATAGTTTCGGGGAAATAACGTCCCCTTGCCTCACTCCACGATGCAATGGTATAGATTTTGTTTGCTGATTCTGTACTTGGACGGACATGGTGGCGGCTATGTAATATCTATATGCAACCCTATAAACTTTGGGAAATTTCAATCTCAAAAATAAATACAAGGCAACTAAAAAGAAAAAAATAATATACATAGAATAGCAAAAACAAATTAAATATTTTGAAGATGGCGCCAAATAAAATATAAAGACTACTATTTCATGGCACCAACTTCAAAATGTTTAGTTTGTTTTTGTTATTCTAGGTATATATTTTATTTGCTTTTTTGTTTCCTTGTATTTATTTTTGAAGTCGGTAGTATTTTTTTGTAAAATGTTTTTATTGCAGTTAACAACAGGTCGAATAAAACCACTGTAGCCAAAGATTTCGTTTATTTATCTTAGACTAGCTGTCCCGCGCAACTATGTCTGCGTAAATTTTCACCTTTTTTTTTGTCCTATGTTACTTCTAATACCTCTAAGAATATGTGTACAAAGTTTCATGATGATCGGTTGAGTAGTTTTTAGTAGGTTGAGTAGTGTACAAAGTTTCATGATGATCGGTTGAGTAGTTTTCGCGTGAAAGCGTAACAAACAAACTTACATTCACATTTATTTATTAGTAGGGATTACGTTTTTAGGGTTCCTTAACCAAAATGGCAAAAACGAAACCTTTATAGTTTCGTCTGTCTGTCTGTCTGTCTGACCGTATGTCACAGGCATTTTACTCAGGACTACTCAATGAATATTGATGAAATTTGGTAATAAAGTGCCCTGTACAGTAGTGGCCGCTACTTTGTACTCCGATTTTTTTTTTATTTATTAGGGTAAAAAAGCAGTGTGGAAATACGTAATATTATACAGAGTAATCATAACTATAGTTACTAATTTCATATTAATGAAAGAAATAATCCTACAGAAGTATTGAGTTTGAGAAAGTACTTAACAGCTAGTGTATGTGTAATGATTAGTTTTACAACCAACCAACAAATAAAGGTTCCCGGTAAGACACAGTTCTACAATAATTTATCATCTAATAGCAAAAAATCATAAAGGTAGCGCTTAACAAATACTTTAAAATACAATTATTTTGGACATGATCGGATACACCCTCATTGAGTTATTACCGAAAAACTGCGTTTCTCAACGAAAGGACGTAAGTGCCATGAACATAATTTCTTCTACGGATGCAAATATTCAAAGCTGCGGAACCCTACACTAAACATGGTCCGATATGCCTCTTGCCCGGTTTTTTTCCTTTTTTCTCCTACGTTCTATAATATAATAAGATTTTGTAGTTGCTGGTTGAAGTATAATTTGAAGTTTTAGGACTGATATAATGTCCTAGGCCGTAGCCGTTTTGAGTCAATAATCACACAGGATACATTATATAGTCAAAGAAGTATAGTATTATCAACATATATTTCATGTCAGCTTAAATTATAAATCTCAAAGGGCTTGTGCGTGTTAGACTCAAGTTCCCCAGTAAGCCTCTCAATGGAGGTAAGAGAGATATAACAATAACATTATGTATTGTTTAATAAATAAATAAAAGAATGATCTCTAAAGTATTGTAGTTTGTCACACATAGCGCAGGTAGTATTTATGCATAATTTTATTTTTTTACATTTTTATTACAATCAATTTCGCTCTATAACAAATCACTTCGTTCCGCTTATTTGAGTGTCATTAAGTTGAACAAATTATTTGTTTTTAAAGATAATACATGAGAACAGTTTATTTTGCAACTTCATTTACTGGTGAGAAGTATTTACTAGTGTGTTCGTATTTTTACTAATAATTTATAAAATAGTGTACTGATATTTAATATATATATATAATTATACTCGTTATAATTTAAGCGGCAATGTAGAATCTACCACAAAAATATTTTATTGAAGTCGGATCGTTAAGTAAATATCTACATATTAACTAACAAACCCTCCTACTGATTATTATGAATATACAAACATGGTAAACCATAACAATATCTATCAACTCGATTGTGTTCTATTATCAGTTTAAAGCTAATACGAGACCTGACCCAAAAAACCATGATATTCTTCAACGAATCAAAAATAAAATATTTACACAACAACTCCTCTCCACAGTATCCAATCCGCGCTAATGTCCCGATGCGCGTACGCGATTAGTGTCATCTTGACATAGAACGCGGCAGAGTGCGTTTGTGTGTTTATAGTGACGAGTTTCCTTACTTTGTGAAACACTGCCACGGTTGCTGGAAAATGGGAGTCCCGGTAGAGGAAGAAAATGTTAGACCTAGTAAGTATTGCTATCATGTTTTTATATGAGAGTTATGCATTGTTTATGAAACTCTTGTCAGAGCTAAAAAACAGCTTACAGCAAATGTATTGCAATAACTTTTTTGCATCGACAAGTCTTACAGAAGCCAAGCGTTATTGTCAGCCAGTAAGTATTTCATCAATTGAACTCTACAAATCAATGATGGCAGATATCAATGAATCCATCATCAAAACAATGAGGATCTTTCTATTTTCTTTTAAAACAAATTCATCCAAGCTTGAATATGACATTTAATTAACTTACTTCTATATAACGCATTTAATACCCACTTCATTATTATAAAAAGTAGGATAAAAACCTTAGTGCACTCTTTTCAATCACTTAATGGCAGTCGAATTTAAAACACTATAGTAGAAAATATTTAGGTAAACATTACTGCAAGTATAATAAGTGAGTACCACTATTAATATTTAAACTATTAATCAACATTGCGATCGTATAACTTGCACCAAAAATAAATCTAGATTTGTATAAGTCTCAATTTATCTTAACAACTATTAATTTTGTTACTCGGCAAAAGTGACCATTAATTCTGAATTTGGCTAATTCTAATGTAACTAATCTTATAGATTTAACTCATGTCTAATTTACCTATAATTGATAGTTTATTTCAAACTAATATTAGGGTTAAATTGGCCCAAAATGTATTATAATCTACATCTCTTTTTAATGACAGTTCTAAGTAACAAAGGTTTAAAGGATTTTGGGAATGTGAATTGAATCTACAGTGATGCACCATTTAGAAGATTTGATCAGACTTATATTATAGTGTAAGAATGGCGAACTTTTATATATTTAGGATGTTCAAGGTTATGTATATTCTCTTTTTAATTTATACCCTGTAAGTTCATAGACAAAGAACGTCATACAATAATCTTGTTTACGAAATTAATATGACGCAAAACGAAAAGTAAAACAAGGCATCTAACATAATATGCGTTGATTCAAATCGAATTGAATTTTAGATAAAGTTAATACCATACTAAAAAAAAATTGATTAACGTCATATATTAACTAAACTAATGAAGTTCGAAGGTTTGATTGACGCTGTTAAAAAGATTGAACCACCAGTTTTTACAATCAACCATTGCTTTATAATTGTGAATTTCGCACATTTTGTTATTTATCAGTGATCTATTTCATGGCCCAATTTTCAAGCTCCTCCTTTTTCGTCCAAATTCACAGACTTACATTGGTTTAAAGTACCTTATATATTGTAGATAGAACATTTCCTGAAAGATTAATCATTTTGACTTCAAAAATAATTTTAACTGCAGCCAAAGATTTTTATAGTAATTGTTACCACTGAAAAATAAGGACGTACGTTAATCGTTTCTCTCATAACTAGTTACTTTCTTCAGACCCACCGTGTAAACACAACCATGGTAGGAAAACTTTAAAAAAAAGAAAAAAAAACAAACAAAATAAAAATAAAACAAAAACAAAGAGTTTCATGTAGACCTGCCACGGACACCGCTGGTGTATTGCCTCGCAAAAAAATACATTTCTTGAAAAATAAACAAAAATGACCGTTTCTAGCACGCTTTTATTAGCTCGGTATGTATGTTTCTATGTACCGGAATCTTTGAACGTGATTTTCACCCACAATAAATAATTGTTTAAAAAACTAAAACGTACCTAGGGTACATAAAATTTTTACATTGTAAGTGGATGCTTCTACTATGTTGTGCCTTTTAGGTTGATATAACTAATCGTGTGTACTCTTCTTTTAATATTTTTGATTATCTCTTGCTTTTAGATCAGTCCTCTATAATAGTGTATTATATAATGGTGGCAGTACCTTACCTGCATAAACAGTATATAAACAAAGAAACTTTGTAAACATTGGAAATTTAAAAAGCGTGGCCACAAGTTTTTTAGTATGTTCTTTTTTCCGACACAGGCATTACTTGTAAATGTAGAATCGACTTTTAACAAGAGTAGTATTTTGCTTCCTAAGTGAATAGAGTTTTAATTATTATTACTTTTTAGTTCAGCTAATTAAAAAAGCGTGTAAGAAACACGCTTTTGTAAACAATTAAGTCAACGACATATTTCTATACTCTTAGCGAGTGTTGCTAGTGTTCTGACCGCGTCGCTCAGCGAGTGCTAAGCGATCTATCTTTAATAGCTCTCATCGCTGCGAGAGATCGAGTTCCCGCCGGCATTGGCGGCAGTGGGAACACTCTCAACTCAACTCAACTATTAATTTCTGTATATCTTTAGTTTACCCAGGATCTACATAAGAATGTACGTGTCTTGAGTGCTACTCGCTACTTGCTTTCTCGCCGTTGGTTGGACATGTGCCTTACCTATGTCAGAATGTTTGAAATTAACCAACATCATATTGTTTTCGACTAGTAAGACTAGCATTTATAAGATCTTAAGAAGATTAAATGTATTATTTGTTTTTTTTTTCATATATATCATAGATGTACAATATATTTATGCGAAATCTTTATAAATGATGTGCAAATTAGAAAATGCAAATTAACATGTTATTTTCGTCTTTCACAGAGGGTTTGGGAATACGTCACGCGCAGGTAGCGCTGCTGTTCTTTGGAATGCTGATCGCCTTCAGTATGAGAGTCAACATGAGCATGGCCATCGTCGACATGACTAATAGCCACAACCATAACACAGTAAGTTACATTATATTTTTGCAATTACAACCGACGATCACAATTTCGAAAGAGAAAAAAAAAACATATTTACTCTCAGTTACAGCAGATTTATTAGACAGATTCAGTCTCTTGCAAATCTTTAAGAAAATCGTCTTTAATTCTCAATGCTCTGTTATCATCAATGGTGGTATGTAATTATTGTCAAACACGATTACAAATAACGTAGATATTTACTTTAGTAAATCTCTGTAATGGTGTAGTCACAAATGCACTGCAAGAGTAGAAATTTAATACACACTAAAAATAATTATTACCTATTTTAGTGCAGACTACATCAAAAAAGAAATGAAAATGACGACTTTTAGCAGTTTGTCTTGTCAATGACACCACTAGGGTGTGTTGCTTACAACTTTTTTTTGATAAACACCGTAATGAAGTTCTAATACAAATCTGGCATTTATCAATATAAATTTAATTATCATTCGGAAGATTACGACATGACATAAACACATCACTTGTTGGCAGTGGAAAGATTATTTGTATACGACACCCCAATGGTATCATATCAGTCTTTGGACCTAGTATCATAGAGATCAAGCAGTATGCAAAATTAAGTTGGACATCAAGCAATTATCAAGCTTCGATATTTTTATAGCTTTTGTCTTTATAACATGACACAAAACTATCTACGAAAGTTGGTTATGTGTCATGTTATAAAGACTTAAGCCTAATAAATCTATCTGTTACAATGACTCTTTTAATGTTTTGTTTTTCCATGAAAATTATTAACTGACTGCTTTTGTGGCGCCGTGGGAGTGTATCCAACTGCTACACAAGAGGTTGTGGGTTCGATCCCCACCCAGGATAAAACTTTGTGTGATGAGCACGATGGGTTATTCTGTGTCTGGGTGTAATTTATCTATAATATGTAGGTTTTTAGAATATTTAAGTATGTGTATCAGTTGTCTGGTTTCCATAGAACAAGCTCTGCTTAGTTTGGGATCAGATAGCGTTGTTTGAGTTGTCCCAAAATATTATTTTTATTATTAAAACCCGACGTATCATATGTAAGTGTTGTTTTGCATCCTAAGTAAATAAAGACTTTTGTTTTTTTTTAATAAAGTATTTTAAATTAGATGTATTGTTCCTTTCTCACGATTTTAGAGAATTTATTGGTACACAAGCCATAACAATTAAAAATGTCATACCAATTAATCAGAGTAATAAATGAAGTGCCATTACAACATGACCTCTGCGCAAAAAAACTCTTATCAGCCATCGTCAATTAATTGGATCATAAAATTAGTGTTGTAGATAAGGGCAATAAATAAAACAGTTATCAATGTACCAAAACTCAATGAAAAATACGAGTAAAAACAATATACGTACTTAGTTACTTAGCTTTTGTACTCGGGCCTGGCTTTAATAGGTACTTAGTCTGTAATGGCTTAAATTAGATCATTGTTTTACATGTTTATGGACCGGAGTCACTAGCGTTGAGTTTGTTCCTTTAGAGCTCAACTTTCCTACAATCCTTTCTTATCTCAAAATTCTCCCAACATTTCAGTTCTTAAGGTCTAAGAGCTGTCTGTTAACTCCTGACTCATTCGTTCACTCTAAAGCTTGGGGCTAACGTATAAACAACGAGTACAAGATTATCAGCAAAAATTAAACCAATTGTGTCTCAAGACGACAAAATTGAATCTAATAATTGTACTCTTACCAAAATAAAACCTATTGCTTGGCTATTATAAGACTACTATCGATATGAGTTTGAGGAACATTTCTAGTAGTGCTATAAATGTTTCCAATAAGCGAGCTATCATAAATGAGCTTCCCTGACTTCGCACGCTACGCCTACATGGGTATTTTGAAAAAGCAAAGAAAATTATAACGTCAATAAGTCCATCATTTGCGGATATCAAAAACAGACAAACTGGTATCGCGATTCGTTTCAAATTAAAACACCACGCTAATGTAAGTTTATAATAGCCCCTTCGTGCATGTTGTATTTGTTATACATTAAGCAATGGACATATCTAAACGACACGCCTATTGAAGGTTTATCGAAAATGTGACAAAGCTATCTTTTCTCGTGTAAGAACTTTGTTAGTAGATAACGAGAATTATAATTGAAGAAAAGGAATCACTTAGATTTTATTGCTTCTAGAATGACTTTATTACAAAACAATTTAACATTTTATTGAACTTGGATAAGATTTTTTATTTAATACTGTTCTATAAGAGTTTTTAAGGCTTTCTTACTTTTTTGTAACGCTTTTTTTAATTGATGTGCGTCTTTTGTAAATGGAGCTATTATTTCAAAGCAATCGTATGTTTACCTACTTAGGTATGTACTTCCAGGAACGTGTGTTTTGATTTGTTTGTAATAACTGTAATAACTGTTGATCAAATAAGGATCCATGTAGTGCAGATAGGAACTAATACCGCTGTGTATTTATGGTTCTATTAATGGTATAAATCGAATGAAAACTTGAGCGGTACGAAGTCTATGAATCAAACGGCGTCGATATCCAGCAGATTACATTTTGAGTTATGACTTGAGTTATGAAAGACTGCGAATCAAAGTCGAGACATTTTCGACGCGCGTTTTCTAAATAGTTTAATTTGTATTACTAAAATTTAAACTTTAACTTTGCATGATTATAACTATTTATTATACAGAAATCAACGCGCATTATTTACCTTAAATTTCTTGACGTTTCAATCTAGTTGAAAATAATGCGCGTTAATTCCTGCATAATAAATAGTTTTGTTTTGTATTGATCATTTGAGGATCGCTTGTTATATGTATGTTTTTCATCATAGGTTTTATTCACTAAACTACTAAACGATAAATTCGTTATTAATTATAAATACTAATATTTTTTTTTATTAGGATTAATTTTAAAGTCAATCTCAGATGAGCCTTCTTTACATCATAACTAATATTTTTTTGGAAGACTTAAGAAGAAACCGTTTGCCCAAAAATAAATGTTTAAATTTGTTTACATTTTGAAAATCCAAAATTGCAATTATTCTCTTTTATTTGTGTTTTTACAACAACGAAAGTATAATTATCATCGATATTTAGGTCAAACAAATTCTCTAATTATTACTACCAATTTTAGGGTTCCATACCTCAAAATGAAAAAACGGAACCCGTTGTTTGGTCCGTTGGACGGACAATAAAGTTATATACATATTACTTTATTGTCCGTCCGTCTGTGCTTCCGTCCGTCCGTCTGTACATCCGTCCGTATGTCTGTCCGTCATTCCGTCCATCTGTCAGTCAAGCCCGTTTATCACGGAAACGCGTGAAAGTATCGAATTAAATTTGAAACTATATATTCAGATCTATGGTCGGGTAGGATGTTTGTCCCGCAAAAACATATATTTCGACACTTACTAGTACGATGTCCTAGTACTATGAAACTTGGCAAGTAACGCCGTCTCATATTACAAGTATAGGAGAAAGTCTGAAAACTAAACATTTGTAATTAAATGATAAAAAAATACAGCCTTCCTTAAACGAGCAATTCATAAATATAATCTGAATGTCGACAACGGCTCCAGCGATTTTCATGAAATTTAGTATGCAGGGGGTTTCGGGGGAGTTAAATCGATCTAGCTAAATTTCATTTTTGAAAAACTACGTCGAAAAAATTCCGAGCGAAGCGTAACCGTATTTATAACGAGCAATCGGCTTCGCACGGGTGGATATAGGGATCCCTATTTTTTTCTAGCGATAAATATAGGGAATGGTACTCAGTGATAACGTTGCATTCTAATGGTAAAAGGTTTTTTTAAATCGATTAAGTAGTACAAAAATAGGCTATATATATATAATGTTTTTGCTTTATAATATTATTAGCGTGGAAGTGTAGATATGTACCTACAAATTAGTACGGAACCCTCGATGGGCGAATCCGACTCGTACTGCGCGGGTTTTTCTTAATATGTAGGTATCATTAGATTATAATTATAATTTTCAAAATAGTTGTACGTACATACATGAGATATGTGATTGAATGTTGAGATGTATATTTTTAAGTTAATACAAGAACATTTATTATTATAAAATGGATAAAATTAAAAAAAACAGGGCAGGAGCATGTCGTACCATGCTCAGTGTAGGGTTCCGCAGCCATTGTTACAAATATCTGCGCTACATAATGAAGAAATTTAATCTTAATCTGTCTGGCCACGAATCTATGGATTTACACACAGTTTCTATGGGAAATTTCACCACTGCTTGCTCTAGAGATTTTTTAAGAGATTCAATGTCGCCGTGTCGTTTAGAGCAAGCCATGTCCTTTAAAACTGACTATAATTTGTAGTCTAAAGGGTTGAGGCCTGGGCTAGATGAGGGCCAGTCTTCAGCTCTTGTAAGCTCCGGAACGTTGTTTTCAAGCCAGGTTTGGGTAGTTCGTGCCTTGTGACTAGGTGCAGAGTCCTGCTGGAAAGTCCACGGTACATTTTTAAAAAGTATTTGCCGAGATGTTTCACAATACGATCCAAGACTGTCTCTTGATATACTTTGGCTGAAGTTTTCACTTCTTTTTCACAAAAATGTAGGCTACCTTGATAAGACACGCCCCACCAAACCAACACTGGCGCAGGATGATGACCACACTGTACTTTTCCGACCACTTGAGCCGCCTTTTTAGAACTGTGAGCATTTTGCTTAATGTAGTGCTCTTCAATCGTGATTTTTTTTCATCGGTAAAGAGGATATTTCTGTGCCCTTTACCTGCGTATCGCGACAAAAGACGTTTTGATCGATCCACTCTCTTTAATTGTAGCTACACATTATATAACTACTACCTACACGCCGCCCTGAATGACATAATCCATCGGGCTCTTGCCTCGATAAACGTACCAGCTCTACTGGAACCTACCGGCTTAGCTCGGGGCGATGGCAAGAGACCTGACGGGATGACGCTGATTCCTTGGAGTTTGGTAAGTGTGCTTGTATGGAACGCCATGTGTGTAAACACACTAGCTCCTTCTCACCTCTACAGAACCAGCGTTCAAGCTGGAGGGCGGCTAAAGCGGCCGAAAATCTCAAAACCCTGTAATTACATACAGGGCTCTCGGCAACCAATATATATTTGTACCATTCGGCGTCGAGACCCTTAGCCCGTGGGGTCCCAGTGCACCATTTTTTTTAAACAATTTTTCAAAAAAGTGGTCGACTCCACTGGTGACCGTAGAGCACGCAGCTTCCTCGCACAACGCATCAGCATTGCTATACAGCGAGGAAATGCTGCCAGTATCTGTGGAACCATACCCAGAGGTCCCTATTTTTTTTAGATATATTTTAGTTGTATTTATTTTTTGTCTTATTTTTTAGTTTAAATATAGTATTTAAACAGTTAGTAAGTATATATAATAATAAGTACATGTAATACTAAATGTTGTCAATAAATTTAGTATATAAATAAATCATATGAACAGAAACTTTATCAAGACGGGCCACGGGCTGGCGTCGCGAGGTCAAGTCCCCGCCCACTTAGTTAAAGCTGATAATACAGGGCAGACCTTAGTGATGTCACGTGCTGTCGACATTAAGTGTACCTAAACACGTTTCTAAACATCGTCAGGTCATCTATATGCGTTGTAAAAATGGTTTCCTAACCAATTTTAGATACGGCAACCAATCCCATTAGAGGCTTGCCAACTACAACTACGCTGATGATAATTTAGAGGACATGCGGTGCACTCTCTATTTATTCACTCTCATAGTTCGATGGGACAGGAATCAGACAAGACCAGAAAGAATTAGGACAACAGCAGCAAAAAGGGATTTGTTTACCGAATTTTGGTTCAACTCAATAAATAAACAAACAAATAATAGGTAAAAAAAAATCATATCCCCTTTAAAAGTGGGGATATGATTTTTTTTAACCTATTATTTGTTTGTTTATTTGTTGAGTTTCCGAAAAAAAAAAACAACTATAAGGCCTCATTTATGGAGAGAATTCAAACATATCGCATTGTATAAGTGCGTTCAAGAAGAAGCGATTTTACACGCGTTTCTTTGAAAATGAGCGCTTTTTCGTCGAAACCTTCTGTTAGTCTTATTTGGAAACCGCATAACCCAGACTCGACTTTTTTTTAAAGAAAATTCTATGTTTTAAAGTTAGTTATATAATAGTACTCCATACCATAATATAATAATAACCTATGTTAAAAAGTACGCCGCGTGCGGCGCAACGATGCCCGCCGCGTGCGACGCAGTGATATTCGCCGCGTGCTTTGCTACATGCTTGAGGATTCGCCGCGGTTGCCGCGGCGGGCACCGCCACACTATCCACTATACCATAAATAACATCATATATTGTTATATGTATATGTTTACGCATGCGATAATAAGTGCATCTCGCGCCGCCTCTCCGTGAATAGAAAAAACGTCCAACAAATGCCACGTACAACGCCCCGCGGGCGTTGAGGTTGAAAAGGCCTCAGGGGTCCGTTTTTCCATTTTGGCTACGGAATCCTTTTGGATTCAGAAACTCTTAATTAGTTTATCTTGAAAAGAGTGGCCGCGAGTTTTTATTTGCAGGTTCTTTTCTCCGGCTTTACCTATTTTTTTGCGAACTTGGCATTACATGTACATGTAGAATCCTGACGTATCCCAAGAGTTGTTTTGCATCCTAAGCGAATAACGCAAAGTTCTAACAGCTTTACAACTTTATAAAAGTAGAAAAGTAGAACTGAAACCGCTATACTGAAATTCAACATCACAATATATTTTTAAAACTTTAACGTTTAAAATCGCATGTTAACGACAATAAATAAAACTGGATGTTTCTAGTAATTACCGTTAAAATAAAGTTCAGTGATACCATCAAAGTTTACGAGCCGCTGCAATATGCAGTACATCGTGTTGCCTACCTACATATTTATAAACATAAACTTAATGTTATATCTCTACAGATATCTGACCAATATTGGCTGCGTTGACGCTTATTAGTGTAATAGAGTTAAAATATATATGCATTTTACGCCAATTTTTGTTGAAACTTCAACAACAATTTTACTTGTTTACAAAAGCTTTTGCTCACATTAACGCGATCAAAAAGTAAGCAATAACTTCATATTTTATTTTAATGTCTTGTTATAGATATAGTTTTTAGGTTTTTCGAAAAAAAATTAACAGTGGCATGAAATTACAAATGTAGCGGATCTTGTTTGGATCTTTTTTGCGCAGGAGGGTTTTTTATATTTATTTTTTATTTAATATTTTTTTTGTGATTGTACTATGTAACAACTAACTTTTATCACAGCTATTGACAATTTGAAATTTGAAAAAAATAATGGTTGCTGATTGACTTTTTTAGTATTACAGTCATAACCATGTCATACCTTTTTGAAATGCTTACGATGAGCCCTTTCATTTGATGCCCTTAATGCGGTATTTAACATTTTTGTTCTTGACATCTTTGTCATGGCAGCCGCCATTTTTTTTTCAAACGTCACTTACTAAAGAACACTTGGGCGGCAAGACAAATCTAATGACGTCTTAATTGTTTAAATCCGTCTTGTGATTTGAAATATATGAGATAATAAATAATATAACATACATACAAGATAAGTGCGAAAAACATAACCCTTCCTTTCAGTCGGATAAATATCGCTGAAATTTCAATCTGCTCGGACGCCACTAAGTAACGGAGCTCTCATAATATCATACTTATCACTGAGCCTCGCATGTAAAATAAGCATAGTACTGCATCTGTTTGCCCGTCTGCTGTGAAAATTTAGTGACTAACTAATGCAATTAAAACGCATACATACACAAGTGTGTATGTATTCGTTTTAATTGCATTAGTTATTTACTATGCAATGTTGTATGCAGCACGGTATACGGAAGTCCGTATACCGTGCTGCATACAACGTTGCATAGTATTAATTGTACTAACTAAATCTACTGCAAGCACTTGGTTAATTTGTGAGAACAAAAATGTCCACTATTATTTTATAGTGATTTGTTTAAATTTTCACCTTTTTCATTGGATGGACATTTTACATAGATATTCTATATTAAAGAGTAAAGGAATGAAGAGTTCACTCGGGTCTACACACACACTTAGAATGCGTTTTCGCTGTGGGTTAGTTGGGAGGAGTGGAGCGGAGCGGATCCTGAATTGACCAAAAATAATGACAGCGACAGCTCGAAATAATCCTGGGTACGAACTCAAGCGCTGTGATTGGTCAATTGACGGTCCAATTTACTCAGCTCCCCGTCAGTGGGAACGCACCCTTATACACAATAATGATGTTCTGCACAGATGCTAGTATCTGATGAGATTGGCCGCCATGACCGAAATTGATCATGAGACCAGTAAGGTACCTACATGTCATGACAAAAATGTAACCGTGCAACGTAGCGCACGGCTACATTTTTCACACAAAGTTGGATGTTCGATTGGATGAGATAAACTTAGGTCATTATGTCATGTAGCTGCCAGTTAGCTACATGACATAATGACCTAAGTTTATCTCATTACAAGAATAGAATTATAGTTGTGGAAAGTTTATTCAATTGAGTACCAACTGCCAAGATAGGTCGAATATGAGATTTTAAAAAATGGCCTTTTGAATACAACTAAAGTGTGCACAACGCGAACATCGTTTATTAATGGTTAATGTTTTTTTTTGTAAGTTTAAATTATAATTGTTTTCCATTAAAACGTTGTCTTAGGGATACGATATACTAAAAGTAGTTTTTAGCTGAAATCAGTTCCTTATTAAAATAATGTACTTGCCTAGATATTCCCATTTTGTTATTGAACATATATTTTTGAACACATGTAATTTTTTTAATTAGATAGCTGTAAGTTTTCATAATATTATAAAACAATACTGTCATAGTCGTAGTCTATAAAACTTGATTATTAATCAATACTTATTTCCTAATAATATTAACTACTTATTCGTCTTTCCAGTACTTTGAGTGGAGCCACAGCGTGCAAGCTGTCATTCTGTCGTCTTTCTTTTGGGGCTACGTGATCCTGCAGGTGCCCGCTGGCGAGCTCGCCACCCGCTTCGGAGGGAAAGTACTGTTTACAGTGGCGATCGTCGTCAACTCTGTACTATCGTTGATCATTCCTACAGCTGCTACTTATGTGAGTATATTTGAGTACTTTGTTACTATAACTAAAGCTATAACAGTCTCACAACCTAGCAAAACTAGGAAAAAAAAATCAAAGATATTTCAGAACTTACTCACGATTGCACAAAAATACGCGAGCTTGCAAGCCGTAACTGTCGCAGTAATCTGTAAATATTTTTTTATTTTTAACAAGTCACTGAATAAAACCCTGAGTTTACCTAATTAAAAGTTTAATCTTTTTAATATTTTCTGAAACACGCATTTTATTACTATCTTTCTATCATAACAAATTAAGGCATGAAAAGACAAAATCTAAATCATAAATGTAAACTAAAAATATATACTTGCAATTTGGTAGTTCATTTAAATTTATTTAATAAATTATTTACTTTGAACAGGGAAAGTTAGCGTAAACAAGTAAGGGCAACTTGATTAAGAATCATCGCGCTATCATTTTTAGGGATCTAGCAGTGGTTCATTTTTTGTCGAACTATACCTTATAATCACAAAAAGTCTTGAGTTATACCATTAAATACAATTATAAACACTGGAATGCATATCTTCACGCTATGATCAAAAGGAGCTAGGTATAACTTTTTAAAAGTTTAATTAGAATATTTATTGGATGAATATTTATTTACGGGTATTTCAACGAACTGTCAGTATCATTCGTGGTCCTGTGGTTGAACGGTTAGCCAAGAACCGATATCGGTTAGTCGAAGGTTCGAGCCAGCTGAGGTTACTTTTTTCATTTAATTTTTTTGTAACCTTTTTCTATTTTTCGCTTTTTTAGTTTTTAGGAGTGAATAATAAAATCAACCTTTACTTAAATTTAGTTTAATTAATTTATCTCTTTATTTTGTTGTTAATTTCTCCCCGCTATGTTAATTCAGTCTCTCAGTTATTGATAAACTATATTTCTATTATTTTTTATTATTTTTATTTAATTAATTAAATGTAAAAATGTATTTTACGTTAATCTATTTTCAAAGTTGTGGAATTTTTCAATTGGCTTAGGGTTTGTAAATGCAGTCACCACAAGCTCATTACATATTATCCTAGTAATAATGTTTCAACTATTAAAAAATAGCTGTAGAATTTTCTAATAAATAAATAGGTACAAGACAGGATCAGTTTTACCCTTCGCTACTTTCCTCAATTATATTATCAGAGTTTTATTTTATAATTTAGATTATCGTACATAACTACAATATAGTTTTGCAAAAATGGCCATTTTTTATCTCATTACAAATTATATCAGAGAGTATAAACTTAACTAAGATTCATAGAAACCGTGATCCATTTGAGAGCTAAAATTTCTAAGCATAGAGATGGGGAGGGCGATGCGTGGAGGTCTTTGAAGTTTTTTTATTTAAGTATAAATAGGAATACCATAATTATCGAGGACACTCTATTACTATCAGGCTATTTTGTGATTGTTTTAATTTTATAATTTATGAAATATCTACTGCTTACCTCTATTTTGTACGCCAACCTCTGGCAGAACATAGTGAATCCTTATAACACTAACAAGAACTGTAGGTACTGTACCTATGCTCACAAATAAAATATTGATTTATTGATAGTATACACTAATGCCCAGATATCGCCCAGAAACGGCCGGTTTACTTCTTTATTGTCTTCAGAGGCGATGTAATTATCACCTTGACCGTTTCCCTATAGTCCAGGCCTTCAAAATGTCAATTCTACTTCTGAATCCATTGGTTGAAGCAAGACGCCGCTCAGGTTCTGCTCACGGTAAAGGTTCCTTTCCGTGTAACGTGGCCGCGCGAGTCAGCCGCACGTCGTCGGCAACGCGCGGCCGCGATACACGATGCACTTTAAGCTTACCTGCGAATTTGTATGTTTTTATATAAATATGCAGGCTGTAACAGAAAAGTGTTGAATTTTGACAAAAAGAATATGCTATAGCTATATCTATAGACCGATTAAGGGATTTGAGAGTCTACGTGGTCACTCTAGGTGTTCCACTTTCTCTAACCAATTTAGGCAAGCAATCTAAAAATGAAACAACGGCACCAAGTGCCGCCCCTCAGGCTTTGCTTTTTTAATACAGTTTCTAAAATCCTCATGAGTGTGTGTGTTTCATAACCGTTGCGCTTGGGGTTGATTTGGCTAAACCGCCGAAACACATGTTTCTTTATTTAAAACCAGAAAGTTTACCTTTCTGGTTTGAGTTTATAAGTTTTTACAGATCTAACTTCAAAAATGACTGAGTTACGTACAAATTCGCAACTCTAATTAGCCTCTTAGGGGACAAATTTACCTACATTCTTACATAGAGAATGCCTACAACATAAAAAGCGTCAGTGGCAAAATTTTCAGACTCAGCGTTGACGAATCAGCCAGTCAGTCAGAACAAATGATTATTTATGTACAAATGTGCCACAAAGATTTCTAAATTATCTACTAATCTATGTGGCTCAGTTCAGTAGCGAGTGTCTCAGGCGGACTTAGGATGAAGCTTTCGCTCAGTTATGAGTACACATTACTACTTATACGTCTGAAGTCTACATTACTACTTATACGTTACCACCACATTTTTTTGTCATTCGAAAAACCTGCAGATGCGATGAACCACTCTCAGGACGTTTTCGTCGACGTGAGTTTAATGGTTTCCACCACCATCTAAGGGTGGATACAGAAATTGCGAGACATGTAACCTCGTAATGCCTCTATCTACCCTAAAACAAACGACGAATGATTGTGAGCTGCGCCATACATTTTATATCCGTATTTTCCATTGTTTATGCTGAGTATTGTCATTTTGCTCGATCATACTAAGCAACTATTTATTTTTAGTTCTAAAACAGCTTGTAGCATTCGAGGATGATTCCACGCTAATACCAATTAACTTCATACTAGGTTACATGTTTTGAACCATATTTAAAACATCATCACTACATAGTATAAAACAAAGTCGCTTTCTTTGTCCCTATATCCCTATGACATGTTTGCTTAAATCTTAAAAACTACGCAACGGATTTTGATGCGGTTTTTTTTAATAGGTAGAGTGATTGAAGAGGAAGGTTTATATGTTTAATAACATCCATATATTTTATACCCGTGCGAAGCCGGAGCGGGCCGCTAGTAAAATATAAAATAGTTTAATTTAGAATCATCAGCTAGTTCGATAAAATCTGAATATTAATAAAGTATAAAGACAGTGCTGTGGGAAGTTTGAGTTAGTATCTAACTGATTAATTAACTACTGACAAAACTTATTCCTAAAAGGCATTTTTTTATTAAAATTATAAATTAATTAAAAAATGTAAAAAAAAATATAAAAATTATATATTAATTTCAAGGCGCCTACCTGTATTAGAAGCGACGCAAATCACAAGATATTATTTTTATGCAGTCAGTCAGTTTGAGGGCATATTTTTTACGAGAGTCCTGGAATCTTTGACACCATAATTACGTTCGCGTCAAAATATTGTAAAACTAATCAATTTAATGGTAACCTGCTCCACTATTTACATTCTTGAAAAATAATACGTAATATATAATAAATATAATATTTTTTACTTTGATTTGATTATTTCTGTAAAAATATATATATGCCTGATTGCTTAACACGGTGTCAATGAGTTCTTCTAGAATTAGGGTGGCAGCGTCTACTAGCTCACAATAAGTAAACGTTCGTGAATGAATTCCTATTTCCAGGGTGGCTGGAAACTTGTATGTATGTGCCGAGTGCTGCAAGGTCTTACTCAGGCGTTCATATACCCAGGGACGCACCACCTCGTCAGCCAATGGACGCCGACCGAAGAGAAAGGATTGCTCACTACCATCGCATACGCTGGTAATATACCACACATTAGAAAACCTAAGTTTCCAACCTACTTCAATCCCAATTTGCAAGTTCTCATAGATCTCCTTTATAGTAATCGCTTTATATTCAGACATGAACGACAAGAGCAAGTTTCAGTCTAGTTTCATATGCGGGTAATATTAAACTAGAGTGGAGAGAACCAACAACGTCACGTAATGTTGACTAACACTCAATATTATTTCATTCCGACGAATTTTGTACATGCTAGCTGTACCGTCGTTTCATATTTGATGTCTCAGAATTTTAGAGACTTCAATATTACAGTTTTCACTGTTTTTGTTGTCATTGTTTAATAGTAACTAAATAAAAAAAAAAAAAATTTATTCACGTAGAATGCAAAACAACACTTGTGATAGGTTGGGATTCTACATGTACATGTAATGCCAGGTTCGCAGCCAGAGAAAAGAAGATGGCAATGATAACTCGCGGCCATTTTTTTTAAATTGCTAGATTTACAATGTTTGAATGTTTATAAACGTGATATGGGGTTAATATTAGTTATACGAGTACTTTATTAAAAAGTAGTAAGTAATGATATTCAGATAATGACAATAAATATATAATCGTTAAATGTTTTGATATTTAATTAGTATTTTACTGTCTACTGGACAGTAACAGACTAATTGCTAAATATAAGAAGATTATAATACGGCCGAAATTTATATTTATTAAATAATGATGTATGTAACAAAAATATAAGCTTAGCTTCTTTTAATTGTGGAAAATATGTGGAACAGGTCACAATTTATTATTATTTCTATATAAAACGTCTATTTTAAAATATGCAATTAAACGTATAACAAAATTACCATTATAAACTAAATAATCCTAACTACTAATGTAATATTTTGTCTTGGAATCTGTTATCATTTTGATAAACGTAAATAATGTGTCTTTGGAAAACTAACAATTCCTTTTAGATTAGACCCAAACACAGTTAAGTCAAATCATTAATTATTTTATTTTCATTATGAAAATGATGTTGCCATTACTTTCAGTCCATCTGAAGTCACCAAAATAATAGTCAATTAAAACACCTTCAATTATTTCGACTCATTAAGTTAATCACTTCCTGGGTTCTGTCCTCGGCTAAAAGTTATTCGTCTGAAAACCCAATAATTAATATTACTGAATTGTGAAACTGAATTGTGTGAAAGATGGAAGTTTCAGCCAGTAGCAAGAGCCCCAATTGGTTCGTGAGGTATATGTGCTTATTAAATGCAATATTTTTAATCGGATGTTGGGCAGTTAAAAATGTTGCATTTTTTGTAAGCCTTAGACTCCACCTTAAGGATGATTATCTGAAATCCCGACCGCCGCGGGTGAAAGCTAGTTCTAAATAAATTGGAAAAAAAACGATATACTATAGATACCAGGGGCTTTTTATAGTTACGTATCAGCATCCTAACTATATTGTATGCAATTATTTCCAGGTGGTCAATTAGGTATAGCTCTTCAGTTGATCGCCTCAGGGTTCCTGGCGACATCATGGGGCTGGCAGTCAATATTTTATACGAACGGAACCATTGGTCTTGCGTGGGCGATCATTTACATTTTTTTCGGCGCAGACAGCCCCGAAACATCAAGATTCATCAAGCATGAGGAAGTTTTATATATTCAGAAGTCTTTGGGAAGGGTTGGGGAGCAAAAGGTAGTAACATTATCTCATATCTGTGAAATCTTGTACATCATTACAATTTTGACACCCACTAGTCTTATACGCATCTATTGTACAATGATTGTAATCACCAGTAATAATTTATAAATTTTATAATGATATTAATTGTAAATCAAAACCAAAAGTTTGAACATTCTTAATACAAAATAACATGAGAAATTATCTGTTGCATTCTCAGCATTATTGTAATACTATACTATACCTATACTAAGCTAAGAAAAAGGTTTGTAAAATGAGTAATGAAAATAGAAACTTGCGTTTAATTGAACGAAAGGTTTTTGATCGAAATTTATGTATTTACAGAAATATCCAACTCCTTGGCTGAAGATTCTTACCTCGTTACCATTTTGGGCTGTAATTGTGGCTCACTGTGGGCAAAATTGGGGCTTCTTCACGCTCATGACCGAAATGCCCACGTACATGGCCAAAGTTCTCCACGTTGATCTCAAAAGTGTAAGTAATATCATACATACATATCAACCCATATAATGGCCCACTGCTGGGCACGGGTCTCCCCATTAGAACCTACTAGTATGTAGATCCTGGGGGTAATTGCCATAATCGCCACGCTTGGCGAGCGGGTTGGCGATCGCAGTAGGGCTTTAAGTACGCAGAGGACGCTGCTGCCCATCCTCCGGTGTGAAATCCCTTAGTCGCCTTGACGACACCCACGGGAAGAGACGGGGTGGTACTATTCTTAAGCCGGTACCACACGGCCTCACGTAATATCAAGTATCTCGTTTTTAGTTCAAAATTTTCAGTGAATTTATCCACCGAGACACTACTTTATTGGTTAAAATGTTTCAACCTGAAGAGAAAAGGTTTTTTCCTTGTCCTGCAGAATAAAGGACATTTAACATTTATTTTAATGTTTCGAATGGACAAAGCTTCTATTGTTAGCTTTTAGAGAAAGAAAGCTGCCATTTATTCAGTTTAACTTCACTATTCTACACTCACCGTCCTTGGAACTAGTAAAAGCCACTTTAAACTACATATAATAAATTTTACAGTTGCCGTCAGTTTTAGTTCAGCTCAGTCACGGGTAACAAAGTCGCTTGTATATACATTATTTTCTGTACTTACTTAGTATCACAGGCTCCTATCGGCTGGCGAGCAGATTGAGAGATCGGTAAAGTTAAGCAATGTTACCAATGTTGGTCAATAGATAGATAACCATATTGGAAAAATTATCACAACCTCACATCCCTCGGAGTGTTTGTTAAGCAGTCGATTCTGTGCCAATGTTTCTCCGGTTGTTTCAGATTTTTGTTCTTTTGGAATACGAAAATGAGGCAATAGAGAGTGCACTTTGCTTTCAATATCGAAGTCTCGATAAATTGGCCCTCTTGGCCGAAAATCACTTATAGATTGACCTTGACCGCTCGGCTGTAGGAAAACTTTACTGTCATTAACCGATCAGAGTATAATTTTTCCCTTTATCTCTTTGACTATACATTGGGTGGTCTTTTCATGTAATCTGCCTTTTTCAGAATGGAATGTTCTCGTGTCTTCCGTACCTCGCTATGTTCATTCTTAGCTTTGGGATGGGTGCCATGACCGACGTTATCATTAGAAGAAAGTGGCTCTCTATTTCTAATACTAGAAAATTCTTCAATTCTATCGGTAACTACTTAAAACATTATTATTTCTATATAAAGGGCAGGAAATTGGTGCATTTTTGTTGGTATTGCATGTTATAGTTTTATTTATCTTTTACAATTTTCTTACCAAGAAATACTGAAGTATTCCTGAATAATCTATCAATTTAAGAAGTGATAATACATTTTATTTGCTGCTAAATTTTCAGGTTTATGGGGTCCTGCGATTGCTTTAATAGGCTTATCGTACACACCTGAAGGCAACATGATATATGCCGTGATTATGCTTACTGTAGCAGTCGGTGTCAACTCTGGACAGTATGCCGGCTTCATGGTGAGTCATAGAATATCCACCTGAAATTCAATAAGTTAGGCGTTACCTTATGTCATGCCATAAATACTTATTTACTTCATTTACACCCAGTATCACAAAAGCTTATCAAAACAAAATTGACATAACAATCAAATCAATCACTGATATGACGATTGACTTGATTGATATGTCAGGTAGTTACTAAACTACCTTTATTTAACTAAATATGAACGATTAATTTATTGCATTCAAATTTTGTTTAACAGTTTGTAGACTAGTTTTGTTAAACCTACGTACAAGTACTGTTCTTAATAAAATCAATTGTACTGTAATGATAAAAACAAATTATGATTTAAATAGATAACTCCTGTATTAGTGTATGTACAAAGCCTTGTGTTGCGGGGTACTTTACAAACAAACAATTTACAGGTACACAGTATACCCAGACTGGGGTACAAAATTTATTAATCTCACAAAGTATTGCTCCTTGTGGTAGTCGAACCACACCCTCATACACTGCAGTCGTACTCACTCCTACTGCAACACAAAAACAGTGTAGTTCAACCATTTTTCTTCTTCACATTGTTTTTTTTTAAATCATAATAATATTACTAAGATTTCCATCTTACTATAATTAAGTTTATAAGCTCCTACAACCTCAGTTTGCATATTAACGGACGAGCAATTTCAAGTTCAATGAATCATGTCGAGCCGTCACAACTTGCAAAACGTGAACAAAGTTCCTTCCGCATTAAAGTTTCCTGTAAACAAATTTTCTCTTGGAACCTGTTAATCCTTATACTTTCATAAATTACTAGCTTTACCCGCGGCTTTGCTTTTAAGTTGACTTTTGATATCCTATCCGGTAGATATATAATACCCGTGTGCTTAGCATATTTATGTTTATAGTCTATGTTATTCTGATGTATAAACTACATAACTATAATATATAATCAAAATAGATTCAGTAGCTTTAGCGTAAACGGGAAAAAACATCTATCTTCTCATACTTCATCTTCATCACAAACTTCTGAAGTTATAATATTACAGGTAATAATATTATTATTTAGGTATATCAAGAATAATATTACTAACAGTTTAGTTGCAAAAAAAACTATACTTATGTAGCTACCTACTCACCATATGCCATATGAGTCAAGCTAAAAAAAAGAGCAAAAAAAAAAGTGTAGCTTATGTCACCTGGACTATAATAACAAATCGAATGACACCTCATTAATCGATATCGAACAAATGATTTAAGCGGTATTCATAGGTACGTAGATGGTTAAAACATAACCCTAATTTTTAATATGAAATTATAGCAAACATTTTCTCTTCTTGTCGATAATTGAGTGAGAGCTTAATGTCGTATTTAAAAGCACTAGGGAACATCACGACTATACATTTTACCAGTTTCTTACTTAAAAACTTTATCGTGAGCTCTTCTGTGCAGAATATTAAGTGAATTCATAAACTTCACCTACAGTGGAGCTATTTTTTCAATTTCCTTAACCGCGTAGTGCATAATTATGAAGTCACTATTTAATTTAACGGTTCTTTTTAAATATTCCGCCATGTTTTTTTTCAAATTTACGGTTTTTAATATTTTATTTTACTCTGTCTTATTTTCCAGATGGTGCATATCGACTTGGCTCCAAACTTTAGTGCAAACCTGATGGGCATTACCAATTTCTTGGCAAACATCATTTCGATTATTGCCCCTCTCGTCTGTGGATTTATCGTTCATGATGAGGTTATTTTCTATTTATTCTTTGTTAAACTAGTACATAATTCAAAAGTATATGAAATAAAAATTCAACGCCTAAGTTCTATAGTAATTTTTTCAAGTCTTGTTTTATAGTAGGTACGTCGTTATATAAGCAAAGTTGAAAGGAGGTCGCCCGAGAGAAATTTAATTTTAAATGTTCTTACAATCGTTTTACTATAGCACTATTACTTACTGAAGTAATTATGTTACTAATATTAAATTTCCACGTTACAGACGGAACCGCACGAGTGGCGAAAAGTATTTTTTGTTGCCTCAGGAGTATACTTCTTCACCAACCTGTTCTTTTTATTATTCAGTACATCTGCGAGACAGCCCTGGAATGAACCTAAAAACGACGACGTCGGTAAGCTGAATGCTGTTTTATGCAGTCCTAACAAAGTTGATTTTTGTTTAAACGGTAAAATTAATATCTTTTTAATATTTCCAGAAATGACGGCACCTGATAAAAAGGCGGTGGAAACAAAATAGTTGTAATTGTTGCAAAAACTTATTTATAAACGTACCTGAGTAAGTCTTATAAATTTACAATAAAATTTTATATTTTTTTTGTTGACTTTTATTAGGACACACTGCATTTATTTCATTAATTTGCACAGATTGACTTAAAGAGAAGAAGGGAAGTTAAATTATAATTATCTATAGTTTAAAAAAGTAACGTACTTTAAAAATAAAAAATAATTTTACAAGAACAACTCTAATAGGTGAAATAACGGTGTTGTACAAAAATAAAGTCTAAACCTTTTGGCCATAATTATTACAGTGTGATAAATTATTTACATGTATTTAATATTATTTTTTGATATTATTAATTACATAGAAGTCGAGTTATCATGCTAATATACGCCGCTTTTTTAGCCGACACGTGAAATAAATAATGATTATTTTCAAAATGGCTAAACGAGTTTTCATCAAACAAAGCTGTTTCCTAATAAAAAAAACACCTAAAATTGATTCACAAGTTAAGGGGATATGATGCCATAGACAGATGCACGATCTCTTAGATTCATATATCAAAATTATTACATCCATATTGTTAAAAGATAATAACATCAATTTTGGCGCCACATTTCAGTTAATTATAACTTTTTTTTTATATATGAACCGCCTTCAAAATATGAATAATAAGGAAACAAAATAGCAAGCATGTCACGTTACTTCTGTGTTTTAAACTATATATCTGGTGTTTTATGAGTAAAAATAACATTTTAAACATTAAAACCTGCCCAGTAAAATATGCATCTACATCAGATCACTATTTTTGAGAAAATCGTGAAAATCCATACATACATACAGGCCAAACACAAAACCATATTTTTTGAAGGCAGTTAAAAAGTAAAATCATTGACATGAAAAGACAAGCAATATTATCACATAAACAAATAAATAATAAGTAGTGAAAAGTAAGTAACTAAGTGTATTTCTCAGTTTGTAGAACAGTCTCTTGAGGATATTCTACACCTCTCTACGCCGAGCACTTGTTACATAATTTATATAGCAAGATACTCGGACTGTCTCCAGTAAGCATATGAATGACCTCTTGGAGGAGCTAAGGGGAATATGGTTAAATATGTATGCAACGACACAGTTGCAGATGGAAAGAAATGTTTGTAACATTTGTTAGCTGGATATTCCCTGTGGCATGTTTTTACCCAACTGGTACGGAAAAGGTATAACATGATTATGACCGTAATACAAATTAAGTCAATTAGCAACCATTCTTTTTTCAATTGTCAATACTTGGTAATAGTTAGTTCTTATATCGGTTAGATCCTACAACCTCTAAAAAACATTAAATAAAAACATAAATTCAAAAAACCTGCCTGCGAAAAAAGATGCAAACATGCATGTGTAACAGTTTGATATTGCGTAAGTAGGGGATCTTGTTTGCATATTTTTGAGCACCGGTGCTCAAAAATATATCGCAGGCAGGTTTTTTGAATTTATGTTTTTATTTAATGTTTTTTAGAGGTTGTAGGATCTAACCGATATAAGAACTAACTATTACCAAGTATTGACAATTGAAAAAAGAATGGTTGCTAATTGACTTAATTTGCAAACAAGATCCCCTACTTACGCAATATCAAACTGTTACACATGCATGTTTGCATCTTTTTTCGCAGGCAGGTTTTTTATTTTTAAAAAATTATTTAAAAAAACAGTTGCACAAACTATACTGAAACATTAATTAAATGTCGTGATAGACGCAAATCACTTTAGGTAGGTAAGTACTCTCAAACGGGTCCATACTAAATTTGAAACATACAGCAAGTATTTAGTAACTTCAAGCTCTAAATATCTTAACGGATGCAAAGATTATAGACTGGCAACATTGTCAGAATGTAAACATCGTCTCTTGTAATTTTATTCAGATTTAATTGTTTTGATTGATAGAAGTGATAATAAAGTTTATGAATAACACTGTAACAAATGATTCGTCTGTAAAACTGATTGTAAGCCTTAAATTATTACCCTGAACCCAAAAGTAGTGATAAAAAAACTGAGTGTTTAAGTTGTGAAGTGTACAAACAATAGTATATTTACTGAACTTCTTAACATTCGAATAGTCATCCAAATAAAGTGAAAATCTATACATAAAATCTTACGAAGACTTAGAAATAAAAAATTGCAAGTCATTTCACGGTTTATTAACAAAAATTTAAAACGCGTACCTATCCACCAAGTTTAACTTCTTCGAACGCGTTCCAGATCCCAAAAATTACATTTGTTAAGACATTAAGCATTCGTCAAAACAAACAGTGAAAAAAAATATATATTTACAAAACAGTGACTGCCTCTGTGGCGCGGTGGGAGTGTATCCGACTGCTACGCAAGAGGTCGTGGGTTCGATCCCCACCCAGAATAAAACTTTGTGTGAAGAGCACGATGGTTTATTCTGTGTTTGGGTGTTATTTATCTATAATATGCATGTATTTCATTTTTAAGTATGTTTATCAGTTGTCTGGTCAGAGAAGACGACTTTATAACCGTGTTAGAGAGAAAACCCTAAGCCTTAAGCCTAAATTTTAAGAAAAGCCTAATTTACTTAGTTTTGGAGAGGTTTTAATTATGGAAAAAAATCACATTGCAATTATAAGTGAGACATGGTTGGATAGAGAACAATCAATTAATATCAATTCATGTAATGTATTTAGGCGCGATAGATGGCTATGGCGGCGTAGCCATCATAGTTCATAAAATTAAAGCTTTTGTATGTCCTGTAAATATAAATAAGTAATCCCGGTATAGAAATATTACAAGTTAAGTTGTGAAATTGCAGTAATCATAAATTGCATAATAATCTTGAAAACATTGTTTCAATATACTGCCCTTCTTCTAAACATACACAGACTTCTGATTGTGAACAATTATTTGAAAAATTCAAAAATAAATCTTTAGTCACCAGTGACTTTAACGGCCACCATACCAATTGGTTTTATAAGATAGACGTACGAGATACACAGCTTTGGGATGCTAATGGAGCTGCTACTCGAATTAGTCGAAGGTACTCTAAGAAAAACTTCAACATCTGTACTAATTTTACATGGCGAACCCTTCAAGAAAATCTAGGTAGTAACGAGCAGAGCAAGATTTGCACAACACCTGGAACAAATATTCAACCGAATGTTGAAAAAAATGTAGAAGATTTGATTTCATATAACTTCTCATACGACACCCAAAGAAGTTCAGAGCGCGATCAAATCCTTAACCCGAGAGAAATCTCCTGGGTATGACCTAATTACTGGCGAAGTTCTTCAAAAGCTTCCGCGAAAAGTCATAGTTAAACTTATCACACTCATTAATGCTACATTCAGACTGAAATATGTACCTAACGTGTGGAAAGTTTCTGAAGTCATTTTGATACCAAAGCCCGGCAAACCACCGCATCATACAGACCGATATCTCTCCTTCCAATAATATCGAAACTTTTAGAGAAACTGCTGCTGAAGCGACTGAAACCTGTCATAGAAGAAAGAAATCTAATCCCTAACTACCAATTTGGTTTTAGAGAGAAACGTTCGACTATAGATCAGTTAAGTAGAATTACCAACATTATAGAAAAATAAATCACTTATAGAAAGAAAGTCTGTTTTACTGTTTTCGTAGATGTAAAACAAGCTTTTGGTGAGGTATGGCACAAAGATCTTAAAGGTAAACTACAAAATATACTACCAAAACAATTTGCGGATATTTTGAAATCTTATCTAACAGATAGGGTGTTTAGAATAAGACAAGAAGATGCATACTCAGAAATAAGGTACTACAAGGTGTACTACAAGTAAGTATTTTAGTCCCATTCTATACCTATTATTCCCTTATTATATTCCAGAACTAGCAGGAAACACCGTTGCAACATTCGAAGATGACACGGCAATTATGCCTACAGGAGTGTCTTACGAAGGTGCAGTGGAAAAAGTTCAAAGGGCAGTAAACACCATCGTTAACTGGTCAAAAAAGTGGCGTTTAAAGCCTAATGAATCCAAATCGACTTATATTGACTTCAGGAATAAAAGACCAAATTATCAACTGGTGCTTATAAACGGTAATATGGTACCATACGAAAATACAGCTAAATAAATGGGTATGACCCTAGATACTAAACTCTCCCTGGTATATAAGAAATGTGGATCTCCATCATGACCTCAAGATTGACCTTGTTGCCAATATTATAAAAAAATATGCAGAAGCTCATGAACGACGACTTCTTCGACATGTGAATGTCGAGGCTATCCAACTCCTCGACACCACGGATATAGTGCGAAGACTCAAAAGGACTAAACCCTTCGAGTTAGTTTAGTGATTGAGTGTTACATAGTGCAATAAGTGCTACCTATTAGAACACAAGAACAAAGTTCAATAAAGACAATAAAATAGTGCCACTGGACACATTCATAAGTTACAACAGTAAAGTATTTAGTATACAACACTAACGTCTTTAAGACTAGTTTGTAATGAAATGACGAATCGAATCAGGGTTCAACGTTCAGTATACACAACTATATGTTGTGTATACTGAATGACAAATCTAAAACTTCAGACCGATCTTACTGAACTGGTCTGTTTAATGGTAATTAAAAATTATTTTTTTTACGCTAAAAAATAAATTAGGTATCACGAGTAGCCTCTTCGATGATGTTTTACAGAAATAACGAATATTATTGTTTTTAAACTTTCGCGATTTTTATACATATTAGTTATATTTCGGGACTTAATCGCGTGAATTATTTAAAGGTACGAACCTTTTATTTACCCGACTTGACGGTTTTTTACAGCAGTGATATGTTCCTTGACCCTGTCTGCGATTGTCCTTTTGGTCCGTCCGATATAGGAACTACCGCAACTGCAATCCACCTTGTACACACCGGGTGTTTGGAGCGGAATAACATCCTTTGCCGTTCGTAAAAGCTTCGAAACCTTGAAGTGCGGACTATGTACAGTCTTAATGAAGTAACTCTTCAATACTGTTCCAATTTTGTCCGTAACTCCTTTGATGTATGGCATGAAAGCTGGCACTCTGTCGGCATTTAGTTCTGGTTCTCTGCTTTTTGGACGTTGAAGGTCATGCTTGTATCCGTTGCTTCTTAGTACCTCCCGAACGTGTGCAAGTTCACCCTCCAAGTGTTCGGGGTCGCAAAGGTCGTATTCTCTGTTTGTTAAAGAAGTTACAACGGACTGTAAGTGGCGCGGATGATGGTGCGATAAAGCATGTAAATACCTATCCGTGTGTGTAGATTTTCGGTATACTGCGTGTCCGAGGGTAGGTACCATTTTGTCTCGCCAATACCTTCACATCAAGAAAAGGCAACGACCTACCTACCTCCATTTCAAATGTGAATTTGATATTACGGTGGATCGAGTTTAGATGTTTTACAAATTGTTCTACTGTGCCCCTGTCGCCCTTCATGATACAGAATACGTCATCGACGTATCTCTTCCAGAGCTTGACGTGAAACGCGTGCAGGTCGACAACTTCTTCTATATGCTCCATCCAGATGTTGGCCATTACCGGTGCTACTGGACTACCCATAGCCACTCCGTCGATCTGGAGGTAATGCTGTCCACGGTAGAGGAAGAAGTTACCCTCTAAACAGTTACTCAGTAGAACAATGTACTCTTTTGGCAGGCCGCTGTCCCTCAGTTTTAGTTTTATGACGTCAAGGCATTCGCTTATCGGAACACTAGTGAATAATAACTCGACATCGAAAGTCACCATTATCTCGTCCGGTTCCAAGCGTACGCTCTTGAGTATATCCACAAAATGGCGAGAGTCCTTCACGAACGATGCAGTTTTCCCTACCAATGGCTGCAGTACTGAAGCTACGTGTCTCGCTAGATCGTAAGTAGGAGAATCAATTTGACTTACGATCGGGCGTAATGGTACGTCTTTCTTGTGAATCTTTGGCAAGCCATATAGTTTAGGAGGCTGCACAATTCTCGGCTTGTACAGACGGTCGAACACTTCATCCGTAAACAAATGTTTATGGTCCCCGATTAATGTGTAAATAAAAGGTTCGTACCTTTAAATAATTCACGCGATTAAGTCCCGAAATATAACTAATAATAACGAATATTATTGTTTCAATATTCAACACGTCCTATTGTCACTCGCCTCTCTCAACCATGTTATACCTAGGTAACTGCACAATTCGTACTCACGTATGATGATGAGCAGTAGGTGTAAGCTGACCAATATACAGATACACAATATTAAAATAGTCGATTCACTAATAAAACTGCGTGAATGTTTACTTTTATTCTTCGGGTTTCGTACATTCCGATGAATATAAGATTGTAGTTTAACTTGCGCTGTATAAATCAGTAGTAGGGTACTAATGCTTTATACTGCTTACTATTGAAATATTTGTGATCACATCTCAATCTTTTAAAAAATATGGAATTCTTTTTGATACAATTGTGTTCCCGCCGTAAATAACCCTAGTTACTACCAATACCAATGGACCACTGAGACGCTTCTGCACAAATGTCAAGCCAGTGCCTTTAAAAAATATTATTTAGGTAACTTGATGCCATAAAAGTTCTGAGTGTAATGAGAATCGTTCAAAGCTACGAACATCTCTTCGAATAGCTGGCAAAGAGCCAGATAGTGGTTTAAATGCAGAAGGTCTTGTCTTTATGAAAGTTTAAACTGAATTAAGCGGGAGATATGGCACTTGTTAACATAAAAAATGAAAATGTGCCGGCCTCTAAGCATGAATGCGACGAATGCAGATATCATTTTTATCAACACCGACTTTAAGGTTCCGTACCTAAACGGTGCCAACGGAACCCTATTACTATTTTACTGTCTGTTCATCCGTTTTTCTGTAGTAGGCTTGTATGTTATTGATATGTAGGTACTTTGAATTTTATAGCCACAAAGTCGACCACATATTCCTGGTCTCACCAAGATCTGTCACCCTAAGCAAGGTAACGGAAGTTTTTTTAGTCACGATGGTATAAAAGTTATTATCAAAGTTGTTATGGTGTCATCTCTGGACAACGTGTTTCAGGACTAAACTTGTATGGAAGAGGTGCATTATTTTTTTTTAAGTAAGTTTGTCGTTGGTACTATAGCTGCCATAAGAAAAATAAAATAAAGTTAAGAAAATGACCCTAAAAAAGAAACAAAATTATTTTTTGGTGTTTTTTAGATTCGTTAAATACGAGGATAAATAGCTCGATGGAACGGAACCCGTTGTGTGCGAATTATAATATTTGTTTGTTCAAATAGAAAGAGTGTTTGCGTTTCATCAAGTCGTATTAACTTTCCAATGTTTACTTATCAAAATGAACTAACATTTATAGGAAAATATGAAATAGATTATATACCTTTACATAAATTGGAATAGAAAAAAAAATATTTAAATTAAAATTCAACATAGTGTGAATGATAAAAATCCTGTATGTGGCCTTAATACAATTTTGAACATCATATTTTAAATAAAATAATTATGATATTAAAAATTAAAAAAAACCTGCTTTCAAAAATACGGAAACAATATACCGTTCACATCAAATAACATAACAAAAAATAAATAAACCATCTATATTATTAAATATTAATAACCTATATAAATTATCACCTACCTACTTTTGTCACACAACCATCTACAACACATCTGAGTAAATTCACTTCATCGCTTCGGAGTAAATTCAATATTTCTTTGTCAGGTTGAAGGCCTAAACCTCACACTAAACAATCATTTTACTCTAGTAAAATAGTCTGTAGGGGCCACGAGCGGAAGGTTATCAGTTTATTAATTTAAAAATCAAAATAATCGAGATCCATTAATGCTTCCGACTGCACGATATTAAACTAACATTTGAAGGTAAACAATACACGTTAATTCCCGTATAATAAATAGTTATAATGCATAATATATTATATTATGTAGAAGATCTGAGATTGCCTCTGTGGCGCGGTGGAAGTGTATCCGACTGCTACGCAAGAGGTCGTGGGTTCGATCCCCACCCCGGATAAAACTTTGTGTGATGAGCACGATGGTTTATTCTGTGTCTGGGTGTTATTTATCTATAAAATGTATGTATTTAGAAATATAAGTATGTTTATCAGTTGTCTGGTTTCCATAGTACAAGCTCTGCTTAGTTTGGGATCAGATAGCGTTGTGTGAGTTGTCCAAGATATTATTATATTATATTATTATTATCTTGTTTCCATCTTTTTTGTGCAGGCAAGTATTTTGATTATTTAATTTATTTTTTACAAGCTTATCTTCTCTTCTCTCTTGATACAAGGTTATCGCGATAAAAAATATCCTCTCTACTTCCCCGGGACTCAAACTATCTCCATAGCAAATTTCATCTTAATCGGTTTAGCTGTTTGAGCGTGAAAGCGTAACAGACAGAGATACTTTCACATTTATAATATTACTATAGATCTAATACTTTTTAGTGGGTGTAGGATGTAACAACTAACATTTTAATTCGAAGCGATTGCCAAGTATTGAAAATTGAAAAAAGAATGGTTGCTAACTAACTTTTTTAGTATTACAGTCATAATCTTGTTATACCTTTTTTTAAATGCTTAAGATGAGCCTTTTAATTCGATACCCATATTACAGTATTCGAAAAAACTTTTTTTTTCACACCTCTTTATTTTGACATATCACAGCCGCCATGTTTGTTTTTTTCAAACGTTACATAGCTAAGAACACTTGGGCAATCAAGACGAATCTAACGACATCTTAATTGTATAAATCTTATCTGTGGATTAGATATCAGGCAATAAAGAATATTACATACATACATACAAGATACGCGCGAAAAACATAACCCTTCCTCAGTCAGTTAAAAACCGGGCAAGAGCATGTCGGACCATGTTCAATATAGGGTTCCGTAGCCTTGAATAATTGCATCAGCAGAAGAGCGTATGTTCATGGCACTTACGCCCTTTTGCCAACCCTATGTAGAGAAACGCAATTAATGCAGCAATAACTCAATGATGGTATATGCAATTATGTCCAAAATCATTTTAGTTTAAAGTATAATAAGCGCTACCGCTGTGATTTTTTTAGAAACCTTACATTGTTTTTGAAACACCTGTCGAATGTGCCACAACATTGATGTTTGCTAAAAAAAAATTAGCTTCGGTTACATGTATGGAGTGCTCGCCCTAAAAATATGTATTATTATTATTTAGCTAACAAACTAAGTAGCGGCTAGTACATGGCATATAGTTGGCAAATAGTCAAGTGCCAAAATGTTCTGTCTATTACTTTACGGTCATCAGTTGGAGAGACTGATGAACATTTTTTTCTACATTTATCGTCACAACCAATTTTTCATTCTGCTTTTCTAGTTTTGTTTCTTTTAAACTTGTCGTTTAGGTTGTGCTTTAGTTGATTCAAGTGGTATTTGCGATTCAGTTATAAAAGAAGGATCAATGGTCACACGTCGTTTTTGTAGTGGATCAATTTCAACAATTTCAATTACTTGCCTTCATTGAGCGTCGTCGAAGAGCCTTTAATTTATTTGAGTGTTTATTTAATTTTTGGGTAGGCTCCCCACGCCCATATTGCATCTCCGCACACCCCCAGTTTCTAGTTAAGTTAAGGATGACTAATATTGTTTTGAACATATTCCGTAATAGAAGCAAATAACGTTTTTCTAGCGAAGTGTTTTGAAGAAATCGCAGTATTGAATATACTTGACTAAAATTCCGTTATGGATTAGATTAACTAGAATTAAGATAAGTTTTTCATCATAACTAGTTTATAGCATTGCTTTTTTGAGTTTTATGGTAGTTGTTCCATAACTATAAACATGTTATACTCCCTTTGTCTGTTTGTAGTCAAGAATAATCAATTATCGTATTTTAAGCTAATTTTATATTAAGAAATAACAGTCGAATATGAACGCTAAGGTACATTAACGTGCATCAAGTTAAAAATTGTGGTTCAGTCACTTTTAAGTCCAGAGTTTGTTGGATAATTTATCATTTAAAGGTAAATAATGTTTTAATATCTCTATAACTGTAAGTAATTGAGCTATGGTGCTTAGACAGAAAGATAGAGAGTTTAAAACTGCATTCATTTGCATTTAACACTCAAAATCGTCCGATCGAGGGTTAACGGAATTCTAGTTAAAGAACGGCACAACCTACTGCTATATAAAATTAGTTAATTTAATTTCAGTCAGTATGTCATATGTAATGTTTTATTTTCGTTTGCACATAGTACCGACACAATAAGGTTCTTTAATCTTACAATTTACCAGGCACAAAGGTAGAATAGAGTATAAACTAAACGAATCTTATACAGTAATAAGTCTCTGCGGAACTAACAGCATAGCCCGATCTTTAAGTAAAGAGCTCAGATCAATTACTGAAGGTAAAGAGCTTTCTCTAAAAACAATTGAGTTTCAATATTTTATTCGCAAACCAACATCGGAATACGTCTCAATGTAAAGGAAAACGTGACGTAAACCACGAGTCGCTGTAGTTTGCTAAACTGTAGAGACTGTAGTTTCTCAGACTAATTGTAAGTGTTGCTATAAAATACATATTACATGATAAATGGTAAGTACAGCTTAATTAAAACTGTAAAGGACCGCTTTCTTTTTAATTCACACTAGCTGACCCGCTCAGCTTCATCTGCGTAAATTTTCCCCTATTTTGCAACATTTTTGATTGCGGCTCCGTTCCTATTAGTCAGAGCGTGATGTGATATAACCTATAGCTTTCCTCGATAAATGGGCTATCTAACAGTAAATTTAATAATTCGGACCAATACTTCCTAAGATTATCGCGTTCAAACAAACAAACAAACTTTTCAGCTTTATAATATTAGTATAGATGATTTATTTATTTATTTATTTTTTTCAGATTGCATAAATACAGGTAGGGTTAAAGTAGTTACAAATTGTTAAGTATCACTGTACTTTACCTCACGGCATACAATTTAATACATTGTTGAAAATAATAATAATAATAATCGGAATTAAATTATTTTAAAAGTGTTGTGTGTGTTCTTAGTGGGAGTGTGTCCAACTGCTACGCAAAAGGTCGTGGGTCAATTTCCAGACAGAGACACGTGTACTCTGTGTCCGTGACTTGTATGTTTGTAGAACTGGCATGGTACCAAATTTACTGATACCAAAGTTACGGTTTTAGTTTTGGGTGATTTTTCCAATGCCTTCAATTCTGTCAGCCATGATATCTTACTTTCTATCCTATCTCATCTTAAGTTCTCGGTAGGTTCTCTGGATTGGTTCTCATCTTATTTTCGGGGACGCCAACAGTCCGTGCGCGTGCGCGATACTTTATCGAAGTGGCAAGATCTTGACGCTGGTGTTCCTCAAGACGGTATTCTTTCTCCTTTATTATTTTCTATTTCTATCGATCTCATTTTCTTTTTTTAAAGATAAATAGAGAGATAGTAGATAAATAACCCAACTGCACAGTACAGAAAGTTTCCCAAAGACTCGTCGTGACAGATCGAGGCATCTGAAAATTCACATGACCGACCATTACCAGTAGTCAAAGTAGTACGTGTTAGAGGGACGACTCGCCGCAACCTAATACAATACGTGTAATGAATGCGGGATCTTATTGGGACCAGTTGTGACCTCGCCACGAACAGCTCTCAGTCGCCATTGATGCACGAGACACTTCTCTATTATTTGCGAAATAATACAGCTTATTAAAATGAATATTAATAAAAAAGTATATACGTTATTTTGTTTAATTGGGCTGGCCTGCAGTAGACTTCATTAGTCGACAAACATGTTGAATTATGATGGTAGCAGCAGTTGCCATGTAAATCACCCCTCCCCACCGCAAAACAAATACTATCAAACCCGTTTATACCCAATTAAAATAAATATCCATAGATTAATGTAAAAGAATTCCAAGTTCGTTAACATTTTTCTAATAATTAAGGAAAGCTCTGTCAAGTTTGGAATCATATGACCTTATTTATGTAGCTAAGTTGACCTGAGTTTTGAAAATAGAAGATTATTAATAAAACAACTAATCCATTGCAATAAAGTTTGAAGTCAATTACATAACAAAGCTTAGAATTTTATAAAATAAAATAAAAATGCGAGAAGCAAGCGAAACTTTGCAACAAGAATGAAGTATTTCTAGTTTAAAAGTAGAGAGTTTAATTAAAAATAAAACGATGTACTTTATCTTGCAGTTAAAAGGCTTTAGTGGCGATATTAACTGGGTTTACATAACGTAGGATTATTTTCTTTTACTGTCGATTTATTTAGTTCTGCAACTACAGAACAGATGATTTTCGTATCTACACTAATATTATAAAGCTGAAGAGTTTGTTTGTTCGTTTGTTTGAACACGGTAATCTCAGAAACTACTGATCCGAATTCAAAAATTTACATTTAACCAGGAAGGCTATAGGATATATAACATCACGCTACGACCAATAGGAGCGGAGCAGCAATGAGAAATGTTGCGAAAACGGGGAAAATTTACGCAGACAAAGTTGCGCGGGACAGCTAGTGTATAATATGTGACAATAGCTGCTTCTTATATGAGTTTTATTGTTTATTGTTTCCTTTTCAAAATATATTTCTATCTATATTTTTGTTTTTATAATAATTGCTTCAATAATGGAATATGGGAGATGGCGTCTGCACTCCGTTAATGGAATAAAATGTGATTCCACACGTCGAACGCACAAATGCACCGCCTTTTACATTTTTATTGTGTTTTAAACATAAATAATATTCTGCCGTTGGCGTTCAATTCAATGTTTTAACCGTTCACGTCATTTTAATTGAGTTAAATAAATTACTTTACTGTTAGTGAATTGGAGCGTTTATCACAGACTGGGAGTTCTGCTTTATATTTGAACTAGCTTGTGCAGGAGGCTTCGCCTGCGTGTGTATTGGTTATCAAAGTTGTATAAAAAAAACAGACAACCTTTAATTTGTGGATCTAGATTAGTTGTTTTAATGTCTTTAGTGTAAAGATACCGTTGTACTTCACAAGTTTTTAACAGTATAGTATGGATTGAATTATATTGTTTATTAAACCTGTAATACCAATTAATTTTTATGTGCAAAGTGCGTTGGGGGTATATAAAAGCATTCGCCGCGCCTGCCGTGACAGATATCTGCAACAATTCGCGATAGTTTATCTAACAAGCTTAATTTTTTCTACATTTTTTTGAAATTTAAACCCGGACAAGTGCATGTCGGGCCACGCACTATGTAGGGTTCCGTAGTCACCCCCCCCCCTCCATCCGAATAATGCGGCTTATGAAGTAGGTTTTCTGTTGTTTTTGTTTCATACTTATACCTATTTAATAATAATTTTCAATGGAATTTGTACGATATTTTGTTACTTCTCATTTGAAAAGATCTTATTCGTAAACTTGTAAGGCCTTCTTAGCTGTGATAGTTTTCCTTTTAATGTCACTGTATAAACTACTATATAATATGTATATCTATGCAAAATGACAGCCTCCTAGCACTGATAGTCTCTGAGCTAAGCTGCGGACGGACGGTAGAACATGGCGAAACTATAAGGGTTCCGTTTTGCCATTTTGGCTACGGAACCCTAAAACTGGGTTGGCTGTATCGTGAGTACTAAAAATAACAGAATAAATGAAGTAATTGGTAAATATCCTGCGAAAGTGTAAATAATTTTTATTATTATATATTACTAGCTGACCCGCGCAACTTCGTCTGCGTAAATTTTCCCCATTTTTGCAAATATTTTTACTTGCTGCTCCGCTCCCATTAGTTGTAGCGCGATGTTTTATAGCCTATAGCATTCCTCGATAAATGGGCTATCTAAAAGTAAAATATTTTTTTCAATTTGGACCCGTAGTTTCTGAGATTATAGCGTTCAAACAAACAAACAAACTCTTCTCTCTCTTCTAATATTATAGTATAGTTATAAATGCTAGGGGTGGATAACCCTTATCACTTAGGGGCATGAATAATAGATTGTAATTTTCCCTTTTTTCTTCCTTTTTTTTATAAAATTTTTCATTGCTGCTCCGCTCCTATTGGTCGTAACGTGATGTTATAACCTATAGCCCTCCTCGATAAATGGGCTATCCAACAATAAAATAAATTTTTCATTAATTTAATCAGTAGTTCCTGAGATTATCGCATTCAAACAAACAAACAAACTCTTAGGGGTATGAAAAATAGATTTTGGCCGATTCTCATAGATACCGGATAAGCACAAAAAATTTCATCAAAATCGGTCAAGCCGTTTCGGAGGAGTATGGCAACGAAAACTGTGACATGAGAATTTTATATATTAGATTACTAGCTGTCCCGCGCAACTCAGTCTGCGTGAATTTTTCCGTTTTTGCCACATTTTTCATTGCTGCTCCGCTCCTATTGATCGTAGCGTGATGTTATATAGCCTATAGCCTTCCTCGATAAATGGGCTACCAAATAAAAAAAATGTTCAAGTCGGATCAGTAGTTTCTGAGATTACCGCGTTCAAACAAACAAACAAACAAACTCTTCAGCTTTATAATATTAGTATAGACTAGCTGTCCCGCGCAACTTCGTATGCGTAAATTTTACCCGTTTTTGCAACATTTCTCGTCGCTACTCCGCTCCTATTAGTCGTAGCGTGATGTTTTATAGCCTATAGCCTTCCTCGATAAATGGGCTATCTAACAAACAAGATTTTTTCAAATCGGACCAGTAGTTCCTGCGCGTTTAAACAAATAAACAAACAAACAAACTCTTCCGCTTTATATTTAAGTATAGATATAGATAATATTCCTTTTAATTTTTAAAACATAATTTAAAAAATGTACATTGTTAAGTTAGCAAGTTAACGAATTTAACAACAAATATCTACAACATAGGAAAACAGGGAATCAGGGAACACCGATACGGGGTAATTGAGTAGACAACTATGAAAATGGTAACCATTTGCGATAATAAATATGTGCCAAATAATGCGATTTTTATTCAAATTGGATTGTTAATTACTTTATCAATGATAGTTTTATGTCCTGATATATTAACATCTGTAATTTTAACTCAATCATCGACCGCCTTATTACAAAAACTGGAATAAACCTGGATTGACGAAAATCCTTGTTTAAACCATGGATCTATGAAAATCTTTATTACAAAACGAGGTTCATCGCTCAATCGATGATCATCTTTCGTCCATAGATTAGTCTTTCGATCACCATAGTTTAACTATAGTAATAACCTTCAAATGTCAAAAACTTAACAATTTGAAGGTTTTCGCGTATTTTAGTTTCAATTATTAATAACAAATAATGCGTACCTATTTGGTGACGCGTGCGTTTTACATAATTAACTAACTAAATATGGTGTGGCAACAAACTAAACACAAAAATCGAGTGATATGCAATGTGTGACAAAAGATTTAATAATACGTGCATAATATTGGTTTTCAAAACATTTATCACAGCTTAAAATTGTCGAGAGAAAATTTAACATACAGAACTCAGAGATGTCCTAAAATTAAAGTGGTCTGTGCAATGTTTGGGTCAACCAGACTCGGCGTAAAATGTACCTACGCAGTGTTATTATAAAAATAATTCACAAGTGTGGAAAGTTGAAGGTCCACACAGATTATTTTTGTTCGACAATAGTACCATTAGCTGGTGCTCTATTTAAAACAAACTGATGCATTCCACTTATAATATGTCACATTATTTATATTGAATTTGGAAAACGGGTCTTGAGTAGTGCGGCAAAAACCAATGTTGAATATACTCAACATGTACAAAATATAGTAATAAAAACATCATTCTTACCTAAAACTTACCAGTGAACTATATAGTGGAACTAAATAAATAATGATCAATTATTGATTGATTACTGTTTATAAATATATCATACCTACTTAAAATGCCTAATTAAAAAAAAAATACAAATTAAACGCACTCCAAATAAAAATGTAGTTGGTAAAATGTAACCACGGCTACCTATATCTATGTACCTATTACTAGTGAACTATAAGGTGAATCTAAATAAACATTGATCAATTTAAAATTTAGTTGGTAAAGTGTAACCAGGGGTAAACCTATCACTAGAAACAGATGTAAACTTATCTTATAGGTAGGTACCAAGAATTGAATATTATGTTTCATAGGAGCTCAGCTAGTTAATGCATTGCTATAATATTCCTTTTTAAACATAGTTTAAACACTTTAAACAGGGAGTGCATATTGGTTACAGGAAATTGAAATTGTGATGTAATAACTATTATGCACTACCTAACAGTTTAGATAATTATATTTAAGATTCTCATGAAAATGAACTATGTTTTTAAGGAGAGTAAATGGTATCTAATAAATAATTATTCCTAAAAATTAATTGTACCTAATTGAACTATATCAATTATTGATTGATTACTGTTTATATATTATACATAAAATGCCTAATTAAAAATACACATACCCTATTACTAGTGAACTATAAGGTGGATCTAAATATACAATGGTCAGTTTTATTATATAAATATATTATTGATCACTGTTTATATATTATACAAAAAATGCAAACAATTTAAAATTTATTGTAAAATAAATATCTGTACTAATATTAAAAAGCTGAAGAATTTGTTTGTTTAAACGTGGTAATCTCATGAACTACTAATCCTTTTGAACTTTTTACTGTTGGATAGCCCATTTATCCAGAAAAGCTTTAGGCTATAACATCATGCTACGACCAATAGGAGCGGAGCAGCAATGAGAAATGTTGCAAAAATGGGGAAAATTTACGCAGACTAAGTTGCGCGGGACAGCTAGTTATGTATAAAGAAATAAGGGATACTCAATAGTCCTTTTTAAACATAGTTTGAACATAGAGTACATATTGGTTACAGGTTATTGAAATTGTTAACATCCACTTTGTTGTCAAATGTAACAACTATTAAGTAATACCTAACAGATTAGATAATTATATTTAAGATAAGATCTCATGAAAATGAACTCTGTTTTATGGAGAATAAATGTATTTAATAAATAACGATTCTATGTAGTTATCCAAGAATTTCATTTCATAGCAAGCTCACTGTTATGCAATAATAAATATATTCATAAAATTTGTATCAATTGTTTGTTCTACTTCACCCGAAGCTCCAGTACCTATGTTGAATCTAGGCATACTTTCTCTCAATACATTCAGAACAACGAGTGCAACAAAGAAAACAGTAAGTTTATTAAAAATGGATTATCTTATTGAGTAAGTATCCTTAAAATTATCGAACAGATTTTCATCCAACCATGCTAAGAACTGTTCCAATGAAACTAGCTTTGTAATAAAAACTCGCATCCAAGTTCATCTATGTGTTTGGGCGCTATAATTACACAGATTAAACTTATAACATCCCTCTTATTGTCGGAGTTAAATAAATTTAGGTTAACATCATTTGTTTACATTTTTAGTACTACAGACCACTATATATGTAACGTTCCGATCCTGACAAAAATCTATTTTACTATTCGTAAATTGCAGGCCGAGGGCTTTTATGTCAGGCTTATATTTTGAAAATTACTTTAATTTAGCTACGTAGAACGTCAAAATATTTTATTCTCTATGAAAACTATACTTTTAAATTATATTGGTAAAAAACGGAACGTTATTTTTGAATGATATGAAAAATGAATGAACTAAATTGATTATAATCTGTGGCTGATTGCTAGATCCTTTGGTACCAGCTGGTCCACGGATTATTTAGCTTTGTAATAAGACCAATATTACTGTACTATATCCTGAACTTGAAAGTCATGGTTTAAACCTTTATTTTATCTGCTCTTTGTAATAAGGCAGCGAGAGTCCAGAAGGTTAGCTGCGCACATAAACAAAGTTCACTCACACCGCCACCAACCACTTTGAACTACATGTTCTGCAGATATTCCGATCTGTTCTTGTTTACGTACTTTGGTTCAACCAACGCGTTGCTTTAGCGAAGTATTTATGAAGTTTACCTTCTGTACCTGCTCTCAGTATTTCGTAGTTTTAACCTTTTCATAGAAATTCAATATTTTTCACAGAAAAAAAAACATTCAGACTTGATTACAAAAAATAAATATTACCAATATTGAATCGGCACATTACCAACTAACAAAATAGGTACAAAATTCCATGACTTGTACTATCACTAACACTCCAAAGATGTACTTAGGAGGAAAGATGAGGTGGTTGAAATCCCCCCTCAAAAAATCCTAGTGACTTACCGGATTTTTTGGGAGACATGTGGCCGGTGTTATTGAAATGAATTCTGGATGTGTCCTAGTGCCACAGTTTAAACCAACAATGTAAATGTACAAATCACAGAAAAGCCTATTTACGGAGACAAATCCATAACTCACGCGAACAGGCATCCTACAACTAATGTGCTGTAAAAAAGTGTTGACTTGCGTTATATATGGCTGCGATACAAGGGAATGCATGCCGAGACGTGGGATAATTTATGTTTCACTGAGTTTCTTTTTAGATAGATAGTTGCTGAGATTTATGAGAAGGGAGAAGTGAGAAAGTTGTTTTAGTATTTTCTGTTAGTGTTCTGTGTCTAGTATTTTTGAGAGTTCAAGTTTTTTCGTAAATAGATTTTTTTCAACATTAACTATTTACTTCATATAAATACCCTAGTATTATCAATTCACATTCATGAACAAAATCATCATCAGTCCACTTCTGGCCTCTTCTTATTTTTGCCACAACATCCGATCCTCTGCCTACCGTATCCAGTCCATCCCAACGACCTTCGTCTACCAGAGTGGGGGCCGTCCTACTTTATGTTTAGCAAATATTGCCAGCTCGTTACCCCTTTAGCGTGCTTAACCTGCAAGCTATGTACCTTCAGTTCGTTGTCGGATGACCTCAAATAAATCAAAGACGAAAGAGACCAAAGACAAAGACTATTTCGTCACCAAATCAGATTTTAACATTTTGTTTCGCGAAATAATAAGTACTTCTCTTTAAATCGACAATATAAATCAAAACATATTCTTCCTTACAGTAGGGTAAAAAGTAGGTACACCTTATATACGAGTACTAGAGTAATAACAAATTTGTTTCTAAGACTGATCACTTTCCAATTTGGTTTTTCAAATTTGGCTCCAGCCGTGTTGATGTCGGTGAACCCGATAAAATGTATATAAGGATATCGTGTAACTTCTTGTCAAGCTTCATAAAGATCCATACAGCTTTTTAGTTGCGGATAGTAAGAAACAGACAAACTTGTTTCATCATAATAGCAGACAATATTTGTTCCAAATTTTTCTTATATAATATTAGGTTTGATTTCTTTGGATATTATATTGTGAACGATAGAGCCCATACAAAATAAACATTTTCTTATAGAGATGTTTTAGCTGGATGTAATCTTAATCTTGTTCCATCTCTGCGATTCTTGATCACAGTATCAGACAGTCGCGCGAATAACTGTGGGTTAGTTCTTACGAATAGTGTAAGCTCCAATATGACGAAAGTGTTAGGATTGAATGTTGCAAAAAAATTGGTTTAGCACTGTTTCTTATCCGCTGTACAAACATGGATCTTATGCTTATTTTTATGCCTTAAAACTTGTTCAAAGTGAGGTGAGGCAGCCCGAAATATTGAAAATGATTTCATGCGGATATTGAATACTAATAATATCTGTAATATATATTACTACAAAATCATTTACTTTACTAATTGCTGTCATCTGCCTATGAATAAAAGCATCCGAGCAACCAAATATTATTAGGAAACAAAAACGCTCGTTATTTAATAATTTTAAATAGTAAATAGTAAAGGAAGTTTTTATTTTACCTATTCCGTGGTTACTTTAATACATCTTAGTTATGTATATTATAGTTTAGATTAACAAGTTCTATAAGCTGTTAAATACCATAGCCACCAAACACTGTTTATGATGCAAAATCAGTTGCGCCCCAACTGTATTGTTCAAATAATTATAGTAGCCTCACTGGAGGTCGTCAAGTTCAACTGGTAACGGCTATACCATTTGTTTGCATAATACAAAAGCTTATTCAGTAGATTAGTGTAATTTTGGGAGAGCGAGTAAGGTGCAGGTTATGTGCCTTGTCCAGGTGTAAGTGCGTGGGCTGTGTGCTAACAAATTTGATAGATAAATTACAGAACTAAGATATTATTCCTTATATATAAGTAAGTTAGATTTGTGGCTATGTAAATAACCATAATTATGATATTAATCAATTTTGTATATGATACTACTTATTATAGATGTTGCTGTATTTTAATATCAAAGAATTGAGGTGGCTTAAGAGTTTATGTGTAATGAAATGCTATTATTCTAAGTACCTATAGATATTATCTATACTAATATTATAAAACTAAAGAGTTTGTTTGTTTGAACGTGGTAATCTCAGGAACTATTGATCCCAATTAAAAAATGATTTTACTGTTTGATAGCCTTTTTAACGAGGAAGGCTATAGGCCATCACGTTATGACCAATAGGAGCGGAGCAGCAATGATAAATGTTGCAAAAACGGGAAAAATTTACGCAGATGAAGTTGCGCGGGACATCTAGTTACTAATAAAGAAGTGCTTACAGTTGTTTCATGATATTTATGTTGTATTAGTACTAGCGGACACCCGCACGAAGTCGCGGGTGTCCGCTAGTATTAATACGAGTGGATCCCGTTCCCGCACGATGATGATTTTTTATTTTAATTTATAATTTTATAAAAACCTACAGACTTAAGAAACTAAAAACTAGTAATTTAAACTAACTTTAACTTTTTAAACACAGTTTAAAAAGGATATTACCTGAAGACCAATTACTAGTTTTCATCTAAACATTACTACGTGTTTTATAAATATTGGCAGACGACCTGCAAATAATTTAAAAATAAATAACAGAAAAAAGAAAAGGAACCTAAATACGAAAAATAGGGAAAAATATATACTCATCTTAAAACAACTTAATTTATAACAAAGTAATTGGACACACAATAATGTTGCTCTTCTAACGTTCGCTGAAAAAAGCAACAGCCAATGTTTTAGAAAACTCTTTAACTTTAGTACTAAATAGGTCAATGTTTTCAAAGTCCTCCGATATTACATTTTTTTTTTACTGGCTCTAATAAGAATCAAGTTTTGGCGATGATTGGAATTAGCCGTAGACACATGCAATAACTATAGTTGGGGTTTTCTGTGACAGCAGCGGTGGACTCGAAAACCAATATTACGAGCTCCAGGCAGTCGATGGAACCATTAGCGATGTTAAAAAGGTAAGTTTGGTCAGGTACGATAGTCTTTGTACAAATTTCCTTTGGATGCCCTTGATTTGGTTAATATAGGTATTGTGCAAGGAATTCCATACCTGCGGTGAATATTCAAGGTGACTACGGACAAGGGCACAAAGGATTTTCATCGTCTTGATGTTCCATAACTCCGATGATAGCCTCATCACAAAGTATTTTGCCTTAGAAGTTTTTTTGACGATATTTGATATGTGCTTATAATAATAATATCTAATAATAATATCTTGGGACAACTCACACTACGCTATCTGATCCCAAACTAAGACTAACTAGAACTAAGCAGAGCTTGTACTATGGAAACCAGACAACTGATAAACATACTTATATAATTCTAAATACATACATATTATAGATAAATAACACCCAGACACAGAATAAATCATCGTGCTCATCACACAAAGTTTTATTCTGGGTGGGGATCGAACCCACGACCTCTTGCGTTGCAGTCGGATACACTCCCACCGCGCCACAGAGGCACTTATCAGATATGAGTTTGGAATCAAACGTAATTCTCAAGTCTTTTACTGAGTTCACTCTTGTGATCAATGATCCGTCCAATGTATATTTATAAGATATAGGTACTGGTTTTCGGGTGAACGTACATAGTTGAGACTTAGATACGTTTAAGTCTAGTTTATAAAATTTGCAATAGTCTGTAAATCAGTCAAGGTCGCTTTGTAGAATATCAGCATCAGTTGTAGTGCTTATGGGGTTTAGGATTTGTATGTCGTCGGCATCTATGTGCTGACGACATAAAAATATTCAGTTGTTTCACAAACTCTAATGTACTTCTTTAAGTACTTTAGAGTTTGTGAAACAGCTAGGCAAAATGGGGGCACTCCAGATGGTACCAAAGATGACCAAGACTTGAACCCGTTAAGAACAACGGTTTGGCACGTAGGAGGTAAGCCACCTAAAAAGGTTTTCTCTTACACCAGCCACTAAAAGCTTGCGAAGAAGCAGAATATGATAAATGCGTACAAATGCTTTGCTGAAGTCAATGTATATAACACCGACCTGGAGTTGAAGTACTGAGACATACACTGAGATAAATAATCACTGCAGATAAGTAGAAAACCGTGCTGATGTTCATTAAGTCTGTGGATAAGTGAACTATACAAGGTTATTTTTGGTATAGTACAAAGCTCAGACAACCCAAGTGTTTTTTACTTCAGGAAATCATATAAAAAAATAACTAAACTTGAGAGGTGTCAAGAGACACCTGGATAGAACGAGGTTCCTTTTAATTAATTAGTGAAGGAATTGTAATATATATATATATATATATATATATTATAATTGTCGCGACACCACACTGTTCAGTGCGAAATAGAAAGACGAAACGAAAATAACGGGCTTGCTTTCTATGAGAAAGAGAGAGAGAGAGAGAGAGAGAGAGAGACAGACAGAGTAACCCGCGCACGCCGCACGGCTTACAACTATAGCAAAAGGTGTCGTTACAACTTTTGGTCTTAATTTTTACGTCTAGCCCCCATTCGCAACGAAAAAATTCGCGCGATAAGGAACTTCGTTCCAAAATTAAAAACATTGAAAATTTGCAAAATTTTAAACCGTTCAAGTTGCCTCATTTCATCCCGTAGCACATAATCTATGGTTTTTATCAAAAAATAAGTGATGATTACATTTTACATCACATTGTGAACAGTAATTGGACTATTAGAATGATTAATGGATTAATTAATGATTGATTAATTAATTAATTGAAAAATATAACATGGTATAAAAACTACCCCATTGGATTGTTTTACTGATTCTGAGCAAACTACTTTTTTTTGTTTGCACTTTCCAAAAATAACGTTGTGTAATTGTCTAAAAACATTTTTTTAAGGATCTTGGCAAAAATGCATAACTTTGAGATAGGTCTATAATTTTCAATATTATCTTTAGGGCCTGTTTTATGGATCGGCGTGATGTAAACTGACTTCCAAAGCTTAGGCAATAAACCGTCGCATAAAGAACGTTTGTATAGTAGTAGTAAGATATTTTGCGTAAAACAATGAAAATTGGAGGCATGTTATCTAGACCCGCAGTTTTGTTGAGATCAGTGGTTGTCAGTAATTTATAAACCTCATCCTCCTGTACGTAAATAGATCCTATGTATGTTATGGTATCTGTCCCATTGTCGGCAGAGGCTGGGACTATGTAACTTGTGTTGCTTGACACCTGTAAAAAGTTTGTTTTAAAATAGTCACAGAACAAATTAAATATCCCATCACCATTACTTTAAGAACGCTGACCATACTTGACATACGGAATGATGTATTATACTTATAACACGTCAATACATCATTTCGCGGGATCTTGAATCATTTTATCTATTGCTGAAAACTACATTAGAATCCGTTGCGTAGTTCAAAAGATCTAAGTGCACAAATAGCGAGAGCGACTTTATTTTATACTATGTAAAGATGTCATGCTCTTAAAAGCTAACATGAATCTGTATAAATTTATACTAATATTATAAAGCTGAAGAGTTTGTTTGTTTGAACGCGATAATTTCAGGAACTACTGGTTCAATTAAAAAAAAAAAATTACTGTTCGGTAGCCCATTTATCTAGGAAGGCTATAGGCTTACATAATGCTGTGACCAAAAGTAGCAATGCAGTAATAAAAGACGTTGTCGCAGACGAAATTGCGCGGGTCAGCTAGTGTATTATAACAATAAACAATTATTAATAACCACAGATGTCTTGTATATTGTAGGTACTGATTGTGTATTGTACAACTATATATGTTCCTATTATTCAATTAATTAACATGATTCCAAAGTAGTAACTGATTAAGATAAAGTGTAATCATGTGGGTACATGTACAAATCCTTTCATAGCTGACCTAATGTCAGGTCAGTTAAAAAATAAGTGACACATGTCATTAGTCCTCATTTTCTACTGTTGTCAGCTGAGCAAGGTACGATTCTCTTAAATTATTGATTATATTCTATTGTAAAATGGTTTTATATTACTGTAGATGTAATACTAATACGTAGACGTATGATGATATGTATAATAATAATAGAATAAATATTTACCATCAGAAAATATTTTAATATTGCATTATTAAACACCACAATAGATTAACAGCGTAAATAAGCGCTAAACACAAAATGAAGATCTACAAAAAAAAAAGTGTGATGTGGATAAATGTGTAACCATAATGTTAGACTCAATATTATTCTAATCCGTTATTTAATATTGTTCATTCTATTTTTATCAGAGTTTAACTCGTTACTACTTAAAAACGTTATTGAGATTCGATTTAGACGGTTGACATTCAAAATGTAAATGTCGGTAGTGACATCACATGACGTTGACATCTGTCATGCGGATGTCACTCCGACATGGAGAGGGTATAGAAAGATGGCAGACAGATTGTATTCGCGTGTTGAACAGTGCGGTCGTTTGGAATAGTTCAAATAAATCCGTGTATTTCTTTGTAATCGTACGCATTTTTATTAAAGTTCGGGTTGATCCTTCAGCTCAGAAGAGGGATAAACAAAGCCCACTAGTTATTTCCGCGCCAGGCGCGTCCTGTGAAATTGTAGTTTGCTTTTTTTTTCTTTTTGTGTATTTTTGCGCTTCAGACGCGTTTGAATAATATTATGAACAGTGATACTGATTATGTACATCGTAATAGTGACCGAATCTGAAAGTAATGTCATAATCGAAAGAACCGTGAGAAATCGAAAATTCGAAATAGATGTGAAATAGGATATCGTTCGCATTTGAAACGTAAACGCCGCGCTGTTCAAATTCAATTCGAAGTAGTGGTTCATTGCGATCGTTTACATTCGACGCGTCGCGATCATTCGCGTTTGGCGCGTCACAATCGGTCGAGTTCGACGAGACACAGTTGTTGGATTTCGACCACGCTGTCAGCGTTCATCGAGACCATGATTGTCATCGTGGTCACGTCGCAGATGTAGTAAGTCAACTGAAGATAGACAAGTAAGTCGTTCCAATTCTAATCATAATAAAACTCAGTTGTTAATGACGGAACTAATTAGATCAATAGCTAATAACCGTCCTGAAGGTAATAAATTTTCAATGTTAGGAATTGACATTCCAAAGTTTGATCCCATGATTAAAGACCAGACCATCGATTGTGATTTTAAAAAAAAAAAATGTGTTCGACTTTATAGTTCCCAATGTTCAAAAGTGACCAAAAGTTCGACTATAAGTATCAAGCCCTTCCGTCAATGTCGTTTTCATGACCCGAATGAAAAATGAAAATAATTGAGTCCTTCTCATCAAACATATAAATGATTATGTAAATCTTCTAACCGAAATATTCTCCAAAAAGGGCTATATTTAATAACTTGTTGGAAATAAGTATATTATTATGAAACGATCAACTTATTAAATGTTGCGAGACTAAAAGTACGCGCGCAGTTGATCTCCTGTTGCACGGAATAGGCACGAAATCGAAGTTCGAGGTTAGGTGCCAAAGCAACTATAGGTGAAGAACCGGAGCCGGTTTTGAAATATTTTTAAATCGATTAAACAATAGGACAGGAACCACGGGAATAGATAGGACTAAAAGTAACTATATTAAGAGTACGATAGATTTGTATAAACATACATCGAACGCAAGACCGATAGGGTCTTACCTGCTATCACTGAAATGAGATTGGTTATTATAGGTTTGAAAAATAATTCATGAAATGTCATATTACAAATATTATACAAATTAGGCCACGTTATGACGTAACTACTAACTGCACAAAATCGAGTAATGATAAATCTAAATAGTAATCGAGTAAGAAAAAGTTTCTAATGGTGTTGAATTCGATGTCTAACATAAATAATAATAAGTTTTTCGTTATTTTAAAAGTGAATGATCATAACTTGTACGGATATGTTTATTTATGGGTAGTCAATGCACCTAATTATGTCGTAGGGAGGCGTAAGTTACAATGTGTGATATTGCAAATAATATTATTTTACCATTAGAAAAAGTGGTAATTAAGATTGAAGTACAGGGTACATCCCAGTTAACTAACAGTTATATTGTTAAAGATAATGTGTTATTAGGTTATACTTTTGCTGGGCTACTTGATATAATATAATGCCCTGATTTCCGGATGCACTTTACCAACGAAACTGCGGTTTACTCTTGTTATTGATATATGTGTAATTAAAGTGAATTTTGACATTGACTACTCTGGCACTACGTATATTAATGGTTCCTTAAGGGAATGCTCCGAGAAGGAGGACCGGCGCATTCATTATTTAAAACTGTCATACCATGTACTGTATTCGGAACAGGGATTGCTGATGACACTTGCTTTATGTACGAATTCATTTCTGGTCATTAACATTTTAAATCTTAGTGATTCATACGTATGTGGTTAGTTAAATCCTTAGATTATGTCAGAAATTTGTCTACTATTTGGGTAAGTGACTCCATTGAAAAATACGTTATTAAAACTTAACAAGTGTCTATGATGTGTTTAGGTTACACTAACGTGGAAAGGTCTAATTAATTGACACAAAACCCATAGTTTACCTACCCTTACTCGTTTATTCAGTATATACTGCCAAATGAGATATCTACTAATTTACGTACAAATGCATTGGAGCAAGGCATTGTTAGTATTTCCATGCAACGAGGCCTAGACGCAAAACGACGCCTGATAAACAAAAGTTTCATAAATTCGATGTAGAAATCTTTGCTGCAGTCGTTGAACATACTCCGCGTTTATTTGTAAGGATTTAAAGAAAGAGTTACGGACGGTAATGCTTTACAAACCACTATGACAAGAAGACATCTAATTTTAAGAGTAGGCCAATGGTGGGTACAGCTTAAGTAGTTCGACTGTGAGGTGCAATATATAGCAGATGCAAAATGTCACATGTTGATGCGCTCAGCCGTGCTCCTGTGGATAATTAGATATAATTCAGACACGACACACGTTATTGACGTTGGACCGTTCGTTCATTCGAGCCAATCAATGGTCTCCTAACCGATGCTGGTTGCGGCGGCCTGTTGCGTCTGAGACTGGCCGGCTGCGCAGGGGATGTTGTGGTGCACGAATGTGTGCGCGGACTCGGGTGCACTCTCTGTTCCCGCGCTCTCGTGGCCCGGTGGGACGGAGGTCAGACGCGGCCTGGGGGAATTGGGCGCGGGGCCGGTGGCTTGACGTGCTCTCCGAGGCGGCGCGGGGGGGTGTAACAATGTTTGAAAGCGGTCACCCATCTGTGAGCCGACGGTGGTAGCGTAGCTTAGTCTCGCGGATGTCTCAGTCTGCTCCGTCGCCACTGAGTCGAAGAGAGCTAATATATATCTTTTAGTGATTAAAGATGCTTTTACAAAGTTATTAGTGTAAACCGGTTCGTGACACAAATCGTACCATTCGCGTGTATAAAGACGTCTTTAGTTGTTCTGGAGCACTCATTCGGTTGATAAAGGACATAGGCATGTTGCACGAGTTCCAAATTCAAAACTGTCTTAGCGAATTCTGATAATTAACTTTTACTGAACAATATGGCAAATTCATGATCCTGACAAATCCAAAGATTCAATCTGAAAATTCTGGACGCTCTCATCATACCTGGGATGAGAAATGATGACATTACTTTAAATAGTATTTAACGAAGTTCAATTATGATTAAATACGTCTGTTGATAAGACTTTCACTGGCTTTCCTTGTAAAAGTTGTTTTTTTTTGTTACCAAGTGAAAAGTAGGTAGGTATACCGGAAAACATTAAGTGACGTATTTGATACGACAGTAGAACGAATGAAGCAGCGATGAGTTGGCAAATATTAGAAATGAATCTATACGCAAAATTGAAAGGGAATCAAATATGATGCTATCTTTTAGGAAATGAAAACCAAAATACAAATTTGGTTCGGCTGGAAAGAAAATTCAAATATTCGATTATGATAATCTAAACTTTTATTTGAATTTCCTATTCATAGAATTGTTAAACTACTACCAAAAGACAGATACATAGTGCAGAACGCACCCCTTACAAAAGGGAGGTAAGGTAAGGAGTATGAAAATGTAGTATTTATTGATAAAGTACATCCATGGTTAAATTTCAAGGACTTAGTTAAATAGAGAAAACGATAGCGACGTTAATGACAGCCATGATGAAAGTGACAAACGAATTGAGATAATAAATAAAAACGAAATTATTAAATGGGTACCTAATACATACGTGTACAATTTGATTGCTATAGTCGAGAAGTGTTTAGATCTGAGTGGTCACGAGTGTATACATGTTTGTGTAGATGACACAGTTCACAACAGACTATGTTGAAGTGACTTGGGAGCGTCAGTGCTATGTACACAGATGATGAGATGACGCAGATTGCGACATATCACGCTAGTATAGGTGGCGAGCGCCAGGATTTTAGTATAGATAATGTGACTATTGAGACTGTACCAATATGGGTTGCGAGCGCCAGTGCCTAATTGACACAGATGACGCAGATCGCGACATACCACGCTAGTATAGGTGGCGAGCGCCAGGATTTTAGTACAGATAATGCGACTAATGAGACTGTACCAATATGGGTTGTGAGCGTTCAGATCACGCAGATCATGACAGACTGTGGTGCCATGGGTTGTGAGCGTTCAGATGACGCAGATCATGACAGACTGTGGTGCCATGGGTTGTGAGCGTTCAGATGACGCAGATCATGACAGACTGTGGTGCCATGGGTTGTGAGCGTTCAGATGACGCAGATCATGACAGACTGTGGTGCCATGGGTTGTGAGCGTTCAGATGAAGCAGATCATGACAGACTGTGGTGCCATGGGTTGTGAGCGTTCAGATGACGCAGATCATGACAGACTGTGGTGCCATGGGTTGTGAGCGTTCAGATGACGTAGATTATGACAGACTGTGGTGCTATGTGTTGTGAGCGTTCAGATGACGCAGATCATGACAGAAATTTATTTCATTAAGTGGATGCAGACGCGGATGATAGACTGAAGTATACACAATATTAATTGCAAACTTGCGATATTGGATCTAGGGTCCGGTTCTGACTGTGTACAGCATTCCTATTAATATACATTAACAGTAACACAAAGCTTTAATCATGACAGACTTTGGTACAACGTTCGCGGCACAGACGGGTCCTCGGTGTGGCCGGTGGCAGTGGAAGTGTTGAAGTTTGGATCTGTTGCAGTTGAAGTTAGAATTTGCCGTTGCTCTCTGATGTTGGGTGCTTTTATTCTCCTTCACACTTCCTCACTATTTAGTGGATTACCATAAAACAGTGTATGATTTTGATATCGATCTGTAAAATTTATCAGAATAGAAATGATGTAAATCTTATGATTTAGGTGTGAGGACACACCTTAATTAGGATGGCCGAGCTGTTAGACTCAATATTATTCTAATCCGTTATTTAATATTGTTCATTCTATTTTTATCAGAGTTTAACTCGTTACTACTTAAAAACGTTATTGAGATTCGATTTAGACGGTTGACATTCAAAATGTAAATGTCGGTAGTGACATCACATGACGTTGACATCTGTCATGCGGATGTCACTCCGACATGGAGAGGGTATAGAAAGATGGCAGACAGATTGTATTCGCGTGTTGAACAGTGCGGTCGTTTGGAATAGTTCAAATAAATCCGTGTATTTCTTTGTAATCGTACGCATTTTTATTAAAGTTCGGGTTGATCCTTCAATAACAACCGTGTTACTTTAAAATATTTTATACTAGACGATGTGGACAAGAGCCAAAACAAAGGCACGCCTTCCATCTCCGGGCTCGTTGCCCAGCTCCGCCTTGCAGCCGCCTGGCCAGGATCATGTCAGGTCAGACAGTACATCAGCTGCGGTTGCAGTTGCGTCGAGCTCGAGCGACGAGTTTTTTTCCCCGGCGGCGTCACCAACACCTGCGCGTCGTCGAGGAAGAGGCCGGCCCCTGGCAGGCTTGGGACCCCGTGGCTCACCGGCTGCGAATAGGGCCCCCGCTGCTGGTGTTAATGTGCAGCTCATGCGATGGACGGAATCCATTAACGAAACCGTCATGCGCGCATATTTTGCAGCTACTTGAGAGGCTACGCTCGGACGCACAGTGCAACCGCCTCGTACCTACCTCATCGGATGTAGTTGAAACTGCCGCTACTACAGCTTCAGTGGCCCCTAGGTGCGCCGATGAGGAAGTGAATGATGTTATTACCACTGTGAGTACCCATTGCAATGATTTACTGAGGAGCTCTCAGAGGAGAAAAAATATAGCGCTGGTGTGTGCCCTGGACTCACAGTTGAGTAGTTATTTTGACTCGACAGTTTGGCTGATGCGCATTCAATTATGTACTGCGCCGCCATTGCGGCATGTCACGTAGCTCGTGTCAATTTTCCCCAGGACACGCCTACGCGACCAAAAGCAGCCGAGCCGGCGTGGCAGTGCAGAATAGAAAGGCGTATCGGCGAGTCTAGGGCACTCATCGGCAAGCTAATATGCTTTAGGTTGGGCAATACACGCCCAAAGATAATGCGCTATGTGGGGTCACGGAGCGCATTGACTACTACAAACAAAAAATTTATGCGTGGGCAAACCGTATTCGTAGATACAGGAGACGTGTGGAGAGATACACCCAGAACCGCATGTTCAAAAGTGATCAGAAGTGGGTTTATTGAACATGGGAGCGAGCGGATCCCGGTGGTGACGATGGGTGCTTGCCGAATGATGATGCTATAGAGACTTTGTGGCGCAACATCTGGTCGGTACCCGTCGTCCACACCGAAGGTGATTGGATGCGAGTTGTTGAGCGAGCATGTGAGCGAGCAATGCCGACAACTAATATCGTTGTCGAAGACGTAGCCCTAGCAGCCCAACAGTTACCAAATTGGAAGTCACCGCCCCGATGGATTGCACAACTTCTGGATTAAGTGGCTACGTAGCTCACATGCTTGCTTGGCTTCTCAGTTCCAAGCATCACTGGAGTCCAGTTCGTTACCGGACTTTTTGACAAAAGGCATTACCCACTTGCTCCACAAGTCCGGTACCACATACCATAGACCCCAAGAACTATAGACCAATAACGTGCCTTCCAACTAGAGGATTCGATTCCGGGATCCCGAAGACTGGGATCCCGGGATCCCGATCATATTTTAGTCCCGAAATTTTCGGGATTTAATTAAATGAATCCCGGGATTTTCGGGACTTATATATTTTTTATATAAGTCAATAAAAATGTGCGTGAAACTTGTTTACATAGCTGATTGCGTTTGTTTCTGCTAACGACCGGTGTCAGATTAAGTACCTATGTATGTAAAATAGTGTAAAAATTACGCTTCAGATCGTGTAAGTATTGATACTTATATTATTAATTGGTAATAAACAATTAATTTATTAAAAAAAACAACAATGCATTAATGTGTATGAGTAAATATAGATGAAAAACAGCGAATGTTTATATTGTGAAATTCCACACGAGGTTATAATTTGGAGAAGGCTTATAAAAATTTATTGATGATTCCTCCAACTACCATCGAGCCTGAACGCGCGTTTTCCGCTGCTTCATATTTGTGCAGCAAATTAAGAAGTATGCTTTCGGATGAGACGTTGGATGCGTTGTTTTTTCTTAGATTTTATTTTCGTGGCTTAAATAAGGGAATTATACTTTTTAATCTATTTCATTTAAAACATGAGTCCTATTAACATTGATCTCTTTTGACAATTTTTTAAGAAGTTGATTATTTTAAGTTTATTGTACAATAAAATAAACAAACTAAACTATTTTATAAGGGCCTAGTTTGTTAATTTTATTAGAAGAAATTATAATTTGTTTTGTTTTTGAAGATTTAAGTAAAGATTTAAAATAAAAGGTTGATTTTGATATGTTTTACTATCTTTTTGCTACCAATTTCTATTACCAATACAACCCCGGGACTATCCCGGGATCCCGGTATTAACTGTTGATAATCCCGAATCCCGGGACTAGAAAAATCGACCGGGATCGAATCCTGTACTTCCAACGTTGTATAAGTTGCTTACATCCATTCTGAGAAACAAAATGAATAAACATATCGAAGACAATAACATCATATCACTATCTCAGAATGGGTGTAGGCGTGGGGCCCGTGGTACTAAGGAGCTTCTCCTCATAGACATGACCATTAGTGAACAGGCTCACCGTTGCCGCAAGAGTCTGTCGACATGTTGGATAGACTATAAGAAGGCTTATGACTCTGTGCCACATACATGGCTCCTGAGGGTGCTGGAGTTATACAAACTTAATGCAACTCTGTGTACCTTCTTGAAGTCGTTTATGGGGCAATGGAGAACGGTCCTTCACTATCCAGGGTGTGACCGGACTGTGGGCAACGGCGAGCCTGTGAGGATCGAGCGGGGAATTTTCCAGAGCGATAGTCTGAGCCCATTGTTGTTCTGTCTGGCTCTGAACCCACTCAGTACCCTACTGGAGGATTCAGGACTAGGCTATAAGTTGAGGAGAGGTAGTCGGGGGATATCTCACTTGCTATACATGGATGACCTTAAGTTATTTGCCACCAGCAGTACACAACTGATGGATCTGCTGAAGGTAACCGAAGCCTTCAGCAGCTCCATCAGGATGGAATTTGGGGTGGATAAATGTGCGGTTATGCATGTAAAGCAAGGGATTCCACTCAACTTCGATCACTCTCCGGGACTGACACCTACAAATACTTAGGTATGTCGCAGGCTTTGGGTATTAATAATGCGGGTATGAAACAAGCGTTGCAGAAGCGCTTCTTCAGCCGTCTTCAAAAAGTTCTTAACAGTCTTCTTTCAGGCGGCAACAAGGTGCGCGCCTGCAACGGTTGGGTCATGCCGCTCGTAATGTACTCTTTCGGCATACTTAAATGGACTCAGACCGAATTGGACGCCTTCGATAGGAGAGTCCGGTCACTGTTGACTGCATCCCGAATGCATCCTCCGCGCTCGTCAGTGATGAGGTTGTATATCCCGCGGAAGTGAGGGGGTCGTGGTTTCCTAAATGCCAAGACCCTCCACAACCGCGAGGTATCCAACCACAAGCAATATTTCCTTCACGTGGACGCTGATATGCACCGAGATGTAGTTGCCGTGGACAACGGGCTCACCCCGCTTGCTCTGGCAAAAGAGAACTGGCGCAAACCTGTGATATTTGGTATTGATGACCGCCGGGAAATATGGAAGGGTAAGGAACTGCATGGACGCTTCTATCGGGCCTTAAATGGACCGGATGTAGACACATTATCATCTGTGTCCTGGCTACGGTTTGGTGACCTATTTGGGGAAACCGAAGGTTTTGTTTTTGCGATTATGGATGAAGTTATTAAGACGAATAACTATCGGAGATATATAATGAAGGATGGGACGGTTGACATCGTCGGGCATGCCATCATCCCGGAGAATCCCTCACACATATTATCTCTGGTTGTTAACGGCGAGTATTTGCATAGACATAACCAAGTAGCCAGAATTGTCCATCAGCAACTTGCCCTGAAATATTACCTTGTGGAAACAGAGGTACCATATTACCGGTATGCACCCGACCCTGTTCTCGAAAATGGTCGTGCCACATTGTACTGGGATCGATCTATCATCACTGACAGGACTATTGTCGCCAATAAGCCTGACATAGTGATGATAGATCGATTAGAGCGCCGCGCAATAATTGTTGACATCACCATCCCGCATGACAATAATCTCGTGAAGGCAGAAAATGATAAGGAAATAAAATATTTGGACTTAGCCCGCGAGATTGTTGACATGTGGGATGTGGATTCAGCAGTCATTGTGCCAATAGTTGTATCAGTCCACGGACTTGTTGAGAAGAGCCTGGACCAACATCTACAGAGGCTCGCGTTGGGTAGCTGAGTCAAGGGCCTGATGCAGAAGGCCGACGGCTCCTTGCCACGGTACGTATAGTGAGGAGGTTCCTCTCCCTGAAGTCCTAACCACCGGTGGCTTGGTCTCTGTACCTGTCTGTTTGTAATTTTTTATACAATTAAATGTTTTTATTATTTTTTTATATAAATATTTAATAGTGTAAAAAATTAGAGAAATGTTAAATAAAGGGAATAATAAAAGCATCTATTTCAGATTTTTTTTTTGTATATTAGTCCAGTGCAATTACGGAAATAAATAAACATAAAATTATGTAGTTTGGGGATTATGAAGGATAGATAGGGGGTGTATTCTGAGCATATATTCCAATTTGAGGGATTCTGGCGAGGTCAGCTCAAGGTCATTTTGGTGAAAATGCGTTTAATTCTATATCTCGAGAACGATTAGTGTTAGACAAAAAATTGTACAAACCTTTTCTCTTCTAAATCAAATTTACTAACTTTTTTACCTGAAACTTTTTTTTTTAATCAATATTTTTCAATTTATTGCTTTCGAAAGGCAAAAAAAATCCTTTTTTTCCTTCTTTTTTTTTATTTTAGCCATTTTCTCCCCAACGTTCAATTTTATTAAATCTTACCGATTATCAAAGTGCAGATCTTTTAATTATGAACAACTTTTTTATCAAACTTTTTTCTGTAATGCCAATACCTTCAGAGTTAAATATTACTTTACCGAGTGAAATCCGCGCCATTATCGCAACGTGTATTCACGGACACACTGTGCGTGCATTAGTCCGGACTTAGGGCTGAACCCCTACACAGGGTTGTGTGGGACAACAACGTTACCTACTCCGATATATGCCAGAAATACGTAATGTACATAAAAAACACTACGGTACAGAAATGGTAATTGTATTCGATGGCTATCCCAAAGGTATTTCCAACCTTGTCACCAAATCTGCCGAACGGCTGCACTGATCCTAGCTGAAGCCATAGTTAGTTAGTTAGTTAGTTTTACCTGGGCGAACAAGAAAACCGCACTTAGCCTCCCAATTGGGCCATTGTGCGTGTTCTACTTATCTTTCTGTCACTCCAGCCAACCGATGCACTCCCAAAACGCCAGCAGCTTGCCCAAATTGCTGCAGGCTTCCTGAAGGGATGTTGGTGATGCTAGGAGTCGTGCCCGTTGTTCTGTTACACTGCCACACTCCGTGAGCACGTGTATTGGTGTTTCTTCTGCCTTCATACATCCTCTACAGAGGGGACTGTCCGTCACCCCTATCCTGAAAAGATGCTTGTTTAGGGGACAGTGGCCTGTGATAATGCCTATGGTTTTTCGCAACTTGTCCCTGGTCAGCCTGATGAGATTGCGAGTGAGTCTTTTGGACATCATTGGAATCGCCTCTTTCGTGTGTCTGCAGTCATCGGTGTTGTTCCATTCTGCTTGGTGGGTAGTCTCAGTTTTTTCTTGCAGCCATGATTTTATTTGAGAAGTGGGCAGGGGCAGTAGTGGTTCTGGTCCGTATGTGATTAAATTAGATCCCTGCCTTGCCAGTTCATCTGCTGCGTCGTTGCCTATTGAGTTGCTGTGCCCTTTGATCCATTGCAGGGTCACTGTGTTGGGTCCAGTGATCTCCTGAAGGGCCATGTGACAGTCCATGACAAGGGCTGAATTGATTGTTCGGTTTTGTAGTGCTAGGAGTACAGAGGCACTATCCGAGACAATTTTTATGTTGAGACCCTTGATGTCTCTTGCCGCAACCGCTTGGGCCGCTCTGGTGATTCCAATACATTCGGCCTGGAATATTGTGTTCCTTTTGTCTAAAGATGTTGACAATCTTATGTTGAGGTCGTCCGAGAAGACACCGGCTCCGGTTCCCTTAACGGTTTTGGACCCGTCTGTGTATATTCTTACCGTGTTTGTGCCTGAGCTGTCTTTCGCTTCTGGCATCAGTTGGATTCTGTATCCTCGGTTAAAAATATATTGTTGTGGTATTTTATCCACTGGGGCATCAAGAAGAGGTCTCTCTTTAGTGATGCCTGATAAAATTTTCATGTGTGTTGGTCTGTTGTCTTTTTTCCATAGTTTGTTTGACCTAAGTCTGAGGGCCGCTGCCATTGCCTCTTCCTGAATGACCAGGTGTAGTGGTTTCAGGTTTAAGAGACATTCGAGTGCTGCTGATGGGGTGGTCCTCATACATCCGGTTGCCGCAATGCTGGCCAGGCGCTGTAGGCTCTGGAGTTTGTTTCTCGTGGTGATTAGTTGTGTTCTGGGCCACCACACTACTGAACCGTATGTTATTGTTGGTCTGATAACTGCACCGTATAACCATAGAGTAATTCGGGGATTGAGGCCCCATTTTTTACCAACTAGTCTTTTACACTGCCAGAAGGTTATGCAGGCCTTTTTCAGTTTTGTTTCTAAGTGACTCGCCCAATTCAGCTTGTTGTCTAGGATGACACCCAGATATTTAACTTGTGTAGATAGGGTGAGTTCACTTTTGAAGAATTTTGGTAATTGGAGCTCTGGTAGTTTTCTTTTGTTTGTGAAGAGGACTAGTTCCGTCTTCTTTGGGTTTACTGAGAGCTCGTGTTCAGCACACCATTCTTCTACTAGTTCTAGGGCGGAACGAAGTACCTTGCAAAGTACATTTTCTGCAGTCCCGTTTATTAATATGGCTAGGTCGTCTGCATAGCCAATGGTTGTGTAGCCTCTTACGTTCAGTCTTCTTATCAGACTGTCCACGACTATGTTCCATAGTAACGGTGACAGGACTCCTCCTTGTGGGCACCCCTTTGTTACCTTGGCTCTAATGGTGGAGTTCATCGTTACCTGAACTGCCCTGTTGCTTATCAGTTCTGTGATCCAGTTTCTTATGACTGGTTCCACATTAAATTTCTGTAGGGCGTGATTTATGCTCTTGTGCATAGTTTTATCAAAAGCTCCTTCTATGTCAATGAAGGCGGCTAGTGTTGATGCCTTGTTTGTGATAGCTGTTTCTATCTTGTGAACTACTAGGTGCAGTGCTGACTCCGTGGATCTGCCTTTTCTGTAGGCATGTTGTTGGGGATGGAGTGGTCTTTCGATCAGCGTTCCATCCCTTATATGTCTGTCCACTAGTCTCTCGAGTGTTTTTAACAGGAAGGAGGTTAGACTTATGGGTCTGAAGGATTTCGCTTCAGTGTAGTCTTCTTTGCCTGGTTTTGGCAGAAAGACCACTTTTGCTTCCCTCCACTGTTTTGGTATGTATTTGTATGCGATGCATGCTTTGTATATTGGTGACAGGATTTTTGTCACCTTGTTGATTTGCCATTGCAGTAGTGCCGGGAATATGCCATCTGGTCCCGGTGATTTAAATGGTTCAAAGCTGCTTATGGCCCATTCGATTTTCACCGTTGTTACTACTCTGTCCGCGTCTTCCCATTCTAGGGAGCTTGGTCGGGTGTGTGGTTTATTTGGCCATCTTTGATCTTCGTCTATTATGCATCCGGGGAAGTGCGTTTTGAGTAGCAGTACACTGGTTTCCTCATCGGACTTGGTGTATGTTCCGTCATCTTTCTTAAGGCAGCCCAGAAGTTCTGGACAGCTTTTTGATAGTATCTTCTTGGCCCTGATGGCCTGGTTAGTTGTGTTGATGCTACTGCAGAAATTTCTCCAGGATTCGGTTCTCCGATATCTGGTTCGTTTTTTGTAGTGCAGTTGTGCCTGTTTGTAATTATCCCAGTCTGTTGTCCTTCTGGTATTCTTCGCTCTATTGAACAGTGTCCTGAGTTTGTGACGTAGACGTTCGAGCTCCGATCCCCACCACGAGCTTTTCTTCGTGTCTTGTGTCACTACAGGGCATGCTTTTTCGTAGCTTTCCACTAGTGACATTGTTAGGGATTGGGTGCTTATTTCAATATTTTCGGTGTTAAGTGTGGCGTCTACTGTTTGTGATTCGTTCAACGCTATGTTAGTGAGGTTGATATATCTTGTCACATTTGTTTTGCGGGGATTGCGGAATGGGACAGGATTTGGCAGTTTTAGATTTAGTTGAAAACATATTCGGCAGTGGTCCGCCAGCGATGGTTCATTGGATACGTGCCATCCTTCTATGAGGTCCACGGCCGAACATATCGCCAAAGTGATATCTATTATTGTTTGGTACCTCGAGCTCACAAAGGTGGGTTTCGTTCCTTTGTTTATGATGCTAAGGTTGGTTTTGAAAAGGAATTCAATTAGTGACTCACCTTTTTTGTTTGTATCCTTACTTCCCCACAAATGATGGTGTGCATTGCAGTCTGCGGAGATGATCAGGTTCCAGTTGTTAGCCTCGCAGTGCTGTACCAGGTCGACTAGTTCCTTTGAGGGAATTTCGCCGTCGCTGGGCATGTAAGCTGATGCGAGTACTAATGTTGATTGTTCTTCTGTTAGTATTTTACCGTAGTAAGGTCTCTAGAACAGAATTGGTTAAGCATGGTTGTTGTTATGGTTTTAGGCATGTAAATACAGGTTCTAGGTTTTTCCACAGTTGCGTCTAGAAATAGCTTACCGCCAATGTTGTTGAGACCGCAGACTTTATTGTTCCTGATCCAGGGCTCCTGGATCAGGGTGACGGGCTTGTGGTTTACCTCCAGCACTCTGCGAAGTGTGGCCGCCGCGATCTGCTTGTGCTGGAGGTTTGTTTGTATAACTGCTATTTGGTTAGGGGGAGCGCAGGACGTCATCTTCGTCACTGGTCCCTTCCTTACCTCGTTTTAGGGGAATTGCTACCTTCTCTGTTGGCCCTTTAGAGGGGGCCGAGAGGGTGGCCGCAGGAGCTGATGGCTCAACTGTTTTCCCCGTTGTTGGCGCTGGTGTTGTGTCCTCGGCCGCCGGCTTCGATTCTTCAGTGAAGAAGCGGATGTAGCCACATCCGGAGAGATGGGCCACTCGGCGGTCTCGTTGCAAGATGTCTTGCTTCTGGTCTTCCGGGATGCCCAGGATCATGTGCACGACCTTTGTCCGTGACGTAGGTGCCTCCTTTTGGTCATCCACTGTCATGTCGTAGCACGACCAGGTGTTGACTTTATACCACGGGTTTTGCCTGCTGATGAAGTTTTGCATCCTTATTGACTCCGTGATATGGCTGTATAGAAGAAGTCCTGCTCTCAGCTTCTTTTTGATGTCTGACTGCTGAATGATGGTCAGGGTCGTGTTGGGGATGGGCGATGGCATCGAGCCCACGTTTTCTTTCAGCCAGTCGAGCGCGTTGTTGTCCTCGCACCACAACGCTAGAACTCCCTCCAATAGAACGGGGCGGCCGCGGAAGGCCGGAGGAGTGTTGCTGGCTGGTGTTTCGACTGCCTCTGAGACTTTGTCGTCGATAGCCTCCGTTAGCGACATCGCTTGTTCGGGTGTTAGGTCTTGTGACGGACTTACTGTTATCGCCACTCGTAGATGCTGTTGTGTGGCGTCGGCGTAGCTAGCAGTCCGGTGTTGCCTCCCATCGGTTCTCGGGCGCTTCGACTCTCCCCTCGGTGACTGGGTCTCGTCCATGCGTTGCCGCTTGGACGTGACCCGCACAGTGGGCGGACCACTGTCACCGGGCCGCTCTTTAGTTGGAGCGGTGTGGCCGCTTGCATTCCGTCGACCGTGGTAGTGTTTCGGTCTGCTCGGCCGTCTACGCCGGTATGTGTGTGTCGTGTCTAGTGGAGGTCGTGGATGATGGTGTATCGTCTCCTCCTTTTGTACCGTTGCCGGTGCAGCAGGGGTGGACGTGACAGGGTCGCGCTGCGAACTAGTCGCGGCGGTCCTCTTTGTCATCTCACGCTTTGTTGTGATCGGTGAAGGCTCGAGTGGCGTTGCCGCTGCTCCAGAAACCTTCACCGCTGCTTTGGAGGATGTGGGTTTGGGTGTGGTGTGTGAGGTGGTGTAGTAGCGATGCGCATGTCTGTGAGACGCTTCGGCACCTCTCTCCCATCTACCTTGTTGATTGCGCTGCCCTGTAGTTGGGTGTTTTTTGCAGGGGCGCTTGTGTGTTGCCACTTGCCATGTCATATTTGTAGTTGATGGCGTGGCTGTATTGCCAGTATATTTTATGGCCTCGGCTAGGCCAGAGAGATCCAGGGCTGAGCCTGGCTTAGGGCACAACTTGCCCCCCCCAGAATACGAGGGGCAGACCGAGGTCGAAGGGACTTCGGTGAGGGATTCTCCACTGCTTGGAGCAGTGGTACCCTCCTGGGGTAATATCTTGTTTGGTTGTGCTTCCATGATTTTTGTTGAAGAAAATTTTTGAAGGGCGGTCCTAAAATGGCGACAGTCTGAAATTGAAGTGCGCACACTGTTTGCCCGTTGTCAGTGTGGTAGGATGCAGGTGGTCATGTTGTGTTTGATGTAAGAGTGTGTGTGGTGGGTGAGTGTGTGCTGTGCGTAAAGTGTTATATGGTGTGTATATACATATTGATATGTGTGTGCCAGTGGTGTTTGTATAGTGTTATTGAATTAATTGAATAAAATTTTTTTTTTTTTTTTTTTTTTTTTATGTATATTAATTAAATATTATATGATATGTGGGGTAATTTATTACATAAGTACTTGTTATTATACACTGCATACCACTATACATAAATAAATAAAGTGGGGGGGGGGGATTTGGCCGGAGGTTTCTGTTTCTGCCGATTTCTTAGGGAAATAGGCCAATAACGGGCAGCAACCTCTGGAAGGATAGTCCACCGGCCTTGCCTAGGGGGATCTTTGCAACCTGCGCTACTCCCTATGCCATTCGCCACCCCCCGCATCGGACAGATGCGGGGGATGGGGCATCGTCATGAGACCCACAGCTGGCGACATGACCATGCCCTGCCCTAGCTAGCTGAAGCCATGTGCGGATATCATTTTCACCGACAATATGACCGTCACCACAACTCAAGATAAGTTTTTAGGCAACAAGAGCAAATTTCCGTAATTGCACTGGATAATATGATATATAATTGATAGACGACAAGATATTGCAATATATGGTTTGTTGAATATTTTGTTGTAGGGATTGTGTATAATTTTATTTTATTTCTTTGGAAAGCTTACAGCTATTGCACAGATAGTTTAACAGTTTACTATGAAAAATGCCAATTACAAGTTTCCACAGATAGGCAGAAAACATTATATACAGGTTGATTTTTAATATATTAATAAACTCCCGCTTGTGGCTTCAGACACAGAATAAACTATTGTGCTGCTCACACAAAGGTTTGTCCTGAGTGGGAATCGAACCCACAACCTGATGATGCCTTACTACTAAATCAACAGGCCAGCCGTATAATAAAAGTAACAAGCCTTAATAGAAAATTAGAAAATATATTGTGCTATATTTTAAGTTACAAATAGTAAGTGAGCCTAATCAATACAAGTTAGCCATATCCTGAACTAGATTAAATATAAACCTGTGTTTCTATTATAACACTGAATACAAATATTTTTTTATAAAAATATATAAACATCTATATATTTCCACAAACAGAAAAGAAAATGAACAAAATAAAATATCATTTTTTTTTTCTTAAATAAAAGATCACTTTCAAGATTGTGGTTCCACATTACTAGCAATTCTGTTAACCCCTCCAGCTAAGCTCAATGGCTTGTGTTAGAAGTGGGTTCACGTCGGTAGTATAATGAGTAGGATTCGAAACCGCGACCACACGATTGCGAGACCGATGCCTTATCCATTAGCCTATTATTACGTATACGTATACATACTATACTATACATAATCTATTATATTACAAAAAAGTACAAAATAATTTTAAAATGAGCAGTTTATTGTCTGTGGATGCTCAATATAGTTGCTCTTAATATGTAATAATAATATTATGTACAATTTATTGCTTAATGTAGCGTTTATAAAATACGAGTAACATAAGAAATATTTCACATCGTTTGAATAGGCAAAAATTTACGTTACGAATGAGTATGTCACTTACAAGGTTAGTCACAATAATATCAGATATAGATAATTTTAATGAATATAATATAGACTAGTGAATACAAAGTAGGTGCAATAATTTACAAACTAGCAAAACTTAAAGATGTTTAAAAGAAATGGGACACCTATGATAGCGATCCTAGGGCGGCGTTTCGTTGGTTCTTCTACAGTCAGGCCGGAACAAGCCAATTTCTCTGACTTCTTTAACTTTTCAATATCTCCTTTACACTCAGTACTGATAAGAACGCCTCCATTCCTTAATTTCCTCAGGCCACGAACGCGTACTTTTAGGGAATATTTATTTAGTACGAGTCAAATGTTATCCGTTTTCAATCAGGTACTCGTAAGTGTTAAACACCCATAAATTTAAGTTTAATTAACAGATTTTTTATAAGCTCACTTTTGGGCTGGGGTAATGTAACGTACATTACCCCAGCCCAGTACATTATCATATCAGAATCAGTCGGTCCAGTTAGTCAATTAACAGTCATAAACTAACATAAGATCTGGTCTCTTATTTGACTCACATTAATATAGTTCTCGAAGTTGTTCAAAAATATGTGTACCTCGGACAACAACTTCGAGGACGAGGTGAACAGGAGAATTCGGTTGGGTTGGGCAGCGTTTGGGAAGTTACGTCAAGTCTTCTCATCGTCGATCCCACAATGTCTTAAGACCAAAGTCTTCAATCAATGCGTCCTACCCGTCATGACATACGGAGCCGAAACGTGGACACTGATGGTATGGCTGGTCTACAAGTTCAAATTCAAAAGGAAAGGGCTATGCTCGGAGTTTCTCTTAGGGACAAAATGAGGTGATTCGGCAGAGAACCAAAGTTATCGACAAAGCCTACCGGATTAGCAAGCTGAAGTGGCAGTAGGCTGGCCATATCAGCCGAAGAACCGACAACCGTTGGGGTAAACGAGTTCTTGAGTGGAGACCGCGTCTCGGCAAACGTAGTGTAGGACGCCCTCAGGCCAGGTGGAGTGATGATTTACGCAAAACGGCTGGCAGGAGCTGGATGCGAGAAGCCGACGATAGAACAAAGTGACGTGCAATTGGTGACGTCTATGTCCAGCATAGGCTGATGATGATTATGAAACTGGAAGGGTTCCATCTTCGTGGAAGGTCGCCAATGTCCACATTATTCCCAAAAAGGGTGACCGGTCAGACCCGTCAAATTACAGGCCGATAGCGGTAACATCCCTGTTATCAAAAGTGACGGAGAAAGTTCTCAACACCAGACGCTTGCGGTATCTTGAGGAGCACCAGCTGATAAGCGACCGCCAGTACGGCTTCCGTTACGGTCGCTCAGCTGGTGATCTTCTTGTGTACCTCACGCACCGCTGGGCTGAAGCCTTGGAAGGCAAGGGCGAGGTTCTCGCTGTCAGCCTCGACATCGCCAAGGCGTTTGACAGGGTCTGGCACAAGGCCCTTCTATCGAAGCTTCCTTCTTATGGAATCCCCGAGGGGCTCTGCAGATGGATTGCTAGCTTTCTGGACAATCGGAGCATTATGGTCGTCGTTGACGGTGCTTGTTCCAGTCTGAAAACCATTAATGCTGGCGTTCCACAAGGTTCGGTGCTCGCTCCAACACTGTTCATTCTGCATATTAATGATATGCTGTCCATAGAGAACATACATTGCTATGCAGATGACAGCACGGGTGATGCGCGATATACCAGCCAACAGAACGTCCCTCGGAGCGTTGTTCAGGAGAGACGGTTGCAACTTGTGTCAGAAGTTGAGGACTCTCTGGGGTGGGTCTCCGAATGGGGTGAGAGGAACCTGGTTCGATTCAACCCCACAAAGACACAAGTATGCGCATTCACTGCGAAGAAAGACCCATTTGTGCTAGTGCCACAGTTCCAAGGAGTTACACTCCGAGTCACCGAGAGTATTGGGACCCTCGGTGTCGAAATCTCCAGCAAAGTCCAGTTTGGGAGTCATTTGGAAAATAAAGCTAAATTGGCGAGCAAAAAGGTGTCCTCAACAGAACGAAGCGTTACTTCTCGCCGGCACAGCGACTTGTGCTCTATAAAGCGCAGGTTCGACCGCACGTGGAGTACTGCTCTCATCTCTGGGCGGGTGCCCCTAAATACTTGCTCGATCCATTTGACTCCCTCCAAAGGCGAGCTGTTCGGATCGTTGATGACCCCAATCTCACGCTGGAGTCGGGAGTACAGCAGAGGCGTGATTTTGGTGCACTTTGCGTACTCTACCGTCTATTCAACGGGGAGTGCTCTGAGGTTCCTCAGAGCACTCCCCGTTGAACAGACGGTAGAGTGGTTGACACGGTGCCACCGTCACCTTTCTACCACCGCACCACTCGACATCGTAGTAGGTTTCATCCATTCCACCTGGAAACAATACGGTCCTGTACGGATCGATTCCGGCGTTCTTTTCTTCCACGTACTTATAGACTCTGGAATGAACTACCTGCTGCGGTGTTTCCCGAGCGCTACGACATGTCTTCCTTCAAACGAGGTTTGAGAAGAGAGTTTTCACTTCACGGTAGGCAGCGGCTTGGGTGTGTCCCTGACATTCCTGTAGTCCATGAGCGGCGGTTACCGCTTACCATCAGGTGGGCCGCTGGCTCGTCTGCCAACGATAGGCAATAAAAAAAAAATATGAATATAGCATCTCGCTATACGACTGCGCAAGAAGTTATGTTTTTCGAGTGTTTATGTTATTTTAAGTATGTATGTATGTATATTTCTCTAGATAGAGCCTAAATGGCTTGATGGATTTTAGCTTGATAAGTATCGTTTGAGATTCGTCTTAGTTATGAAAGTGACACTGGGCACATCAAAAATGAAATAGCGGAGTTTTAACGCAAAATATTTCACTTATTCAAGTTTTACAACGCAAAATTTTAAGTTGTCAGGGATTTCATCTTAATTTAGGATGAGAACGATTAAAAAACCTTCAAAAGGTACTGAGGACTTTAAACTAAACTACTCAAGACTAAAATGCGATATATATATATATATATATATATATATATATATATATAATTTGGGAGTGTCTGTTAGAATAGCAGCTTTCGTGTTTCTTCTGATAAAAAGAAAAAGGAAAGCTATTGTTCTAACAGAAGATCATTGATAACAGTTGATGTTCGTAAGCTTTCGCGATTTGTACACATTATAAAATTTTATAAGCTACGGGGTTTTCGACGACGCGTTTTGACCATATTGTAACGGCCGTGGTCACGGGTCAGGCAATAAAACAAAGAGTATTTCACCTTGAAATAAAATATTTACGCGATTAAGACCCGTAGCTTATATCTATTATCTATTAATATAATAAAATTGTAAGTTTCACGTGTCTGTACATGGCCGAACATAGTGAAAAAATATTGGGAAATATTTCAACACATTCCTATATTTTTAGAAATGTCTGTCCGTCTGTCTGTTTATTTGTTTGAACACACATCACGCAAAAACTATCAGACAGATTCGATTGAAGTTTTGTATGTGTATTCTAATAAGTCTGGATTAACATACAGGCTATAATTTATCACGCTATTTCCCATAGGAGCTAAGCAATAACGGATAATGACTGTAGCTATTTAGTACTTGACGGATCTTCATGAAAATTTGCAGTTTTATTGTAAATACTATAGGTCATTACTTACACTATGAATCATTACGCTATCGTCTATGGGGAGCGAGCAGCAACGTTTGTTTGGTCGAACCATTAGGGTATTTCACAATTTTTTCCACAATAAGACATTATTTACAATTGTAACTCATCGAAACAATTACTTCACGCTAAAACTATAAGGAGCTAAACACAACATTTTCAATTTTCTCAAGATAAGCTATTTTAACCGTTTTCTTATCGGTTGAGGTGGTCTATTGGCACAAGTAGCGGTATTGAACGAGCGAGGTCGGAGGATCGAGTCGCAAATCACTTTTTGTGTTGTTGCACTTTTAAAATTCTTTTTATTCTCTTTTTAAGAATTTTTCTAAATGTATACTTATTATACAAGCTTTTATTTTGGACTTTAACATGTTTACTTTGTTTAACAAATATTCATATTAATCAATCACTTTCAATAGGCACTTTTATCATTGTTTGGCATGAATCGTGATTATGTAACGAAAAACAATATTACATTACAAATAACCAGTAACTACTTGATATTTTCTAGAATTTATAAATATTAGTAGCTTAAAAAAAATTAAAGATTATGTTCGTGTTATATCAAAATAAAACACGTGTCGCCATCTGTGATTCAATTTCTTTTGTTGCCAAAATTTTTTACCTACAAATGTTGATAAACTTTCGCGATTTATACACATTATGAAAATATATGTATTACGGGTTTTAATCACCTCAATAATTTAAGGTTAAATACCTTGCTTATCTTCGTTTATTATGCATGATAGATTAAGTATAATTTAATATAAAATCATCAACTTTAAAAAGAAACTTTTCCAGTTTTGAAAATTGATGGCGTTTAAATATAAATTAAAAGAATCGGCAAAATAGATTTTTAAAAAAATCTGAAATATGAATAAATGATGATTTTAATTTGCGACAGGTGAATTAAAAGATAGGGGTGTCACCCCTATTTTTTTTATTCAGCAATGTAGACATTATAAAATAATATTTAAATCTCCAAAAGTGAGTGAAAAAAAATATTGAAATAAGTTTAGAAATAGTATTTAAACACAAAAAAGATATCTGAGTATATCTTTTAGAAACGTTTGAATGTTGTCTGTTTGTTTGAACACGCATCACAGTACCGCGGGAATACAATGTTTAAAAAACAGGATATTTGTCAAAAACATAACTCACACTAGCCCTATTTCGCGGGGGACTTTACAAACACGGACACAAAGTGGGTGTACTTTAGACTCGGAAAAGATCGCTCGGGCAGTACATAACCCGCGATAATAATAATAATAATAATAATAATAATAATTTATTGTCTCAAAAAGGTACAAAGGAAAAACACAGGAGTTATAACAATAATAAGATGAACAATACAATTTTGTTGACCACTGGTACCCAAAGTAAGATTTAACTTGTGGTATGGGTACCAGGGCTCTCGTACTTATTTGTAACATGTACTCGTAGTTTGTGAGAGCGTAGTGTATCGCATTTGAATTACTTAAGATAAGGATAGGATAGGATTATTATAGTATAATATATACATATTAATATTATAATTATATACTTATATTATTATAGTGTGTGTGTGTGTGTGTGTGTGTGTGTGTGTGTGTGTGTGTGTGTGTGTGTGTGTGTGTGTGTGTGTGTGAGTATGGTGTTTGTGTGAGGAACGTGTTTGTATTATAGTATACTTAGTTTAATTAAGTATTCTGTGTCTTCATAAGATTTGGACAAGAGCCATATGGTAACTTTATTCTTGCATTGCGATCTTGTTAACGGGTAGATGTTGCAGTATTCATTAGCAATATTATATAAATGACAGCTTACAACCCTGTGGTTCATCATATATCATATCAACCCATATGATGGCCCACTGCTGGGCACGGGTCTCCCCAGTAGAACCTACTGGTTCGTAGATCCTGGGGGTAATTGCCATAATCGCCACGCTTGGCGAGCGGGTTGGCGATCGCAGTAAGGCTTTAAGTACGCAGAGGACGCTGCTGCCCGTCCTCCGGAGTGAAATCCCTTAGTCGCCTTGACGACACCCACGGGAAGAGATGGGGTGGTACTATTCTTAAGCCGGCACCACACGGCACCCTGTGGTTGCGCGCTGCTAATGCACTACTAAAGCTTTGGGCTTGACAAACCCTACGTGCACGGCGTTTTTTTGTAATTTGAATATCATATTCCATACTAGCATGTTTTCTGGAGATTGTTTCAAGCACAAAGAGCTGTCTGACAGTAAGCAGTTCACATTCGTGGTATAATTTGCCAGTCGAGTATTTGAAAGGTTTAAATGTCATAACCTTAAGGACTGTAATATATTGAGTAATGATGAGAATAATACGGCTTTTGGAGTTCCCCAAGGAAGTATTTTAGGCCCTAGCCTTTTCTTAATTTATATAAATGACTTGTGTAACCTGAAGTTAGACCATGGCATAATCGTATCGTATGCTGACGACACAGCTCTTCTTTTTTCAGCTAGCTCTGAAAACAAAGCTTACATGCATGCGCAATATGGGTTTAACAGAGTTAACGAATGGCTTCAGCACAATTTACTAACACTAAATGCGGAAAAAACAAATTTTATCTGTTTTTCAATGCGCAAAGTCCCGAAAACACAAACTACCCCAACATTATTTGCTCATTATTGCAGAATCACTACTGAGACTGAATGCACTTGTCCCGCCATTAAAAGTACAAATAAAATAAAATACCTGGGTGTTATTTTAGATGAAACCCTTACATTTAAATACCACATAGAAGCTTTAAATAACAGAATCCGTAAGTTAATATTTGTTTTTAAAAAGTTGCGTTATATTGCAGATTCTCAACTAACTAAACAAGTTTATTTTGCCCTATGCCAGTCACTATTAACTTACTGTATTACCACATGGGGTGGCGCTGGTAAAACATTGTTATTAACAATTGAGAGAGCACAGAGAGCTATCCTCAAAGTTTCTACGTTCCGCCCTTTTCTTTATCCCACTAACCTACTCTACCAATCTTGTGAAGTACTAACAGTTCGACAATTATTTATTATGGACATAGTAACAAAGCAGCACACTTGTCTCCCCTTCAGCACTGCATACATTAATAAACGAAGAAAAGATATAGTTTGCAATAGAGAAATAGCAATAAAACATGCTTTCACTGCCAAGTTCTTCATCTTCCTAGGACCGCTTCTTTATAATAGGCTAAATGCGATTGCAAATATTTATTCCATGACCCTAGGAAATTGTAAGAAGAAGCTTAAGGAAGTCCTCCAAAATATGTCTTACGAAGATACAGAGAAATTATTAATTGTACTCAAATAAATATAGTTTTTATTATATTAATACTAATTAATTTAATTAAGAAACTAATTATTTACAGCTTTCGTTTCATTGATTTATATGTACATATAGTGTTGTCTAAATATTATATCTTTATTCTTTAAAACTCACTCATAGTTAATTTTTACTTTTAAATGTTTTAAAATGTGATTATAGTTGTTTTTAGGCACTAATCGCCTGAAACACAGGTTTTCCTAGTTCAGGCATAAGTATTAAGCTAGATATTTAAGTAAACATTTGTAATAATTGTAATATCTTGTTATCTTCTGTATTTGGAATAAATAAATTGAAAAAAAAAAAATTGCTCTTTGTGCTCGCTCTAGGGGCAGAAAGTACGTTTTCGCAGCTCCACCCCAAACAGATATACAATATGTTAAAATAGATTGACATAATGCATAGTAAACTAATTTTAGGGTGTCAAAATTAGCGGAGTAACTTAATTTCTTGAAAATGAAAATCATTTTGCGGACGCGAGCAGTAATATTAGTTAGTTGATATTTCCATGAAATAAGATTATCAATAAATACTCCTAGATACTTTGTGTGGGCAGACCTTAGTATAGGTGGGCAGTTGCAGGTGTTAGTGGATGTGTATGTCGAACAGGTATGCGCCCTTATATTGAATGTTTCCAATGACGGTTGGGTTATGGCTGTCTTTGAGAACGTAACATAAGTAGTTTTGTTGAGGTTAAGTGTTAGTAGATTGTTTGATAGCCACTGCATTACATGACTCAGAGCGCATTCTGCACGAGCAAACTCCTCTGGCCAATTTTTGCCACGAACAAGTATATCTGTATCGTCTGCGTACGTAAATATAGAAGAATAGGGAAGAGATAGGGTGCACAAGGAGTTTATGTAGAGTAGGAAAAGCGTTGGGCCGAGGATCGATCCTTGTGGGACACCAAAAAGAAGGGGTGCGTTGCCACTAACTATGTCATCTATCTTTACACACTGCGTCCTATCAGAAAGATAATCCTTAAAAATTCGAAGCGCATATCCGCGGATACCCATTCTCTCCATCTTCAGTAAAAGATGTGGAACAGAGACAGTGTCAAATGCTTTGGTAAGATCTAGAAAAATCGACAAGCATTTTTGTCCATTATCAAGGTTGTTTACTATTTCATCAACCAGAGAAGCCACAGCATCTTCAGTCGATTTTCCCACCCTAAAACCAAATTGATTCGGTGCTAAAATACTGTTTTTCTTTAGGAAGTTTCTTAAGCGATTATTTAGCACCTTCTCTAAGATTTTGGACAGCGCAGGCAGGACAGATATGGGCCTGTAATTATTGACACTGTCTCTGTTTCCACTCTTAAATATGGGATGCACAACGGCCCTTTTAAAAGATTTGGGGAAAATCCCCTCTGCCATGGAAATATTGCAAATGTGTGTTATTAAGGGAACCAGGGTGTTAGAGCACTTTTGCAATAAATGAGCAGGAATTGCGTCCCACCCGACAGCCGCATCCTTACGCAAATTTTTAATAATTAAGTCTATCTCAGACTCATCCGTTGGCAACAGAACAAAAGAGTTAGTATTGATGCTATCGTTCAACAATCGATTATTTGATACATTAGTCTTAGTTTGTAATGCTAAGTCGCTACCGATGCGCGAAAAATACTCATTAACTCGGTTTACAGATGTCAAATTATCACTGTCTATATTTAATAGTTCAACAGGGGATTGTTTAATGGAATCGGTGTGGGTAATGTTTTTAATTATTTTCCAAGTAGACCGTGGATTATTTCTCGCTTGACGTAGTTCATAATTCTCGTAGTTATGTTTTAATCTTTTAAGTAATTTATTGCAGAAATTGCGGTATCTTAGATAGGTTACTTTAAGGGTACAATTATCAGGATTAAATTTAAGCTGATTACTCATGAAGTCTCGATTTCGTATACATTTGAGCAATCCTTTAGTGATCCAAGGTTTGAAAATTACATGTTTTGATGGTGTACGCATTATTCTAGAGTGCTTTTGTATTAATGACCCAACACTTTTTATCAACATCTCAGAAGCAACGTTAGGATCAGATGTATTTAATATTTGCGAGAAATCTGTGTTCGGAACATCTTCGTAAACTGATAAATAATCCACTTTGACAAAGTGAGTTTTGCGTTTGTTTGGTATTAATGACGTTTCCATGCTAAATAGAACTGGTGCGTGATCCGTGATACTTGAATCAATTATTAATGTGATGGTTTTGAGATTAGATTTCAATAGAATATGGTCCAAACAGCTTTTGTCTCGGGTAGGTAAAGTATGCGTTGGTAAAAGTCCATGTAAAGCAGTTAGATTAAGATAATCATTCGCCATACTGTTCAACTGTGCTGGGATGATATTAATGTTAATGTCTCCGATTAGAACCACATTCTTATAGCTACTCAAAGATGCAAGTACGTTTTCTAAACCATTTAAAAAATTGTCAATATTACGGTTACAAGGTGGGCGATACAGGGCAACTATAGCAAGATTTAAAGGCTCAATTTTGCAAATTAGGCAATTTGCGTCCTGTATGTCCGACTCTATGACAATGTGTTTAATTGATGTCTTTACAAAAATAATAACACCATCATTTTGATTAATATTCTTAGCCGGATGATAACCAACATAACCGCTTAAAGTTGGATTCGTAGTCGCCTTGCTCAGCCAACATTCGGATAAAACTATTATTTCCGGAAGGATAGATAAATTACTCAAGAATACAGAAAATTCATCAAAATTACGGTTCACGCTACGTATATTAACATGCAAAATGTTCATTGATTTAAAATATTTATTTTAGAAGCCCGACACATTGTTCTGGTTTACATACGCACGACTGTGTTGTACCTATAGAATCTAATTCATCTGTTATAGTGTTTAAATCGAACGTTTATAAGGTAAAAGAAAGCAATAATAGGTACAGCAACTACATGGCCAGACATATCATGTGCCTGATTATAAAACAATAGCAACCATTTTTTGTAACTACTTTTGCTTCTACTGCATTTCAGATTAGGTTTTCTGTAGTCTCTGCCTACCCCAGAGCGAAGCAGGAGTAGATATATATGTGTATGTAGTAACCATTTCTTATAACCATTATTGTTTCTACTGTATTTTAGATTAAGATTTGGATGTAATTTATAAAACTTGTTACTTAGGGCATGAAATGACAAAAAAGTAATGAAATAAAACTGATAATCGCGTGCAACTATGGCTAATCCTATAGATACATTCGTCACAACTATAATGTTTAGTTCATGTAATAAATAAGACCACAGTGTACATAAATACTTGTGTAGGTGTTTATGTGTTTTTTTATATTGCATTAATGATGTTCTGTGTAGTAAATGATAGTGTATGTATATGAGTGTAAAGTATTCGTAAGTTTCTATTATACATAATTTTAAAAGTATTAACAACGTAAGACATAAAAATAAACATTATGAAATATTTTTTAAAATAAAGCTTCACAAAAAATAGTAACTTAATGAAACTTGGGCAAATTATTAAGACATGCCAGAGATTTAATAATGATTGAAGGCATACCCTCATCTTTTCGAAGAAAAATCTTATTGTTCTGTGACCAGCAGAACTTGTAACTATTATCGCTGGCGTATTTGCGTGCTTCAAAAAATAATTGTCTAAGGCTACTGGAAAGATGGTCCGCTATATAGATGGGTTTAGCGTCTCCTGATATGCCAATATGACTCGTATTTAACTTCTCGATTGATGTTCGCCCTTTATTGTACATTCGTGCTGCCTGCAATACCCGGTTCTTTTGAGTAACAGTTACAAGTTCAGTGACTATAGGTCTATTTAATCCCTTTTTTCCCGGCATACGATATATGTCCCGTAGATCCGTCCGTTTAACAGGGATTTCGAGTTTATTGCACGTTTGCAATACGATAGAAGTGAGGTCGTCGATAGACTCCTTTTCCGTTTGTGGAATATTTCTAATTTCAAAACTAGATGATCGCGAATTTTGTTGTAGGTCCAAGACTTTTTTTTCTAACTCCATTATATATAAACGCTGTTCTACTCGTTCCTTTTCTAATTTTTCCACGGTGTTTTTCATTGTCTCGTATGCCCGGTTCATAAATTCAATAGACTTTTCAATTTCTGTGTTTGTTTTATGTATTTCTCTGTTTTGTGTTTTTACCTCATTGATAACGGTTGTTATTCTATTTAGTACAGCGTCTTGCTCCTGTTTCCATGTCGTAAGCAAATTCATGATTTTATTTTCAAACGTATTGGACTTGCTGTTTGATTTTTCAACCTCTGATTCAACATTGGATATGTCAGGGGAACATATAGCGTGCAGTGTTGACACAACAGATTTTGCTGGCGGCTGGCGTTGCATTCGCGGCATTTTTGCAATGTAATTATGTGTTTAATACAAAGCAATCTCAGCGTAACGGGTGAGCGTTACCAGTTGTCAAACCGGTCGGCAGATGCGTCAGCGATGAAGCGGTGCGCTGGAGCGAGCGCCGGCCACTGTCAATCCGTGTTCTTTCCTTCGCAGAAGTCCGATTGAGATATCACTAGTTAGGTAATTTCATCAGCTTCACAATGATGTATAGCACTAACAAGATTAATAACTTTTAACTACTTTATCAGCAATTTAACACGGAGAGAAAACAATAACGATGTTCACTGTACGATGTACCCTCTCTGAGAGTTTTTTCCATCATACCTTTTTTACCTATGTATAAATTAACTTGAAGGAGCGGCTAGGTACCTCCGATTAAAACGTCCGATTTAAAAGTGTCGGAGCCGAAGTTGGAGTCGGAGGTTTAAAATCAATCGGAATTTGCGACCTTTCGGAGTCAGAATCAAAGCTCTTTAACACAAAATTTCGCGCGAGTACTTTGGCGCTTTCGGGCTTCATTTAACCCGAAACCGCCCAAGTACTCGCGTGACGGGGGAGAGGGGGAATTTTTCAATATTAATAATATTTGATGTGAGGCGAATCATTTTGGTAAAATACTTTTTTGTCGAGGTGCTAAGCATGGGAATTTTTATAATTTGTCTTCTAACTGTCTGGCGCCATAAACTTTGTCGCCCTTCATTTTGCTTGGCTTGCCCTGCCCTGATTAAAGCTAGGCCCTAATATCCATGGATGCCACAGAGCATTGTGGAGCATGTTCCCAATATGTTTTACACAGAAGTTAAATTGTAATATAAACTACCTTAATATCAACCTAACTTCAACGCGAACGAAGTCGCGGGCACAGCTAGTAATTTTATGAATTGATAATAGTGGTCTTAGTTAAAAACGTACTTCAGTCAAGTGAGGAAAGCAACGACTAGCTACTATGTAGCGAAGCCTATTTAAAAAAAAATAGGGGGAAAAATACATAATCCAATGCCAAGTTTGCAAGGAATGGGCACATACAACATTTACGCCCGCTGCTGGTCTTACTTTCATGTGGCTTAATTGCAAGAGAAACAACGATGATTAAGTTTCCAAGATCTCATTAATATTTTCTTTTTTTTTTAATATAAGCATTATTGATAATTATTTTAATTATTCATTCTGATTTCAGTTTAGAAAGTCGTTCCTTCCCAAAAGTTAAGCTTAAGATATGTTGAGTTTTTGTTGGTTCTGGTTTGTGTTGGATAATAAAAGTAAGGGACATTTAGTTTCATTGTTTTCCAAATAAAATAAAATAATACTCTAAATAAAATAATAATTATAAAATAGAAATTTTAAATAGATTACATCAAAGTTATCGACCAGGTTACAGAGAAATATTTACAATTCCAAAGACACCTGTTCGCAGCTTGTATAGATTATAAAATATTTAGAAAGAAAATTTTAAGATTTCTATAGCATCTGGCAGCTTTGACATCACTTAATATAAAAGAAAAATACAATAATATCCTGAAGAACATCTATGACAACGCTACAAGCAGAGTCAAGTTATACAGATCGGCTCAAAAATTAAGAGAGAGGAGTGGACAAGGCTCAAATCAAAATCTACAAAGCTGTTGATTGCCATTCTACTACACGTAATGGGAAATCTGCCATGGTTCAAATAAGGTATTAACATGAATGGAAAATATTTAAGTCATCTTAGATTCGCTGACGACATTAAATTATTCTAAGAATGTCTACAACTATTAAACATAATGAAATGAAATGATAAATAACTTACACCGGGCCAGTTCAAGAATTGGATTAGAAATGAACTTCGAAAAAACGAATGTTATGACTAATCATCACGCGTCACCAATCTCGATCAACAAGATACCTCTCCAATTTGTTGAAAAATATGTGTACCTTGGGCATTGAGGTATTAATGTACTACGTTCTAGAGAAGTCACCACATATCACAACTGTGTTCCGTCCAAGTGCGGCCGTCCGGCCGCACTTTACTCTGTTGCTTGCCAGATCTTAGCGCCTTTGGTTGTTATTTTTTTTTTAAATAAAAAATGCTTAGGTGCATTAAATATGCCATCGTGTATTTCACGATATTGCACTAACAATTTAATCAATACGGCAAAGTGCAAAAAAAAAACTTTCCATCGGTAAATAACTTGATAATCATTTTAAAATTTAATCCAAATATTTTTGGTGTACACCATATTCCGTCATTTGTCATAGACCAAAAAAGTAAAGATGTGACAATTTGTGTAATAAGTTGAGGTAGAATTAACTGACGTTTCTTTTTAAAGCGAAAAATAATAATCTAACATGAAAAATGATAAAAAATGAAAGATGAAAAATAATTTATTATTGCATTATGGTACACAAAATAATCCAATTAGGGTTCCGTTTTTGTCGACTGAGGTACGAAACTCTAAAAAGGCATGACAGAAATATGCCTATACCAAATATTACCGCCTTAATAATATATTTTTAAAATATTAATACACTTTGATACCTACTTTGTTAAAATTCCCTATTAGCTAGGTAGGTACAAAAGTTACATTGTCGGTTCTGTTTAGTTGATCTCTAAAATTGTTGTTTTAAGTTAGTGCTTTGTACAAAACGCGTGAGAAAATGATCCCTTAATTAAAACCTAGCGCTACATGTTTGCTTTGTTAGGTTAGACGGCATATTTATTGTTTTAGCGCTGCAGCTGCTTTTAGTTTTAATTTAGCGAAAAAGGACGACGATTTTTGGTGCAGATAGCTTCTCTAGTACGTTAGTACATATTATCTCGATGACCTTGGGCCACAATACCTCACCCTATCAGCAGGCGGAACGTGAGTGGTGACGTCACACTTTTTAGTGAGTGCAGCCGGTCACCCATTTACATGACGTTATCACGTCAAAAACTAATAAATTTGTAAATATAAATATATGAGATAACAACAATTAATTATTCTAATGTTGATATGACATTAAATTTGTGAAATCATTTTAATTTTCATATTTTATTTATTTATTATAATTTATTTAAATTAAGAAAATAAAAAATGTAGTATTTTAATTTATTATTGCATGAAATAAACAAAGCTTTATTATTATAATTATTACATAAATTACAATGACCTCTTTTGTAAATGGATAAATTAGTAACCCATCGATATACATCACAAGCAAACCACTTATCGTTGAGGAGCTATGACTGCTCAAGTGATAAATGACTCAACTAACCCCGTCTTACTAAAACAAACTAAGTCCTAGTAATATATTATTATAACGTTAATGTTTATGACTTGCACTAGTGTGTTGGTATACTGACATTAAAATAATACTTACTATTATGAAAAAGAAAAAAAAATAAGGAATGAATACCTAAATTAACCAGACTATTTATTCAAACATAATTCTGATCGCTATTCAATTATATTTCCCGAAATAAATTTTGAATTTTTGGATTTTACTAAAAGTCAACATAAACGCTGCAACATGGCTATGACAAGAGCTTACATCCTGAAGATTCAAAGCATTCCTGCGGGGGCCTATACTAAAACCCCACTATAAATTATTTATAACGTTGCTGGTGTTTGTAAGTGATCGACAGTTTACCAGTTAATTAGACGGATCGTAAAATATTATTTAATAGATTTTACTTATGAATTTTAACTTTTACTTCCCCATGAATTTCTAAGACGCATACATTTTCTGCCTACTTTTTAAAACTAGACTTCAAGACGGCGCATATCGAAATAAAACATGTTTCAAGTTTTATTTTTGAACTACAATCTAACCGCATATAATTCGTCAGTGTTTTTCACGTGATGTGCGTACACTTCACGTGACGTGAAAAACACGACAGATAGAGAAGCTTGTACTTAATTATGTCACTTACTACTTAATACGTTCGCAATTTTACCATAGTCACACGAAATCCGACAAATCTCTTTACATTCAAATTAATTTCAATTTTGTCAAAGATTAAGGCAGCGATTGGCTAAGCCCTACTTTTTGTTGTTATCATCTGCTTATCAACCAGCACAAGTTGTAAAATCTTGGGACTAAACTCGTAGATAAGCGATAGGCTTACGAGTTTCACTGTGAAAATGTTTTAAACGAAAACAAGTTTCATATCTGAAAGTTTCTTGTCTCGTATAAAATGTTTGTAGCTAGTGTAACTCGCTTGGGATGTCTTCAAATTGTATGAACCTGAAGTATAGGTACTACGTGTAACAGAAGGATGGTCAAAATCTGTATGAGTACTGCCCTTATAAGTATGCTACAAAGTTTTTGTTAGGGCGTTTGGGTATCAATTCATTAGAAGCGGGACGGGCATGTGATCAAATTATTGGAACATTTAGACATTCGATGCACCGGATCTGCTCTATGAAACTTGTCGGCTGTATGTTTCTAGCAATTACTGTCGTTGTTACAGGTCACAGATGGCTGGCAGTTTCATCTTGCTGCACAGTAACGGTAAAAAGGTAAATAAAAGGTAACTAAAAAGCAATAAATAATAAAGGTACAACAACAAAAAATAATTAAACATTTTGAAGTTGGTGCCTAAAACATAAAACTAAATTTTCTGGCACCAACTTAATTACCTAATATATATTTTGGAAATCAGTTTTTAATTTTTTGTAAAAAAGTTTTTAATTTTAGTGTATTTCTTTGTAGTTGATTTATGTTGCAATAGCATAATCGGAACTGCTCATTTCTTTTCTATACATTAGATGTAATTCGCAGATCAAATATTCCTCCTTAGTCTTGTCTGGAGCAGAATTATCTCTACTGCTGTAAGCATTCCAAAGAAATAAAATAAATATTCTATTATTTCAATAAACTTGCTATTTCCTGTTTCACCCCTTCGGGAGGTTTATTTTTCTACAATATGTTTTTAGCAAAATGTTTACGTCATAATAACTATCTGTGTTAAAGTTACTCTATTTGTTCAAAAGTTTAAATTGTACGTGTACGAAAGCTGTAGTTTGGCCAAAATAAACCGACGAAGTAGTATACCAGCTAAATGGTTATTTTTGGAATAGTAAATAATTAGGATAGTAGTACATGTAACAAAATTATAAGAAAAAACCATCACAGCTAAGTATTCTTTACAATTTTTTACTTGGTCAAGTTAATAAATTATAAAATTATTGTTACTTATTACTTGGTCGGCTATTACCAACCATGTAAGAAGTAACATAGTTTTCGTACAAAAACAAACTACAATAGTGGCAATATACTGTCTACCAAAGTATGCCCCGAAATCTGAGTAATAAAAAAAATCTTTTGAAAGTTCTTGGTCACAAATTCTATATTAGAAGGTGATTTTAGTGCTAAGAAGAATTTTATCAACCGATAAAGCAACTTATTGGCGTAGGCCAATAGGATACAAATAAGATTCGAACATTTTGAAGAAGGTTATGATATGAGTTTGGACCACTCGCCAATAATATTAACCTTAGAAAAGACAATAAAAATGAAAGAAAATAAACCAACATTGGCATATAAAACCACGGATTAGAACAGTTTTAGGCTTGACCTGGACAACCTTATTTAATGGAATCACTTAAAATTCCACAGCAACGCCTGGACTAATACTATAAAAAAAAGGCTACAAGTCATTCCTATCCAACGGGAATTAGAAGCCTAGTCGTGAAAAACAAGGGAACAAAGACGAAAGTGGCAACAAACAAGGTTTCCACCAGATAAAACCTTAAAAAAGTACTAACAAACCTATTATGCACATCATGGAAATCAATGAAACTTGGGCAATTAGCTGAAAGCGTGAAGACTTGCTCAACATTTAGAACAGAATTTTAAACTAAAAGGCGAAAATACAGAGACGATTTTGGTTGGAAACTACATCGTATGATGAGTTAGACATAAAATTGGTTACACCTAGCTAAGTGCTGAAGGTTTTTATTAAGCGAATGTTTTGATTACGCTATAATCAAAAAATTAGCTTAAAAAAATCTCTTGGTTACGATCTAATCACTGGTGAAGTGCTTAGAGTACTGCACCGCAGCATTGATGTGAGTAATAAGTTTTACCACAGTAAAACTTACTACTCTTATCAGTACCTCGTTTCGACTGAAGCATATGCCCAATGTTGGAAATTTGCTGAAGTAATTATGATACCAAAGCCTGGTAAAGCTCTTCAAGATGTAACTTGCTACCGGGCAATTTCTTTGGTGCTGATAACATCAAACTTATTTATTTGAAAAGCTACTATTGAAGCGTTAAAAAAACATTAAGTATAGGGGAAAGAAATCTGATACTCGACCATCAATTTGAAAAAGAATATTTGTTCTATAGATATACTGGACGTAGCACAAGCATTTGATGAAGTATGGCACAAAGGTCTTATTTATAAACTAAGGGATGTGGTCCTCAAGCAGTTTGCAAATATTTTAGAATCTTACTTAACAGAAAGAGTGTTCAGGGTAAGAAAAGAAGATATATACTCAGAACTTAGGTAAATTAAAGGTAGAGTACCTCAAGGAAGAGTTCTCGGTCCTGTATTAAACGTCCTATATACATGTGATTCTCCATAATTAGAAGACAATACCATTGCAATAATCGCAGATAATACCATGGCTACAGAAGTGTGTCTCACGATGATTCAGTGGAAACAGAATAGAGAGGTGTTAACACCATCACAAATTGGACAAATATAATATAGCAGATAAAATTAAATAAGTCAAAGTCGATTCATATAGACTTCCCCAAGATCAAGTTATCAACCGGTATATTATATTAACAATATAATTATTACGCACAAATATACTGCTAAATATCTGGGTATGTCAAAACAAACAAGAAGAAATTAACTGAGTTAGAGTGAATAAACTGGTTGCTTGGCAAACATTCCAAACATATTTTCCATTTATCAGAGATATCAATAATAAAAGTACATTCTTATTTTAATTGTAGGGCTTAGCAGATTAAGATAGAATTAAATCACTCATTATTATGACTAGGTCGTAATTTTATTTCAAAGAGGATACATATGCACCAATTACACAAAAAAAAACTTACCAAGATTAAACAATATTACAAATCTCCCAAAGATCAGTCAGAGTCGAAATCAAACCTCAAACTTTTATTGTGGTACTGAGGCATTCAAATAGTAAATAACAATTTAATCAACAGGAAATAAATTCTTTATTGAAATCAACAAAGAACATTATATATTTCATTTGTATCTATTTATTAACGTTATCTTTACAGTAAATCAAAACTGATATATGTTGATGCAAACAACCAAAAACATTGTTAATACAATCAGATATTACCGCTAACTGAATACAAATCCAATTATGGAGAGTTACACAATTTGTTGTATTTATTGAATTGTGAATAAAGGATTGTTCCATTTAGTTACGTCGACTGTAGGTATCTGATATATCGTTAATGAGGAGACATTGGATACACCACGGGATTCTGTAAAATGATAAATAAATCGTTCTAGCTGAGCTTCGCTCGGTGTTTTTAGGGTAGGTTGGCAGATACAATGCAATATTATCTGTAAGATTAACGAGTATCAAGCATAGAACTGTTATAAAAATTTACATGGTAAATATTAGATGTACCTCAGCATAGATAACGTTTTTACCACTTTAGTGGTATGCTTTTACTAAACATGTTCACAATAAGTAAAGAATTGCTTTAACTCAGCTTAAAATTAAAAAACAAAGCCAACTTTGTGTTTTGACTGCCTCTGTGGCGCGGTGGGAGTGTATCCGACTGCTACGCAAGAGGTCGTGGGTTCGATCCCCACCCAGGATAAAACTTTGTGTGATGAGCACGATGGTTTCTTCTGTGTCTGGGTGTTATTTATTTATAATATGTTTGTATTTAGAAATATATAAGTATGTTTATCAGTTGTCTGGTTTCCATAGTACAAGCTCTGCTTAGTTTGGGATCAGATGGCGTTGTTGTGTGAGTTGTCCCAAGATATTATTATTATTATTATAACTTATTTCTCAAAAACATAAAAATAATGTTCTTTTTTCAAAAAGGAAATCTGCAAGCCATAGTTTTTTAGAGTCAATTAAACAATAATTGTTAATTTGGACCAGAAACAGATGTCGCAGTAATATTCATTCTATTTAATTCCATTCCTAAAATGTATTGTGTTGCAACCAATTCGTTACGAGCATGATTTATAGATGTTATTCATGGTGCTGAAATATTTCCTATTAGGGTTGTAAATCACCCTTTTTAGGCATTGTGTTAATTTCGTGTACCCGACCTTGTTTAACCACTTTCAATTAAAATTGATCAACAATTATGTGACACTTGCTATTGCCTACGATTTTGAAAAACAAATATATCTCATAAGAACCGTACATTTTTCCATGATAAATAAATAACCTTTGTGCTATTCCATACAATCTATCACTGTGCCAAATTGCATCTGAATTTATTCAGCTGTTTTGTCGTGATTGACAACCATCCATCCATCCAGCTATCCAAATATTCGTATTTATAAAATTTGTGTAGATTCAAATTAAAAAAAAACCTTTAAAATCACATCGTTGTTTGTTTTTATTTCTGTCTACCAAGGTCCTTTTTCTCAAGCAAGCAAAAATATCCATAAAAAATAAATTAAAAAATACTTTAGAAGTGTGCAATGAAAAATATTAGTATTTATATAGTCCGAACTTACTGACTATTGCCTATTAATGTATAGGTGATGTGATAATCAAATAATTTATAAAAAATCTCATCAAAAAATAATGTTTTAGATGATTTTAAAATGTGACCTTTATTTTCTTGGTAAGAAAAAAGGTTTGTTTTTGTGAGACTTTACAAAAAAATAAACCATGTGTATAAAATGCAGCTAAGTCCACAGCAAAAGATACGTTGCGAGAAGTTTCTTAGTAGCAGAAACCAACCAACCGACTCATTTTGAAGTCGAGAGGTTTATGCAAACAGAGTTATATTTGATTCCCTGCAGCCTGCAACATTGTGACGCTAGTCTTATCATTTGAATATGGAAATGTATTAGAAGTCTTACATTTATGCATTCAATTCAACTGCATGAACGAGGTTGAACATTGGAGGATCTATTTCATTATAATTTCTACAATTTGACATTGAATATTTCAGTAAACTACATAAGTCGAAATCGAAATTATAATATTGTTTTGTCAGTACTTCAATTACCTATTTTATTAATTCGTCCTTAGAAAATCCCATTCAATTCTTCGATAATCTATACTGTACTGAGCACGCTGCTAAATGTTCAATTAGATATCTAGTCCAGCAATAGTCAAAGTGGCTTCCTAGGGATTCCGTAAAATAGTTACCAGGATATCGTGAAATATTTTATTTTTTAAATTTTAAAAAATATTGTATCGTACCTGCGTAAGAAAACGTCTAATATTTCGTAAAAAAATCTACGAATAAACAATAAAAATAAATGAATCTACTCAAATCTTTGTAAGATTATTTGCGCTCTCTTCATCATGTACATGAGGTTTTATAAAATAAAAGGTATTTGGTGGGTGTTTCGTTATGTTAAGAGTTTAAGAACCCATTCTGGTCTACCCCATACTTTTAACCTTTAAGAGCACAGCACAACAAATAAATAACACAAATAAAAGATTCTCTTGAGATCACATCACCGAATTGAACAAAACTGCAAGTTAGTAAAACTTACAACACAGGAAAATGTTGTTATCTCAAACCAACAGTCACGTTTTCAACCCAGGGAACATTCCAAAAAAGGGCTCTGTTATTTATTTATTTGTACGATTCGTTCTTTGTCAGACCTCGGCCTAAGATCACGTTCGCGCCCCGGAATCGGCCCGCATAAGTATCACAATCACGTACTGCGACATTATCCTGTCTCCGACCTACTAATTATGTGTGCGGTGTGAATGTTATCAGACAGGGAAAGCGGATTAACATGACGAGTGACCGCTGCGATGATTAGCATCTATCTATTGTTTGTTGTAATATTACACGTGAAAAATATTATGTACGGTTTGAATTGCAGTCTCGACAGCTTATATTGGTGAAAAAATAGAAAAACCAACTGATGGAACAGTTCTCTACTAGCAATGCTTGGTTTTTTTAAGGGGAGGGAAAATATCAAACAAAATAATAGAACTACACAAGTATTTTTCTGGTTTTAAGTAGTTCATGAATTTTTATGTTTAGTTGTTAAATTTGTTATAATATAATACGACTCTAGCTGCATTGTCCTGTTGTATATCTTTATTGCTAGTGACTATCATCATGACTTTAGTAATTTGAATAAATATATTGCTATTACATTATCTATGCAGTGCTTACTTACTGTTTGTGTAAATGACACAAAACAATACACTGGCATTGATTAGGTGTTCTTTTCTATGTGCGACTAACCTATAAAACCTGCCTGAGGCGCATGTTTAATATACAACATTATAATGAACCGGCCCAATAAACACGTACACCTACACGTGCAAACATAATTTCTTCAAAACAAAAATGACCTATCTCGAGGTCAAAACAAAAAGTGTGCTTTCAATTTATTACGTACATAATTTTGATTCCGAGTAAACAGTTACTACCGGAAGAATGACATCTATTCTAATTAACATACGTTATTTGTACGAAATGAACACCTCACCACAAAATATCGAGAGTACAAATGGTAAGGTTCATACAAACGCGCTCAAGCAACGTACTCTCTTATCTCGGATCCAAAAAAAATACGAAATTTATACACAATTCAAAATATTTCATTCACTGATGAAGCAAAATAATACTTGTGATACATTATGATACTACTTAATACATGTAATGCCAAGTTCATAAACAATATGTAAAGCTGGAGAAAAGAATAAGGCAAGAACAGTTTTTTACACTGTTTGTAAACTTGATATGCAGGTAAGGTACTGCCACAAAAATATTAACGATGGCCTAATGGAATATCGCTTAGACGCTTTGTATATGACGGCGCAACATATGGCAACACTTGACATTCACTGTCATTTACGTCGGAAAAGAATGAGGGTAGTTGATCATTCTTGCGGAACGTCACATGGACGTGATGGCGGGGCGGCCATCTTGTAGGCAGTTCGCCGACGAGAGCCGTTTGCGCACCACGTGCCCAACGAATCGCTAATTTCCGACCGATCATTTTATTTTTTCATATAGTGATATGTGGAATCAATTATTAGCTATATAATTTAGACGCGTCTAGTATTATTTCGTTTATTAAATTATCTGTGGTGAAATTAAGATTTAAATTTAATTAGTAATGGTAAAATCCAAACTTAGTGATCTCCCGGTGCTCGTGAACGATGGCAAGCTATAACCTGCGGCATCCTGAGCCTACATCAGAAGTGGGATGAAACACACCTGTAAACCGGACGGAGACGCGTGCTCAAACATAGTTAAAAAAAAAAAAAAGGTGCTTGTCGCGTGTGATATTCGTGTATTGTGTGGACGTGTTGGACGTTATTCTACGTCCAGTTTGGCTGTTTTGTGTCTACGGATCGGGTATATCCGGTTTCGTCGCGGACCTCTGGTATGTGAGTTGTCCTAAGGCACTGTTCATAGACACAGGTGAGTCTTTCTTGTTTTATTAACATTTTGAAGCCGAGTACTGTCGCATTCGAGAAAAAGTTGTCACTGAACTATGCAGTAAACGAGTAAATAAGTATCGCTAGTAAACGTAGCGAAAATGTTCAAATGTTATCCGTATAGTGTTGTGTGTAATGCGTCGTTATATATTTTATCTCGCGTGTGTAGTCCCGTTACGTTAAATAGTTGTGGGGCGCAAGAAAGGGTTATTTCATTTCGCGATTGAGCCGAGTACATGCAGTAGTTCAAACAATGTTGAAACCGTTCAATTCAATTAATTTTCGGTTTTCTTAGAATATGGTGTATAGCCTCTCATGTGACGTGACGAGTGGCTAGTTGGAAATTCTCTTTCGTTTAAATTTAGTAGTGAGCATTTGTGCTGAGTATTTATACTGTTTATGCTATCCTCATAACTACCATATGCCGATCAACCGTTAATAGTAATGTGAACATTTTAACTTGTGTGAATATTGATAACGTCGAAAATCTTTAAAACGCCATAGTGATTTGACGTGAAATTTTATTCATGCTGCATGGCTGTTAAACTGTTGGCGCCGTTACTAATGTCTCAAGCTAGTACTAGTACCTCTAATGCTGGTTCCACCGAGAGGTTCAGTGCGGGGTTCACAGAGGCGTCTAATGTGGGGCCAATGTGGGATCCATCGAGGGGTCCACCGTACGGGTCAATGGGGTCATCAACAGTGGTTCAGCTGTGGGGTCGACAATGGGTCAACATTGGGTCAATTGCGAGGTCAACTGTGGGTCAACAGTGGGTCAACGGGGTGTCAACTGCGGGGTCTACTATGGGGTCTAATACAGTATCTCTGGTTAAGCAGTAACGGTACCACTGGATAAGTGGACATGTTTCAGTATCTTGAATAAAACAGTACGAATCTGTCGCTAATTATGTGATGGGTTGAGTGGCGCTGGTTAAGTGCTGTTGTAGCATTGTGTTGTAGAGTACCAGTTAAGTACTTCCTGGATTGCTGGTTATGCAGGTATGTAGAACACGGTAGACCATGGTAAAATACTAAATATCACAGAATAAGAAAGAAGAACACGGTAGAACAAAGTTAAGTGCTATAATTGTGACAGTTGCAATGCGTAATATCATTTTATGCAATAGTTCTGATTGGGTAGGTATTAAAGGGTCGGTTACAAACGATACGGTCGTCTTTGTAGGCAGTTTGAATTAATTAAATTAACCTGATATAGTGGGCTCCAGTCAATCACCCAGTGTTTAGCGTGAATAGGGCAGGAGAATGGGAGCAACCGTTTGTGAGTTGAGGTGTATGGTAGAAGGTGGTAAGGGGCTGCTCAATCCTACTAGGATTTGAGCGCTGGACTAACTTACGTATTATTGGCTTGACCTGTGTGAGGTTGACTAGCCTGTGTGGCAATGACTTGCTTGTGTGGCAATGACTAGCCTGTGTGGCAATGACTTGCTTGTGTGGCAATGACTAGCCTGTGTGGCAATGACTAGTCTGTGTGGCAATGACTAGCCTGTGTGGCAATGACTAGCCTGTGTGGCATTGACTAGCCTGTGTGGCAATGACTAGCCTGTGTGGCAATGACTAGCCTGTGTGGCAGTGACTAGCCTGTGTGGCAATGACTAGCACGAGTGGCGATAATTAGCCTGTGTGGCAATGACTGTTTGTGTGATAGTCACTGGGATAACTATATTTGTGTGATAGTCACAAGGATGACTATTTGTATGATAGTCACAGGAATGACTATGACTGTACCAATGCCAATAGTACCAATGTTTAATGTCGATCAAGATTAGATTATTTTTATCATTTTCTGTAATAGTTCTGATTTGGTCAGGCAGGATAGTTGAGCGGTACCTATATTGCGGTATAACAATAAGCAGTGCGTCGCCATAAACATGAGACTGTTAGGTGCTGGTTCGGTTTACCCACTGGTAGTACGAAATCTACTATTACTAAGTTCTCTCCAACAGAACCGATGTACGGTATTCGCGCACAGTGATAAGGTATGTTTAAGATCAACTCTAAGACTAATTAAACAACTCACTGTGAGGATTAGAATAACTCCTTAGATTTAGAGACCATTTGAAATAATGCCTCGGAGATTAACCAAAAAGCTGCTGCAGCAGATGCTCGTCGATTTGATCGCGGTCGCGCTGATATCAAACCATTAGCCGAAGGTGATTTTGTTTTAATTAACGGGTGAACGGCATCATACTAAGTTAGATAGGAAGTATAAGGGACCGTTTTTCATAACCTCCGTATTAGAAAAAGACCGCTATGAATTAAAAAGTGTGAGCGGTCCACACCGCGTCTTCAATTATCCACGTGAGTATTTGCGTTTAGTACCTCGGGGGCATACCGTTTTATTAGAAATAGCTGCTAGATTAATGAAAGAAGAGGAGGCCAAGACGGCGCTGGAAGATGTTGAAGGGAGTCGATCTGACGGTAATTTCCTCTCATCTCAAAGACATAGTGACCATGACGATAGCTTACTTGTCAGAGATGATACCTTGCAAAGACTCGGACACAGCATCAGCCAATTCAGAAACTCTTACTGCCGGACTCAGTGTATGCGGTGATCCCGACACACTTAAAGTGCAACATGGATTGCATAGTGAGCAGTAGTTGTTAAATATAATTGTAATGTTGTAATTATGTGATTTTGAACCTGGTCGAAGGGACAGTGTCGTCCGGTCCATGCCGCCTGTAGGGCTGGTCGAAGGGACGCACTCATCCGGTTCAGTTGTGTGTTGGTCTAACTGGTCCAAGGGACAGTGTCGTCCGGTCCACGCCGCTTGTAGGGCTGGTCGAAGGGACGCACTGTTCGAAGAAACAGTGTCGTCCGGTCCATGCCGCTTGTAGGGCTGGTCGAAGGGACGCACTCGTCCGGTCCAGTTGTTTGTTGGTCCAACTAGTCGAAGGGACGCACTCGTCCGGTCCAGGTTGCTGTCTGAAGTTATTAACTAATAGAAAAGTATCGCTCGGTCCACGTTGCACTTTGGAGCTGGTCGAAGAAACACACCTTTTGTTGCTGTGTGAAGTATTATAATTAATGTGATCGAAAAGCTTTCATTGACTGCACATAATCAGGCTGTTCGTCAGGGATGGACGAGCGTTGTTTCAGGACGATCATAATGTATTATCGCCCGAGGACGGTCGAATGTCAGTCTGGCCGTGACGGCGCAACATATGGCAACACTTGACATTCACTGTCATTTACGTCGGAAAAGAATGAGGGTAGTTGATCATTCTTGCGGAACGTCACATGGACGTGATGGCGGGGCGGCCATCTTGTAGGCAGTTCGCCGACGAGAGCCGTTTGCGCACCACGTGCCCGACGAATCGCTAATTTCCGACCCGATCATTTTATTTTTTACCCGACTGTAAAGAAGGGTTATGTTTTTCGCGCGTATCTTGTATGTATGTATGTAATATTCTTTATTACCTGATATCTCACAATACACTGAACGGATTTATACAATTCTGACGTCATTAGATTCGTCTTGATCGCCCAAGTGTTCTTAGATATGTGACGTTTGAAAAAACCAAACATGGCGGCTGTGAGATGTCAAAATAAAGAGGTGTGAAAAAAAAAGTTGTTTTGAATACTGCAATATGGGTATCAAATTAAAGAGCTCATCTTAAGCATTTCAAAAAGGTATAACATGATTATAACTACTTACTAAAAAAGTTAGTTAACAACCATTATTTTTTTCAATTTTCAATACTTGACAATAGCTGTGATAAAAGTAAGTTGTTACATTGGTTACATCCTACCACTACTAAAAAGTATTAAATAAAAAAATAAATTATAAAAATAAAAAACCCGCCTGCACAAAAAAGATGGAAACAAGATCAGTCAGATCATGCAGTCGGAGGCACTTTACTAAGTTCATCGATATTCATTAATGCCTCCGACTGCATGATCTGACTGATCTTGTTTCCATCTTTTTTGTGCAGGCGGGTTTTTTATTTTTATAATTTATTTTTTTATTCATATAGTGATATGTGGAATCAATTATTAGCTATATAATTTAGACGCGTCTAGTATTATTTCGTTTATTAAATTATCTGTGGTGAAATTAAGATTTTAATTTAATTAGTAATGGTAAAATCTAAACTTAGTGATCTCCCGGTGTTCGTGAACGATGGCAAGCTATAACCTGCGGCATCCTGAGCCTACATATATTTTGCAAAGCGAAATGGAGGTATAAATAAAAATAGTCAATAAATACAACAGCCTCATTTAATTGTTAATGTTTTAAGAGAAGTATAGAGGGAACACGGGCATTATGTGCATCGGCAGATAATATAGCCCTGCAGGAGACCTGGCTCATGCCTTATGACATACGTTTATTAAGATCAGTTGATCCTGACTACAGTTACATGGATATATCGGCAGTGGATACAACAATCGGAATTTTTCACGGCAGGCCATATGGTGGGGTTGCCCTATAGTGGTGAAAAAAATTGTTTCAAACAGTGTCAGTATTAATTGTGACTACGTGTGGTTGACGGCTATCAAAATTGTTGGTCGCATAGATCAATTCTAGTGTTTAGTGTGTACATGCCTACTAATTGTATTGAGAACATAAACGAGTTTACAGAATGTTTGAGTCACATTAATGCCATCATCGAGGAACAGCAGGTAGAAGCTTGTATTATTCTAGGTATCTTTAATTCACACCCAAATGAATTGTTTGATAACGAATTACATGGTTTCTGTTTGGATCAAAATTGGCTATGCAATGACATGCAGATACTAGGCAAAAATTCTGCTACTTTTACTTTTATTAGCGATAATTGCTTTTAATGCGAGAAAAATATTCAAATCGAAACTTAAATGGTGTCAGGAAAGTCAATTGCAGATACTATACTATGGACAAGTTAGCATGCCTTCATAGTAATAATACATTTAAGGAATTCTAGAAAAGTACAAATAAAGTGAATTCTAAGACTGCCTTTCCTAGCAGTGTAGACGGGTATACGGATACATCTGAGATCTCTAACATGTTCAAAGATTATTTTACTGTGAAATCAACATTGAGTCAATCGTCATTCAGCAGCGCAAATTACCAAGTCGAACCAAATAATTTAACAATAAGGATCACAGATAACCGATTGAATCAGGCGTTACATGGCGGAAATCCATCTTAAGTAGATTATAAGGGAGGGATCCCACCACCCACCCTCGATCTGTGAATCACCACGATTGAAGTAGTAAGGAAATGATCCCCTTAATACAACAATCGAAATAGATTGACAGACCGCACTCAAAAAGAGAGACCTGTAACAAAGAAAATTAGTGACAGGTACTCTTACCAAGTCGAGTGGTAGGCACCTCCGGACCCTTGACTTGCAATATTCCGCTTCCACGAAGTGAAACTTCGACACGTGTTTCGCCTCTACACGAGGCATCCTCAGGACAGTTTGGCACCGACTGAGCGCTCGTCCAACGTGTGCGCCTCTTTTATACGTTCAATCCCCACTACTCCGGCCAACGGTCGATGAGTAATGTTGCCTTAAAGAAAATAAATTGAGCAGGGGAGACGAATTGAAGTTGGTTTGTTCGTTCAGCAATGTGCTTCTATCCTGTTTCAGTATTTCCAACTGCCCTAATACGCACAACCTGAAACCCTTACTGCAAATATGTAGAATTTAAAAAAAAATTCTGTCATTCAGGGCATGTCCGGTTTCAAGTAGATGGTTCGCAAAGTGAGATTTTTCTGGATGATTGTTTCTAAAGGCAGCAATGTGTTCCTTGTATCTGGTGTCAAAATTCCGACCAGTTTGGCCAATGTAAATACTATTGCAGCCGTCACACGTTAATTTATAAATTCCAGATTGTTTCTCTTTGCTCACTTTATCTTTGCTGTTGCATAAATATCTCATATGTATGGAATTTTAATGTTATGAATTAAATGATTTATTATTATTATTATAACTATTTCATCATCATCATCATCATCAGCCTATCGCAGTCCACTGCTGGACATAGGCCTCTCCAATTGCACGCCACTTTGTTCTATCTTCGGCTTCTCGCATTATAACTATTTATTATACGGGAATTAACGCGCATTGTTTACCTTAAAATTGCTTGACGTTTCGACCAGGTTGCACCGGCCGTGGTCACAAGCGGTAGTTATAATCATGCAACGCGAAAGTTTAAATGTTAGTATTATTATTATAAATAAAATAAATATGAGATAAAATATAATCAGCTGGCAGTGCTTAAATATTGGACAAAGTTTTTAGTCAGAGTTACTGGTAACGTATGAATAAAAATGCAAAAAACGACCTTTATTCACACAGAATGTTTACTTACAAGACAATTAATGTAGAATGATAACAATATTCACCGAAGTAAAATAAAGTAATAAGGAGCAAGCAACTAGATCATTTTTTTTCTTAATTATTTAAATATTCATGTACGTCTGTATAATAACAACAAGCGTACCCAATATTATTTCTAAGAGTCAAGTCCATGTGCGAAAAAGCTTACAATAACACCTGAAAAGCTCGACGGGGGTGGGGCGCAATTGACTCCTTACAAAATAAGTGCGAGTCGGACTAGCCAGTAAGGCGCTCTACCCCCTGTGTACGACAATGTCGTGAACGATTTCAATGTGTGCGGTGCTCGAGCAAACTCCTTAAAAAAACGTAAGAAGCTTTCCTTCGGTATTGCCGGTGTTTGGTGACCTAACGAAGTTATCCGTTTACCGATTGTAAATACAATCAACAGCAAAAGTACATGGTCAAAAGCGGAATGTCAAAACGATTTAATGATATTTGTGGCAAATCTAGCTAATGCTGTAATGTTCCTAAAGTAAACGATTGAAAAATAATAAGTAATGAATTGTCCGATTGTACTGTTACCAAAACTCGATAATCTAAAACGTTCTAAACCACGGGATAAAATTGAGAATCATAACTTGATGGGTTAGGAGTTTGGTTTTCCATAAGATCTGATAACTTTTGAGAGTGGTCGCAAATTAACCTACTCGAATTTGCATGAAAATGTTTTTAATGGGATATCATTTCTTTATGTAGTTCAGATCAAGATAGCATATCACCATAGTCAATCAGGGGAAAAATCAACGTCGGAACGAGCATTAGTTTCGTTTTAGAAGGTTAATAACATTCAAGTTGTAAAGATCGCAGGGTACCCATAACCCTCTGACTCACACCAGTAATCTGAGCTTGCCAGTTCAGGTTAGTGTTAATAAGTAAACCTAAATCTCTGACCGAAGAACTTAAAGGTATAGTGGACCCGTTAAAGATGACTGGTCGTAAAGTGTCAGTTTTGAACCGGCTTAAAATGCGTTGAGTTCCTATTAAAATGGCCTGACACTTAGACGGATTTACTCTCACTCCAAACCTGTCTGAAGCAAATCTTGAATGGCATCATGCATTCTTTCAAATTACTTATCTGAGACCATCACTAGGAATTATCATGATCAGATAATTCCTAGTGATAGCCTCAGATAAGTCATTTACACTGGCCTGAGCGTACAGCTGTAAGTCATCAGTGACGTGATCGATGAAAATTGAAAATAATAAAGGCAAAAGAATACCGCCTTAGGGAACATCAGCGTCAAGGTTACGCCATCTTGATAAGGAACCACTCACGCATACAGATTGGTGGCGCCCCTGAAGATAGGAAGAGAACCAATTAAGAGCATTGGACGAAAACATTGCTAAATAAACCAAGGTAGGAACTGTGACTTTGGTCTTATCCATACCCGCCCTGATGTCACAGGTCACATTGAAAAGAGCCAAGCTGGTGCTGTGTCAAGGGCTTAAACCGAATTGAAAACAGCTCAACATTTTTTTATGATACACAAATTGTCTTATTTGCTTATGGACACAGGCTTCAAGCACTTTAGTTAGGAAAGGGACAATAGAGATAGGCCGAAAGTGGTTAGGTAGAGTGGGATTTGAAATTTTAGGCAGGGGAATAACAAAGGAATAGCGCCATGAAGCTGTGTATGTCCCTGAATAAAGAGAGAAGTTTATAATGTCTAGTAAAGCAGGAAGAAGAAATTTAAGGACAAGAATGACCATGCGATGGCTTATACCATCGTACCCAACTTGGATTTAATTGACAAAATAATTTTTAAAAGTGCAAGGAGTCTATATAGAGGCGTGGAAGGTCGGCCAAGTACGCACAGATACGACGTTTGGTTAGATAATCAATTGGAATAAAGGAGGTGAAATTATTATTGATGTCATCTATTTATACTAACCGTCACCTGATCAGCATGGCCTTGTTTGCCGATTCCTAAAGTCCCTATGAACCTCCACATATTCTTGGGGGAAGTAGACTCTATTTTTATGAGAATATGGCGGCGTTTGGCGTTGCGAATCATATGGTTGCACCGGTTCCTTGCAGATTTATAAAGAGCCCAATTGGTTTCATCGCGGTTCTTCCTGAATCTGCAAGATGCGCGATCTCTGTGCCGCATGGCCATCCTGATGCCGTTCGTCATCTTGATGCCGTTCGTCATCTAGGGAGCAGGAAGACGCTGAATTGAAATTTTCCTAAATAGAGAATTAACGTCGTACAGTCCCACGATCAATTTGTTAAAAATATCGACCTTGCTATCTCGGTTGATAACAAGCTTCGAATACAGGTTCCCAATCTGATTTAGAGGCATCCTCCTGAAATTTACCCTCATCCATCCGACCAAAGCAACGCGTGTAAATAACCTTAGGACAAATAAATATAATATACTTAAATAATATACTAAATGAAATGTTTGCATTTTATACGTATTTGTAACAAAAACGTTACCTTTCTCCATCACCCGCCAGCCGACACACAATGTTACAAAGAAAACTAAGAAATCACCAACGAACACTTACTGAACATAGCAAACTAACAAATTTCGCAACGCACCCGGTAGCACTGACATCCGAATGACAAAGTCAAGAGTGTCAAAAACAACCAGACATCCAAATTTATAAATTGTGCAAATAAATTAATGTGGGTTTAGCAATTCGTAAAATTAACGGTAACAGCATAATAAATGCTAAAATACAAGTAAAAAAGAAGGTAGAAATCATTTGGATGCGTCCACAAGATGCGTTAGAATTCATCACTGGACGAAAAAGTTAGCAAAACATTTTCACGGCACAGTACACACGAAGGCAGTTATTTACGTAATGAAGTCGACTTTTAAGCAGGTACAAAGGTGCAACCGAATGGCTAATAAGTAAATGTGCATAACATCCAACCGTCCGATTCCCAGCAACACAATTATACCATCCTAATATTTTATCCCTATCACGATAAAATAACAATCATATCAGTAGGCCTACTCTATTTCTTTAAAACGAAATTCATGAATTTTCGTTTACTTAAATTTCTTAAGTTTACGGGGACTATTATAATTTATTTTTGGATAAGCAGGAGAAGTTCGAACCCATGGACGATTTTCTGGAACAAGTGGATTGAATAAGTGTTCCTGGCTCTGTATATCACCACCTCATTTTTAATCGAAACTGCGTTTTCATTGAATTAGAGTAGGCCTCCAGGAGGTAATTAAGATATCAAATGCCGCCTGGTGAGTTCTAAAATAGTGGTACAACAATTGACACGCTTGGCTTGAAAAGGTCCGATTTCCTTAACTAACTTATTTATTGCATCGTTATTAATTGTTATTGGAGCACTCGTGTGGGGAACTACAAAATAGTTCCCCCCACAAGTATATAAATAATTGTTATTATGGTGTAAAATTTTATAGCCTTCCCTTTATTTAGGATACATACTATTTTATAGAATATATATATACATACATATATATATATATGTGTGTGTGTGTGTGTGTGTGTGTGTGTGTGTGTGTGTGTGTGTGTGTGTGTGTGTGTGTGTGTGTGTGCCTGTGTGTCTGTGTGTAAATGTACCTAATGTTAAGTTTGTTGTACCTTTACTTTCATTACAAAATTATTATTATTCGAAAATGAAGGTAATGAGTAAATCAAAGTACCACGTGACCAGTAATCTCAATTGTTTTGTGTAGATAGGTGTAGATACAATGGTGATGAATGATATAAATAGCAGGTACGTTTTACATAAATGGTTGTTTCAATGACACTCTTATCTCAAAGAACTCTTTAGGGAAGATTTACGACCTTGAGCCTTAATGGGCTTGATTAGGATCGTGTATTATATTATTGTAATTTTGTGCATTTCGAGAAATGTATATATATAAAATAGTAGCGACCCGCTCTGGCTTCGCACGGAAATTATTCATGTATAGCATAAATCATCGTGAAAAAAATATTTGATTGATAGTGAAAACCGCATCAAAATCCGTTGTTTATTTCTTATGATCATACATAGGGATAGACAGTGAGAAATCACTACTGACCGATCCGTAAAGTGAGACTAGCCTAATACGCCGGAGATATTACGGTGCAATAATGTTTGCGACACAAGTGCACTCTCTATTTTTTGTTTTCATAATCCGATGGGGCGGAAATGCGGTACGTCTCAAGTCAAAATAGGCGTAGGACTTAATGTACTTTTTGAGACACGGACATATTTAGAAAACAGTCCCTTATATACCATATATAACCTCTATAGGAGTATGTGACACTTATAAATAATAATCATTTATCATTATGTGTAGGTACTTAATATCTTAATTCTAAGTAACGTTTCAAAAATGCTTATACCTCCTTATTATTCAAAACACAAAGTCTGTAGTATAGGCTGTATCTAAGTCAAAAATGGTCGTATCAAAATTAAATAAAAAACCATTCTTCTATATTATTCTTTATCAACAAAAAACTGGCTTAAAGATTCTAAAACTTAGAGACTTGATCAAAACTCAAGTCTCTAAGTTTTAGAATCTTTAAGCCAGTTTTTTTTAAACCACGGGCTTAACGCAATAGAGCGATGTTTTTTCCAAATTTATAGCGATTGTTTCTAGCTCCACGGGATATGATTTTTTTTTGTTAATCGAACAAAAAACAAAAAAAATATCGCTTTATTTCTTCGGATTGCATTAAAGCCGTGGTTTAAAGAAAATGGTCTAAAGATTCAAAGAATATATTTATAATATTCATTGTTTTTTAATATTGTTGATACGACCATTTTTTCATTTAACTCCAACCTTTTTATTTGCTCCGTTGTTTTTTGTGCGATGCTTATTTACAGATTTGATGTATTCTACACGCGTTTTATGAAAGAAAATAATTATGGTAATACTCCTCTGCCGTCAAAACGTAATAATTGAAAAAAAACATTTTCAAGAAAAATCATTTCCCAAACACAAGTTTTAATTATTAATTGTTATATCTGTCATGTTTCATTTACAACCTCCAAACATTGATGATGAAATTTCTATCAAGAAACGCAAGGTGATTTCCCCGTGATGACTTAATTTCTAGAATTGATCAACTAGTTAATACTTCAGAGTCACGTAAGTCTAGACGCAGACCTTGTCACATGCGACTATATAACACTTTAGTATTTATTGAAAATAAATGAATTACAATCAGCCCTTCATCGTTTCCATTGTTGAAACTCTTTCTGAAAGATGATCAGGGGTATAATACATTGGTGGATTTCACAGCCAAACATTGGAAGTCATAATCTTATCTTCAAATTTTCAGTACAAGGATCGGCGGTTTTTTCCCGATATTATTTGTCATTAATGGTCAGTGATGAAACATAACACAAAGTGACTAAGGCGTAAGTCTAGCGCGTTACCACAGGGCTATCACTAGTTTGAAGAGAGTTGTCGCTTTCCTACTCACTTGTTGTAACATTACATCAACTTAGTTCAGACTTTAATACCGGGATGGAATTGATTTAGGAAGACACAGTTCTAATTAGTGACAAGTATCTATGGAATGAAGTTCACTGCCCTTAAGGTCAATCCAAATTAATATTTACCACCTATGATACGGAAATGACATCTAGAACTATGGTTAAAGGCCACGATCAAGATTTTCGACAGATATTTTCCTTTAGCAAATATTGTCGGATTTTCCTTAACAATTAGATTGGAGGATGAACGAGGAGAATCTCATAAATATTGATAATGTTCGACAAGTGCGTAAGCAGCTTGTCATTTGAGTTTTATTATTATTAAGTGGAGTCCTTGCTAAGACTAAATCTACATCTGCAAACAATCAGCTTAGTGCTATACATTTTATCCTAGGTACTACATTTTATTACATATTTATGTTTAGGCTGTTAGACCTTATTCTCATTAAGAAGAATAAGGTCTAACAGAATAGATATAGTAAAATTTTGGACCCTGTTTGATAACCGCAAGAATACTTTTATAATTTACAATAGGTACATAACAAAAAATGACATTACATAATACACATACATGCTATTCAATATTTTGTTATCATTATTATTTAATTATTATTTATTATTATTATTTTGTTATTGTTATTATATTTATTATTATTATCTATCTATCAATAAATACAAGAAAGAATTGAATCTTCAATTAGAAACAATCCGAAAGCGTTCTGGTCCTTTATAAAAAGTAAAAAGAATACAGGTACATTTCCTAGTGAACTGCGATTACGGGAAATTTCGGCAAATACCGGTGTTGGTATCAGTAACTTATTTGCAACGTACTTTGAGTCAACTTTTCAACGTCCCGAAAATGACCTAACATCAGATCCGTATCATGCTCAAGATCATTATATTACTAGTCCAACTAGCGTAGGCAGTATTAGCTCAGTTCATGTGTCTCCTGAAGCGGTATTAAAGCTGCTAAAATCACTGGACCTTTCTAAATCTGGCGGTCCTGATTCGATACCACCTATATTTATAGTGACCGCGGCTGATAGTTTGGTCGCGCCTATCTGCATCCTGTTTAGGAGATCACTAGCCGAGGGAGTAGTCCCGCTGATCTGGAAATCGGCATATATAACACCTGTGCTTAAGAAAGGTGACAAGGCTGACGTTGAAAATTATCGTCCCATCTCAAAACTGTGTTTATTCTCCAAAATCCTTGAACGAATTGTGTATAACGACGTATACGCACTGCAATTCAACACGGTTTTGATGAAGCGCAACATGGGTTTCTTCGCATGCGGTCCATTACATCTAACTTAATACTATGTCACGATTTTATTACAAACGGAATGGAGCAGGAAGCGCAAGTAGATATAATATATACCGACTATAAAAAATGTTTCGACCGTATGATCATCGCATACTCTTACAAAAATAACTTACAGCCGGAATACACGGCAATCTGTATCGTTGGTTTTTTTCTTAAAACCGGACGCAAGTTGTAGTTCTGCAGGGTTACACATCTGGCTGGAGTTCTATTCCATCTGGTGTACCTCAAGGCTCGTTATTGGGCCCCCTTTTGCTCACAGTGTTTATTTCGGACATAAAAATGTGTTTCAGAAATTCTCGTATCATGTTATATGCGGATGATATGAAATTTCTTAAGAAAGTACGTAACACTTCTGATACTCAAGAACTTCAAGATGACCTAGACAGATTTGTAACTTACTGTGCTTGTAATAAACTACAGCTAAATATATCCAATTGTTCACATATAACGTTTACATGACAGCGATCTATCATTGGCAACGGATACAGATTCAATGATGAATACATCACGAAAGTAGATCACATCAGAGACCTCGGCGTTATTTATTTATTTATTTATTGACTTTATGCACAAAATATTGTACAAAGGCGGGCTTAATGCTAACAGCATTCTCTACCAGCCAACCTTTGGGTGATGTAACATAAAATTATATAGGTGCAGATTGTAGACAGCCAATGCTAGTTATTTAAGATATATACAATTGATTATAAATATATATATATATATATATATATATATATATATATATACATACGTATACTTAAAACATAACATACATACAGATATACATAACTATACTCAAATACATTACATACATACAAAAAACATATACTAACTTAAATACATTATATACAAATAAACATAAACTTAAATTCATAACATACAGACATACGTTACAGTCATTTATGTGGCTAACGTTGAGATTCAGCTAATCCATCGAGTAACAGTGTACGAACTTTCAGCTTGAAATTGAAGCAATTAGGAGCCATTCTGATTTCAGGGGGCAATGCATTCCAGAGTAAAACAGACTGTACAAGGAAGGAGGATCCGACGAATCCAGAAGAATGAGTAGGACATAAAAGAAGCATATTGTTGGAAGAACGAAGCTCCCTGCCATGGCTGGAGCACAAGTATTGAAAATTAGAAGATAAGTAAGAGGGGCTAGTAGGAGAATTAAGAATTGAATAGAGAGTAGTGAGAACGCGCAAACTACGGCGCTGACGAATAGGAAGCCATTTCAGTTCAGAACGGTAAGAAGACACATGGTCAAACTTACGGAGATTGAAAATAAATCGAATGCAATTATTTAGAAGTCGATCGTATTTATTGAGGAGGTCTGCATTCAGGTCATGATAGCATACATCACCATAATCAATCAGTGGAAAAATCAGCGACTGGATGAGCATTAATTTGATTTTGAAAGGTAGAAAGTTCTTCAGGCGGTATAGACTCCGCAAGGTACCAACCACTCTTTGACTCACGCTAGTAACCTGAGCTTGCCAGTTGAGGTTGGTGTCAATTAAAATACCGAGGTCCCTGACCGAAGAATTAAAAGGAATAGTAGACCCGTTAAAAATAATTGGTTGCAATGTGTCGAGGTTAACTCGGCTTAATATTCGTTGACTGCCTACCACAATAGCCTGACACTTAGATGGGTTTACTGTCAGGCCAAATCTGTCAGACCAAGTCTTGATAGCATCAAGATCAGCATTTATCTTTGTGATGGCCTCGGATAAATTGTTCACACTGGCTTGGGCATACAACTGCAAGTCATCGGCGTAAAGATGGAACGCACACTGAAGAACCTTGGTGATAAGATCAATAAAAATAGAAAATAGTAATGGAGAAAGGATCCCGCCTTGAGGAACACCAGCCTCGAGATCACGCCACCTTGACATAGAATCATTCACGCGCACAGACTGCTGGCGCCCCCGAAGATAGGACGAGAACCAGGCTAAAGCATTAGACGAGAACATGAAATGAGAAAGAATAGAGAGTAGGATATCGTGGCAAACAGTATTGAAGGCATTCGAGAAATCCACCAAAGCCAAAACTGTAACTTTGGTCTGTTCCATGCCAGCCCTGATATCTCCAGTCACTTTAAGAAGAGCAGAACTGGTGCTGTGTCCAGGTCTGAAGCCGGATTGAAAAAGGCTCAACAAGTTGTTATGATACACAAATTGTGTAATTTGCCTATAAATACTGGACTCTAATACTTTAGATAGAAAAGGAAGAATAGAGATAGGTCGGAAGTGGTTAGGAAGAGTCGGATTCGAAATTTTAGGTAGAGGAATAACAAAGGCAAGGCGCCAAGAAGAAGGGTAAGTCCCAGAATCAAGAGAGAAGTTAATGATATGAGATAGAGCAGGGAGAAGAAAGTCAAGGATAGGAATTAACATGCGACGGCTAATACCATCATGCCCAACAGCATTGGATTTTATGGAAGAAATTATCTTTTTGATCTCGCCCGGTGTGATTGGAGAGAAATTAAACAAATCGATGTTTGGGCGTGGAAGATCGGCTAGGTACTCGCAAGTACGACGCTTGGTTAGATGATCAATAGGTGCAGTGGAGGTGAAATGAGTATTGATCTCATCTATACCAACCGTCATCAGAGGATCAGTACGCCCCTGTTTTCCGATTCCTAAAGTCCCTAAGAACCGCCAGATATTTTTGGGGGAAGAAGAATCCAAATTGTTAAGAACATGTCGGCGTTTAGCGTTGCGAATCATTTGGTTACACCGATTCCTTGCAGTTTTATAAAGGGCCCAATTGACATCATCACGATCCTTTCTAAATTTACGAAATGCCCGATCTCTGCGCTGCATAGCCATTCTTATGCCATTAGTCATCCAAGGAGCTGGGGCACGTTTTATTTTAATTTTCCTAAATGGAGCGTGAATGTCGTACAGCCCCACTACAATTCTGCTAAAAATATTGACCTTCATATCAATCGTAGGAGCGTCGAATACAGGATCCCAATCCAAATTTGAGGCATCCTCCTGAAGTTTATCCTTATTTATCCGGCCAAAGCAACGAACGTTTAAAATCTTAGGACAAAGTTTAGGTGGCTTAAGCGAGTAAGAAAGAAAAATTAAATCATGGTGAGAGAAACCAGGGGCTAAACTTTGTCCATGACGACGGACTAGAGAAGGAGCCGAGGTAATAATTAAATCTAACCAGGTATCCATACCACCCAAGTTGTGATGAGTGGCTTGCAGTGGCAAGACATGAAAGCTGGTAGACTCGATGATCTGGAGTAACTTGCGGGAACGAAACGAGTTATGTGACAGAAGATCAGTATTAAAATCGCCCATGATGATATGGTGAGTATACTCGGACCCTATAGATTCCAGAATTGATTCAAGACTGGAGAAGTAATCTACAGCGGGGGGACAGTAAACCACCCCTAGAATGACTTTAGCCCCTTTGAAACAAACCTCAAGGAAAAGAAATTCCGCCAAAGTGAAATTGCTGGAATTAGGAAAAGACAATATTTTATAGGAAAAATTGCTACGCAGGTAAATAGCTACTCCACCCCCTCTCCTATCTATTCGATCATTCCTGATGAGAATAAAGCCAGGGAGAGCGTAGGAGGTAGAAAGAAGGTGAGGTTTGAGCCATGTCTCCGAAATCAAAATGGCATGTATGCTAGAATCAGCGAACGCCTCAACTAAGTCACTGTAATGGCTAGGGATACTTTGCGCGTTAATGTGACAGATATTGAATAAACATTTATGTTGTTCATTAAACGTTTCCCGCAAATAGTCACCAAGCGTACCTGTGATGGAGCTGAAGCTATAATCACTCGATGAATAATTGACGGAATCGTTAGCTGATAGAAACGATTCATTATCGGACATAATTATGATTTATATATACTATAATATAAACTAAATAAAAATAATGATAAATAAATAATAATAAAGAAAATGCACGTACTTGTGACAAGGCGTTTCTGCACCACCCGCCAGCTGACACTTACACTTAAACTTACACAATTAAAAAAACATGAAAATAACTTAAACAACAAATAAACTAAACTTATCAAACTAAAAAATGCAAATTTCGGAACGCAGCCGGTTGGACTGACATCAGAATACAAGTGTCAAATTGATCTACTGTCAAACATTAATTTACAAAATAAAAACCAAAATGTGGGTGTTGCAATTAATTAAGTTAAAAATAAATCTACGTAATGAATGCAAGTATAAAAACAAAGAAAACAAGGTAGTCACCCGGTTATTAGAAGGTACCAACCGTATGCAATCGAACTCGTCACTATGCGAAGAAAGAAGATAAACAAAACATTAACACGGCACAGTTCACACAAACGAGTTATTTACGAGATGAAGTTTGCTTCAACCCCGCATCGCCGGCGCCAGCCCGCGTTGCAGGCTTCGCTGCAGTCAGAGGATGCTTCTCCATCAGAAGATTCAGCTCATCCATCGATGACAACTTGTGACGGCTGTTGTCGGGCGCTTTGATGGTGATAGTGGCGTCCAGTGTCCAAACCGCCCTCATCCCAAAGTGTTGGCGAGCCCGACTAAAGACAGCCTGTCGGGCTTTAGTTAAGAATTCCCGAACCGAAATTGACGAGCCCTTCAACGCAGACTTAGCTCTCCAAACAGCGGATCTCAGAGAAGTACTGGCAAATCGCACGAGTATAGGCCGTGGCCGATCTCGACTCTGTGCACCAATACGATGACAAACCTTTAAATCACACTGCGTAATATCCCTCACACTCATTTTGTGCTGAATAAGGTCCAGGATAGTAGCAGCACAATCTTCTTTTTCTGACTCAGCAGCTCCGATGAACAGCAGTGCTTTGCGTCGCGATCTGGTCTCCATGTCATCAACAGTTCTGAGACATTCGTTTACTTGAGTGCGAAGCAAAGCAAGCATATCGAACATTAGTTCTCGGAAAGTGCGGAACTCCTCAGCAACTTTAGCGACGGTATCCCGGGAAGATGCTCCACTGCTCAGCTGCGCTTCAAGTTCCGTCATCCGCCGATTGAAGGTCTCTTCAAGTGTTTTTTGTGTTGTCCTGATTTCATTCAGTTGAGACATGTTGAAATAAGTGGTGTGCTGGTAGGTGGTATAGGGCGTGTCTAGTGAAACTGCATGAAAGGCTCTGCCAACGTAAGTACTAGGATATTGTGTAAAACTAGGTATGGAAATTATGTAAAAGTAAGAAAAAAATGTAATAGTTTAATTTAAATTAAATATTTAAATAGCACTAATGTGTCTACTTTCCTACACCTACCCACTTTTTTCTTTCCTTTATAGTAAACTTTATAGTTATCCTTGATAGTAAACTTCTTCTTGATAAGCACATAGAACACATTGTAAACAAAGCATCTAAAGCCCTTGGTTTCATCATAAGAACATCCACTTGCTTTCGTTCTCTGAAAACCATAAAAATATTATACTGCTCCTATGTGCGTAGCCATCTTGAGTATGCGTCCCAGGTATGGAATCCTCAGTACCAAATCTACATATCGCGTATAGAGAGGATACAAAAGAAGTTTTTAAAGTATTTGGATTTTAAAGCTCATAAGTACTTGTTTGATTATAATGATAGATGTAAGCGGTATCACTTTCTACCACTGCAATATAGACGCACCGTCAGTGATATCTGTTATCTGATTAACATCGCAAATGGTTCTGTTGACTGCCCTGCACTTCTCGGTGGTATAGGGCTGCGGACTAATCAATTGGGTCTTAGGCAACGTCCACTGCTGCACGTCCCATTTGCCTCAACAAATGATAGGCGCAACTCCTTCCTTTTACGCAGCGCAGTGAGTTATAATATGTTCTCGTCACAGTTGAAACTCGATCTCTTTTGTGCCAGCTCTAATTCAGTAAAAAATTTTAACGACAATTTTTTTAACAATGTTTTATGAACGGCATATAAACTAAAACTACTTAAATATTCTCTGTGTGTTATTCTCTGTGCATAACATATTAACCATTATTTTATTATAGAAAATATTTGATTCTTCTTTTATTTTTGTGATATTTTGCTATGTATATCTTGTTTCTTTACTTTTTTATTTATGTATATCATGGTTTTATTTTTTTTTAAATTACGTTTTGTTTTTTTTTTAATTGGTGTTAACATAGTTGCTAAATGTGGAAGCTAAAAATATAATAAATAGGTAGTAAAAATATTGCTAATAATAAGCAATATTTTTACTACCTACACAGTTGATTAGTATGTTATTAGTCTGTAAGCTTTCCTAAAAGTAAATAAATAAATAAAATAACTTTAATTATTAATAATAAATTAATAATTACAGTTATTTTATTTATTTATTTACTTTTAGCTAGAGAATCATTAAGACTATAGTAGCTTCCCCCATCCAGTGTATCCTATTGTATTTTGTACATCTCGTATCCTTGTTACAGATTAAACAGTACATTAATGTACACAGTACATAATAATAATCACGCCCAGTAGCAATTGACAGCAATTTAATAAGCTAAGCCCAAGAACTGTATGTTTGACACGCATAATAAAATCTTATTTACCTACTAAAAACAATTATTCACTAAAATAAAACCAAAGACAAAGAGAGTTTGTATTTTCTATAAGAATTTAAATACCGGTTTTAAATAGATCAGGGCCTTTCATAGTTTCCTTTGTTAGGTTTAATAATGGAAGCCCCACGGCGCTTGTTAACCAGACGCGGCACCAAGCTAGCATTTTCTCTGTTGTCATACCAAAAACCAATATTGTGAAGCTCGGCGCTCGTTTCATTGTTTATCGTTTTATTTCCTACTCCATCATTGCTCGACTGAAAATGTTGACAATTTAAAATAAAAAGATCTCGATGACGCAATAGTATTGCGTGCGACTGTTCAGCAAGAAGTTGTATAATAGATTCCACACGGGACAGACTGAGATTCATAAATATAGATAACTAGCAATGTGGGATTGAGTCCCACATTACTAGCAATCTCGTTAACCCCTCCAGCTAAGCTCAAAGGCTTATGTTAGGAGTGGGTTTACGTCGGTAGTATAATGATCACGATTGCGAGACTGATACCATAGCCATTAGGCGCCTTAGCTTGTAATTTAAGGTTTAATGTCTGGGTGAGACAAATTTATGTAAAAGGGTCGCTTCTTGAAGTTGTTCAAGAATCTACTTGTGGCAGGTTATTCAGCTTGGTAGAAACAAATTCGCGAAACCAGTCGACAGAAGGATCCGATTGAGTTGGGCAACGTTTAGCGATGTTCGCCGAGTCTTCTCTTCGCCTCTGCCGCAGTGCCTGAAAACCAAGGTATTTAACCAGTGCGTCCACCTACGGTGATAACAGGTAGTTACTGGTCTAATACTGTTTGTTTTTTCGTAGTAGTTACTCGTCTAATACTGTTCGTTTTTAATATGTTTAACATGTGTTAAATTTCCAACTCATGCTTTTTTTTTTTACTATATATGGGCTTGCTCTTGGCTTCGATGATGCCTGATGGAAAGCATTGAGGAGGCCTACGATGGACCTAACGCCCCCAGAAGATGCCTATGCACTCTACAAGTCTTAAAAGTGTCTGCGTTATAATTAATTGGAAACACTGACGCCGGCAGAGAGTTCCCCATTTTAGCTGTTCACATAACAAATGTAGAAGAGTACCGCTTTATATGACAGGTTGGTATTGCCACAATGTGTGATGGTAGTCTGCAGTACGCCTAGATGTCCATTGATAAAAAGCAGACTGTGGGATCAGTGCATGGAGTTCTTGTGAACACTCTCCGTAGTACAATCTGTAGAACAGTGACAGGCAGGCTACGTTACGCCGATGTTGCAAGCTGTGTAGCTTTTTTCGGTCAACGCTTCGTCGTTTAAGAGCCTAATGGCTCTTAGTTGAACTGCGTCTAGTGAGGCCAGTTAGTACTTAGACGAGCTATCCCACAACAGAACTCTATGCAAGAACGGACTTGTGCTTTATATAAAGTAAAAAGCTGTTCTGGAGAAAAGTGTCTCTTCAACCGGTTTAAGATGCCCATATTCTTGACAGCAACTTGTGCGCAGAACTCAATCTTTGCGCCTTTTTTTTTTTTTTTTGTTTTGGCGGGAAAAATTCCTGACGAACACCTCCACCATCCGGGGAAGACGGTGGAGGTAGTGTTGGGTTTGCACCCACTAAAAAACCCGCCGTGTATCTCCCGCCACCTTCGCGAACGGGCCGCCGGAATTCGTAATGCCGTCGGCGGCCCGCCCAGTGGCAATGCCCGGACGCGATGTTGTTGCGTTCCGGGCATTTCACGCCTACGCGGCTGACGCGCTCCGCCGCCTCCTTCTGCGAGATGATGTCCTCGCAGAAGGATGCGACCGCATTCCACGACCTCTCGCTTCGAACCATGGACAGAACCACGGCCGGCAGCGAGAGGTCACTTCCGACCACTGCGGTGAGAGCTCGACGTTGCCCCTCCCAAGCTGGACAATGCTGGAGGGTGTGCTGCGCCGAGTCCTCACCGCAGTCGCAGTGGTGGCAGGCGGGACACGGTTCCCTCCTAGCAACCGTGTGCAGGTACTTCCCGAAGCACCCGTGCCCGAAAAGGACCTGCACTAGCCGGAAGGAAAGGGTCCCGTGCTGCCGCCCTGCCCGCTCCTCCAGGACCGGCTGGAGCGCCTCCACGGTTCGAACACCTGCCCGTGGAGCCTTCAGCCGGCCCTGCCACCGGGCCATGATTACTTGTGCTTTATATAAAGTAAAAAGCTGTTCTGGAGAAAAGTGTCTCTTCAACCGGTTTAAGATGCCCATATTCTTGGCAGCAACTTGTGCGCAGAACTCAATCTTTGCGCCTAGGTTAAGACTAGACGTTAAAATTATGCTCAGTAAATCAAGGTTGACAGTAACTGAGACAGATGCACCACGGAAAGTGGGAGTCAGGTCAAATTGACTCTTCTTCGCACTGAAGAGACACGACTGTGTTTTGGTGGCATTGAGATGTTTGTTTTGATTGTAGATTATCGATTCCCCATGAGGAAATGAGGCTTATGGTCAAACTCGTACGTGTACGTACTTGCCAACGTGTGGAGCCGGTGTAAGGGATGAAATAAAAAATCCATATCTTCTTTGTCCGAATTTTACCCATCCATAAAAATTAACTTTTTCCCACTGTGGTTCGAACCAACCCATTACAAAAAGTTCTTGGGTGATTCGAACCAAGTTACGAAGAGACCCATTCAAAAAAGTGCTGTTGGGCAGTTCACACTATAGGTCAAACCACTCGTGATGTGAAACGACTACATACCCCATTTCCGTGGCTCAAAATGTCACCACGGTTGGTGAGTCGCCCTTTTGCAACTAGGTGGACACAGTGCCGTTTGTCTAGATAGATTCCTTGAACTATTTACGTACTTGTAAGTTAGTACGTAACCCTCAGTGCGCGAGTCCCACTCGCACTTAGCCGATTTTATTGTTACAGGCGAATGCTCGTTAGTCAGGGAGCCAGTATTGTAACGTAATGCTCGAAATCGAATCAGTATGCTAGCGGTGAGGGACGGGTTTTACACAAACCTTAATTAAAGTGTAATATTAAGTACTAGCTGTGCCCGCGACTTCGTTCGCGTGAAAGTCGGATTTAAATTAAGGTAGTTTATGTTACGAAATAACTTCTGTGTAAATATGTTGGAAACAGTCGGGTGAGCCGCGATATGATTCAGCAGCGGAGAATCATTATATAGGTTTACTAATGTTTGTCATAATTTAAAATGCCATAATTTCACATGCCATACCGGTATTTGCCATAATTTCATTAGAAATAACGCTTCAGTTGCCATAATCGTGAAATGACATAAAATGACTTTCACTAATTCCATTGGTCATAATCGATCAAGTGTCATAATAATTTAAATCCATAAATGTATTTGCTATAATTTTCGTTTTCAATAATACCATTTTCCATAACTTTTATTTACCATAATATAAATAATTTTATTACTTATTACTTTTTTATTACTTATCTATACTTGAATTATGTTGATTAATAAATGATTATACGACACAGATTTTTTATTTACAATTAAACCTGAAACTAAACCTCATATGGCGCCTACTTACTAAACTCGACGGAGCCCCGCTTCGCGGGGCTCCTACTTTTGGGTGGTTTAAAAAAAAAACCTAACACGAAGACTAAGGCGGGAGCTCCGCTTCGCTTCGCTCCCGCCTTAGTCTTCTAACCTAACCTATCCGAGTCGGATTGCTCTGAGTCGGGGTGTTAAAGATAATTAATTTCGACCTAACAATATTATGTATTATTTTCATAATTATATCAAATTTTGATTATGTCAAGAGTCGATTATGAGACGTGTTACTTATGGAAACTAATTATTATGATATATGTTGCTATGGAAAGTCATTTTATGGCAAATAAAAGTTATTACTGTTGAGTTGTTAAGGCAAACGTTATTAGTATAAATGATAATAGTGCAAGTAAATATTATGATCGGGGACGATTATGGCAAACAATATTAGTGCAAATTAATTTATGGCAAACGAGAGAATACCCATTATATAGTCATCTATTGATAGCTTCAACACCCAAAAGCTTTGTGAAAATAAATAAGTATCAAACACAGACTCTTTAGGTATTCGTTTACTGTGTTTTTCTGTCATTAATATGTGTTATTTGTGTCTCTTTTCTTTTTGTCTATTGTTATTTTTATTATTTTACTGTTTTATTTATTGCTTTTTTATCTTCTGCATGACTTTTTCCGTTAAATTATAATAATGTCTATACATGTGTCTTCTGTGTACTAAATAAAAATCGTTCTATTCTATTATTTTATATAGTTAATTTGGTGTGCGGCTTAAGAAGTGGGTTTTCTGTTGTTTTTGTTTCATTCATTCAACGTTATACCTACTTAATACCTAATAATTTTTAATAGAATTTGTACTAAAATTTGCTACTTCCCATTTGATCAGATGTTTATCGTAAACTTGTAAAGCCTAAGTACTTAACTGTGATAGTTTTCTTTATAATTTTAGTATTTAAACTACTACCGTGATTTTTTTCACATACCCAACATCAACCATTTAGTTGGCAGGGGAACACTTGACTCTAACAAAAATGTTCACTATAAATCCTAATATTACACAAAGGAATCCTTAAATCTAAAAATAGTCTTCACAAACCCTACACGCTTTTTAAAAGACCTATCTAATGATACCCCACACGATGGGGTAGGTGAGAAAAAAATCACATCCCCACTTTACATCTATGAGAGTGTCTCTCTTATATGTTACAATGATGCAAGTAAGAAAAATAGACATGGACTCCCCCTCCCCCAGACTCCGCGTTGACAGACAATGACCCCCCGCCTCCCTCCTCCCGTCAACCGAACTACTCACACTTGGCCGATGAGTCATTCATTATCGTTGAATTGATGAACACTTGATATCCAACCATAACCCCAAAACATGATCCTCGATGCACCTGTGTGATGCGTGGTCAAACAAACGGACAGACAGACAAACATTTCTAAAAACTTCTTTTTATTAAGTATAGAACATTATTGAATACAACGCCATCTACTTTCAAAACCAGTCAAGTTTCTTCTAATACTTAATGTTTTTTTTTATTAATTTAAGCAATTTAATTAAATAAATAGGAGAATGTTGCCACTCAGCAAAAAACGAATCCGTCATCGTAAGCACCTATACCCTAATAAATGTTTTCACAAATAAGAAATTGTTTGATCACGGTGACCAATTTGATTTCATAGATGGCGCTACACGTTTTTACGTGTGTAATGTCTTTTTTTTGAGCACGAACACATCAATTCTGGAAAATATCGAATACTTGTTAAATTGGAATGTAATATTGTTTTTCATTTCTACTACGATTAATTCATTACTCTCAGAATCACATAAAGTTATATCCCGTTTGTGAATCGAACACACGACCTTTGGCTTAGCAGTTAGGGTCCACTAACCACTAGGTAGACCTAATTTCTTGCCTGTTCAAGGTTTATTTTAAATTAAAAACTGTCGTTGTCATTATTGTCGGAATTGTCACGGTACTTAAACAATAATAAAAGAAAATTACTTAATTAATAGTTTTAATAACAAACAATGGCTATAAATAAATATCCAACACAACTTTAATAAGAAAATAAAAATTTTCTTTATACTACGTATTGTACCAAAATATTAAACGAACTGTCTCTTATCTGTCAGATAGTGGTCTTTATCATTTATGGATGAAAATCCAGTTTATTATATAATAAATAAAAGGAATATAGACATAACTTTTTTGTATATTATTAGTTATCGCATTTAATATGAAAACGATTTATTTGCTTTCTAATGATGATGTTAAAATAATGTCAAGGAGCTTCGTACTTGAGTTATAATATCTTTAGCCATTTCTAATTGAAAATACTTCAAATGGCTAAGGGTTTCAAATGTAAATTACTTCGATAATACCTATCGATGTGATACATGACTCACTATACCAACCATGTAGCTATAGTTATTATTTCGATGTTCAGTGTAAGACTGATAGGATTACGCCCATAACTTGGCATCACCATTACAAAAAGCGACTAGGGAAGTCTACAAGGCAATGTATGTCAGTGACCACCTATATAATTAACGTTTCAGTAGACACCAAACTAGCTGTCAAATGGTAACTAACCTTTTGCTTAGAAATCCCTAGCCTGTAGGTACTGAAACGTAATGTTGCTATATGATATGATGCACGATAGTGAGGAATCATAAGACTTATTTCCCCATTATTATTTGGTTTCTTACAATAATTCATAAAATAATTAAATTCCAAGACTTTTCTGATCATTCATCTTGATGCTTCCTCCAATTCCTCCAATTGTTTTCTCATTTTCTTCTTCATCGCTATCTCAAACTTTTAGAACGTCAAGACAAACAGTTAAAAAATAATGAGGCTTTTTGCAGGCGGCAGGTCGAATCCACGACGCACCTGACTCCAAATCCGATAGGTATTAGGGTGGTCCTTAATTTCGAATTTTTGAAAATCAACCGACTCACGTCTTCAATTGGACCTATACCCTAAAACGAACCTGTGATTTTTTTCATTAAGTTTTGGTGGTCGCTACCGCATGTCAAAGTTTTAAAAATTCCCTTACCTACTAACGTAAAATATAAAAATAATTATTTTATTTAAATGTAGTAAATTTGTTTCACGATATATGAAGAAACTGTGGAGATTCACTTTTACCCCTCTTTTTCCCTCCACAGCTAATTGCTCACAAGGTACGTTACTGCCTAGCCACGAGGATATCCGGCACGAAGCCGAAGCGGCGGGGGGTGGCAATTCGCGCGGCACAGTGTGCAGGCCACGGGCAATCGCGTTCACCCCCGCTACCAGACAGAGCGAAATGCTTTGTCAAAGCTATCTCGATGCTTAGAACGTAATAGTTTTTTGGAATAATGTTTGGAAGAGGTTGTGGAGTACGTGAATTCACAGCAAAAACAACTAAACTCATTTATTTTCTGTGGCGAGGTTGTTATGCTTTTGTGACTAGTTTACGAAACGTTGCGAGAATAAGTTGCAGAGGACATGGAAGAGAGGGCTAACGGGGTATAGCTGTATAGCCATGTTTAGTTGTGCCCGAGTTCATTTATGTGTCGTGAATAAAATATTTAATTTTTATTTTTTAAGTTAGTAGTAGAATTTAAAAAACTTTGACATGCGATAGCGACCCCAAAAGCACATATTTTTTACAAAATGTTGACCTCTGATTAAATTCGTCATTCCTTTACAAAATAGATTTAAAGACTAATAAATAATTCGATGTTAACTTAATCTGCTATGTTGTATGCTAAATCTTAAGAATGTGTCCATTGACACTTTTTTGTTTTTGTCTTTATTGATGGAAATTACTTTATTCTTGTGTTCTAATGGGTAGCACCCATTGCACTACGTAACACTCACTCATTAAACTAACTCTAAAGGTTTAGTCCTTTTGAGTCTTCACACCATGTCCACAAATTTAGTTCAGCGGGTGGCGCGCCGAGACAGATAGTCTACTTGGAAGTAAGCGCCATATTTTTACGCACGTAAAAACTGTACCATATTATTTCTCATATACCACTTGTTCTCGTTTTCCTAATTACATAGGTATTTAAAAAAAACCGGGCAAGAGCATGTCGGACCATGTTCCGTGTGGGGTTCCGCAGTCTTGAATAATTGCATCAGCAGAAGAGCGCCTGTTCATTGCACTTATACTGCTTTGTTGAGAAACACAGTTTTTCAGCGATAACTAAATGACGGTATATCCGATCATGTCGGAAATAAATTTAATTTAAAGTATTTATTAAGTGATACCTTTGTGATTTTTTTTTAATTTTTTGGTCACACAGTTCGAAGTTAAGGGGACATAATTTATTAAACTTTCGGAGCGATTATTTCCAAAAGTATTCACTCAATCCAAAACAAACATTTGAAACCTTCAAATGTTTTTTAAAGGCCTGTCGAATGATTTGCCACACATTGCTGTTTGCTAAAAAATAATCAGCTTATGTTACATGTATGGAGTGCCCCCCCCCTAAAAATATTTATTATTCACTTAACAAACTAAGTAGAGGCTACTACAATACACCTTTTAACTAAATTGCATCAATATTCATTGATTAGTCTTTGAGTAAAATGCCTGTGACATACGGACGGACAGACAGATAGGCAGACTGACCAAAGTATAAGGGTTCCGTTTTTGCCATTTCGACTACGGAACCCGAAAAACACACAGAATAGGTTAATTTTTAGGATTATGTAGGTAACCTAAAAGGAACCCTTTTAGGATCACCTATTATTATTATTAGATTATGTAGATCTCAACTCCTTTCAATTATTAATTTTCACTGCACTTTTTTATAATTATGGTTTTTGTGGGATCACTAGGTATAACACTTTAACACAATGCACATAAAATGACGGCAAGCCACCATATTGACTGCATCTGTGACGCGGTGGGAGTGTATCCGACTGCTACGCAAGAGGTCGTGGGTTCGCTCCCCACCCGGGATAAAACTTTGTGTGATGAGCACGATGACTTATTCTATGTCTGGGTGTTATTTAGCTCTAATATGTATGTATTTAGAAATATATAAGTATGTTTATCAGCTGTCTGGTTGCCATAGTACAAGCTCTGCTTTGTTTGGGATCAGGTGACGTTGTGTGAGTTATCCCAAAATATTAATATTATTATTATATAGCATAGTTACCGTCGTCGTGTGAGTCATCGAGATCTTTCTATTTAGATAAAATCATGTATATTTGTAGGTTATTACTCGTAATTATACAAAAGATCTTGTATTATTTAATGATGCCTAGGGAGTCAACCCAGTTTAGGTTGTTATTTTCGAGAAAGGCGGGAGTGGACTTTCTGGGAGCTTTTTATTTTGGGCCATGTCCGTGGTGTCGAGGAGCTGGATAACCTCGACACTTACATGTCGAAGAAGTCGTCGTTCATGAGCTCTGGTATACTTTTTTCTAATATTGGCAACAAAGTCAACCTTCAGGTCACGATGGAGATCCTTATATCCTATATACCAGGGCGCGTTTACCATACCCCGAAATACTTAGTTTTGAAATCGTTTTATTATTTCAATATTACATTTTTTGGTACAGCCCCAAAGCTGACAACTGTCTGTCCACACTAGCATAAAGACTTGTTTACATAAAGTAATTTTGATTGATACTGACAATACTGAATGCTTGCCAATTCATCTTAATGTAGCGGAGCATTCATTCAACGCGTTTCTTTTTAACGTGTGCCTTCCACCGAAGCTTAGTATCTAGAGTCATACCCAAGTATTTTGCTGTAATTTCATATGGTACGATATTACTGTTAATAAGCACTGGTTGATAATTTGTAATATTAATGACTTATATTGATAAGTCAATATAAGTCGACTTGGGTTTAATAAGCTTTATACGCCACTTTTTTGTCCAGTTAACGATGATGTTTACTGCTATTTGAACTTTTTCCACTGCATATTTTTGAGAATCTCCTGCAGCCAACCCAAGAAAACTCATTTATTAAGCCACATTTTTCGGATGGGTGGGGTGACTACGGAACCCTACACTGTGCGTGGCCCGACATGCACTTGCCCGGTTTTTGCTTTTTAATTATATAATTTGCATCAGTCCTTTAATATGGTGTAAAGTATATTAGTGGCAGCACCATACCCTTATATCAAGTTAATAAACATTCAAACATTGTATAATTGGCAATTTGAAAAGAGTGGCCGCAAGTTTTTATTGCCAATTTCTTTTCTTCGGCTTTACCTGTTGTTTGTGAACTTGGCATTACATGTACATGTAATACACACAATTATATAACACTATTGGCGGAGTGGTAGGAGGTTTTCTTCACCTTAGGCTTTTCTATTGCTTTTTTTCTGGAGCTAGTTCCTTGTGGCAGCTTTATTTTTTTCTGCTTGTTTGGCGTACCCCTCTGTCTCTTTTGCCAGATTATCTTCATCAGTTTAATACACATATTTGGCTTCTGGATGTTTCTCGCTATTAGAAACCTTGTTTTTTTTACTTGTGTCCTTTTCATCCTGCATTTGTTTTAACTGACCTAGCAGTATTTCTATCTGATTACTGAGATTTTTGACCAATTGTTGCAATTAAATGCACTCATTTCGTAATTCTCTATACCGAAAAAATAGTGTATGTTCTATTTCGGTACATTATATTTAGGCATGCCCATTATTGTAAAACACTAATAATTACAGTTTTATTTACACACATATGATTCACACTCGAAATGTAGATAATTTCGATGACTGCGATCGTAAAGGCGCGACGGATTGCGCTTCATCAGTGCTTTACCTAGCACTAGTGCAAGGTTTTTTTGCGACGCGACCGTTCACACTAGAAACCGATTAATAGGTGAAAAATTGGTTGGACAAAAATATGACCTGGAGTACTTTCCAGGTCATATTTTTGTCCAACCAATTTTTGGAAACTTAATTAAAAAACTAAACCAATATTATTTTGTTCTTCATAATTTAAACAAGGTTGCAAATCGTGAAACTGTTCTTTCTGCATTTCACGCTTATGTCTCTAGTACACTCAGATATGGTATTATTTTCTGGGGCAATTCCTCAGAAAGAGAAATTGCATTCAAAACGCAAAAGAAGTGTCTTAGAGCAGTATGCGGGATTAAAACGACAGATAGTTGCAAACCATATTTCATAAGTTTAAAATTTTTAACTCTTCCCTTGCTTTATGTTTATGAAGTGGCTATATTTGTCAAAGTTAACTTTAATCGTTTCGAAACTCTTACAAATAGACGTCATCACGTCTGAAACAACATCAAACTGCACTTTTTTCTAAGAGTTTCCTAGGTATGACACCTAAAATCTACAACAAATTGCCAAATTGTATTAAGTGTCTAGATAACCTTAATCGTTTCAAGACAGCACTCCATAGATTTCTTGTGAATAAAGCGTACTACTCAATAACAGATTTTTTAAATGATCAATAATCCCGACATTCGCTTTGTTTTTGGTGTAATAACATGTTATGTTGATTTACTTATTAATTATATAAATTGTTTTTTTTTTTTTTTAATTTAATTATTGACATGTTTGATTTTAAATTGATCTAATTGAATTATTTATGTTATTTTTTAACTGTTTTTCTATATTATTCTTATTATTACCTTTAGTGACTTTACTTTTTTTTTTTATTTAATTTACATTTTTTTTTGTTTCAAACATATTTGTACACCTTACATAGGCGAAACATAGTGAGACGATGGTATTTTAATGTTATAACCATGTACTTATGTTCCACAAATAAATTTATTTGATATTTGAAAAAAAAAATCACAGACACACTTTTTTTCGGAAATAAAACGTAATGAAGGGGCGAGGCGACTGATTTTTAAAAAAACACGAAAATTAAGGACCATCCTAGGTATGTAACTGAATTCAGTCTTGGCGCATACAAAGATTTTTCTTTGAAATATTCAGATTTTTTATATTTGAGATATCTATTGGTGATTGTTCGAACAGCAAAGTTATTTACACATATGTACACATACACAATATCGGTGCATAATCCCAAATACTTTACTTTTGTTGTCAGCTAAAACTGCTCAAACTTATGGTTCCCATTATTCAAACAAGCCGAAAGTTTCAACAATAAAATTCCTTCGCATATTACTCTCAGTTTTCTATCAAAAGTAATCGAGCGGGACAAAGGTTGAGCGATAATTGCGACGATGTTTAGCTTAATAGCGTCAGTTTGGAGAGGGCTCGTCTGTTGCGTCTCTCGCAGGGTACAAACTTGGGGCTCGTTTATCACCGTCATGGTTGACTAATAAAAATGAAATCAAAATTTAATTAGGAAGTTTACTAAAAACAAGATGATCCTTTAAGTTCGATCGTGTATATGTCAGTTTTTAATAGAGATGGGCCGACTATGCCTGGCCGACTAGTCGGTTTTACAAAACAACCGATTAGCTTTCTTTAGGGATATTTTATTTGTCATAAGTGTAGTTATGGCCGTTAAGTGCAAACTTTTACGAAATGTAGAATCATTCTATTCCAAGTTTTGCCTGTCTGTTCTTGTGAACATGAGACTCAATTCTTTCCCTCCCTTTGTTCCCTTGAGAGAATATAGTACTTTGGTATTTATAGTATGGATTCCTTGATGCTTCGGGCGGGTTACACCAATTTTAGACTTATTTTAAGCATAGAAAATGAATAAAACTGGCTAGTCGGTTATTTACTATTTATCTATGCCATTATACTATTTATCTTTAAATTTCGATGGATTTAGAGCAGTTAAATAAATTAGTTTCAGTTTTAATAATTGTATTTTATTATTTACCGTCGTCAATAGGTAAACTATTTATTTATTCAACAGTGGTAGTATTATAGTATGGTTAAAAAAATAAAACAGTTCATTTATTTTTTACTAATAAAGTACTTTATTACATTTAGTACAAATATATACATTACAATTTAGCCTGGTGACTAAAAGGTAATAAGTAATTGCATTATTACTTAATTTGCTATAAAAACATAATTCTAAGAATGCGTCCATCAACACATTTCCTTAGTTTTCCTTTCAGACACGTTCTTCACGTGTTCTTTGTATAAATTCACTACTTTAACCTAAATGGTTTTGTCCGTTTAAGTCTTCACACTAGATCAGTGTTGTCAAAAAAAAAACAAAAAAAAACAATTTAAATTTCACTTTAAAAAAATACTTCTTGACGATCAAAAACTTTTATAATTTTGCACTTACTTTGTTACAACCTCGAGGTATGGTATATTATTCCTTCAAAGGTTGGCAATGGCATCCACTGCATTCAGTACTTAGGTAAGATTGGTACGCACAACACCACCGATCGTCAGCGCCAAGTGAGACAATGAAGACACAATTATTTATGGTATTTATATAATTTATTAGAAGTAAAATATTTTTGCACATCCACACACGGACACACACACACACACACCACGCGCGCACACACACGCACACGCACACACACACCACACACACACTAGGACCCAGTTGTTAACCAGCGTCAGGCGCATATAATATGCGCCCGGCAATAAGCTGAACTGGGCTATTATTTGTATGTTTTTGTTATTTTATTTTATTTTTTTATTTTATTGCTAATTTTGTAATTATAATTTGTATGTTTTAATTAATATTTATGTGAATAGTTTTTAATTATTAATTGCACTTATTTTTTTATTTTTTTATATATTGCCTGTTATTACTCTTGTCTCGTGTGTTGACACTTGTCCAAAATAAATATATTTCCTTTCCTTCCTTCCTTCCTTTCCTTCCTTTCGAGAACATTTACATGGTGGTGAAGTCTACGCTCCTGGACTTCAGCAATCTTCTGTACGGTTGTATCCACGCTGTCTATGTTTAGATCCCAACGGAGATCACAATTTCTAATGCACCTACTAGGGTGCATTTACATAGAAATAAAATAAACAAGACCATTGAAATGTACTATCATATCTTCTGCAGAGCAGTTTATAAGTATTATACACAATACATACAAGAAAATCATATTGCAATATCTTGTCATCTAATCCAATCATACAATTATAATCAACAATCAGACAAATCGTACCTTTTCCAGCTGACAACAGTAGAGGAAATGAGGACTATGACGGTCTGTCACTGACTTTTATACCCATCTGTCCTATCAAATATCATTACTAGGGTTCCGTAGCCAAAATAGCAGTACGTCCTTCCGTCCGCAGCTTTGCTCAAAGACTATTAGTGCTAGGAGGCTATATTTTGCATGGAGACACATATTACTTACGTACCTCCCCTATTTGAAAAATAGGAGTGTGATTTTTTTGTCACCTACCCCATCGTGCGGGATATCATTATATAGGTCTTTTAAAAACGTTTAGGGGTTGGGAAGACGATTTGTAGATTTAGGTATCCATTTGTGAAATATTATGCTTTAAATTGCAAATTTTTGTTACACTCACGTGCCCCCCCCCCCCTACCAATTAAATGGTTGATGTTGGGTATGTGAAAACATTCACGATAGTAGTATATATAGTGAAATTAAAAGAAAAACTATCACAGCTAAGTAGGCTTTACAAGTTTACGACTAACTACTGATCAAATGAGAAGTAACGAATTTTTCGTGCAAATTTGAAATGTTGATATAACGTTGTAAGTACGAAACAAAAAGAACAGAAAACCCACTTCTTAAGTCACATTATTCGAATGAGGAGAGGGAGGACTACGGAACCCTACACTGTGCGTGGCCCGACATGCACTTGCCCGGTTTTTTAAATATGTTAGTACATTCAAACATTTTAATATAAACCAAATGACTTTTAATACTTTATAATTGCAAAACCATTATTCAGTGATGTACAAATAATGCACATCACCTGTTACTAATACAATATAAAATTACACATTCAAGTGATTCTTACTGTGGTTATTACTGTCTTACTGTTGTAATATATTTAAACAGATGCTAAGCTAATGATGAACATAAATACATATATACAAGCAATTCTTGTATGTGTTGGAGAATTATTAAAGTGCTAATTGATTAGTGTAGTGGGGCAGTAAGTCTAATTCGGCAGTCTAAGTCGAGCGGTCGTAGCGACTACACGTCTTTCGATAGACGTGGCTATTTTTATAGTCTTGTGTGCAAAGTGTTAGTGTGGTTATAGGGTCAGTGATGGAGTGACATTTGTGTAATCGAAATGATTAGAACAGTTGGCGGACTTTACCTTGCTCGAGGTATCCGAGTTCATATAATCGATTACTATTTACCATAATGTTAATTTGAATATTGAGCCGCTAATAGCTCATACGGCCACCCTGGTGAGACATCAGAAGCGGGATACTGGAACCCCTTTAGAAAATGTAAAGTTAACCGAACGGAGGCACGTGTTTGTAGTTGTTATAAAAGTGCTTCTCGCGTGTGATATTTGTGTGAATGAAGATGAATATTTCTCTAATAAACCCAATACTTTATAAGTTTAAGGGAATACTTTATAAATTGTGTTGTGTACCTAACAATCTAGATATAAGTAATTTATAAATGTGTTATAACATACAATTGTTAAACATTCGCATGCCTCAAAAGGTAAATATGATGAACTGCCATATTTTAACATCCTCTGTACCATATTTTAAGCGAATAAATGTCTTTGTCTTTGTGTTGTGTGTGTGTGGATGTAATGGACATTATTCTATGTCCATTTTGGCTGTTTTGTGATGACGGATCGTGTGTATCCGATTTCGACGTCAATCTCTGGTATGTGAGTGGTTTAAAGGACTGTTCATAGACACAGGTGAGTCGTTCTTGTTTTATTATGATTTTGAGGCTGAGTACTGTGTCGTTTGAGAAATAGTAGCCACTAAACTATACAGTACAAGATTAAATGAGTGTCGCTAGTAAGCGTAGCGAAAATGTTTAAATTTTATCCGTATAGTGTTGCGTTATAAACACAACACTATACGGATAAAATTTGTACACATGCGTCGTTATAAATTTTATCTCGCGTGTGTAGTCAGTAGTGAGGTGAGACGGAGTTATTTCATTTGGCGATTAAGTTGATTAGATGTAGTAAGTAAATGATGTTCGTGAAAACAGTAAAATTTAATTAGTTTTCGGATTTTTTGTGTATGATCTCATGTGACATGTGGCTAGTTGAAAATTCGGTTTCGTTTAAATTCAGTGGTGAGCATTTATGCAAAGTATTTATACTGTGTATTTATTGGCGGAGTCATTATAATTTGATGAAGTAAATTATTTTTATCTTCTTGCTTTACAAATGAATACGGTAAAACAGTAAATAGAGACTTTTATAAAAAAAAATGTGCAAATAGATGGTATTTGGATTTTCTAGGGGGTTTCTTAAAGGAACCCAAAATTTCCATTATTCCATTATTTATTAGATATAATTCGGGACTCAATCACGTGAATTATTTAAAGGTACGAACCTTTTATTTACCTGACAATGAAAATGTTGGAATATTATCGGGACTTAAACCCGTGAAGTATTTAAAGGTACGAATCTTTTATTTACCAGACGTTTCGATCGAATTGCACCGATGGTGGTCAGGGGTCGACTGATGGCAGCTTAGCGATGTCACTGTGATACGCGGGGTTTTTCAACTACCCTCGCCTGGTCTTCATAATTTTGATAATTTGTACTGTCGGTACTTCTACACAATACACCTACAATGTCCTTACACTTAGGCGCGGTGTCGTTACGGCTACGATTGCATTTGCTTATAGCAGGGTTCCAAGATGGTGAGAGCCGGTATCCATCTTCTCGGTTGAAATTTTTGTACTTCTTGATCTCAACCGCCTCGCGTACTATCCTAGAATAATAGTGGCTATCGGTGGAAATTACCTGTGATTTATGCAGTTCTATCCAGTGATTTGGTCCTGATTCCAACAAATGCTTAGCGATAGCAGACTTGTAAACTTGACGGTTTTTTACAGCAGCGATATGTTCCTTGACCCTGCTGCGATTGTCCTTTTGGTCTGTCCGATATAGGAACTACCACAACTGCAATCCACCTTGAACACGCCAGGTGTTTGGAGCGGAATAATATCCTTTGCCGTTCGTAAAAGCTTCGAAACCTTGGAGTGCGGACTATATACAGTCTTAATGGAGTAATTCTTCAATACTGTTCCAATTTTGTCCGTAACTCCTTTGATGTACGGCATGAACTCTAGCACTCTGTCGGCATGTACCTCTTATTTTCTGCTCTTTGGACGTTGAAGGTTATGCTTGTGTCCGTTGCTTCTTAGTACCTCCCGAACGTGTGCAAGTTCACCCTCCAAGTGTTCGGGGTCGCAAAGGTCATATGCTCTGTTTGTTAAAGAAGCTACAACGGACTTTAAGTGGCGCGGATGATGGTGCGATAAAGCATGTAAATATCCGTGTCCATGTCGAGTCGTTATTATCCGTATCCGATAATAACGACTCGACATCGAAACTCACCATTATCTGGTCCGGTTCCAAGCGTACGCTCTTGAGTATATCCACGAAATGGCGAGAGTCCTTCACGAACGATGCAGTTTTCCCTACCAATGGCTGCAGTACTGAAGCTACATGTCTCGCTAGATCGTAAGTAGGAGAATAAATTTGACTTACGATCGGGCGTAATGGTACGTCTTTCATGTGAATCTTTGCCAAGCCATATAATTTAGGAGGCTGCACAATTCTCGGCTTGTACAGACGGTCGAACACGTCATCCGTAAATAAATGTTTATGGTCCCCGATAATAATAATAATAATAATAAAAATCTTTATTTTTATAAAAATGGTGCAGTAGTACATTGGACAACTTAATAATATTGTACATAACACATAATTACAGTACTACTAAATGGTGATAGTACTGTCCTCCTAGATAGACTACGTAAAGCCTGTGTTAAGGAGAGACAGTGCCGAATCCCCACTGTTATTTGTAGAGGTACAATAACTGTCTAGGTAAAACTTATTGATAATTTAACTACTAATAGATACTGTGTGTGTGTGTGTGTGTGTGTGTGAGCACGCGCGCGTGTGTGTGTGTGTGTGCGTGTAAGAGTAAGAGTGTGCATGTGTGTGTGTACGTGTGGGTGTGCATGTACGAGTGCGCGTAAGTGTGGGCGTACGTGTACGTGTGTGTGATTCTACATTGTTGATTTAAGGTAAGCTTCAGTTTCATCGTAATTTTTATCGAGCAGAAAAGATATTCACTAGTGTTTCGATAAACGATTGCCTTGAAGTCATAAAACGAAAACTTATTGACAGCGGCCTGCCAAAAGAGTACATTGTTCTACTGAGTAACTGTTTAGAGGGTAACTACTTCCTCTACCGTGGACAGCATTACCTACTGTGACTAATATTTGGGAAGGTACTGAAACACTCGCCGGGGTACATTGTTGCTAACATAGAAAGTAATCGCATCAAATGTGATGAGAAAAATGCGCATAGCATGCCTTCTCACTGGTTAAATTATCTATTTTTCCTTACTATAATAATAATCAATCAGTGAGAAGACAAGTTTATTTCAAGGGGCAGAGTATTTTTAATTTCCTTAATAGATATAAATAAACTGATAATTGAAATAATAATAGCTAGTACCATTTAGCTGTTTATCATTGAGAAACCTCATTATGGCCATGTCTTTGCCAGAGCTACAACTTTTTCCTTACGTTCGTTCCCGTGGATCTCCTCGCATAATGATTGCCTTTCTCAAGCTTCACCACACATGTATAAGCTGAAATTTGATGAGGACTTCCTCTGGTACCTCACCAGGACAGAACACAACTTATGTCCACCCAATTCACCTGGGTGCAATGATTCCAAGGTGAAATAAGAACACTATACTAAAGCCAGAATGGATGTGAAATGTTATGGTAAAAAGTATTAAAGGTTGTATGGTTGCTGAGCAACTGTATCAAACAATTTGCTTAGCAAGATTTGTTTGACAAAATGATTAGTAACCATACAACTTAGCATATTGTTATGCATTTCATTATTTATTTTAGGTTAAGTATAGTTATGTCCACTTTGTTTATCCAGATACTGAAAGCTGTATTGATGATGGTTTTTCATCGTCTATGATGAATATTTGTCAAGACTTCTATATTTTACGAGTTTAAATTCCTGTTAACATTAATAGGTTTCCGATGTATTACAAGTACAAGTACATATGTAATGTGGATGTACTACGAACGAATTTATAACCGCGTTTTGGCAGTGATTTAGTGTCGAGGTCTAGCATTTCAAACTAAACCTTAAATTTTGTAAAATCAAATCAATTTAGGATGATAACATCAAGTTTTAGAAAACAGAAGGTAGGTGACAGTTCCAAGTACAAAGCTCATGAGAAGAAACTGCCAAGATAAGATAAGATAAACATTTATTTCTTAGTATATGGTACATTGAGTTCTTACAGTAGGTACCATTGCTGGTGTAGAAATAGTAGGTTAACCATTCATGCAAATTATAAAAAGGTACATAACATTCAAATTATTATAAATTAACTGTAAGATTCTTTAACATATTAACATTCATCACAAACTAATATCAAATTATCTATTTATTTATAATATCAATATACATGATTTAAAAATTCATCAACAAAATAAAAACACATGACTAAAAGCTATGGAAACATGTTATTTTTGAATTTATGTGTCGGTAATGTTCTTATTTCTGGTGGTAATTTATTATAGATTTTGATTGCCATACAATAGATATTTCTGCTATATAAATGCAATCTTTGGGCTGGTACAAGTGATTTTCCAGAATGCTTTTTACTCAGTCTTATGGACACTTATTTATTCTATGGGAACAACTCAGGATATTTCTTTATAAACATACAGATTTCAAAGATATACAAGCATGGAAGTGAAAGAATTTTAATTATTATTTTAAATAATGGCTTGCAATGATCTCCATAAGAAACTTTTTCCTAAGTACCTAGGAGAGGTACGTACTCGTAGGTATTGGACAATATGAATTAGGCTTTTAACGACAGTCATTTATCAATGCTATCTATCTTTAAGAATATTATTAATGCTAAAGTAAGTCTGTCTGTTTATCTGCTACGCTTTCACGGCAGGTAACCTCTGGAACGTTTTAATGAAATTTGTGAAAGCAGGGAAGGGGCGTAAGTTATTTTAATCACGAGCATCATTCACGCGTTCTACAAAATATTTATTTCCCGGTCCGTGGAAATATACAGCCAGGCAATTAAACAGTGGTTACTGATGACCCATAAATGTACTAATTGACGCCTCTGAACTATGCTGATAGTGAACAACATTACAATCACTGATAGGCGCGATTGATATGATACGAATGATATGTACTACCAATATTGTTGTATGTACCTTTGTTTATTTTTATAACGTAGTCTTCTGAGTGCACCTGCTTACTATTATTTTTTGTTTACAGTTTGCATTTCACTGCATAGTAGTCATAAAAATGTTTGATGTTAAAATTCTTATAAAATGTAAGTAGATACATTATATTTGAATAAAAAAATGTCAATTAGTATACTCTTGTTCGTTTTCGGGTTTCGTACCTCAAAGGAAAATACGGAACCCTTATAGGATCATTTTGTCAACTGTCAAGACCCTTTATCTCAGAAATGCGTGAATGTATCGACTTGAAATTACACCCAAATACTCAGGTCTCCAGTATCTTGAAGCTGTAAAAAAACCAAACGTGTAAGTAAAAAAAACGAACATTTCGGCACTCTAAAGGAATTAAAATTAAATAGGGTATTTTCTGTTGACCTAGAACTATATGTAGTTTGGTAAGTAATGCGTAGGGTAAGGAAAAGTCTGATAACTGTACATTTGTAATTAAATCATAAAAAATATAGTCTTTAAAAAGCTGACAGAATGTACTCCTGAACTATTTATAATAAGTGCACTTATCCGGTTTATAAATATTATTCGTAAAAAAATATAACGTACTATTTTTAATAAAATAGTTTATTATAAATATAAATATTTATATACATAACAATTGTCAATGGATTGTGTTAGGACGTATAATGGGTAGGATTCGAAACCGCGACCTCACGATTGCGAGTCCGATGCCTTAGCATTAGGCTACCGCCGCTCGTTTATTTAATATGGTCTTATCAAAAACGTATGAAATTATTTTTTAAAGTTTTCCAAGAAAACTAGGTAAGTATCATCTTATTAAAGTAATTATTTATAAATTATTTTGTGATATGTAAGTATCCCTTACCAATAAATGCTATTTAATTTATTTTACTGTTCGAAAATCGATCTACAAAATAATCTGTAATGTTTCGGGCAAACCAAAATGTCAACACGAGTGCTCTTCAACAGAATATAATCGGTGCGTCTGCGAGCGCAGGCGCACAACTCAGCGCGCGTGCGACGCAACACTTCCTGACAGCGTCGCCTTGTACACCTACACACGGACGTGCGAACTTACTCTTATACATGTATCACATATAGGATTCTTTTATAGTATTATCGATACATACATATTAATATCTTTCTCAAAAATAGTGTTGTGTGTGTAGTGCGCCAAAATGATCGATACAATAGTGCCGGATGTCGCGCCAAAGCCCGGTAAGTGCATTTTTATATCTAATTGTTTTAGTATTTTTAATAACTTTTATATGTATATATACACACGTTTTATAAAAAACAATTTATTAATAATAAGCACAAGTTTCAGAGCAGGATGCAACTTGCTACATATAAGGAACAGGTCTTTATTAATAGTTAACTGAATAATAAGGCATAATTGGAATCTTAAAGTGAACCAATTCAGGAAGTGAAATTAATGTAAACGCAGAATTTTTAATCTGTAGTTAAGGTTTTGTAAATCGATGTAGTTTAATTAGTTAAATAAAAGGTATTTGTGTAGTCCGTGACAAGCTGATTTGGCAATTTGAATGTGAAGTTAGACGGGGTACGTAAATGCCATCTCAGTCTGCACCCATTCTTGTCGGATACATTTATTAACTTAATCTTGCTAAAGCTTTTGTACTAAAAATAGCTCAAAAATAGTCATAGTGAGCTGTTGTGGAGATCTCCAAAATTCAAATCTAAACTGCCAAGCGCCATTATCATAACATCGATCAAGGTCTTGTATTTACCCGTGGGTCCGCCCAGGTGGATATAGTCATAATGATAAAAAGGCTATGTTACTCTCAAGATTTACTTTATCTCCATACAAATATCATCGAAATTAGCCCCGACATTACTGTGAATAAAAAAACCAACAGATGAACAGAATAAATTTCACTTGAATTGTGTGCATAAACTAAAGCATTTAGCTTCTTCTCTCAACGATGATTTGACTTTAGTAATACTAAATTCAAACTCGACGAACATTATTTCATGAAGTAAAATCAATGATGGTTTGAAAATGCCAAAGTTTGGCTGCAAAAATAAGGATCTGCTAAGAAACTCTAGGACCACTCTTTTACAATAAGTCAGATTTTAATATTAGAATAACAATAGAATATATTTATTTTGTAAAAGTAATAAAAGTATCGGGTAAATACTTTATTTCTAGATTATCTTCATAATTTAATTCACGGGATATTATTTTATTATCCTTTCTTTACTAAGTCCAGTACAAATATTGTTACGACGGGTTATCTATTGACGTAATTTATAACTGTTTAATCAGTCGGTGTTTGATTGCAATATTTATTAGAAGAAGATTATTGATTTCGAAAATGAACACATTTGTCGGCAGCTATCATTATAAGATAGCGTTATGACAATAAACTGTGACGTTTAGTAATGATAAGTTATTGGTTAAATTACTTGATTTGGGAAAAAATAATTTATTTTTACTGATGTCTTATGTTCATTTTTTATTGATTGAGTATTCTAAATTTTAAGAAAGTTTTATATTATCGTAGTGTATCGTCCAATGCACTAACACAGAGTACTTGAGGTTAAAAAGTTCACAAATTTTAATCATGCGCGGGAAATTCAAATCTCTATTTCTATAATAAGTTGAAAAGTTAAGTAATAGGAGATTAAATCAAAGTCAATAGTGTACCCTTAAGAAACTCTAAAACAACAAAAATCTAAACTTCTATCAACTAAAAGCTTAAGCTCAGAAAGAATATATTTATGTTATTCTCTAAAATATTAATTAGCTCTTACATTTTAGACGTACATTCAGAGTAGAGTCGTTATTTAGCGAAGTTTTGATTAATAGTAAGACTACTGAATCATGAGGTCTTTATCGTCATTCGAGTTTTATGACTAGTAATCACATTCAATGTCTAAATGAAACAATATATTGCTGTTGTGTTTGTCTCCAAAATATATAAATCATTTTGGAATAAACCTCTTTCGAATTAAAAAAATAATTTTAAAAAATCGTCCATATAAGTATGACGGAGTTACATAATATTTAGAAAAAACCGAATTGAGAATCTCCTCCTTTTTGTAGTTTTTTTTTTAATTTTATTTTAAAGATAACTAGCAATGTGGGATTGGAGTAGTTGTTAAGGAAATCGTGATAGATACCGTCACCTTGTTTCGTAATTCGCTTTTGAATTATCAATAAACTATGCGATAACTGTAATCATTATGAAAGGTACAAAAAAACTGCATTTGCCAAGTTTTAAATTTCCTAAATGGTACGTCGATAACTGACCGTCAAGTATTTGTTATAATTAGTCTTCTATGTAAAGGAATAATCTTAATGTATCTATAGATAAATAATTAAGTTAGTCATAATATATTCGTATTATTTTTGTGGAGTTCAGTAGTTTTCTCTAACTAATCTTAACAGTTGTTGCTATTTCTAGGTATTATTTATCCTATCCATCATTATTAATAATTAACATAAATTAACGGCGAGTTATCGTTATTGTATAACGTCAACAAAAAATAACTTTGTTATCAATTTACAATATAAATCGTTAAGCTACAAAAGTATTGTGGATGCATCATTATATTGCCAATATCATTGAAAAATACCTGCCTCGAAAACACGCAAACATAGTTACGATGTTTTTAAACAATTTCCCTGCGATCCTCAAACCAATATTTCATAACTGCATACAGTTGACCTGAATTTAGCTCTCATCTATGTAACTACACAATAGATATAACTTAAGAACACTTGCTACAAGTGTTTTGAATAATTTTCCCATTATGTCATTGCGTAACTCTTTATTTCAGTTAGTTGAAACTTGCACGGCTTTTGTAAAACTATGGCTTTTGGTTGCTAATGAGTTTTGGACATTTTAGATCCATATTATCATTAGTTGCGTGCCATGTGGCATTTAGATATTATTTTCATATTTGATGAAAATCTGAAAATTATATCTAAATACGTATTATATTACTATATTATTTTAGTCGGTCGGACGCATCGGAGCAATTTTAACCGATTTAACTTCTAATTGTCTGATGATATTGATCAATGGTGTTGCTATATATTTTAGTTTTATAATAAATCCTATTGGCCAATTGCATTAGTTGGAGTATATCAAGTGCGACCATTTGCAGCCACTTTAGGTCTCTATCGAGCATTTGATAAGAGTCAGTGACCGGCTAATACCTACTTTAGATTAGAGGGAAGTATATAATTTTACGTAGATGTATAGTTTGCTCGGAATCAGTAACACAATCCAATGGGGTAATTTTTGAACCATGTTATATTTTTTGATTAATACAATAATTACTCTAACAGTCCAAATCCTGTTCACAATGTAATGTGAAATGTAATCATCACTTATTTTTCAATAATTACCATGGATTACGTACTACGATACGCAATGAGTATGATAGCGCGAAGAACACAAAACAATTTGAATGGCTTATAGCTCTGCAAGTTTTCAATAGTTTCATTTTCTTTTTTTTATATGATTTGTTGAAGCAAAAATCTTGTTGGGGTGTCTGACATTTACACTTTACCAAAAATGACTTTGTTCATTTTTGTTTGTAATAAGTATAAAAATATTAACAAAAAAAAAAGAATGTTATTTAATCATCTAAATATAAACAAACCTTATCAGAAGGATAAAAATACACTCGCATTAATATGAACATTAACATTAGGTAAGTAGTTATTTATTTTTGGTGGCCTCATTTTTCATTTTCTTTAATTCGTTATAATGATCTCTAACATGAAACCAATACTAGCACTAGCATTTAAATAAACGAAACGAAAGCGTTAAGGTGAGGGTATAGAGACGCGAAGCGAAACCATCTCTATTTTCAATGCAATTTAATAATATTTTGTTCTTTTTTATTTACATGTTTCTAATAATACTTTAATTATTAAATTTGATGTAGGTTAGTGTAGGTTACGTTACGTGAACCATATAGAGAATTAATTAACTCTAATTTGTAGTTAGTTCCTTAAGTACTTTTATGTAAATAAAATTATTATACAATATAAAATATTGTATTAGCCTGGTCAGTCAGTCATAGAATATACGTTATCAAAAGTTCATATCAACATTAACCCACTAATGCACGAGCACATAATCAATTTACAAAAAAAAAAAATCGTTTACAATCCGAATCGATACATCGAATAAACGATCAAAAAAACTTGTTTTTTGCGTAACAATGAGAACAGGTGTAGTTAATGTAGGGACAATTGTATTGTGTTACTATAATTGTAGACTTTTTGTTAGTAACCGAGGAATTCGATTTACCTACATCTGTTTGTTTAGTTCCAGCGACTTCGCGTATATACAACGTAAAACATTTCATTCGATATTAGGTATTTTAAACAGGTAAGTCTTTAGTATGTTTTGAATGATTTTTCATCTTCGAGCGGTTTATGTATACGTTTATTAGAAGTGGGGGCTGCGTTAACAGTTAATAAATCATTATAAATTATTTTTATGAGTTTGGGGGAGTGTGACAAATTTCGGGTAAATATTAGGACAACCAATTTAATGTGGTTCTCATATTTTGCATATTCCTGCACCAGCCATTCTAATATTCTAAAATCATTCATTTAAGGCATTGTGACACTCGTCTCGTACTCGTAACAGTGTTTGAACTTCATGAAAATCTTGTATGTATTAAATGCAAACTAAAAAGTGTGACAAGATTAAAATTACCACAAAATATTCAAAAGTGTGAGTATAATGTGTAAGAGTCAGCTAATAGTCCTTTTTATATGCACACAGTGTGCTGATTTGGCCCTATTATAATAAAATTAGCATACGAGTTGACAACGCACTGTGCACAAAAACTGAGCCATCAAAATAGTTATTAGTTTTATTATTCAAGTTTTTATACGCCTTCGGCACTTGTCCCACTGCCAGCGATTTTTTTAGCTCAAGAGACGTACAATAGGGCGAGTTATCGCCGACAGTGCGTGTTTAAGAAAAACAAGAGAAGATAGAACAAAGTGGCGTGCAGTTGGAAAGGTCCAGCAGTGGACTGCGATAGGCTGATGATGATAATGAAGACACGGTAGGTAATAAATAGTCGTTAAGAGTCCTCGCGCGTCGAAATAATCAGCGATCAACTATTATCATATTTTGTCTTTTTTTGTTCTCTCTTCTTAACCCCAACTCAAAGTCAAGTGAGAAATTATCTTTATTTCGTAAAACCAAATAATTATTTAGAAGACTCAAAAACTTTGAAAAAGGTTGTTATTCTATAACTTTTTTTTATCATCAAAGATACGAGATTTTTCTGGGTTTGAATCGATCGTAGAACATTAAGTGGTACTGGCAATTGTGATATCAGTGCAATCACGTTGAGTGCCGTGTTTTTCCTACATTGTATTAATATTTTATATTATTACGTTCTCATTCTTCTATAAATAATTACGATAAGTAGGAAAGCGTGTTATCGATACGCCTTTTCACAACAGATCATCATTATTGCTGGTGCGCTTGTCTTTGATTAATCACCGCCGAATAAAGGTCATGACAAATATTTTTTCAGAGACAACACAGAAGTTAAGATAATACGTCTTCACTAAAAGAAAGTTATATTTATTTTGCTTTTAAAATGATCTTAATAAAATAGTTTTAAACCATTTTGATAGTGACGGAGGATGTAATGATGAGCACCGCCCTTAGATTAGCATTCGTAGCGCTTTAGAAAATGTTTTGTTAACCAAAAAATTAGAGATTACATTAGAACTAAATGCATAAAAACATTTTTTTTATATAATCATATTTTTTATGAAATTTCACATCTTTCTGTTACATTTACAATCCTAAATAAACCTAATATTGTTTTCAATCAATATTATTTCTATTTTTTGTGTAACTTGAATCTTGACAGTTTTAATTTTAGTATAAAACTAGCTGTGTCCACGACTCCGTTGAAGTGAAGTAGGGTGATGATATAAGTAGCCTAAGTTACTCCTTACATCATCAGTTGTCTGAAAGGAAACGTCTTATCAAAATATGTGCAGTCGTTTCGGAGATTAATCTTAAGAAACAGACAGACAGACAAAAAATTTAAAAACTGTGTTATTGTTATCAATACTATATATACTTTCATATGCATTTGAAGTCCTCAAAAATGAACTATACATTTTTGACAACATCTCTTTGAAAATAAGTTACCTTGAAATAAACAAACCCTTGGAAATTCGAGTATTTTTAACGAATTAATAAGAAATAATTTCTAAGTCCCGGGCATATAATGTAACTTGAACAACATAAATAAATTAAACCAGACCAAACATAGGTATTCATACTGAAACAAGTCATTCGGTAGATCATAATCACAATTTTAGAAAGAAAAATACAAGAGTTACTATTGCATCAAGTTGTAGATACGAGACAACTTAAAACTGATCAAAGAAATCAAATAACATCAAATAATTGAAAATTTCAATTTTTGTAAAATACACGCAAAAAAAAGATTGTTGTGTGTGTTATAATTTTGTATCTTTATATTGTACTTGTATACTTACTCTATTCTTTAAATAAAGAGTTAGATTTTGAAATTAAAAAACCCAAATTTTTTTATCGAAATGGATCATCAGAAAGACTACAAACATACAATGAAGAATATAAAAGGCAAAACACAACTTACACACAGTCTCGGAACAACTAAAATAGTCACCTTTGTATAGTTACATAAATGAATAATTTGTCGCGTAGTAAATGTGATAAGTTAAAAACTGAGAGTTCTTTTACTAGTTATCATAATTGGTAGTTATCATAGCTGGTCATAGGAAAACTAAAAAAAATATTGTTTTCGGTCCAATAGTTGTGTTTAATGTTTTTAGGGTTCCGTATCCAAAATGTCAAAAACGGAACCCTTATAGTTTCGTCATGTTCGCCTGTCTGTCTGTCTGACTCAAAGACTACTCAATGAATATTGATGAAATTTAGTGAAAAGATGTCTTGTAGCCGCTGCTTGTTTGACAGTAAATAATAACAATAAATATTTTAAGGAGGGGGGGGCGCTCTAGAGATGTGACAGAAGCTGTTTTTTTTTCAGCAAACATTAACGCGTGGCATATCATTCATTCTTTCAAAAATATTTCAAGATTTCTATTAAACTTTTTCGATTGGCGTAAATGCCATGAGCATATATATGCTCTTCTGATGATGCAATTGTTCAAGGCTGCGGAACCTTACACTGAGCATGGTCCGACATGCTCTTGCCCGGTTATTTTAAATCACATATAACAGTCTTATGATCATGAATTAATGAAGACGGATGATGATGGTTGGTGACATAAGAGAATAACCATTTGTTTATTATTTCCTAAGGAAAGGTTGGCTGTTGTCCTTTTAAACTTTATCTTGTTTAAGTGCATTACCCAGAATGTAAAATTCTAAACAATCACAAATTATCTTATTTTAGAATCGATTTGTCAAAAAATTCGGTTCTTTTGGTTTAAGAATGATTTAGAGATAAAAATCCTTACCAACATCTTATATCTTTAAACGAGCAATTTTTGTATATATATACATAAATATATAATCTGAATCTCGGCAACGGCTCCAGCGATTTTTTAAAAATTTAGTATGCAGGGGGTTTCGGAGGCGAAAAGTCGATCTAGCTAGGTTTCATTTTTAAAAAACGTCGTTCTATCTGTATTTTCAGGCAATGAAAAACTGCTACAATATCATTAGAATACGAAGGTAAATTTCGCCGCTATCGGCATTGTTTTAATAGCTTAGGTGGGAAACGGGCGGTCTCTAAAGCAGGAGACCACGGTTCGAATCCGATAAATATTTTTTTGTTCAATTTTTTTTTTATTTATGATTTTTTTTCCCTATTTTATTTAATTTTTTTTTATTTGTGGTTTATTTCATTTTTTTTTATTATTATGTCGGTAATATCGAAAAATAAATATAATTTCCAAAAAACACGATGTACCAAAAAAAGGACAGTGTAGGGTTCCGCAACCGTCGCTGTACGAAAAATTTCGGTTTGAATAATTGCACCAGCAGAAGAGCGTATGTTCATGGCACATCGGGCAGTCCCGAAACCAGAACACCCCGGTTTGCGTCCAGATGATTATTTTTTTCCCTTTTTAGGGTTCCGTAGCCAAAATGGCAATCTTGTAGTAGCCGCTACTTAGTTTGATAGCTAAAGTAGGGACAAGATAATAGGTCACTTTTGACAGATGTCAGTTTTATATTCATAGTGAGGTGACCTGCTTAAAAACATCGATTAAATGAATGAATCGAATGAATCGATACAGACTTGAAACATATGTGAATTTTAAAAATGATCATGCGAATCCCTGTCCCATTATTATTTTTTCTTTCATAAATTAAAGGAGCAAAATAAGACAAGTACCTACGTAATTTAACAAAAAAATTGCTTTTATTCACTTGAACTATCGGAACTGCTATCTTCATCACTGCTGTCAGCACTCAGAGATATTATTAATTCATTTTCAATAATATTGTCTATTCTCACATCTCGTTCAAAATCTTGTAAAATTATTTTCTTTGTCTTCTCCACGACTTTTCGCCAGTCTTCTGTAGTGACTTCTGCACATGCAGTTTGTAGCAGAGTCATCATTTTAGCAGTACTGAAGGGTGGTTCAGTATTGTTCCGCGCTGCATGACCCTTTATTTATGCCCAAATAAGCTCGATGGCGTTATACTGGCAATGGTAGGGAGGCAATCGAATAACTTCGTGTCCATGCTCTAGGGCTAGTTCATCGATTACATAGCGGAGCTTAGACGGCTTAGTTGCTTTTACCAGATTTAACAACTCAACTTTTAATAAAGTTGGACTTGCCTCCACACCATTTCTTACCAGCCACGAGACAATTTCTTGCTTTTTATTTGCTTGAGTTGGTGGTTTATCAACTTGTACAGAATGATACGGAGCATTGTCCATTATAATTTTCGATGGGTTTTCTAAGCTGACTAGCAGCTTCTCAAACCACTCTTTAAAAACATCAAAGTTCATTTCCTCATGGTAATCTGTTGTAGTTTTAGAGGCGAATGCGAGGAGGCAGTCTGGAATAAACAACAACCTTGAGAAGCTGATCCCGCGTGACATATAATAAGTCGGGCTCCTTTTCCCGATGGAACTTTTGAGGTGGAGGCCGCTGTATCATCGGTCCATGTCCGCGCAACCGTATGGTTCGCATTCAACCATGTTTCGTCAATAAACACGACATTGTCCCAATCCGTAATTTTATTTACCTGACGTAAGAATGTTATTCTCTTCAAAATAATATCGTAGCGTTCTAGCAGGATTTTCCGCTTGTCAGATTTTTTAAATCTAAAGCCAATCGATTTCAAAACCTTTGATAGAGACGATTTGCCTCCAAAAAATAAGCCTGCGCCTTTTAACGAACTCAATAGCTTTTCCCGTGTAGGATATTCTTTTCTCGAGTAATATCCATAAATGTGGTTGCGAATTGCAGCAGCATCAAAATTATCAACGTCAACAATTTTCTTGTCCCTCTTTCGTTTTTTCGGTGTACGTAAAGTATTATCTTCTGAGCCTGATGGTCCGTATTTCTCTTTCAGAATTTGAGTTACTGTCTTCTTCCCTATTCCCAATGCTTCGGCAACGCGTTCTCTCGGTGGTTTCAATGGTAAAAGAGGCCCATCGTTAACTGATTCCCGTCCAAAATAATTGTACAATTTCAGCACTAGTTCGCGAGATTGACTGTTTAGAGTTTTCCCTCGTTTCGACATAGTAAGACTGTAATGTTTTTCTTGTTTAATAATCGTTAAGCAATCGGAGTCCAATTTATAGCCAGGTAAACGTAGTCAGTAAGATCAGTTCAATGAAAAAGCCGGATCAGAAGAAAATAACAGAGAGCACACCAAAAACGCACAGTCACTTCGCACAACAACAAAAGACTGCGTCATCATCATGTTATGGCGACATGACATGCGTCATCGACAGGCACTGGTGTTGCCAGCAACATCCACCTAAATTGCACCCAACATCAATGACCTTTCTATTTAGTTATTTTTTTGTATTTTCATAGTTAGTTAAAAGAATAATAAATATGTATAATTAGGTTTTATTATAATCACAACGTGGTTATAAATTTATGGTGATTTTTCTTCACAAGTAATCATTGCATTCGATTCAACTTACAATCCTATCAGCTTTCGATTTTTAGAGTAACATCCCTAGTGTTTAAAAAGAAAAAGGGTTGACTGACGCAACATTGTAACGACGTTCAGTTCTTTAGATCAGAAATTGTTTATTATGTTTAGAATGGTTTATTAGTGAAAGCAAATCGTAAAATTACTCGTATCGGTCATTATTACAATAAATATGTAAACGTAATTGAAAAAAGTTAAGCAATTGTGCAGTTCTTATTTTATGCCCGCCGTTACAAGGTTACGTTGTTGAATTTTGATGAAATGTCAAAAGTGACCTATTATCTTGTCCCTACTTTAAATAATAAACATTAATATTTTTAGGAGGGGCATTCCATATATGTAACAGAAGCTGAAACATTTTTTTTAGCAAACATCAACGTGTGCAAATTACACATTAAATAAGTATTTTTGAAAAATGGTGTCTTCGCCCCGCCCCTTATTGATTGAACCGTGTCAAAACATACGAAAAAAGTCAAAAAGGGCGTAAGTGCCATGAACACGCTCTTTTGCTGTTCATGGCACTTACGCCCAAATCGGATTTTTACATACGGCTACGGCTACGGAACTCTACACTAAGTATGGTCCGACATGTTTCGCCATGTTCGTCCGTCCGTCCGTCTGTACGTCCGATTCTTTGCTCAGAGACTGTAATTTTGCATGGATACACATATTACTTACGCCGACAAAGTGAAAGAATAAAATCTTGAAAAAAAAATTTTTCGATTGCAATTATGTAAAGTGAGGGTGTGATTTTTTTTTCTCACCTACCCCATCGTGTGGGGTATCATTAGATAGGTCTTTTAAAAATGTTTAGGGGTTATTAAGATGATTTTTAGATTCAGGGATCCGTTTGTAAAATATTAAGCTTTAAAGTGATTTTGGTTTGAGTCAAGTGCCCCCCCCCTGCCAGCTAAATAGTTGGTGTTGGGTATGTGAAAAAAATCAGGGTAGTAGTATATATAGTGAAATTAAAAGGAAAACTATCACAGCCAAGTAGGCTTTACAAGTTTACGAGTAACAGCTAATCAAATGAGAAGTAACAACATTTTCGTACAAATTCCATTGAAAAATATTATTAAGTAGATATTGAAACAAAAACAACAGAAAACCCACTTCTTACGCCACAATATTCAGATGGGGGGTGGGGACTACGGAACCCTACATTGTGCATGGCCCGACATGGACTTGCGCGGTTTTTTTATTTAAATATTTGTTTACGCACTATATGGGGTTCCGTAGTCCCCCATCCGAATAATGCGGATTATGAAGTGGGTTTTCTATTGTTTTCAATGGAACCTGTATGAAAATAGTTTCGTTATGTTTGTTTGTCTGTCCAAATGTCACAGGCAATTCACTCAAAAACTACACAATGAATATTGATTGAATTTGGTGAAATGGTGTCTTGTAATAGCCGCTACTTAATTAGTTTGATAGCTAAATAATAAAAACTTACCTTGGTGATTTTTAATACAATTATTACATTTTTAATAAAGTGATTGGAAAGAAATGCCTATAAAATTACTATTATTTTTTGGTCACAGTTCAAAAGATAAGGCGAGGGGACACAATTTATGCAATTTTCACGGCGATTATTTCCAATAATATTAAAAAAGTTTATTTGAAACCTTATAAATTTTTTAAAGGCCTGTCGAATGATGCCACACGGTGATTTCTGCTGATTTTTTTTCAGCTTTTGTTAATTGTATGGAGTGCCTAAACATATTTATTTTTATAATTTAGCTATCAAACTAAGTAGCGGCTACTACAAGACACCTTTTCACCAAATTTCATCAATATATTCATTGTGTAGTTTTTGAGTAAAATGCCTGTGACATACGAACGGACAAACAGACTATTAGGGATACTGTAAGGGTTCCGTTTTTGCCGTTTTGGTTACGGAACCCTGAAAACACCGAGCAAAGCTTGGTCATCCAGGTACTTGATAATAAATTGTCAAAAATGTAACCTTTCAGAGGGACTATTATAGTAAAAAAACTATTACTTTGACTTATACAGACGCTTTGCACTTTTTTTTTTATTTGCGGTAAAATATGTGGCTGAACACCAGACATTTATAGCTGAGTATAGACTCTACATTTGCGACAAATAAATGTATTTATGTGTAAAAATGTACTGAATTTCAAGTAGTACTAAGCTGCAATCGTGCAATCTTCGATACATCACGGGTTCAACAGAGCTTAGAGAAAGACTGAGTTGGGAAAACGATTCGATGGAGTCAGCGAAGCGAGACTCGAGAACCGATACCAGTATATCAGCTCACTGATTGTTCATTTCTGAAATGTAGACATTTATTTTTAAAAATACGTACCCTCTTTGAAATGATTTGTTGAATTTGTACTTTCTATTGATGATAAGTATATATTGTATGTACAAATGATGCGCTTCCACCAGAACAGATAGTATTTTTATGTGAGGATATTTTAACAACAACAAAATTAGTCAGCTTCTCCTAGGAGAAAACGTTGTTTTCAACCATAAAAAATATATTGGAAAACTCATTTAGTTGCATAAGCAGCCGAAGATTGTTTTTAGATTGGTAGGTAGTTCTTTTTTAGATTTTTTTCACCTTTCTTTGTGTTATTTTTGGAGAAGTAAATATTGTTCATAGTTTTGCTAACATGAGATAATATCACCAGCACACAGCACATAATCAAAGTGACAATGACTTTCGGAAGTGAGTACTTGCTCACCTCAGCGCTTAAATTGTGCGCCAGGAAAGATAATTTACATAATTAATCGTATCGTTATTAGATTTATATTCTATCGATAGAACCTTGTGGGTAGACCTGGTCTATCATTATGTGTTATAGACGTACGACGAGAGTACTAATTAAATCATTGAAATCACTAAAGAGAAAAATAAAAGCAAATTTGGTTTTAAAGTTACCTAGAGATCTTCAAAGTTTATCTTAAGTAAAACTACGCAGCACGTATGCAGCGTGCTTTTATAGTAGTTCATAACTATGCTGATAGCTGAAAATTATGTTTAAGTCTTAGCGCAAGTTTAGCATAATCTTAGAGGGACTCTTTTTAGATGGAACTTCCTACTTTATAGTCCAAATTTTCATCAACGCTGAATGTATGTCTGTATGTCTATCTAAATAGAGCAGTTACATCGATTGAATAAATTGCTAGTTCATTATATATTATATATATATATTTTTTATGAACTAGCAATTTAGGATTGGATCGGATATTACTAGGAACTCTGTTAACCCCTCCAGCTAAGCTCAATAGGGTTCACGTCGGTAGTGTAGTGGGTAGGTAGAAACGAAATGGTTATCTAAAATTCATAATTGAAATGACCAACCAACTTCATGATACACCGATATAGAAGAAATGATTACCCAAATTTTAAAAATTGCAAAAGTAAATGCTTTTAAAATAGGAAAAAGAAGATCGTTTGCGATTTACTTACTGAAGCCGAGTCACTTACAAAAATTGAAGAAACAATATTATAGTTACAAAATTTGAATCTTGTTATTATCGGTTGGCTGCAAAACGTAGGTACATGCACTTGCCCGGGTTTTTATGAGCTTTACATGTGGATCTTTTTCAAACATATCATAATTTTATTATTCTTTTACTATTGACCGTTTTCAAACAATCATTAATTTGATTTTACGAAATAAAGATGTTTTGTAAAATCATTTGTGTTTGCGTTTTAATAAAGATATTTGCGTTTGCGTTTGAATAGATATAAGATTATAAAATAACAGGCCAATAAATAGGACAAAAAAAAGATTACGGGCATAAATACTTTAACCCACACTGGGTTAAAGTAAATTGTAAAATGACATAGTAAAATAGTTGACGGCTTGCCGCAAAGTTACCTTTTTTTATTTTGCCAATCTAAAATAGACCTAAACACACACAATTTAAGGTTGCAATCTTAATTGCCAGTTACAGGCAATCCATACTACCACAGCTTCGGTGGTGCAGTGGTATTCCCACGCGGGATAAACTTTGTGTGATAAATATTTATTTCATGAATCCAAGTCTAGGTGCACTGGTTCGTGTTATGCTCGTAAAGTCCCCGGCGACACAGTGCTTGTTTCCTAGCGCGATGGTTGTAAAACAAAAATAATAGATAAACAATCGGAAATAATCGAATTAGACCAAAGAAATTAGAATAAAGTTTAGAGAATGTCCTCTTAACTTTGTTTCCCAGCTTATAAATTGCCTCGGTGGCACAGGCATGACTGCTGCGCAAGAGGGCATAAGATTGTTATACGGGAACAGAACAGGCAAAACACTTTGTGTGATTCTGAAGATAATAATATTAATAATTTATTGTGCCACAAGATGAAGGTGTACCTTTTATTATGTTCGTTTATATTGGTATACTGCCACAACAATGAAGAACCTTAGCCCCCCCCCCCCCCCCTCTCCAGGTTAGAAACTCTCTTTTCAGGTGGAGTTTACCTTATTCTTTCACAAACACAAACTAATGAAACATCAAATTTAAATCAAATTAAAGCACGGTAGCCTAACGGTGAAAGCATCGGACTCGAAATCGCGTGGTCGCTGGTTGGAATCCTACCCAATATACCACCGACGTGTAAACGTTAGCTGGAGATGTTAACAGTCGGTAGTTATTTTTAATTTTTTTTAATAATGCTAGTTATTTTTAAAAAAACAGTTCATACACCAAGATCGGGTTCAAAATCATGTTTAGAAAATAATTTCTTAACTTCTACTTAGGTACCTACGTCAAACAAGAACCTTTCATCCAAAATTGTATTCTAGACACAGCTATTTCGAATGCACCTTTCAAAAAGAAACGATAACATTATCTAGAATACTGTTTAACATTAATATTCAAAGCGCATTACGTTCAAGGCAGCTGTGACAATACGAACAAGTACTCTTCATGAACACTCGGTGATGTTTCATATTCGGTATTAAGGATATCGGAAGTTCAGTTATTCATAACTCGTGATTGAGTTATTCATGGTAGAATTCATAAAAATGTCCAATTTTTATTAGAAATATGGGGGATTTAAGCACGGTATCTAGTTTCAAGATTTTGGTCGTAATGGTGGAAAAATACCTACAAGTTAGATATGAAACCGTACCTTGCCGCAATTTATGCTTGATATTTAGGATGATCAAGTTAACCCTTCCAGTTAGTCCTCAATTGGACTCAATATCTTAATTTCGACAAACCCTTATACAATCAAGATTTGACACATCGTCAGAAATACAAAGACAGCAAAAAAATTGATTCAACTAGCTGTTTCTTGCGACTTCGTTCGCGTGAAAATGTTGAAATACAAATTTATTCCTCGGGGTTAATTTTTCCGGAATATAAAGTAGCTCTGTGCTATTCCAGTCTATAATATATGTCATTGTGGCGTGATTGAATAACAAACATCTATCCATACATGCTAATTTTGGCATTTATAATTATTAGTTTCGGAACGGGTCCTTTGCTCGTGTGCCTCTGACGAAGGCAGGCTACAAATTAGCGATTTCTAATTTTGAGTTACAAATTGTAATTAGTGATTCAAATTTGTTACAAATTACTACAACTATTACAAGTTACAACAAACAACTATTGTAACTCAAAATTAGAAATCACAAATTTGTAGCCAGCCTTCAGTTAAATATCAGAGGCACACGAGCAAGAGGGTACGAGATCTGCGTAACAAATAACAGGACCCAAAATCACTGGTTACAGGATTTTCATCTATGAAGTGGTGTACTCATTGGAATTGAATCCAAAACTATTGGTGAAGGCAATCTGTCGGCTTGTCTAGTTATAGGATCTATCTATAGGATTGAAATTTCTGGTCGGATGGGCTTTGTGGAGCAAACTTGTCCTACGTGAATCAATAACTTCGGGTCAATGACCCCGAGATGATGTGCGAGGCTTTTAGATAAATTTGACCTATTACAAGAAGCTTTGAAGACAAAATTACGGTCTTTAATTTTGATTCAGAACTGACTGTGAAACTAATGACTCGTTATGCACGTCATCGAAGCAAATTAGATTAATTCTAAGTAATCATATTCAGTAAAAACTACTTCATTCATATGAAATTCCAATCAAACGTTAATTAAACTGAAAAGACTGCACGTGACTCGTATCACAAATTAATAACTATTGTCTTCACTGTCATTGTGGTCTCGTGGGTGATCACATTAATTGTGTCCCATTATACTCTTATATAGAACTGACAGAACAATCATGTCGATTTTCCCATCGCTTTGTACTTAGTAGCTGTTTTTACGTAACCATAGTAAAAGGATACTGGATGATTTTAAAAACAGACAACAAATTGAAAAAGGAGATTTTAAACCTTTTTTAAAAAAATTACGAAAAATGAAACATAAAATACCGATTTTATAGTTTACTGGCTGTAAACGATAAATTTACTTAATTTTAACATGACTATAACAAAAAAAAAATTGTTAGTACCTACTACTAACTACTCATTAAATCAAAACCAATTTGTTGTTATTATTTTTAATCCACTGCAAGGAAGGGTTATAGAATATAAAAAGGGGAAGTTTCACGCATATCTTGTATGCATGTATATGTAATATACTTTATTACCTCGTATCTATAATATGTATGTATTTAGAAACATTTATGTATGTTTATCAGTTGTCTGGTTGCCATAGTACAACTTCTGCTTAGTTTGGGATCAGATGACGTTGTGTGATATGTCCCAAGATATTATTATTATTATTTATCTTTCAAACCACAAGACAGAATTATGCTATTAAGATGTCTTGACGGCGGTCAAGACATCTTAAAGTGTTCTATCAAGTGTTCTAATAAAAGTGACGTTCGAAAAAAAACAAACACGCAAAACAAACTGAGATGTCAAAACCCCCGGTGTGAAAAAAAAAAAAAAAATTTCAATTCCACAATATGGGTACCAAGTTAAAGGCTCATCGTAAGCATTTCAAAAGGGTATAACATGATTATGACTGTAGTACTAAAACTCAATTAGCATAATTCTTTTTTCAATTTTCAATACCTGGCAATAGCTGTAATAAAAGTAAGTTGTTACATCAGTTGCATTCTATAACTACAAAAAAATATCAAATAAACATATATTTTTACATTAACCGTGTAAAAAATAGTGCATATGCGCTATAAAAATTGTTTAGTATGTAACTGGTGACAAGAGACATTTTTATTATTTTGGCTACACGCAGGTTAACCCATTAAAGTTTTCTGACCAAATTGGAAGTCATTCTGTATGTTAGATTTTTCTTGGCTCGTGACACTGCATGTGGCAATCCAGTTTGGATTGTCATGACTAATTGTACGTCAGTGGTATAATATGCTTTGAGTGATCCGCGAACGAGCAATGAGTTTGATGTTATGTTGCAGCGCACGTAGGTACAATTTAAACATTCAACAACAGTTATATCATTTACTTTACTTACCTGATTTTTTAATTAATCGATTTAATTTTCTCTCACCAGTTCATTTTAATTTTTATCTTTTATCGAATAATTATTTTAATATTTAATAAGCTTTGATTAACAAGCTCATTCTTGTTGATTTATTTATTTCAATACATGTGGTTTCATTATTCGAATTCACAAAACTTTTTTACATAAAAATATTACCGACTTCAAAAATAAATACAAGGCAACTAAAAAGCAAAAAATTATATCTACCTAGAATAACAAAAACAAATTAACATTTTGAAGTTGGTGCCGAATTAAACACAAACTACTATTTCATGGCAAAAAATAATATCTTATTTTGTGCTTTTTAGTTGCCTTGTATTTATTTTTGAAGTCAGTAATGTTTTTATGTAAAAAAGTTTTTTATTTCTCACTATTTAGTGGGTTGGTTTGTAATTCACTTAAGTTACAATGGACTTATGTCAACTGCTTAAATTCCTATACAAAATATTGCTTTCCCCGATGCAGGGCCGTTAATTGTTGAGGAGTTCACATGATAGTTCACTATCAGCTCTATTACATTGTGTGATAGTAGTATGACAAGAATAAAATGCTCCTCAATATTATATTAAGTAATTGAATCGCAAATCGTAAAATATTGAATAGCTCCGCTCGTAATTTGTGGTCGTCATCAGCAGTCTTGGTCTTCTTCACCAGTAGGTACTTTTTGAGACTAAATGCACGAATCACTATGAAATGTACCTAAATCACTGTAGGTGTGCCTTTAATATTTGAAGAGTTCCCTCGATTTCTCCAGGACCCCGTCAGCAAATCGTGATCTCATGACAATGGGACCAACTTGGAAGTATACCCTTTCAAACACAAAAATAATGTTTCAAATCGGTCCAGCCATCTTTGCATAATCGGTGTACAAACATACAAAAAAAAATACAGTCGAATTGAGAACCTCCTCCTTTTTGAAGTCGGTTGAAAATAAAATAATACTACACTCGTTACAATCACGATCAAAGAATATGTATTACGATAGCTAGTAAAAATGCTATTAATGTTAATATTTACACTTTATGTTTCTAGCAACATTAAAAAAAAAATCACAATAATTAATTTTATTTTGAACTTCATAAAAAGCAACATTTTATTGGTCCGCCTTTAGAAATGTACTTAATGTTATTTTGTATGTTTAACATTTTATAACTAAAAGTTCGATGTGAATGCATCATTTTTGTTGTATGTGATGTGTACAAGAAACCGAGAGTAGTCTCGGTGTTTTGTGTTTAGAACGCGTGTGACCGTCCAGCGCGCGTGCGCCGATCGCCAGAGGTCGCCCGGTACCGGTTCTACTAAAATGGCGCCAGTTATTATCAAGAGATAGTAGAATGTATGTCTGTGTAACGACCATAATAAAAATCCAGTCCATTATAATTTATTCATATTTAAGAATTCCAAAGTGAATGTATAATTACTATTTAAAATTAATAACTACGTTTCTCAACAAAAGGGAGTAAGTGCCTTGAATTTACGCTCTTCTGCTGGTGCAATTATTCAAATCGGATTTTCTCATATGGGGTGTATTTATTTGTAATATCGGCTGCGGAACCCTACACTTAGCATGGTCTTGCCCGGTTTTTATTTCATAAATCGTAATGAATGGCAAGCAATCCAGTAGAATGTCGCGTATTAGAACTGACACTATCACGAAACGATCCGTTAGCATTGAACTAGCTCAACTTCCGCGGTTTGTCTACGAGATGACTGTTTTGGGACAACGTTACAAGTACACGTACTTACTTACTGATTACATTATTTGACGTGCTTCCGGAAAGCAAATTTATGTTTTAGGAAGTATAAAATAAACAAGTATGTTACTTTAATGTGAGCCTTCAATTGATCGATAATCGGCCATTACACCTATAACTATGCATTCATTTATTTTATTTACTGTTGTATTAGGTATACCTATCTGTTTAAAAATATTGCTCTGTTGTTGGTTAGTTCTTCTAAACTACATAATGGATTTCGATGTGGTTTATAGGTGTGGAAATAAATAGTTTGAAAAACTCCGTGGAAACCCAAAGCCGTTAATAGTAATATTGGAAATAGATATAAAGAGATATTACAAACATTATTTTTGTAATTTTATCCCTTTTTGACATTTTGACTACTTACTTATGGTCAATCTCCGCAACGAATGGTTTAACCAACTTTAATAGAACTTTCACTTTGTAAAAAATATATAATAACCTAATTAAGTCTTAAAATATTTCGATTAAGAAAAGAACGATAATCTGAGAGTGCGGCTAAAACCTAAAAATATTGCAAATCCGTTGAAAAAAAAACATATTATCAATTTATATTATGCTTATATCTATGTTAGGTCACAGAGTCGTTTTTGGTAATACGCCATTTACAATTGAAAATCTTAAAATTGGAATCTACCTGCACATGATAATAAATTTTCAACTGGTCGAAGGAGTATATAACTTTCGTCTACCTGTCTGTCAGTATGAGTACCTATGTTTTAATTGTCATGAAACTACAGTAAGACTCCGATCGATCAACAGATCAAACGTCACAAGTGGAAGTGGATCGGCCACACGCTACAAAGGGACCCTAAATACGAGTATATATGATGTTAGCCATATTTGAAGTCCCTAGACACAAGGAAAGCGCAACCGGGGCCGCTCTAAGCAGACCTAGCGGCGGACTTCCATCGCAGAGATGAAGAACATAAAAAGAATATACACTGAAGCTACGATCAACATAATGTAATATTGTTTAAGAAATAAATAATTGAATGCTACTTTACGGTATAAAACAGAAAAGACTCATGAGATTATAATGAAGTCAGGCAAAGGTCATAGGATATTTTTTATGCCGATAACCGATTTCCACACGGGTGGAGCCCCGGATAATAGTTAGTAAGATCTAAAATTACTCAGCGGCACTAACGCCACGTGCATCGAACTGCGAACACTTCAGGCTGCTACTATTATTTACAGTTATCAACCACTCTGCACGTTATATCTCGAGTGCGCAATCTATGAAAAATATACACTCCAATAGAAACAACGATGACAATATGTTTATTGGCACTCCATTCCAAGGTGCCCTATTTTTCACTCCATTGCATAAATCTTAACACTTACCAAATTGTGGGTTCTTCAGTTGTTCTAGATTGTTTATTGATTGCGCGACATGGTGTAATGAAAATCTTATATACCCGAATACTTAAACAACACATAACTTTGAGTCGGGCTCAAAAGTATTTCTAATGCGAATTAGACGACGGCAGTTTAGAACATATATTTTTTGTTATCCAAAGAATAATAATAATAATAATAATGTTTATTTCCTCCTCACAATAACAGACTTAAAATATTACAATGGTGCTTATATCTAATAATCCATAAATTAAATTTTGGTCTATGGTATGTGAGGAGCTGGTGTCTGAGTTAGGTAAAAAATACCTGTATTTCAGATCACCAGGCTCCCACCCCACGTAAAACAAATGCCGAAAATACACTTTTTATTTCACTGTATATTGTACTCAAATACTATGTATATGTATGTATTAGTGAGGGTAATTACAAAGAAATAAAGAAAACGTAATAATAAAAAATAAAAACCAACAAAAGTGCCTTTATTGATTGTAGTAGTAGTGCATATGTATGTGTGTATTTCTGTGTGGGTGTGTGTGTGTGTCTGTGTGTGAGTGGGCGTATGTGTGTGTCTGTGTGTGTCTGGGTATGGGTGAGTGTTGGTGTATGAGAGTGCGTGAAATGTATTGGTTTTGTTATGAGTTAGTTTATCAAGCCTACTTGCATAAATTTTCTGTGAGGTTATAATCTAGCTTCAGTAACCACTCAGTAAGAAAAACTTTGCATTTATTTTTGGGTAACGAATATATTGATAATACCCTATTACATTTATTATATAATTTAGAACTCAAGTGGCAGAAAAATCTATGTGCTAAACTAGTTTTAAATAAAGTTGTATCACAAACTCGATCCTTACGTCGTTGATTTTTATATTTATCAGGTTCATATGTTAAAAGTGAGTGTTGTTTAGATACTGTAAAAAGAATAAACAGTTGTCGGACAGTTAAAACTTCCCAATGTTTATAGAGATCTATAGTAGGATGATAGAAAGGTAGGAATGCACTAACTTTAAGTATTGCCCTTTGCGCTCTTTCTAATTTAAGGAGATGTGTCTTAGAGGCACCACCCCACGAGGTGATACAGTAAATTAATTGAGACTGACAAAGAGCAAAATATATGGACTTAATGACGTTTAATTCAGCTACATGCCTAATTGCTTTAAATATTACCATTAGCTTTCGTATTCTGGCAGTAAGAAGGTCAATATGTTGGTGGAAGTTTAAATTTCGGTCGATTGTGACACCAAGATACTTTATTGTATCTGTTTGTGTAAGCTTAGGGCAAGAACATTTCATAGTATTTACACCGAAACATGAATGCGAGGTAATGTGACATGAAGGATCAGGATTATCGTTTGATTTAATGGTAAAAGTTATATAATTGGTTTTAGCCACATTGAGCGTTAAGATATTTTTATTTAGCCAATCAGTCACATGGTTCATTCCACTCTGTGCATGAGAAATAGCTTCATTCCAGGTGTTTCCAGTAAAAAGCAAAGCCGTGTCATCCGCAAAAGTTACAATTTTCGTATGTGGGATTTCCATCTGGCATAAGTCATTTATATAAACGAGGAAGAGAGTAGGGCCCAGTATACTTCCTTGTGGGACTCCGAAAGTTACGGGGGCCTCCTCGCTTATGATTTCACCAATTCCCACACACTGAGTTCTATCCGTCAGGTAATCCTGCAGCAATTTCAACTGAAGATCGCGGATACCCAAGTATTCAAGTTTTTTCACCAGAATCGGGACAGAGACCGTGTCAAAAGCTTTTGCGAGATCTAAAAATATACCTATGACTTTCTTTTTCTTGTCTAAATGATTAACAATATAATTTGTTAGATCAAGCACAGCATCCGACGTCGATCTATTGGCTCTGAATCCGAATTGTGCTGTTGATAAAAGGTTTTTAGACTCTAAATAATTTACTAATCTTTTGTTTATAATCCGTTCCAGAATTTTAGAGAGCGTTGGCAGTATGGATATTGGTCGGTAATTACTGACACAGTCTCTGTCCCCATTCTTGTGAATCGGATGAATACGAGATTTTTTGTAACTTTTTGGGAATACTCCAGCTGCAAGCGATAAGTTACAAATGTACGAGATTGGAGGGGCAAGAGTGTCCTTGTTTGCCTTCAGAATATCGGCAGATATCAAGTCAAGTCCCACTGCGCAATCACTTTTTAAATTTGAGATCAATAACCTAACTTCATCTTCGTCAGTAGGTAGAAGGACAAATGAATGGCAACTAGAATTTAGAGAGGGTAGTTCAGTATGGGGATTATTTTTAGTAATATTTTCAGCTAGACTACGGCCTATATTTGCAAAATAATTATTTACGTCGTTCACAGATTTTAGCGGATTGCTTGTACATATTAGTTCTAAAGGAGCTACTTTCGGTTTATTAGTGTAGGTTATCTTCTTAACTATTTGCCAGAGTTTCTTACTGTCTTTTCCTGCGTTCTGAAGCTGTAGTTTATCGAAATTTCTTTTTAATTTTTTTAGTATAGATGAACAATAGTTTCTATACCTTTTATAGGTTGTTTTCAAAATCTCATTTTCTGGATCCCTTTTAAGTTTTTTATATAGGTTATCTCGATTTCGAAGACATTTCAAAACAGCCGGGGTAATCCAAGGTTTTAAAATTTTCTTCCGGCTGGATACTTTTATCTCTTTGCAATTGTTAATGATTGCTGTTTTAAGTATGTTTAGAAATAATATTGTAGCTTCATTCACATCTCTAATTGTATATAAATAACTGAAATCAACCTTCCTGAGCTCAAAATTTAAAAAATCATTATTAATGCGTCTGATTACTTTTAATGGCTTTTGCCTAGTACATGCGGCAATAAAAAGGGCTACAGTATTATGGTCAGTCAGCGACGTATCAAGTATAAGACAGCGGGCCGTTAGCCGAGTCCTCAAAAGTACATGATCCAAACATGCTTTGTTCCGCGTCGCGGTTGTGTAGGCGGGCATCAATCCATGAAATGCTATCATATCTAGGTATGGTGAGAGATTTACGTCTGTACTTTGCTCTGCTATATTAATATTAATGTCTCCTAACAATATAAGGTTTTTCTTATTTGAATACTTTAATAAAATTTGATTGAGGGATAGAAGAAAATTATTGATATTTTTGTACCCGGGGGGTCTATAAATTGCGAGCGCAACTGTTTCATTATTTAACGTAATTACAAGACAGTTTGCATCGGTTATTACGGGTTCTTCGACTGTGACAAGCAAGTCCTTTTTATAATATAGCACTACACCTTCATTCTGCGTTAGGTTATTCGAGGATGCAAAGTTCTCATAACCGTCTAGATGTGGTATGCAAAGAGTTGAGGGCAGCCAACATTCCGTAAGAACTATACAGTCCCAGTTTATTCCAGTTCTGACAAGGATTGGTAATAATCCTGTGAAGTTACATTTTAGGCTACGAATGTTTTGTTGGAAAATATTTAAATATTTTCTCGAATCGGGCAGAAATGCTATACATTCATCAGCATCGCAGACAATGGAATCAGCTACATTATAGGTGTCAATTTCGTTCTGAATGTTTAATTGTTCATTGAATTTTACGTTTAGAGCTGTTAGCAGTACAGTACTTCCAGATATATAAAGCCAAATTGTAAGCGATTAAAACAACCGTAAATAAAACCCTAGTTTTATTATCTATTGTTAACTCTAGTGCGTTTTTGCAAACATATTTTCCTGAATTAAATACGCAATAAGATATATGATTTTTTATATTTCTGTGTTTTATGTAGTATGAGGCTAAAGTTAGATGTGTTTTAAATGTGTTTGTGATGTGAAGATAAAGTGTGTAGATGTGTGGACGTGGCACGTTTTTGGTTAAAATAAAATAATAGACACTCATTAAAAACAAATAAAAAGGTATGCATGCAACAAAATAGTAAGTAATTTTATACAGTCTAACTAGACAGACTAGTCAAATATCTCTTTTAAGTTTTTCAATATCCTCTTCAGACCCTAAGTAAATTCGTGGCTCATTGGCATTTCGCCTTACATATACTTTGCCGAAAGATGTCCAGCAATGTTCATATTTGTAGTCCTTAGCAAAGACTCTAGCTAAATAGAATAGAATAGGCGTCTAGCCAAAGCAGTAAGAGATTCTGCCACATATATGGGTTTAATGGGACCAGCCATATTTATACTAGTATTACTAAGGCGCTGTTCGTGGTTCTTATTGTATGCTCTAGTGGCTCTTAAGAATTTCTCTCGCTTTAAAGTGGAAGTAAAATCCACGATAATAGGGCCGTTTGATTTATCTTTTAATTTCATTCGGGATACATCCCGAATATCTGATTCTAGGATGGGGACGTCGATAACAGCACCAATTTTCTTCGTCAGCTCGACCAGATTTTCCTTAGTTTCGGATTCCAAAGTTGTGATATTTCTAAACTCAATTGCTGTACAACGTGCATTTTTCTCGAACTGTTCCAGTTTCCTTTCTAAATTTTTAGTGTGATTTTTGAGAAAATTATTTTCCTGTTGAATTTTTTTGAGATCACTAAGAATATCATCATAATTAGCTGACAGAAGCATCATTGTCGCTTTTATTTCGGTGTTCTGGTTTGTTAAGGTTGTTATAGATGACTCCAGGGAAGTGAATTTTGCATCTTGTTGGTCCTTAATTTCGTCGATCCTTTTCATTAAGTCACATAATGTGACATCAGTGGAGTCCGGTGAGCTATCCAATCTGCGCTTATTTCTCCTAGTAACATTTAGATTCGTAAAATCTTGTCTTTCTTGGGTATAAAGCGCCGAGTCGGAAGCATGGTGAGCAGGAGAAGACGCAGACTTAGTAACTTCTTTCGGTGGTGTACGAGAAACAGACATCGTGTAAAAATTCGTTAATCAACGTACCCAAATAAATTGGTATAAATGCCACAATTTCCTGTTGATGGCAACCCCAAGGTGAATGAATGATTGATTCAGATGACGTATGTCAGGTGACTTATGACAGGTGACGTATGGCAGTTGACGTTTGACAGATTACAGATGACGGATGACGGTAACATATATTTGTCTCAATAGTTGCTGTCCTCTTCCACCACACCTCAGTCGCACTAACCTTTGAATGCTTATGTTCGCCTGGTACCTCGCTGCGTAAAGTCGTTGTATTGACGGCTAATATCCAAGCTTGTTTACTGTTGATGTTGTCGCTTGTTGCGAACTTCTGCTACGTAGTTATGGGCGCCCGGTACTGTACTGATTTTATTTGATTTATTTTTTTGAAAAAATATTTAAAATATATAATAGTACGGTTGCACACGTGTAAACGCTTTCACGGTCCGGGGGGAAGAGGGAGATAACTATTGTTCGTCGTTAGATCTGTATGAACAGCTGCCAGAACTGGGTATACCAGATAAAACAATAACAATATCTTCTAACGTTTTCTTCATCGCAAGTTCTGCAAACTCATATGAGTTTTATTCGCGACAATAACTTAATTAAATGAAAGATGATTTACAAAAGTCGGGGCACAAGTAAAACTTGATATTTGGTTACCACATGATCTCACTGAGAGACCCTTAATGCAAGGTGTTTTCAATTTTCGACCTTTTCTATTTTTCACCTACCTATAAATGCTGTAAGATATTGACTGGCCGTCAGCTTTTTTTAGTAAATATAATTATTTCTAAAACAACACGACCATACTTACCATTAGTACTGACATAACTAACAAGAGACGAAAAGATATAGTCTGCACATCTGATTCCATCTCAAGATATATGATCTCAAACAGATTTTTTAATTTTATAGGCCCTTTTTTGTATAATATATTAAATCGATTAAATCGTGAATATATATCACCTAAATGATTTTAATTGTAAAAAAACGATATATTCCCAATTACAAGATAATGTCAAACGAACAGACGAAGGACTTAATAATTGTACTAAAAATAAGACCATTGTTTGTCAGATCTCTTGTAGAACCTACCTACTTTTGTAAATGTTAATTTATTTTTCAATAGTTTCTAGTAAAACAGTTCTATTTTTAGTTAATAAATATAGTTTCAGTTTCGGAGAGTATTTATTAAAATGCTTTTTACTTTCTAGCCTGAAACACAGGTCTCAACCTAGTTCAGGTAAATACTCAACTGTGAAAAATTTGAGATTCTTCGTTGAAACGTAACAATTTCGATCCATTTCTTAAACGGTTGATTACGGGTGATGAAAAATGGGTCACTTACGATAAGAATATCCGAAAAAAATCGTGGTCAAAGCATGGACAAGCCTGACTCGGAACAAAATGATGCTGTGTGTTTAGTGGGATTGGAAAGGAATCTTCCACTATGGGCTTTTGCCGCTGAGTAAAACTATTGATTCTGGCCTATACTGTCAGCAACTGATGAGGTTAAAAGAAGCCATTGAGAAAAACCGGCCGGAGCTGGTGAACAGGAAAGACGTAGTGTTCCATCATGACGGATTTTTGATAGTAATTCAAGACAATCAATGTTGCTATTTAGGATGTATATATAAAAATATATATAAAAATGATAAGTCAGGAATCTTACGTGATTGAGTGAGTTACTATGATTTAGTGAGACTATATTGAAATGCTTCAGACAGGCATTGTACGAATGTAGGGATTTACGCAGTTTTGTTTTGTACGTGAGATGACTTTAGCCAATAAATGGGGTGATTTTCACTTTCAAACGCGAAAGACGTATTTCTTTACCCACAAAGTAAAATTTTAACAGATTCAGACTTTCTTCATCAGATATCCAAATTGTCTTGATGGAATGTACCCCGAACGAAGTCTATGTAAAATTATACATAATAATCTGCTTATTTTAGCATTAGGGAACCATGGACACCGAAGAGGCTGATTTTGGATGGTTTTATACCAAATTCCCTTTATGTTTGAAATTTCACTAAATATATTTTTCCAAATATTATATATTTTAATTTTATTTTAATTCAATACTTGTGAGTAGTGAGGAACCATCGTTATAATTTGGCGCTGGGAAATTGCTAATTTTGCAAGACGGTCAGCCTCTTCGTTGCCCCTTAGTCCTATGTGAGAAGGAATTCATTGCAACCTAAGACGTATGCCAAATTGATTTATTTCATTTATTTGATTGAGGATAGCATAGGCTACCGAAACACGTCTGTATCCAGAGACGCATCGAGTCACGTGCTGAAGAGCACTTTTACTATCTGTAAGAATTACATATTGCTGGTGGTTTAAGTTATCTTTTATATAATTTAAAGCCTCTGAGATTGTAACCAACTCTACCGTCATTATTGATATACAAGAATTAATTTTGAAAATCCCATGTCTGCCTTGTTCTGGTTCTACAAAAGCAGCTCCTTCACCATTAGCGCTCTTCGAACCATCGAAATATATTTTACACCAGTTTTTGTATTTGCCTGGATGGCAAATACAAAAACTCTTTAATAATATGACACTGCTAGAAAAACTTGACTTTATTTCGTAGGTATGCATATTCGTGCGAATAACGTGGATGGGACATAACAACTTAAACGATACGCGAATGTTATTGGTTGATTTTATCTTAACACTTTTAAAAATCAGTCACCCAACAATAAAATATTAATCTTATGTTATTATTCGGAGGTATTTTTGTACGCACGAAAATAACACGATTGTTTTATACGTCATCGGTTATTTATACAACATCAATCAGGGCAATTAAACATATAAGCAAATAAATTTCGCATTGACATCACATAGTATTATACATATAGAAGTACTGCGATATTTATAAAACAATAAATTATTCATGTGTCACGAACCGGAACGAAATAATGATATGTATTATAATAATTATGGTGTGGTCACAGTCGCCGGTGCCATTACCTGTGATTGTATCAAATGTATTGTCGTCAACATCGTTTAATTTTAAAACCTACAGTCCCGTCAACTTCGACTATTAAAGGTTGACATTACCGACCACACCTCGAAATAAAAGATTAGAAACTGAAAAATTGTATTAATTTTATTTGAACTGATATTCTAAGGTTCAGCCCGAAATTAAATTGACGTCCACTCAATTTAATTTCGGATTGAACCGGGGCGCGTATTTTTTTTACTACCCTCGGTCTTGATATATGATCGAAACGTCGGGTCAATAAAAAGTTCGTACCTTTAAATATTTCACGCGATTAAGTCCCGATTGTATTCTAATATATGTAAACATCGCGAAAGTTTCAAAACAATTAACTTTAATATAATTATTATTTTAATAAAAATTAATTTAACGTTTTCAAACAATAATTGAATCATAAATACAATAATTTCATTTTAGAAAGATATAAAAATTTGAAGTCCAGACCCAGAAAAAAATATTGTAATAAAAAATATTATAATAATAATTATAATTCGGCCTGCGACATCATAATTTGTTAAAATGCTCTCAGTTACAAAGCAATAACAAAAGCCGTGATAGTTCTCTAAATACCGGCTAGATGGCGCATGCGAGGGCCCAACTCGCGAGCATGAAAGGATAGAGAAATTTGAGGTCTAGTAACATAGTCTAGATAGGTAGTTCGATTCAGGCCCCAGTTTGGCTTACACAAGTCTCAGGTTTGATTCCTGGGTCTGGACTTAAATTTTTTGTATCTTTCAAAAATGCAATTATTGTATTTATAAAGTAATTGGCAAGAAATGCCTATAAAAATACTATAATCATTGAATTATTTTATGAAATAAAGGATGTTTGAAGTTTGTCCGATTCTGCGTGTGAAAATCAAACACAAAAATAGCAAAAAAAGTTAGTCGATGTTTATTTTTTTTATTTTATTTGGGAAAACAAACAATTGTACATTTAGCCTTAATTCTAATTCTAATTTACAAATTAAATCTATGCACAATCCACAGCGTTTCCACGTATTACTATGGGATAAATAAAACCTATTACGAATTAGGTAATTCATTAAACAAGTTTTATAGACGATACCGCAATAGTTTTTGGTAATACTACGTGGAAGAATACCCAGCAAACAGTAGAGGCAGGCTTGTCTAAGATTGCGCTCTGGCTTAACAGTAATCTCTTAACCCTAAACACCTCAAAAACTCACTTTATTACTTTCACTAAGTACCAAAGTACACAGCCCTCACCAGACTTTATAATTAAAATTCATGTGTGCCAACGTCTGTCCGACCAAGATTGCTCATGTGGGGAAATTGAAAAAGTCAATTGCATCAAATATCTTGGCATAATGGTAGACCAGCGACTATCCTGGCACACTCACACGGAACTACTTATGTCAAGGATCAGGAAAATGATCTGGACATTTAAAACATTACGACACGTTACATCAAAAACGCTTCTTCAGCAGATATACATTTCCCTAGCTCAATCGGTACTGACATATTGCTTACCGGTATGGGGTGGGGCAACTAAAACTCAATTTTTGGATCTGGAAAGAGCTCAGCGGTCATTACTAAAGGTAATGTTATTTAAGCCTTTTAGATTCCCAACGGGAAGCTTATATCAAATAGCCGATGTTCTAACAGTCAGAAAACTTTATGTGTTAAATATAATACTGAAAAAACACAAGTGTCTTCCTTTTGATCCTAACAAACTAACAAATCGTAGGAAACATCTAGTTGCAACAACAGTCAAAACAAAATCAACATTTGCAATGAGACAGTATGAAAGACAATCATCACACTTGTACAATTTCATTAACAAAGAATTAGGTATTTACTCACTTACATTAAAAGACTGCAAACCTGCTTTGGTAAACTGGCTTAAGGCGAAATCCTACGATGAAGTGGAAAGTTTGGTTCAGACGATTAGAACATAAATGAACTAACAAACCGTGAGGATCAAAAGAGGAGGTAAAGATTAGTGAAAGCTATGGAATGTACTATAGCTTCCGATCCCAAGACAATATCGCAGGGCTAATCCAAAAACACATCCACAAACACCTCGATACACAACCTCTTCACTCACACTAAAAAGCTCATCTTCATCTAAATAGTCCATCACATCCACAAACAACTGCACACACCATCACCATTATCTCTCAAACATACACTCACACACCTACCAACACACCCACACTCTCACACATACATACAATCGTCAATCAACCATAAATATGTTTGTACGCGCCCAGGTTCACTTGTGAATATGAAAGTTTGTCTGTGTATGTTACTTTTTGTTTTATATTCTTTTTTTTTTTATCACTGCATGTTATTAAAAATTTAATAAAAATGTCTAGCTTCAAACACGCTAATCCTGTTAATAACTCGGAAGAGCGGAGTCTCCTCTCACAAGCATTATATGGCTTAAATGGAGACTCCAAATGTAATGTAATGTACCCAAATGTAGAAAAAGAAATAAACATTTTTTTTTTTTTTTTTTTTTTTATCATTATTATTTTCAAACCTCTTCTTTGTGGTTTCATGCAATCGAGCGTTTAAAAGTTTAAATAAAATAAAGAAACTCCGAGACGTATGTACATGCATAAACCCTGAAAATAATACCTTGTTTTGGGGCAGTTGTAAAAAAAGTGTTATTCTCTTTTAAATTCAACAATGTTATTATTTTGATAATTGTTACAACAGCAACTCTTGATAGCCCGAGCGTGTGAATCCTCTTAAGTTCATTTAATATTTATCACCCTGACGACAGCGATTATACACCGGTGCACGGTAGCAAGATAAATTATTATGAATGATTAATGATCAATTATTATTATCAGAATGTGACATTATATAGGTCACTTGCCAGGGGTCAATGTGTGTATGTGTAATGAGTTAGGTACGTACAAAAACATGTGTTTTCTTGATCTTCTTCATCTTCATCTTCAGATGATTAGATACTTTTATGATTCCGTAGCCAAAATAGTAAAACGGAACCCTTATATTTTCGCCTTGTCCGTCCGTTCGCAGCTTTGCTCAGAGACTGTTAGTGCTAGGAGGCTGTAATTTTGTATATATATACATATTACTTACGCCGACAAAGTGAAAGAATAAAATCTTGAAAAATATTTGTTTTAGGGTACCTCCCCTTTATGTAAAGTAAGAATGTTATTTTTTCTCAGCTACCCCATCGTGGTATCATTAAATATGTTTTCAAAAAATATTTAGTGGTTTTGAAGACGATTTTTAGGTTTAGGGATCCGTTTGTGAAATATTATGCTTTAAAATGCAAATATTGTTAGAGTCAAGTTCCCTGCCAACTAAATGGTTGATGTTGGGTATGTGAAAAAATTCACGATAGTAATGCAGGTATATAGTGAAATTAAAAGGAAAACTATCACAGCTAAGTAGGCTTTACAAGTTTACGAGTAACAACTGATCAAAAGGGAAGTAACAACATTTTCGTACAAATTCCATTGAAAATTATTATTAAGAATAATGTTGTAAGTATGGAACAAAAACAATAGAAAACCCACTTCTTAAGCCGCCTTATTCGGATCCCGGGGGTGGGGGGCTATGTGCGTGGCCCGACATCCACTTGCCCGGTTTTAGTATATGTGATTGATTCATTATAAACTACTAGCTGTGTCGGAATCTTTTTAATTATCAATTGGGTTAAGTATTATCGACACTGCTTATCTTGTACATTAGTTATTTGCCGACTGCTTCTCTTCCGTTGATTGGATCAAAGCTAATATAACCATGTAGAGTCATTTCACTTTTGTCAATGCCAGACGCTTGTGAAAAAGCGTAAATTACTTCTTTTGTTAAACCTCCATATTCCTGAATCTACTGAATTTTTTACATTTGTGAATAAAAATATGTGAAGTTCTTAACACATTCGCGATTTTGCGAGCAATAATTTAGCTTAAGTTCAAGTAATTTGAGGCTGTCAAACTCTTAGTTAAATCATTAAAGATAAAAGTGCTAACTTAACAAATTCGCGGCATGAAACAGCCATTAGAATAAGTAAGCAAGCACCAATTAAAGCTGCACTTTACTGTGGTGTTATAAGGTTCATATTTATTTAACAGAACATTATAGATAGGTAAACTTTACAGATAAATTTATTATTATACCACTTAAGATTGTAGTTATCAGTTCTTAGGGGTAAATGTGAAAGTAGTTAAGAAAATTGTGTACAAATATGCAGATATTACACCGATCGCATTTTAAGAACATGTTTTGTAAAACGTGCCATTCAATAACGTGATAAACTTCACAAGGGTATATAAAGTTACAACGATATCATGACTTGAATGAAGATTGATTGACTCCTTAATTGGGAACAATTTGAAACCTGTATTAATTGTGGTGTGTATGACTATTAAATAATCTGAGCTAGCTAACATATGTTCGCTAAACTTCTTTGTCTTTTCTATGTATGTTTAAAGCCACCGCTTTAAACCACTGGTAAAGGATGGTATTTTGGTTGCTGATCATCTGCGGCCTGAATTGTCGATCAGACGTTTCCGATTCGATTCAAACCCATTTCCAAAACTTGTGCTTATGCTTTGCATATTTGTTTAAGCTATAAAATGAATATTATGTCATTGTCATTTTACATCTCTAAACTATATCAGAATACACTAAATTTTAGCCATAATATGATGCGCATATAAAATCAAACTGGATCCCTTGTTGTACATATTATTAGTTTGACAACTCGTCCTTTATATGCATTTCGCTCAGTAGATAGTGTATCATGTCACAGGTAGAGGTATACGTAATACCCAGAATATTTTAAACAAATAATTTTTCATTCGCACTAAAAACCCATTTGTTTTATGTACCGGAAAAGCCTATAAATCATGACACGTTGATGAAAATAACATATCTTTCAACGATTCATAAATATTTTTTATTTATGGCTATCCCCAAAAAATATAACTCTTTTATAACATACTCGTATGTTGTACAACTGCAAGTAATACGTACACAAATGTGATGCGTGAAATGGTTCTAAGTGCAATATCCTTAGTTCAGAAATGCGACACAAATTTGGCAGGCTGCCTTAGTCCTAAGATTATTTTCTATCTGTCTCTCGTCTCTCTCTGCCCGGGCTATCTCCGCATTATCTCTCCCAGAGGACCTGTTAAGCTTTAACCTGGGCTTAGCGACGGAGATTACGCAGTCAGCTGTACGCTTATACCATGAGACACGACATCAGAAGCAAATGACGTCTTGAATTCTTTAGTGCCGCATCAGAGAGTTTGACTTTTATTTTTTAAGTTCCTAGTTTAAATGAATAAGGATTTAAGATTTAAAAGGGCTATTAAAATTGAAACGACCAAAGTTTTTTTGCTTGTAGAATGGCGTTTATCGACTTAATGATTCATTGCGCTATAGATAGAATAGATTATTGAAATTTTATAACAAAGAACCGAAGAGAGGAAGACTAAAGAGTTTAATAGTTTATATTAAAACAAATAAACTAGGTAGTGTTTATTTTAACCTGAAAGTGGTTTATTAGGATGTGACAGTGACTGGCAAATTTCAGTCTACAGATAAATTGATCAGTTTCAGTGGCTATTTATTTGAGGTTGAAAATATCAAGCAATTAGTGGCTAATGTACATATTACACATGTAGGTATATCAGCAAAAAATTACTAGCATAGACGATTAACTAATACATTCAGTATTCTGTACAAAAACAAGCCTTGGCGTGAAATAGTTTCATACTGAAAAGATTGAGGACATCGAATTCTTTAGTTAGTATTAAAAGTCAGGACCCGTAGTTTCAGTGTCCTATTATTTTAATTCTATACCTAATTCGAGCGTTTCAAAGTGACACACTGAACAAAGAAAGCTGACATCCGAAATGGTGATAAGGCCTTACCTACTTTGTGCTTTACCTAATATAAATTCTAGAGTTTTACTTTAAAATTTAAATTTGAGTAATGCATCGTTTAGCTCCGTTTCAACTTAAGAAAGGTATAATCGGATGAGTACACATGAAAGGGAAAACTATAGTTCAAAGGACTAGTTATTCGACTTTTTGTGACAAGAGTAACTAGCGATATCTCTTGAAATGGATGAAAGGCCCTGCGTCAAGAACAGCTTATTAATTACGCTGAACAGTATCTGCTAACAAAGAACTGATTTGGTTATAGAAAATAAAATGAATCTAGAAGTGAATTGACGGTATTTGAATAAGTATGTTATTCAAATACCGTCATTTCACTTCTAGATTCATTTTATTTTCTATAACCAAATCAGTTCTTTGGTTTTCATTAAATATTTTATTATTAGGGGGCACGACAGTGCCACTGTTCTCTCGAAGCATTTCGTCATATTTTTATGCCCCTATAGATTTGGTCTGGTCAGTGCTAGAAAGATGATATTCTCAGAATATGATAGGTAATATGTTATCAATACAGAACTTATCAAACATGCCAAGTATTAAAGTCATATCTGACTTACAGATCGTTAGGGTACTTCCAGAAGTCATAGAAAGCTGAAATTTGGTGTAAAAGCTAGGATTAGCACACAAATAACATAATAATCAAGAAATCTGTACATCCCCCCCCCCCCCCCTATACCTACCTAAAATATAGTGTAACACTGCCAAGCCACAGGTTTTGATGACGATGTAGGGTTGTTATAAAACTTAAGACTTATAATTCACGCAAAACGCTAAACGTCATGATGAAAATTAAAGAGTATTGGGTTTTTCATAAGATCTTTAGAGTGTACCCACAAAGTTTGGTTTTAATTTATCTCATGTTCCAACTTTTTAATAATATAAATTCCATCAGTCCTTTAATATGGTGTATAGTATATTAGTGGCAGCACCTTACCCCCATATCAAGTTTATAAACATTCAAACATTGTAAAATTGGGTATTTGTAAAGAGTGGCCGCGAGTTTTTATTGTCTTTGTTTTCTCCGGCTTTACATATATGTATATTGTTTGCGACCTTGGCATTACATGTACATGTAGAATCCCGACGTATCATCAATGTTGTTTTACATCCCAAGTGAATAAAGATATTTGAATTTTGAACCTACTCTTCTTGGCGTCAGTTTACTTGAAAATGTTTTTGGTGTGATTTTTTGTATCCGCGTGTTTGTCTACACCATCACAGCGCAAACGGCCAAAGTACAGTCTTTTCCCCATGTGTAAGGGTTGGGGTCCCCATAGATTTTCATTTGTCATTTTGTGGTTACATATACTTAAATCAAAATCCTCTTTAATTAACATTTAAACCTGGTAAATATAATTGCAATACGCTAGCTTGTAGTAACCTTCCCTCTATTACGTCAGTCTAATCATAAAAAAAAACTATTTAACTTTTGTTCTAAAAAGTAACTGCAAGGACGAAACAATCCTTTAGAATCAAAACATCCTATTTCATACGCCCTTATTATGTATCATAACACAAGCACAAGTGTAATACTCTCCTCTCGCTTCACAAAACGTAACCGATACTGGGAACTGAGCTAACTAAGCGAAGAGCCTTTAAGGCTCTCGAGAGCTTGCGGCTCAGTTGTATGCTTTCATGCGGCCTCAAATTAGCCTCACACTGAATAGCCGGTAGCCGCTCCACCGAGTACAAGTAGAAACTCCAGGTGTACACCGGCTCGTTGATTGATGTGTGCTCGTAGATTCAGTCAAAAGCTTTTAAGGTTTTACATAATGAACGAGAATTGCCCATCAGTAATTATAGATAGTGGACATAGTATTTAGAATTTTATCAAAGTCTTTTAATAAAACATTAACCTGCAAGTCTATTATAAAAAAAGTGGTTTTTGTGGCTTACATTGTAATGAACAGAGTAAAACAAAAATAACAAATATCTCACTCATAGCATCTCGATATAATTTTGATAACAGAAATACTTTCATGAAGTCTGTAAAACACAAAGGAAACTTTATTCTTATTATAATACTGTCTCATACATTCAGTCAAAACTTTAAAAGTGAATTTACCAAAGGAAATACAAAGACCCCCCACAGGAATAATAAAGTGACATTAAGATAAACTCGAGCTCAGGTTATGCCGTGTAACATATTCTGGCGTGTCTTGAGCAGCTTTATTCTCGCAGTTATTTCAAAAGCACTAAGCCCCATGAGGGATCTTGAATATAAAATAAATTACATTCTTTCATTTAATGCAACGACTATTAGGATTTAATAGTAAAAAGTACCACCAGGTAACGAAGCTTAGCTTTAGTTGCATGTTACGAATGCATATTTCAATTCCTTTAGAAAATTCTATGTAGAGCAGAACTTATTTTCTTCAGAGATGAATTTAGTACAATTTCAACGAGTTTGCACATTTTATTTTTATCTTTAAAAAGAATTTTATACTATATAAGGCTTAACCAGTTTATTATTTATAATTTCTGAAATGTTTTCCTTGTAACGTGTATCGTTTAATGCGATGTGTAAATATATGCAATTTGTAGTAAGAAAACTCAGTAAGTACTAGTGAGTAGTTTTGTATTATGTAAAGTGCTAAGAGCCTCTATGTTTCGAAAATCTACTAAATGTAATTCTTTCTTTGTTTATGATCCTTATTTGTATCGGGTATTTAGTAGTTTTAAAACGAATGAAAGACAAACCCTTATTAAAATTTTGTGACTTTCTAGTCTCCGCTTAGCGTCTCCCAAGCGTCTAGCGAATATACATTTGTTCGTCTTAAATTCGGGCCCAACTGTCGACCGGACGTACGAGTTTCAGGTCGAAAATAGCGCGGCGATTGGCCGTGAATTTGTTCGTTAGGCGCACTTTGGGATAAAGTAAAACTTAAACATATTTATTTCTTAAAACCAGATCAATTATTGTTTTAAAGTATCAGTTAAAAAAAAGTGTAAATGCTAGCTCACGTTAAAGGACATAGTTGGCAGAATCTACGTTTATAAAAATGAATCCCTTGGTCACTAGAGAACGACTGTACCAATTTCAAAAATTATTTTGTTTTGATTTTCTAATACTCTGTTAAATGTTCTTACGTAAATAAAATAACGAACACAAAAATAACGGGGCAGTACGAAGTTCGTCGGGACAACTAGTATTTTATAACTATTTATTATACGGGAATTAACGCGCATTGTTTACCTTAAAATTGCTTGACGTTTCGACCAGGTTGCACAGTTATAATCATGCAACGCGAAAGTTTAAATGTTAACTAGTATTTTATAAAATAGACATATTTATTTAATGCGATTAACGTGGGCAGCTAAGCTAGGCGAGACAAGCAGCCAGCAGTAGCGCGGTGGAGACAAAGAGAGGCATGAGCGACTTGCAAATAGCGTGGCTCCGGTCTGGCCAATATAATCGGCTTCGCTCCGCTTCTCCTTGCCATATTTTCTTGAATCTAATTTACACATCTCCACGTCCGAGCTTAAACATTATTGGTAGATCTGTCTGCTTATACAACCAAACAAAAATTCACATGCCTTACAGACTAAGTTTTTTTTTGTTTTTTCCTCTTTGTGATTCCACAGTAGCACAATCATTTTATTGTATTGAGGGGTTTGAGCTGCTTGATATTAACAGAATATATTCAATTTTATTTTATTAATGTTGTAACGGTTGTCATAAGTGACCATTACTTGTATTAATTGACCATTGTGTGTATATGTTATTGCTGCAGCATTGTGAGGCACCACCAAATGACATGATTCGACTGTAGTAAAGCAAGTCACGTAATTGTTAATGTCAGTACTAACTAAAAAGATTCGAATGGTTTTATGAAACGATTGAGAGACAAAATACTAGGATACTAGACAGAGTTTAAATAAATCAAAACTCTTAGGAATTTCTTTCGATAGGGCTATGCTTGTTAAGGAATGTTATTGCGGTCTAAAAAAGTGTAGAATCTTACAAAAGGTGTCAGTAATGTGAAAACAAACATATTTTTCAAAATTAATTAAGTGCACTTGACATTCTGTGGTTAAACTAATTATGAAAAATATGGCCTTTGATTTTTTTTATTGCAGGAAAACTCACACAACGTCATCTGATCCCAAACTAAGCAGAGCTTGTACTGATAAACATACTTATATATTTCTAATTACAAATATATCTTTATGTCGGAGAATTATTCAATCGCTAATTGATTTCTGTTGACCTAACAACTGTTTTGATTAAATGGCAAGTCTATTGACTCATATATACATGGCCGCCGCAATAGGACGTGACTTTTGTTTAACGTTTACATTTAGTGTAAGTGCCAGTAGTGGGGCAGTTAGTCTTATTCGAGTCATTTTGTAGTCCTAATCGACCGGTCGAACCAACAGCACGTTTTCCGGTATACTTGTCGCCATTTTATAGTCGTGCGTGCAATGTGTTAGTGTGTCATGCAGTTGCATTTGTGTAATCGAAATGATTACAACTATTGACAAACTTTACCTTGCTCAAGGTATCCGTGTTCATAGAATCGATTACCATAATGTTAATTCTAATATAGCTAATAGCTTTTCAGGCCACCATGACATTATTTTTCTCGTTCATATATAAAAATGAATCCCATTTTCCCTTGGTCACGAGTTAAATAGAGAACAACTTTACTGATATCATTCATTCTTTTTTTTTTAATTTTCGAATCCATTGTAGAAGGTTCATAAGTAAAAAGCCAAAAAATCTAGTAATCTTACAGGGTGTTACGAAGTTCACCGGGACAGCTAGTTATAGATACAAGCTCTGTGTCGCGGGGGACTTTACAAACACACAAGTCACGGACAAAAAGTACACCCAGACTCGGAACAACAAATTGTGGATCACACGAAGTGGTGTCCCGTGTAGGAATCAAACCCACGACCTCTTGCGTAGCAGTCGGACACACTCCCACCGCGCCACTGAGGCTGTTACATTACATCCAGACACAGAATAAACCATCGTGCTCATCACACAAAGTTTTATCCTGGGTGGGGATCGAACCCACGACATCCGGCTTAGCAGTCAGGGTCACTAATCACTAGATCAACAGGCCAATCAAAATGAATATTACTTACCTACCTGATAGACTGTTTTATTAGGAAAGCGATCGGAAGACTCGGTTTCGTTTTAGCTTCTGGGTCTAAACATCAAGTATTCTTTGAAATGCTATAACTATATTTATGTTTTTATAAGGTTTTATTCATAGGTAATTTTTTGATGTCATTAAAATGATAATCGTTGCCCGCTTTCATTTTTAGGGTTCTGTAGCCACAAGGGCTAAACGGAACCCTTCAAGTTTCGCCATTTCCGTCAGTCGCAGCTTAGCTCCGAGACTGTTAGTGCTAGGAGGCTGTAATTTTGCATGGATACACAAATTACTTACACTGACAAAGTGAAAGAATATAATCTTAAAAACATTTTTTAGGGTACCTGCCCTATATTCAAAGTGGGGATGTGATTTATCAGGGTTCCGTACCTCAAAAGGAAAAAACTAAACTCTTATATGATCCCTCGTGTTTCTCTCTGTCCGTCTTTTACAGCGGATTTGCATCGAATCTTCTAGATCGATTAAGTTTAAGTTTTTTAAAATTTAACAAATGCATTTATATGACCCAAACACGGACATACACAGAAGAATGTATTTATTTTTAGTAATTAGTTTAAAAGTTATAGCAATATTCGTCGCACATTACCATAGCCCATTCGTGTAACCACGGAAGTGATTCGTCCTTTGGTAACTTGATTGATAAAGTGTGGTAGTGGTGACCATACTACGTTACGCGGAACCCTCAGTGCGCGAGTCCTACTTGCAATTGGCCGGTTTTTTTTCACCTACTCCATCGTGTGGGATATTATTAGGTAGCTTTTAGTTTTAGTTATGTTTAGGCGTTATTGAGATAATTTTTTCGTTTGTTTTAAGCTATTTAGTGCAAATTTTCGTTAGAGACAAGTGTCCCCCCCCCCCCTTTTCCTGCCAGCTAAATGGTTGATGTTGGGTATGTGAAATTTAAAAGAAAACTATCATAGCTAAGTAGGTTTTATAAGTTTACGAATAGTAGTTGATCAAATGAGAAGTAACAAAATTTTCGTACAAATTCCACTGAAAATTATTGATAAGTATAACGTTGTTAGTAGTATGACATAAGAACAACAGAATACCCACTTTTTAAGCCATATTATTTTGATGGGGACTACGGAAACCTACATTGTGCGTGGGTCGATATGTAATTTCGCCCCCGGAGGTCGGTTATCGTAAATTTGATCAAAAATTACTTAGTACTTTAAGAGGGCAAACAAACAAATTTTTCATCTTTGTAATGTTCGTACAAGTACTTCTACACAAGTTTTATCTTTCATGGATGTTTGGGAATGTTATCTAGCTAATTAAACTCTAGAAAAGAAGTCATCTAAAGTGTCTAACATCGAACTGTAATGGACACAAATGGAAATATTGTTTTCAAACTTTCCCGTGTTTTACACATCTGTACTAATATTATAAAGCTGAAGAGTTTGTTTGTTTGTTTGAACGCGATAATCTCAGGAACCACTAGTTTAAATTGAAAAGTTATTTTTGTGTTGGATAGCCCATTTATAGAGGAAGTATATAGGCTCTATAACGCTGTATTAGCGGAGCATCAATGAAAAATGTTGCAAAAACGGAGAAATTTGACTCGGACGAAGTTGCGCGGGTCCATTCGTTTTAGATAAACAATATCGGAACTTAATCGCGTGAAATATTTACAAAAGTTTCGGGCGGTACAGTTTCATTAAAATAGGTAAATCAAAGCAGTAATGATTAAATATTAGTAATGGTTCATAACACGATACATAATAGGAATATGTATAACAAGAACAAGACCATTTCTAACAGAAGTCTAGCGTTGTTAGAATCATTGACGAAGGCAGGACGGGCAAAGGGCTCCTTTTGATCCATTCCTTCTCCTGAATTAAATTTGTTATCATTTTATGGTTCCGTACCTCAAAAGAAATAAACAGAACCCTTATGGGATCACTCCTCTTTCTGCCTGTCCGCCTGTCGCAGCCATTTTGGGGTGCTTCCGTTCTATATTTTATTCCGATTTTTACCTAAAACTTATTACGTTTTAAAACCACAGTTTTAAAATCAATATTTTTTTACGTATTCTACCTAAAATATATTCCGGTGTCTACCCACTTTAATTAACTAAACTTTTGGTACCGACAGCTTAATAATTTAAACTATTTAAAATTACAAATATATTTACGAAATGCCTTATGATCATTTTTGTATCTTTGTGCTATCTCTGTCTATCTCATTGCGTCTGCGTCGAAGAAGGGGTAATCTATGATTTTACTATAGTATAAGAAATGTAGATAGCAAAATAAGCATTGGTCATTGTTTGTAAAAATTATCTTCATTTACATATTAGAGCTTACATTTTTTTTGTTGATTTTGAAACTTAAGCTTTCATCAATATACCTATTGGCAAAAATGTGATTTGCTTTGTGATATTTTATAATTATAACGAATCTGTGATTTTACTAAAGTTAAGGAAATGTAGATAGATAGATAGGTATCTATCAATAGAATTTTGTTTTAGTAGAAAATAAGTCTAATATTATTCTATTTTAGGTTGTGATACATAAATCTTGATTAACAATTTATAAGTAGGTACAGATTTATACATTTAGTCTTTTTGTTTTGAAATGGTTAAAATTATAAAATTAAATACTTAACTATTAATATAATAATAATATAATTATTACGATATTAATAGTTAAGTTAAGGAAGCATGTTCGTAAAGGTAAAGTAACCTATGAACCATTGTCATTTATAGTTTATAGACATTTACAATAAGATCTATTTTTATACAATGTGTTTTATAAGCAAATCAATGACTTTTAAAAATCAATCAATCAATTGAAAAAACCTTGCTTTATGGACGTCATGACATTGTTTTATAATTTTAAAATAATCACTTCTGAAATGATTCAAGAAAAACCATGAAAATAGACCATTCCCCCCCTCCGCCCTTATCTCCAAACTATATTGCCTAAACTAATAAGTAAATTGTGTATTTTGTATCCTCTAGAGTTCTTCGTTCTAGTATTGTTACTAAGTATTGTAACGGAGTGTTATATTTGGTATTGTATCTTGTTGTTAGGTACAGTCCTATACACAATTATTTAATTTACTGTTTTTATAATATTACTGGAGTAGTGTTTTTATTCCTGTCCAATTAAATCTTTATTTTTATTCTTATCTATTTATCGCTTTGTATAATTTTAGGTACCATATTAATATTTATTAACTAAATAGTAAAAAAGAATTTGTCATAATCACTGAAATTTTAAGCAATGCCACAGAATAAGTAATAGGTAGTACTACGGTAACAATGTTTGCTACAAAGTCAGTACCGAAAACTATTTTCGACATCCTTTGCGTGATGTAAGAAGAAAATATTGGAAATAGATTTCGGTCTTATAATAATTTAGTAGCAGTAAAGTTTTAAAACAAACAAAACGCTTTTATTAACGTAATATGAATTAGTGTAGTTTATTTTATAGTAGTATATTAGGATACATTTTAAATTAAGAAATGTATTATTACAAAAATATAAAACACAAATAAAATTTCTGGGGTTCTAGGAAAAATTTAAGTTGGAATAAAATAATAACAAAACAAAAAATTTAAAAAGTTTCGTTTGTTTGTTACCGGTGTCACACAAAAACTTTGATAATAAGAGTTTATGAGAGACCGTAAAAGATTTACATTAGATGCCTACAAAGTCACAGTCAAAGGACACATTGCAATAGTATGGGAAGCACGTAAAAGTATCTCACATAAAAAGTAAAGTCTGTTTTTGAAATAAAACCAAATGAAATTCTTTATTAAATTGCCACATCAAAGGATGGAAGGTGTTACATACCAATCTCGGGGGAGAGTAAGGCTCGAGAGTAATTACTTTAAAGCTTATTTACACATAGGGCACATGTTATTCTCTCGATAAATGAATTGGTTTTTAAAACCCCAATATTCAGTAAAATGTAGTATGCAGCAGCAAAACTTACGTGGGACGAAGCGGCGGTAGCCTAATGGCTAAGGCATCGGTCTCGCAATCGTGAGGTCGCGGGTTCGAATCCTACCCATTACACTACCGACGTGAACCCACTCCTAACACAAGCCAATGAGTTTAGCTGGAGGGGTTAACAAAATTGCTAGTACTCAATCCCACATTGCTCGTTATCTTTAAAAAAGAAACACTCAGAAAGTTTTGAGAAACTAAAAAACTCACTTCTATGGATAAAATATTTTACTGAAATCTTTTCAAAAAACTCTCCACCAGCCTCTATACAAAGTTTTATGCGTCTGAACCAATTTTCGAAAGATATTTTTCCAGTCCGCCACAGACACCTCTTCCACGGCCTTCTCGAACGCTGCTAGCGGGTCTTCCAGCGCTGAATATTGTATCGCTTTCAGCTGATTTTTTTATTATAAGAAATAAATTAGTCACACGGTGCCAGGTCAGGACTGTAAGGATGTCACCTGTCAGAGTCTTAGGTCACCCACCTAAGACTCTGACAGGTGTGGTGTCCTGGAAGTCCCTCGTTTTGAGCGCTGAGAGCGCGGGCGCGTTGTCGCTTGTTCCTTATCGCAGACAAAACTTCTGGCAAGCATTTTGTGGTATACCATTCGTCATCTAAGTAGCATTATGCTTTGGACTCGTTATGAAATTGAAACCAGATATCCCGCCAAAGTGAAGAAACTCGAGATCAAAATTTTTCCTGCGCTTCTCGATCGCTTCACTTTCGTATTCGTTGGTTTGTTTTGAAACAGCCAAACTGTCGACTGACGCTTTGTTTCTGGATCGTATTGATAAATCACTCCACACGGGCCTGCTTCTGACCTTCGGTAAGGTTTCAGCAGCATACAGCGCGAAACTATCCTCCCCACGTGAAGGTGCTCGTGTAGAATCTTATGAACGCTTCCCGAACCAATCGGCAGTATAATATACTGCAGGCAGTAGAATATATATATATATATGCAAAACTTTTTGAGTGGCCTGGTATTTTACACTGTACTGGGTTCGATTTTAAAATTGAACATATCGGTACCGGTTCATCATAGTTTTTCAAAAGATCAATTTTGACTGAAGTCATTTATCGAACATAATTATTACATTAAGATTTCATTCATTGATTAGTTCTCTATATTTCCTTCTAAATATTTCGAATATGTTCTGATGTATTTATCAAATCCTCGGGAATGAAGTGACAGTTGTAAAATGAGTTTCTTAATGTAAACACATACCATCAGACGTTCTAACTTCGCGTAATGTTTTCATACCATGTATGTGTTTGCGTACCTTCATATTAATATGTATGCTTGGTTTGCTCTGTGTAATGATGGCACATTATGTTGACACGAATGTCATGATACTTTTGTTGTTGTTTGGTTTATGGAGCTACATCAAAACAAAATTAAAGATAAACATCGTAATTATATTTTTTTAATATAGATTTTAATATATCCAAATTCAGTCTATTGTATTCTAAGTTCTGTAGTTAAGTGCATGTTTGTACTCAAAGAAATTTATGATGAGAGTCAATGCTGATTGAATTTATTTTATTTCCAGATCGATTTATCGGCATGCGCCACATCATAGCTACTCTGATGTTCCTGGGTACGACTGTATCGTACGCGACCAGAGTGACCATGAGTGTCACCATCGTTGCTATGACTTCTAATAGTTCCTCAACCAGTGATAATTATCCGGTTAGTACATAAGGACGAATGGGTTACAATGTAACACGTACTTCAGCCAACTTGCTAAAACTCAGTGGAACTCAACGAACTCTCAGTTTTTTTTTATTTATTTTTTAAAAGACGACTCCCGCAGTAGGCTACAAGTCCTGTGTCGCGGGGGACTTTACAAACATACAAGTCACGGACACAAAGTACACCCAGGCTCGGAACAACAATTTGTAGATCACACAAAGTGGTGTCCCGGGTGGGAATCGAACCTACGACCTCTTGCGTAGCAGTCGGACACACTCCCACCGCGCCACAGAGGCAGTCAAAAGCTTAAACCCGCAATAGAGCATTTTTTTGCGGTCAATAGAAACTGTAAATATGAAGAACAAAATCAGAGATTATTTTAAAATTATGGGCAATCAGAAAAATGTTTTTAAAGAAATTCTAAGGTTGTCTTTGTTCCCTAAATAAAAATGATTAAATATAAATAGCATTATCAGTATCGAACAAAGAAATTGTGTAATCCCAGTATACGAGTTGTCTTCATCCTATTGTATAAAAAGTTTCTATTTCGATTAAGTAACTTTAAAAACTGAAAGTAGGAGTGAAATCAATAAATAAAACACACAGTACTATTTCGCCTCACGTCGCACATCGACACGACAGTAATATCAATGATCTTTCTTACTAAGCACAATCACCGAGGGATTGGACCAGACATAAAGGCAATCATTACATGACAAAAAAGGTAGTACCCAGAAGGATTTTGCGCTAGTCTCGCAAAAAGCGCCTTCTGAATATATTGCACGACGTCGTACCATGAGTTGCTAACACTACTATTACAGTTAGTAGATGCACGATTTACGCCCAGTCTCAATCTAACGATGAATTTGACTACTAGAGGTAGAATTTTGACATATTTTGTATGTAGCTTATGTCAAATATATAACTCTTGTATCCACATCCATCGATATTTAGATTATTGAGATCGGCCGTTGGCTGAAGTTGTCTTGGATTACTATAAGGTACTTTTCGTATTACGTCAAATCGTACACATTTGAAGCGATAGAAGAACAGTCTATCACAGCTGATAGAATTATAATTCATTTCTTTTTTTATAATTGATTAATTTTAATTTATATTTATATATTTTAGGTAGGTTTACAGTGAAACATTATGCTTTAATACATAAGTAACTATATATAACTAATTTTCTAATTAGGCCTATATTTTAACATAAAATGTGCCCGAATAAAATGTTTTGAATTTTTACATTATACACATTTTTTTTACTTCAGTAAATGACAAGTAAAGGACAACAGATAGTAAAGGTTTTGGCCATCTGGGATGATACGTCTGTCCGAGGATAACGACTCACGTACGCCCACAAAAAGTAGCTATGTTGACCGTTTGCATCGACTTATAATTGTTCGTGTTACTGCCATGATAATGACGACTAGATACGGTTAGTTTTTAGGACAAGTATCACATTTGGTTTAGGGTAGGCAATAATCATTTAAATGCAATGACTTTCTCTGCCCAAGTCTCTGAGAACCCTTTTTAAGGTAATTTAATGTCCACAAAAATACAACATGATTCCATTATTTTATATTCATCAAAAACGAAACTACTACATGTGACTCTTAAATTTCGAGTTTTCATATGGTACGATCGATGCATTAAAACATAATATTTACATCAACATTATGTACATACTTTCTTTTATCTGCAGGTATTCGACTGGAGTCGCAGCACCCAGGACATGATATTGTCTTCCTTCTTCTGGGGCTACGTTGTGCTTCAAGTCCCAGCGGGATGGATCGCTGGTCGCTTCGGTGCCAAGTACCTCCTGTTCTTCTCCATGGCCATTACTGGGATCATCAATCTTCTGCTACCCTTGGCTGCTACCAATGTAAGTAGTGTCTTCAATTACCCATAACTGATATGTAACTTCCTACCATCCTATTGATGTTATTGTTGTGAGTGAAGTCGGCTTGGGTCATTAAAAAATTACAATTTAAATCAAAGGCAAATATAGAACCCTTATAGTTTCGTCTGATTGTCAGTCTGTCCGTCCGAATGTCACAGGCATTTTATTCAAAAATGTTTTTTTCAGCAATCAAATCTTTTTTGATTAGGTAAATATTTTCGGAAATAATTAATCGTTCCGAAAGTTCCAAGGATTGTGTTGTTGTGGTTTTAAAAATAAAGGGGCCCTTTATTTTTTAAACCGTATAGCCAAAAAATATAAAACATTATTATAAAGGTAAACTAACACTTTGAATTACTACCGAAAAACTGCACTTCCCAACAAAATGACGTAAGTGCCGTGAAGATACCCTTGTTGGTGCACTTTTTCAGATCGTATTTTTTCAGTGCATTTCTTTGGAGTAACCGCTGTGGAACCTTATACTGAGACATGCTCTTGTCCGGTTTTATAATATAACATACTAAACAAACCTACACAAGTTGAAGTTACTATTTGTTTAATTAGAACAACTATTTTTTTATAAGTAACTAAAGGCAGGTAGTAAAATCCTACAAGGTTTCAGGGAAAAGATAAAATGACCAAGTAAAATTACTCTACTATAAAATCACTTGCATGGTCATGATAATTAACACATAAAAATGTTAATTTGGTAAGGTAGTAACTATACATAACCATAATTATATTAATTCTCGTAAGCGGCACAGGACGTTCAGGTAAAGACACTTTCAGAGAACATTTGGCTCCGGCCCAAAAACACTGCACTGTTATTCACATCTCATAAGCTTTGGAACGAAACTCAAACCTTTTTCTATTAAAACACTAGCTGCCTGCCCTGGCTTCGCACGAGTAGCAAATCGTCATTTTTTATACCTTGAGTTACACTATTGTAATTTTCGAAGAGATCTCTAGTTTCTTTGACAATAAAATATAGCCTATGTTACTCCCCGATAATGTAACTTTCTAATGGTGAAAGATTTTTTTAAATCAGTCCAGTAGTTTTAAATTTTATTTGTTACATACAAAAATACAAATCTCTCTTCTTTATTATATTAGTATAGATATATATTTGTGCAATTGGTGCTGCATTGTAGGTAAGCGTGGGGACTTACAAAGTTATACTTATTGTTCTTCTTGCTTTAATTTGTTTTGTTTGTTGTAAAAGAAGAAATCGAGTTGTTTTAGTTAGGTTCATAAAGGAAGTACAGTACAAATAGAGATTATTTTAAGTCTGTTCGAATTATGTGGTAAGTTTTTAGTCTTTGCAAGTAAGTTTAGAATATATTTACGAAGCGACCGCAATTTTGTCGCCTTCTTTAAGCTCTGTGCTAAAATTGGCTTAGTCGAAGTAAGTAAACATTAATGGATAAGACTAAGATAAAAGTTAACGGTGAAGCTTACGTCAATGGTGTAATCCAAAGATAGTGGTTCTAAATTCACTCGTTTCGCTACCTAGGCAATCCTACTCCTAGATTTACTTATAGAAGACTAAAAAATATACATCAACGTATAGTACAGTACTTAATGTTTAAGATATTTTGAAGACTTAGCAGACTAAGCCGCTTTCGACTTTATAATCAATCATCCTTTATTGAAATAATTATTCTAAGACTGCCACCAAAACCGTCTACGATTGAAATAATAATTTAATTGTAGCAATTTCGTTTGAAATGGTTCCACTAAAACGAGTTGAGTAAAATTCTGCAACGTTAGCACAAACTAGGCAAATGTAAAACGGCCATTACTAAAGGAAACGGCCACCTAATGTACCTGGTGAAATATTACTACAGGAGCATTTGTTTTACTTACATTTAGTATTTCGGTAAAATGTGGTGTTGAACGATTCTAGAACACCTTTATGCTTTATGTAGACCTGCGAGGGGTGCTTCACAACACCCAGTATTTTCTCTCGTTTTCAACTCTTTTCTTTAGCTTCGTTAGTGCAATGCAAGCGTGTGCTATTTCTATGCAAGAAAATGGGGGTTAAATTTCCACACGGGGCATCACTTAGTTTGATTCACAAATTGTTGTTCAAAGTCTGAATGTACTTTGTGTCTGTGATAGTTCAAGATTGTACAGTCCCGCGACAAAAAGGATTTACCGCGAGCTCAAAAAAAGCGTTATATTCACTAGACTGACATAAAGCAATCTTGATGTACCGAAACCGACTTTAAAAGTTTATACGAAAAAGTATTTATTTGGAAAAAATATATTAAAAAAATATATATTTCTCGCTTTTAATTTTTTTTTTAATTATAAAATTATTATATTACCATATCCGTCTATTAGGGACATTAGTTTAAACTTTAACAATTCGTCATCAATCTATGATATAACTAAACCATTCGATAACTAGTAAAAAAAGGCTTTTTTTTTTATTTACAAAATTGGTCCAGGAGTCTTCGCGTAATAGAGTAACAAATATGATATTTTATGACAAATTGAGAACCTTCTCCTTTTTTTAAAGTCGGTTGAAAATGGCAAAAAAATCCGTATATGAAGTAGTCAGTCAATAAAGCAGTCAAAAAACAAAATATCAATGAATGATAATTAAAATTACCATTGGATATACCGGACAAAAAATAATTTGTGTGTTCATATATTCAATCTAGTGTCAGCAATGAATAGTGCGATACTGTTCATAACTTTGAATCGCAGATGTTGGATAAGACGTCATAAAATAAAGAACGATGAATTCGAAGAGATTTCCCAACTTCCAAATTAAACCTATACGAAATCCTATCATAAATTAATTATGCTGTGTTATTCAAACTTGGTTGCCCAATACCAAGGACAACCGCTACCACAAGCTATCTCATAAGTCAACTAGTAGAAGCAACTGACCTGCATAAATGCTGCATCTATTTTCTTTGTGCAAAACGAGTAAATGAGTCGTATAACTCAACATATGAATTTTTAACTCACTGCATACATCTTGCGCTGATTTACATAAACACGTAATATATTTGCATTGAAATAGGGATAGCATTGCGAGTTAAATAGTTTATAGCCCGTTCGCGGTCATAAGTAGTTATTTATGTGTGCTCCACATTTGTCAACTTTGGTAACAATGATTTACGAGGCTTTGGGGAACTTTATAACCACTTTTGTGAAAATACAGCTTTATTTAAGCGCTTACTAGAAACTAAAATTTAATTTAGTATTAGTCATTAGCAGAGCTACGAAATTTACGCGACGTAAAGGCACCACCATTTAAATATAGGTTTGGTGACTAGCGGCACGCAGTATTGCCTTATACTTATGTACCTATTATTTTGTTTTTTATTTAAAAAATATCTAGATGATAGTAAAAACTGCATCAAAATCTATTGTGAAGATCTAAGCGACTTTGTTATTAATACTTTGCAAAAAAGTTGTTGGTTCTCTTTATTTTATGCAATAATGTTGGAATATATGTGGTCGGCGCTGCGGACTAAAGTCAGTATATACGAGTGTAAGGACTTAACGAGGTCAACTCTATGTAAATTGCTTGGGGTTTTTTGTTCGTAATTGTGCCCATCCATCTTCCCTTTGTGTATTACAGCTCGCAAATTACTTCAACCAAAACGCTTGGTGCAAAATAAATACGTGGTAATATGAGTGCATTTGGCGCAATGGCGTCTGTGGCCTGGCCACTTTGAATGTTATAATTATTTTGTCTAACGTATCTTATTTTTTTTTTTTTAAAGTAAAGCTACGTATCAGCTTTTTTTAAACACCAGAGACAAACATAGGAAAACCTTAACGAAAAATCAAAATATCCTATCAAATCCTGTTGTTTGTTGAAGAGGTAAACAAGTCCGTTTACATTTAATCAAATGTTGAGTGGAACGAAACGATAAATGCGAGAGAGATACGGAGCACAGGGACTATTGGCGGAGGCACGTGTCTTACGTTGAACGATCGAAACAAATCTCTGCCATTTGTTACTACGACACGTTAGGGGAAGAAATGTACGAAAATAATAGATTGACGAATAATACCCTCTGGTTGATCCAATTATGGAGAAGGCAAAAAGCTATTTCTGAACTTCAAATAAGTTAGGTTGTTCATAAAATAATTATAACTCAGATAAAAAGATATACAATTAATAAAAACACTTCTAAGTGTAGCTGTTCTATGCAGTCGTAAATTGGCGCTGGTTTCAGATGGTAGGCCTTGGGTAGAACATGATCCAGTTCCACTAGTTCATAGATTTGTTTAAGGTCTTGAAGTTTAAACTTAAATATTTACCAAAGCTTTTGTTTTAAAAATGTTTCTAGCAATATCATTGGTAACTTGAGCTGTGAGATTTTTAATATATTTACACGACGACACGCCTAAAACCGTTTCTTAATATAATTGGAATTATATTAAACTTAGCCTTTAATTGGGGCACTTGTGCCTCTTTTAAGAGAAGTCGAGACAAAGGTTTTTACATTACGCTGGTTTATTAGGTCACCTTTTTATAGGGGAGGCAATCTTTCATGCAGATACTATCGAAAAATATGATTCTACTAAATGGAATGAATAATATCATATTGCTCGACCTTTTCACGTTCCTTATTGCTTGTGTTTTGTTTAATATTTACAGCAAATTCGATCAAAAAATGACCATTTTAAGAGAAAGTCATATTACATTTTATATTTATAACCCAATTAGAATTAATGTAGGTATTTCATGTTTTAATTACATACATTTTATTTCCTCATCCGAATAGGTGAGGTATAATGATAAACAACATGTTTTTAAGCCATGATTATTAATAGATTATAATGCTGACTAATCTCAGGGGATTGAAATTGCATGTTTTCATATTAATATTAATTTGCTTGCAATTTTATGTTAAGATTATGTCAAAAGTAAAGTAAGCAACTGCAAATTAACTTGCAACATTGCGTTTGCATTTTCTGTATTTGTATTCTGACATTGCACGATTTAACAACCGACAGTAATGAATTACCCGTGTTCAAATAATTTTGCAGACATAATTATACCTTGTGACATCTGTATCTTATGCTATAACATTAAACGAGCAATTCTTGTATATATTTTGGACAGACAGACAGACAAACAGATATACAGGCGGACATGATGAAACTATAATTTGTCCGTTTTTGCCATTTCGTGACCAAAATGGCAAAAACGGAACCATTATCCTAAAAAGGGAAAAATCTGAATCTCAGCAACGGCTGCCGCGACTTTCGACTTTGATGAAATTTAATATGCAGGGGGTTTCGGGGCGATAAATCGATTTAGCTAAGTTTCATTTTAAGAAAACGTCGTTAAAAAAAAAGAAGCAAAGCTCGGTCATCCAGATACTTCTGTATTAAAGCACGAGTTTCTTTCATAGATAATGCAGTTTTTTTGTACAGTAGCTAGTACATTCAGAAGCTGGATGTAACTTCTAGTTAGTGAATGTTTACCTCCTTAAAGCCTCGACAAAACGTACATCGTACATGTTGATTTATATATAAACAAGGCGACGTCGCAAACAAAGAGTTTTTCATAAAGACCTAGTTAAAGTATGAAACTGAAGAAATCTTTAATTCTGAGATTAAGTCAAAGCTGGATTATAGCTGAGATTTCAGAACAGCGGAATATTAAGTACGCCTTGTACACATTCTTTCATAAGTACCTGAAAGTTAAATTGAACTTTTTTTTTTTTTTCGAAACAAAATTAGATTTTTGATATGAGGGTATAGAATTACCTTACTGTTGCTTAGTTATACTTGGACCTGGTAGGTAGCCCTGTTTTCGAAATCAAGAGGGTTTTAACAAGGCGTGACAAGACGACCTCTGTTTGGGCTAGTAGGTATTTTATATATTCTATGGTACGCATTTTGAAATAAAAGGACTAGATATGAAAATGTGCTGATGTTGCAAATGCTTCAATAATTTCAAACGGACAACTTTGGGCTTAAAGTTTTTGGTCAGCTAGAAGTATATTATTATTTCTCAGTCCTGTCATTAACAAGTCAGCCGTCTAGACACATTTTGATTTTTTGACATTTGGAAAACATTTATTTTACGCAATAAAGGCATACTGAAATAGAACTTACTTACAACATTAGGTATCACAGTCCTTAATTTTTCTTTTCTTACTAATAATACAAATACGACAAAAAAACTATTATTATAGTTTATTTTCTCCTTTAGTCAAATTCTCTAATCGTGGTCTCCAAAAAGATAAATTAATGTTTTACCAGCTTGAAAATCGTATAAGAGAGATGAAATATGTGGTATTTAACCTACGAGCTTGGTTTCGTACAGTTTTATTGATGATCCCCATTACTGACGTGTCGGGAGAAAGAGCCCATATTATTTAGACAAACCACCGGGCCGCTAAAAATATCCTACGCATTCTAGTTGCAGAAAATAATGTATTTTGTTTGGAGATTTGTGTTTTTCTAAGAAAATTTGTGCCATTCCCTTCTTGCTATTATTATTTTTTGCTCTAATTAAAATAAATTTTAAAATAATGTTATGGTTAAGACTGTATGAGTAGACAGAAATAATTTCAAGTATATATTTTCGTGTTAACAAATAAATTATAGTAATAAAAAAATTAAAAATAATGAGCGATTTTGATTGCTCGAGGTTCCAATTAATTGTAAAATATATTTTTTAACAACTTGCACAATGTGATTTTCTCGATGGTATCTCGAGTAGAAATGACAGAGGAGTGACTTGAACACGAATAGCTTGACAGGCAGATTTCATCATATGAGGTATCGTTGAATGCGTCTTAATTGTAAGAGTAACATATGTTTATGGCTTATAATGGGTTTTTGTTTATAGTATTTAATATTTTTATTTATTTCCAGGGCGGCTACATGGCAGTAGTTGGGTGCCGAATCGTTATGGGCCTCACACAAGGGTTCCTGTATCCGAGTATACACGGAGTGCTGGGCAAGTGGGCGCCTGTGAGTGAGCGCAGTAGACTTGGAACCTTCGTCTATGCTGGTGCGTTTTTATTAAAAATATCCTATAGTATAAACGCAAAGGGATGCTATGATAAAATTATAATTGAGTGCCTACATAGTGTTCAGTAGGATTCAGCAGCTTATGTGGTGTACAGCTTTTCGTTTGTATTGTACTAAGGTTTTGACTTAGGCATCTTGACCTTACGGAAAAGTGCAGTTATACGTTAAAGTTAATATCGTGTTGGGATCTTAAATTTATTTATCCAGGGATCGGTATCGGAATACTCGTCGTCTTCCACTTTTTACACGGTCGTAAAGTTGATGTTGAAGACAAAGACCGATGAAGACAGATCGTTCGCCTCACCAGATGTAACCATGATGCTGACGATCCTGAGACGTGAGGGACCGATTTCAGATAGAGAGAGAGTTTATTTATCACTAGCATTACTTATTAGTTTAAAATAACTGCCGTCCAATAAACGGGATTTAACTGAATTCGTTACGTATGTGAAAGTATATAAAGAAAATAATACGAACAGTCATAAATACTGAACATAAGCGCTCGTTAGCATAATTATGCACATCTAATATATAAAATTCTCGTGTCACGGTGTTTGTAATTTAACTCCTCCGAAACGGCTCGACCGATTGTCATGAAATTTTGTGTGCATATTGGGTAGTTCTGAGAATCGGACAACATCTATTTTTCATCCCCCTAAATGTTTTTACCCCTATTTTTATTTTTATTTATTTTTAGGTACATATTTATAATAATGTTTTAAAAAATTGCGCACTTTGTAAGCCTTACCATATGTATGTTCATTACGCGCACAAATTGGCCCAATGTCAATAAGGCTTCATGTTATAAAATCTCTAAATCATTATCGAAATTTATTGTTATCAAGGTGCACAATTTGGAACGATCATCGAGCTGTTATCATCAGGAGTACTGTCAGCGAGTGCTTGGGGCTGGCCCTCAGTGTTCTACGTTGCTGGTATCTGCTGCATAGCATGGGCTATCTTGTGGCTCCTTGTAGGTGACTCAACACCAGGAACTAGTCGATGGATTACTGAAGAGGAGAGGAAGTATATTGAAACCAATTCTGAATCCGCCGAGTTAGGACATGGGGTAATGATACATAAAGTTCTTTTTAATATTGGAATTATTAGGGTTGCCTAAACTATTTTAGGTCACGGCGGCTCGCCTCGTCCTCAGACGCGAATCAAAGGGCACGAATGGGGAACACGAACTTACTGTTTACATATTCGCCTGCATTCAATTGACAGCTAGCGCCCGACCCAACAGGACGTGTAGACAGAATGGAGTGGAGTAAACTGTGAATTTTAGAATTCCTAGAACGTTATCAAAAGGAAGACCTCATTTGGAAACCAAATCATAAAACCCTAATAGTAAAAAGATAAACGATGCACGGAACCGTATATCAACTGGTATGGAATTGCCAGTTAACAACTTGAAATTAAAAAAGAATTCATTATTGGCTTGTAGTGCGCATGCCGCGATTATTTTCACGTTGTCCATGTTCGTGTGCGAATGTTAAAATAATTCACCCTACGGATGTGTGAACAGTAGTTCGCGAAGGCACTCGTATATGAATGTTTCGTCGAGTGACGAGGCGAAGTGCGAACACAATTGTGTAAATCGTTACTAATATTATAAAGCCAAAGAGTTTATTTGTTTGTTTGAATGCGGAAATCTCAGGAACTACTGATCCGAATTGAAAAATTCTTTCTCTGTTAAATAGCCCATTTATCTAAGAAGGCTATATAACATCACGCTACAACTAACAGGAGTGGAGCAGCAACGAGAAATGTTGCAAAAACGGGGAAAATTTACGCAGGCGAAGTTGCGCGGGACAGCTAGTGCGGTATAAGAAAATACCAACCAAGTAATCCCGAACTCCTGAAATAAGTTTAATTATTAAATATTTTAAGATTCTAACTAACCCTGAATTTGTTATCTTGCAGAATACGCCGACTCCTTGGCTTGCTATCCTGACCTCGCTTCCATTCTGGGCAACCCTCTGGGCTCATTGCGGACAAAACTTAGGCTTCTGGACGCTGTTAACTGAAATGCCTTCCTACATGAAATACGTTCTTGATGTCGATATTAAAGAGGTTAGTTTTCGATGTCCGGGACTACCTATAGGCCAATCTGCCAAGACGACAAAGCTCGACAAAACGGTCATTGTGATATTAATCTCGGTGATAAATGTTTTAAAATATTCTACAATAGGGTTTTCTGGACCATAATGCATTCTTTGACCAGATAAAATGCTTATTGCCTGTAATAAATCCTTTAAAATTACTTGCTATTAACCATACGGTATACCTTTTCAGAATGGCAACTTATCATCTCTGCCGTATGTCGCCATGTTAATATTGAGCTTCGTCTTCAACTGGATCGCAGACTTCCTCGTCAACAGAAATATTGTCAGACTTGTAACCTCTAGAAAAATTTTCAACAGTATAGGTACCTAATTACTTTTTAATTACTCTTGTTAATTAAATTTCCAACTGATAAATGCAATTCAAGTCAGATATTCATTTACAAAAAGACAACGCTGGATCGGTGCAAGTACTATATCCGGAGACATAACCAAAATATATTCAACAAACACAAATTATAATGCAGATACATACTATCTCGGAACAAATACTATGAAAATAGAGCAAACAAAAATAAATGAATGTGGTATTAAAGTTCCATATTAGGCAATGATATTTTTTGTACAGAAGTACCGACTAGAGATTGAAGTAAGGTGTTGGTTTGTGGGTAAAATCGCTCTTTTTATTAAAAAAAAAATAATAATAACGTTGTGCATTTTGGAATATTTGGGAATGATTAGGGTTTTTTTTTAATAATTTATTTTTATCAGTATAAAACTACTATCATTTATATGGTTAAATTCAAAAAATTACATACTGATGAAATTTGTATTATATTTTTCGATCTTACTGACATAGTAAAAAAATAATATGAAATAATAAATCACAAATCAAAAAACCAAAATTAAAATAAAAAAGGGGAAAAATAATCGGTACTCAGACTCGAACTTGGGTCTTTTGGTTTCTGGACCGCCCGATTTCCCACCTGAGATATAATAACATTGTATCTACAATGTGGCGAAATTAACCTTCGTATTCTAATGATATTGTAGCAGTTTTTCATTGCTCTCCCTCCGTCTTACGAATTTTTGATCAGGGTCACGTGATCTACGAATTTTCGAACACGGTCCCGTGATCCAGACGCGAGCTTTACATTTTTTACCCATACCAAAAAAGAGCACAACGCCGCTAAAGAAGTTTTCACTTCAAAAAATATATATCTATTTGATTGAATTTTAATTGTTTTCTAACAATTAAAGATAATTTTAAGAACAAATTGTGGACCAATGTAGTTTTTTACATTTATGACGTATTATTGTATGGTGGTCAAATATCCAACTATGTCGAACTAGGGCTATTAGATTCTGATTCGTACCGGAGTGTGATAATCGTATATGGTTTAGTTTTAGGTATTTAGTTTATACAACAAAATTATTACCATTTTCTAATAGTGTTAAATAAACTGCTATCAAGACCCCCAAATTAGCCATTATTAAAAATAAAGTCTTTAATCTATTTTTTTTTTACCAATTTCAGCTCACTGGGGTCCAGCAGTAGCGTTGATTGGATTATCATACTTACCAGCCGGTAACTTATCACTAGCTGTCATCGTTCTCACCATCACTGTGGGACTCAACGGTGCACACTACTCAGGTTTCATCGTGAGTCTCCATTAATGCCAATTTCAGTGACTATCAACAAGCCGTTCACTCTTATTCTTGTTTCTGCAAAACCGTCAACAATACCCTTGAAAATGTTCAAACGAGTCAGTAGATGGATTTCTACGGTTGGTTTTAAAATGATAATTAAAAAAAAAATTTGCCAAAGAGCACAATTAGGTTAACTAGTGTGTCAAACGAACAAGCTTGTCGAAAATAATGTGTTTCATTTTGTATCAATTTTTTATTTCGGTTCTGTTTATTCAAATTTTCTGTAATTTTTTTTTCTTAATGCCTAGATGTCACATATCGACCTGTCTCCAAACCACGCCAGTACAATGATGGGCTTCACCAATGGCGTGTCGGCCATCTTCTCTCTTCTTGCACCATTTACTGTCTCCATCATGGTCAACGATGAGGTAAGTTTTGTCTTTTAATTATGTTTTAAGCATTATATAATTATTTCGTAAACAGTTATGTTTGCTGAATCATTTTTGGCAGATTTGGAAAGTTAAGTATTCTAACTCTTGTCTTTGTTTTAATGTTACAGACCCAAGCGTCCGAATGGAGGAATGTATTCTTCATATCAGCAGGGTTCTACTTTTTGACTAACTTGTTCTACATTCTGTTTATCACAGACAAAACACAAGACTGGAATGAACCGTTACCTTCTAAAGCTTTAGGTAATTCTTTTTTAAATAATTTTGTGTAGCATAGGTAATAACAATCAATTCACAAGCATAAAACATATTGTTCCTTGCGCCTTGTTGATAATTTTAAAATGTTCACCTTTTAGAACATTGAATTCAAATAGATTGAGAACTCGATTTATATTTTGTTATTAATTTGTGCTGAAAAAATATTGTTTTTTTTTAGAAGACGGTGTAAAGAATGAGAAAAGTGATGATAGTAAGAGCAAAAAGAAGAGCGTGACAGTTTCAGTGACCGGCGAACACAAATTCTGATGACGATAACTATTTTTAGTTATAACTAGTCATAAACAGCAATAAGTATTGTGATAGCTTATAGTGATCCTTAGTTAAATACAATGTGCGTTTATTATTAAATACGTAAAGCGTAAAAAGACAAAGTTCAAATCAAAAGTATTTATTGAATACTTTTAAGAATAACTAGAAATGCTTGTTAGATTTTTCGGGAGATTATAAAAATAGAAGTTATTAGTATTTAGTATTGCAGGCAATAGGTATTAAAATCATCTGCATTAAGATAAAGTACTTGCAGAATAGCACAACTCATTATTAGACTAGGTTGTTGATTAAATATCTTTGTAATACTTGGAGAATAAAATAAAGAAAGTTTTTTGGGAATTAAAAATCAGATTTAGTGGCATGACAATAATAGGTGGTATTTCATGTACATTACCTATCTAGTCTGAATGATTTTATTCAGTGACTGTTTTCAGAACTATATTGTTACCAATAAAATATTACCTTCATACCTACCATTATTTTTTGTACGAAACGGATATTTGAAGGTTTTTTTCTATTTTTTGTTGATGTTTCCGTAATTGTGTTTGTTTGTAAATATTTGAAGTGACATCAACGTCCCAATTAAAACTTAATAATTGCTTTCCTGAAGCTCGAGTCTCACGTGGCATAATAAAATATGAAAAACTGTTATTTTTGTTAAATACGAGTCAAAAATATAAACGTATTAGAGTAGGCATATTTATTTTTGATCGACTTGAGAAGAGAAATAACGATTTTTACGACTTTATTCGAAAAAAGTATATGTTGTCATGATGATCTATATGTAAACATAAAATTTATTGACAGAAGCTAACCTTGATTTGAAAGAATTCATAAAACACATACAGTGTGGTATTGTTACCAAAAGGTTTGTCCTGTAATAGTTATTAACACACGGTTTGTTATTAAACGAATAAAAGACAAAGTTATATATATATATAACTAACGGAAACCAAAGAGGATTCTGCAAAATAATTAAAACGTAGTTACCAGTGCCTTGAAATGTTATGTAATAACTTATTTGTACATACTAATAACTTAATGTTATGACTTAAATTATTTTAATAAATAATAGTTAATATCTTGTTTTTATTATTTTTTCTTAATACAGAGCGCTTAAATCCTTTATTTAGAACTTCAGCCATATTGTATCTGGTGTTCTATTTACATTTTTGCTTACGTCAGGACTAAATTTTTATCCACACACACAAGGGTTGTGTCCGGGACGTCAACAAATCGAGCTCCGCTAGTGGAATGCACGGAAGGCCCGTCGCGGCCATCGCGTGCCTTTTGTTGGCACGGACCCGGACGGGTATGATCGAGTTCACATAAATCGTATAATTATTCTGATATTTTTGGTATTGAGTATTTCAAGATGGGAGGTAAGTAGACTTTTAAAGGATCGGCAACGCACCCTCTAATTTTGCAGGCGTCCATAGACCACGGTAACCGCTCACCACCAGACGGGCCACGTCCCGGACTATATGAATAGAGCTTAATCCTCCTAGCCATAATGCCCGTCTAATCTTACAGTCATAATCGTAACTAGAATTTATCGCTATGGTACCGGCTAGATGGCGCATGCGAGGGCCCAACTCGCGAGCATGAAAGGATAGAAAAAAATGAGGTCTAGTAACATAGTCCAGATAGGTGGTTTGATTCCGGCCCAGGTTTGGCATACGAAGTCTCAGGTTCGATTCCTGGGTCTGGACTTAAAAAATTTCTATTTTTAAAGTAATTGACAAGAAATGTCTATAAAAATTACTATAATATTTGGCCTGCGACATCATAATTTGTTAAAATGCTCTCTGTAACGAAGCAATAACAAAAGCCGTCATAGTTATTTAACTACCGCGATACCGGCTAGATGGCGGATACGAGGGCCCAACTCGCGAGCATGAAAAGATAGAAAAAAATACACACACACAAGGGTTGTGTCCGGGACGTCAACAAATCGAGCTCCGCTAGTGGAATGCACGGAAGGCCCGTCGCGGCCATCGCGTGCTTTTTGAAATTTTTCTATCTTTCTAAAATGCAATTATTGTATTTTTAAAGTAATTGACTAGAAATGTCTATAAAAATTACTATAATATTTGGCCTGTGACATCATAATTTGTTAAAATGCTCCCTGTAACGAAGCAATAACAAAAGCCGTCATAGTTATTTAACTACCGGCTAGATGGCGGATACGAGGGCCCAACTCGCGAGCATGAAAAGATAGAAAAAAATGAGGTCTAGTAACACAGTTCAGATAGGTGGTTTGATTCCGGCTCCGGTTTGGTAACCGAAGTCTCGGGTTTGATTCCTGGGTCTGGACTTTAAATTTTTCTATCTTTGAAAAATGCAATTATTGTATTTATAAAGTAATTGGCAAGAAATGCCTATGAAAATAAAATAACGCTATGGTATAATTTGAAATATTACATCAATAATCACGTCCCAAATATACTATAAATCACTTCACAATCACTGATCATAAAATGGGCACTACGCAGTAATTGCATCGCTTGTCAAAGTTTGATTTACTGATATCCTACATCAGCAGCAGATCCAGAGGGGCTGCTAGCAGCCTTCCCCCTCTTCCAAATGTATCTGAGTACGGCCAGGTATGTTTACTATTTATTGTGTTTTAGTGGGGTCAAGTCAATTCTGTCAACGATTTATGACAGGTGATGGGGCTTTACAATGACTCGGAAAAATATAACTGTTAATGTAATTTGCTCTGATTATATAATGTCTATACGTTTATATGGGAAAATGTTACGAAAACAGTTAAAATTATTGTTCATTATAAAGTAGGGATTAAGCAAAGTACTTTTTTTTATTCCTTTGATTAAAAAGTTTCTTTTTTTTTCATTAGTTACATACAAGCTCGTCTTTACTATTTTACCGTTTTTTTTTAAATCGTTATCGGAACATGGATGTGGGTTTCCGACACATTATCCCTGAAAAGAAAGAACCTTATTAGGTAAGGTTATATATAGATAATATAAACTATGCTTAGGTTTTTAACATAATATTAATAAAATGAAACACATGACTTTATAAAATTTTATTTCAATCAGGTTGTGTGTAATTTACATAGGTAAAACCTAAATCAAAATAAGGATTTGTATTGAAGTTTTGTGTGCTTCTAGAGAGGTTTCTTTATGAGGGAAAATCGGGAGAAAGGGCAGCGAAGCGAGAGTTCTCGAATAGTGAACAATAGAAAGAGCACCTCCACCTATCGCCGTTCCATCTCATACGCACCGACGCTGCAGCCTACCTATCGTCGTTGCATCTCATACGCACCGACACTGCATCTAACCTACCGACGGTGCATCTCATACGCACCGGCGCTGCCTCTCTTCCTACCGATGTGGCATCGCGACCCACCGACGCTGCACATCAACTAATTCCTAGGTTCATTTTATTTAGTTTAACCTTTTAGCTACCCCTTGTATGTAATTATAGTCCTCTAATCACAACGTGTTCGTTTTGACAGATTTTTTTGCTTCAATTTAAGATTAGGAATCTTGACATTATGTAATCAAAGGTTTTTAATTCATACAAATTGCATTTAAAACCGTTTACTCATGTATTTTCATTGCCCTCTAATATATATATTTAGTGGCTTGAATAAAAATAAGAGGCATGTCTTATGGACATCCGGTTGGAACGTAAATCCTTTTGCTATGTCTTTTTTGTGTTTTTATTAACTAATGATGCGGTGGGAGTGTATCCGACTGCTACGCAAGAGGTCGTGGGTTCGATCCCCACCCAGGATAAAACTTTGTGTGATGAGCACGATGATTTATTCTGTGTCTGGGTGTTATTTATCTATAATATGTATGTATTTAGAAATTTAGTAGTTAGTACAAGCTCTGCTTAGTTTGGGATCAGATAGCGTTGTGTGAGTTGTCCCAACATATTATTACATATTAATAATGATTAAAAAAACTTTTTACAACATTTAAAAAATGTCTTATTTTAAATTAAGATTTTTCACATATAATATATGTGAAAAATCTTAATTTAAAATGTTTATTTAACTATGTCAAACTGGCTGTGAGTAATATATTATATTACTCACAGCCAGTTTGACATAGTTAAATAAACATTACGACCTTTTACAAAAATGTTAATAACCTATTTACCACAACCTCTCAATTCTAGCTTCAAATAATCATAAATAATAGATTTTTGATTTGTGTCAAAATATTAAGGTTTTTTTTCGTCTAGCCTCTCAGCCCACAAACAAAAACGTACGATAAGAAACTACGTTCCAATAATGTTAATGTTCTGAACCCCACCCGGTAAGTAACAGTTTGATATATTAATGGATTTAAAAATTGAAATGTGTTCAGTGACTTGCTGTAGGAAAATTCAGCTATAAATCTTTAATTATAATCTGGAGCAATGTAAATCGAATCGCTCCCTACCTTAAACGTACAGTAAGACTAATCTAAATGTAGGCATACGCAGGACATTCATTAGTCGGTGACCGCAGCGTGGAATTGCCAATAATTGCCAAGACAATGTATCCTCTGTTCGGACGTCGGACTGCTGATTAGCTATTGTTCCATGATCTGGCTTACGTAGATCTATGGCCGATATAATTCCTAAAAGTTTAAATCTAAATGTCGTACGTATTTTACAGTAAATATTATGATGATTAAATAGAAATTGACAAAGTAATCACGTTCATTAGCTATTATATTTTCGTAACTAGCTATTATTCATAAAAGGTAATTGATCTTAGAAAAAGTATCGATGAACTGTCAAGTTTGCCTTATTTGCTAGTTTGTTTATCGCCAGATCTTAAGAATTGCATCTTGTCCGGTGCTGCGGGAAGTGTAGCCTCTTCGCCCTTGCGTAACAAAGCAGGCGAAGGCAGCACTCCCTTCGCGCCTCTGATTCTAAATTACTCCCTCGGGCTGTTGCAAGCAAGTACCATGTGAAGTCGGGGTGGGCTAATTCGGTTTTGTCGTTATTTTGAATTTGATTTACTACATACCTACATACTCGTTTCGAATGAAATATACCCATTTTATTACTTTACCTGAGACTTGCTAATGTTATAATTGACACGGCGCCTGCTATTATTTAGCTGCCACTAGTCTTGTATAAGGTGTGGCATGAAGGTCTCTTCCACAAACTAAGGAATATGCTCCCAAAAGCAGTTTTCAGATATTATAGAGTCTTATCTGACAGATGGATCATTCAGAGTTAGACAAGAAGATGCATATTCAAAACTTAAACAAATAAAGGCTAGAGTACCACAGGGAAGCGTTTTTGGTCTAGTATTGTACTAACTGTATACCTGTGATATTCCAAAACTAGATGAAAACACTAAAATTTTGTAAAAAAATTGTATTTCTTTAAATTAAATTAACTTTTATTTTGTAATTAATTAGTTATTAATATTAAAAGTAGTGACTAGTATTATTAAAAATTGCCTTAATCAGTGTATAAAGTGAGTCGTCCCTGGAGAACGCACAAACTTGCCGATCATCACTGCCGCCAACGGATGAATTTTCAAAAGCTCATCTTAATACCTGGGGAGTATTTGACTTATTTGATATTAACTAATACTCCACAAGCACATAAATGCATGTCTCATCTGTGCATGAGCTTCGTCATTCTCTCACTGGCACCAGTTTTTATCTCTTTCCGCTTGACAAATTGTGGAAGCTGAATTGAAGACCTAAACAATTGGCCCCACACACTCGTTTACACACAAAATTACTGTACAATTAGGCAACTAACACTATAGTAATACTATTTAGATATAAAACTTTGTATGTTAGTCTTCAATAGTTTAGGTACTAAGTTTTGAATTAGGTACGGTATGTACCTAATTCAAAACTACCTCATACCCAAAATCTTAAAAATCCACTAGAATTGTGAATTCACTATTGTGTTTCTTTTAGTCTTTATATTATATTTTTATCATTTTAATATCTTGCTTATATTCTATAGTTGAATTAATTTGTATTTCAAGTTTTCTTTGCATTTATTCTGTAATCTTATATAAATTCTACCTACCCCCTTCTCATTTTTATTGTTAAAACTTTTTTCTTTCTTGTACTTAGCTTTATTTATTGTGTTACAGGAGTCTAGTGGACTAATCTGACAATGAGCACACACATGATGACTCGCAGGGCAACAGCAAAGGACATGGAAAATAAATTAAAATTAGCGCTACTTGAATTGAAGAAATACAAAGAGGACAACACCCAACTGCTGTCAGAGCGCAGCGACTGTGAAGTAGAAATTGTGAGACTAAATGAGAAGGTAGCTGCACTGAAGAAACAACTTACAGAACTGGACTTACAAAACCTGGATCTTCAAGAACAATGTGGCCGTCTTCAACAGGAAATAAACTCTTTTAGTGACTGTATTGAAGTGTTTTCAGAGTCTCTGAGTCACAATACTGAATTACAACGTGATCTGAACGAAGCTCATAGGACTATAGTTTCCCTTAATCACACAATACAGGCAACAAACAGTAACGTGACTCAGAACCTCTATAGTGAGCTCTTAGGTGTAAAGTAGGTGTCGCACTTAAAACTTAAGTTACTTAGCCGCAAGAAACAGAGAAAATACTCAAAATTATATAAATTAATAAGCAATATTAAAAAACAAAGTGATAAGTTAGGAAAAGTTAAAACTTTATCTAAAATTAATTCTAAATTGACAAAGGAACATAAAAGACTGCAGTCAGATTTGGACAACTGCAAAGATCAAATTATTGCCAGCAGGTTAATGTATGACCGCCATACACAGGAGCTTAACACACAAATAACGAACTTGCACTCCCGTCTAACAACTCTCATGCTTGAACACCAAACAGAAACTCAAGTATTCATTAACAAGTATGAGGAGGTAGCCAGAGTAGCTAGAGAGGAAACAGAACAATTAACCTCTCAGATTAAAAACAACCTATGCTACAATTGCTCACTACCACCGTTTGTCGGTCAACACAACACTCACACCAATACACGGCAATTACAGAGCAGTAAATGCAGTAAGTCTGACTCTGACTGCAGATTGTTATCTGACCAGCATACTCTGAATATTACAGAAAATAAAGTTGTGATTTTTTCTGACCAATTAGGTATAGATTTTAACAGGTTTATTATAGATCAAATTTTTGTAATTTAATTAGTAAATAAATAATACCACCTTAGATAATAGGTCAACAGTTATAGTATTATATGGTGACAGCTTCTCAGTCACAAAGAGAGACATAATTAAATTAACAGAAACTATTACATACATCCATGAAAAAGTAGGTTGTAAGTTTATTTTATGTAGTCTACCTTATTCGCAGTCAGTATCTGATTTACAAAACAAGCATGTACAGAGCTTGAATCTTTTATTATATAACAGTACTTACTTACATAGTAAGTATATTTTGTTTTTTGACACGAATAAATTTATTCGTAATTTTATTTTAACGAAAGATAGAATGTATCTTTCCACATTCTACAAAAGACAACTTGCTAAGTTATTAGCATTTATTTTACACCCTGACCTAGGTACAAACAGTACTTTGCAGGATTCATTTAGTGTTAGCAGTTCTACTTTGAATGTTATTAAGACTCCTAGTTTAAACTAGTAAGTCAGACAATGGACAAGCCCACAGGTGGTCTAACTGTAGTTCACCAAAATATTCAAGGCTTATCCAGCAAAATAGAGGAACTCGAATTGTTTCTTAAAAAGCACAGTGTTGATATTTGTTGCTTAACTGAACATTGGTTGAAAACTAATGAACTGATATTTAATAATAGTTATTATTGTATGGTTAGTGCATTTATAAGAGAAAGGGCTATACATGGTGGGTCTATGATATTTGTATGCAACAATGTTAAATGTAAGGAACGCAAGGATTTAGTACATCTGTCTGTTGAGCGTACTATAGAATTGTCATGTGTGGAGCTGGAGAGATATATTATAGTTTGTGCATATCGACCACCACTAAGTGATTTTAACTTATTAGAATCTGTAATGGAAGATGTGCTTAAAAGGGTAAGTTACGGTAATAAGCATATAGTAGTGTGTGGCGACTTCAATGTAAATTTACTTGAACAATCATCTTTGTCTACCAGATTAGTTAACCTATTTAAATCATTTAATTTAGTGTACTTATTTAATGAACCAACAAGAATTACATCACATTCTGCTACTTGCTTAGATAATATATTCTGCAACTGTAGTTATTTTAATGAGGTAATATTGAGTGATTTAACATTAGATCACTGTGGGCAGAAAGTCACTTTTCCCTCACACACAGTGGCCAAAATAGATAAGATCACATGTAGGCCAATGAGTACGGCTCACTTAGAAAAATTCAATTCTAACGTTTCTGCTAATATTACCAGTATAGATTTCAGCCACTCTGATCCGAACTATCTTTACTCCTCAGTGTTTAATATAATCAAAAGTGAATACAATAATATATTTAAATCAAAAACTTTTTATAAGAATTCTAAACTTAGCTTTTGTAATTGGGGAACTACCGGCATTTATAAAAGTAGAGCTAAGTTATACGAGTTATATGGTATGAAACAATTCAATTTTGATCAAAACTTTATTCAGTATGTGAGAAACTATTCAAAAACTTTTAAAAAAGCTTCTGCATGTGCCATAGCTTTACTTATTAGTAGAAATATTAAAAAATCTGATAATAAAATACAAGCCACTTGGAATATTATTAATTCGGAAAGCGGGCGGGCAAAGCTTCGGGATAAAAGCTTTAAATTATTAATTAACAATAAGACTGTTACTGATAATTTAGACCTAGCACAAACCTTTAATGATTTCTTTGCTGACATACCACTAACCATTACCAGCTCCTTGAACGCTTGCCCAGATAAAGCCGAATCACTCTTGAGAGATAATGTGGATCAATGCAATGTACCATTTGCTTTTAAAAATATACACCCCAGTGCAAGCCAAGCCAGTTGCAACATTCGCAGATGATACGGCCATCATGGCTACAGCAGTGACACACGAGGATGCAGTAGAGAAGGTCCAAATAGGCGTCAATACTGTCGTTAATTGGACAAAAAATGGCGAATTAAATTAAATTATTCTAAATCAACCTATATAGATTTTACTAATAAACACCCGAAATATCAACCGGTATATATCAACAGCCATACTATACCGCACGAAAATACAACCAAATACCTGGGCATGACACTTGACGCTAAGCTTCGCTAGAAGGCTCATGTTAAAAAGAAACGATCTGAGTTAGAATTTCGCTATAAAAATATGCACTGGCTACTCGGTTGTCACTCCACACTATCAGTGGAAAACAAAATACTTTTATATAGACAAGTCCTCTTGCCAATATGGACTTATGGTATTCAGCTCTGGGGCTGTACCAGGCAAAGTAACATTGACATCATTCAAAGGTTCCAGAACAAAGTACTTCAGGGTATTGTAAACGCTCCCTGGTACATTAGAAATGAGGATCTCCATCGTGACCTGAAGGTTGACATTGTCGTTAATGTTATAAAAAAGTATGCCGAAGCTCATGAACAACGACTTCTCCAACATGTGAACGTTCAGGCTATCCAGCTCCTCGACACCACAGACATAGTGCGAAGGCTTAGGAGGACTAAACCTTTTGAATTAACTTAGTGAAGTTAGTGTTAAGTGGTATAGTGAATGGTACTCGTAAAGAACACAAGAACAAAGTGTCTGACCTTTACTAGAGACAATAAGAAAAGTGACTATGGACACACTCTTAATATTATAAAATATTCACCCTAGCAGTTTAAGTTACAACAAAATTACTTATTAGTCTAAGACTAGATTGTAATCTCAATGAAAAACCTAAATAGGTTCTATCATTTAAAAAAAAAAAAAAAGAACTAGTCTTGTCGCGCGATTACGACAGCGGCTTTTTTATTTTATTTCACCACAAATGAGAGAAAAATACACTATGAAAAATCAAATACACACATTATAAGAGTAACAAAAAGTTCTTAATTACTAGGCATTGTGTGTAGTATCTGACATCATAGTGTTCATATTTGTGGTGACCGACACCCTTGTTAAGTTGTATTAAAGGTGACCCCCATCTCGGGAAGGTGAAATTTAACTTATACAATAGTCAATTTAGTTCAATAACATAGAAGGAAGTGAAATAAAACGTATTATGTTTATAAAGAAAGGTATATACTCGTACTAATAAAAAAATTTGTACTAAAAAAAAAAATAACAATACTACTCGTATTGTATCAAAGAAAATGAGAGAATGTGATTGTACAACCACAATCACATTCTCTGTAACATTTCGCTGACTTTCAGTGAAGTGTGTGTGTGTATGTGTGTGTGTGTATGTGATGATGTGTTGTGAATATTTGTGTGTTTGTTGTTTGAACGGTTTGAATAGATAATCAAACCGTTTCTTTGCATGTGCATTTAGAATTTGGTTAAATATTTAGTTTTTTATGTAGACGATTGTAGAGTTTGGCCCTAAGTAACAGATAAATCGCTGAGAGAAAGAAAGATTGCATTTATGGGGCGGGCAAAAGCTGGCTCCTTGACGCTTTGTTAGTACCTTGTACGGGGTGTTGACGTGTTGTAACAATGCCACATTTAATATAAAAAGCTGTCTGACCCGTTGAGTAGAGATTTGGGCGAAAAGTGCTGACTTTCTAAACTGGTCTTTAAGCCCTTTCTAACTGAATGAGATAGGTATTTGGAGCTCCTCCCCATATCGCAATACAGTAGCTTAAGATAGATTGGCAGAGTGCGGAATAAACTCTTTTAACCGTAACCGTTTAATCTGCTACGTGTCGAAGGGTTTCAAAGGCATATATGAGTTTTCTTACTAAAGAGGTTAGGATATCTATATGAGAAGCGAAGTTTAGTCTGTCATCTAATGTTACTCCTAAGTATTTAATAGAAAAATGATTACAAATATTCAATAAGAAGTTTACCGTACAAATTACAGCTTTAACAGTTTCTATTTTTAGTACAAGGCAGCTGACGCAGGAAAAGTCTAAGTCAGCTCCTCAACTACTATGTTTGAGATGTTTTTTATATATAAAACGACGCCATCATTTTTATTGATATGCTTGGTTGATTGATAGGTATGATAATTATTAAACAAATAAATAGTGTTATTAGGTAGGTAGTGTGAAAGTAAATATCTAAATGCCGAGGCATATTTTGTATGGTCGCGTTAATAATGTGAGGGTGAGTGGTTACGTGAGTGTTGAGAGTGTCGGCTGATGTGATTGAGAGCTTAGATGGGTATATTATCACTAGTGTACTATGAAACACATTTAAAATGAGATTGAGTATAGACTCTTTTCCGAACCTAATCATCGTGTTATGTATGAATAATTGTAAATAAAGAGTATACATTAATATGGGCGTTACAAAAGTTAAATCGTTATTTATTACTAGACTAAAACTATTAACAGTATGAAATAAAACCATGCAAATAAATAAGTGAGAAACTAAGACTAGTCATTCCAAAAAGACCTTAAGGTGAGATTCCGTCTTGATGTACTTAGTTTCAGAATTTTCAGACTTTTTTACTAACACTTTTCCATCACTGATCCAGTAAAATTTTATTTTGTTATCTATTCTCAGTTGTCGCGCTAGATAGAAGAGTCGACGCGAGTTTGAAGTTAGTCGCTCCGCTAAATGAATAGGAGACGAGTTTCCCTCCAGTTCAGCATGACTAGTATTTATTTTCTCGTTTTATTAAGGGCCTTTATAGCACGAATTAGTGAGTGTTTCAGGTATATAGTAGACAAATAGGCGATAATAGGTTTATTAGATTCTGGTTTTCCAGGTAGTCGAAAGATATCCTGAATGTCTGAGTTTTGTAAATTAGTTCTAAGTACCCTCGATATGTTGATTATAAAGTTTGTTTATGTGGAAAATTTCTCAATTCGATACAAGTCATGTTAGACATCCACTGGATGGAGTCCATGTTTCCCTTAAAAGCTGTAATTGCACTACGATTATTTTAACATTCTTCCCCAAGAGATTTAATTTTCTTCAAGAATTCATCATGCTGAAATAAACTCCATGCTTTTATCAAAATTCAACAGCGAGACACAATTTTTTCTTGAAAAGTAATAATAATAATAATAAAACTTTATTGATATAAAAGGACAAGTACAAAAATATATGATAACCCTGTCTCCTGTGCTAGTATATACTGTATTACAGGAGACAGTGCCTTCTCCTTATTTACACATAAGGTTTATGCCAACAAGAACATCCAATAAGCAAACAAAAATTGCAAAGTTTAAAATAAAAGGGTGACAAAAACTCAACAAAAAAAAAAAATAAATAAATAAATAAAAAACAATAAAAACAAATGAGACAACTTGAACTATCTTTAAAACTAAATTGAATATGTCTGGCTGTGTGTGTGTGTGTGTGTGTGTGTGTGTGTGTGTGTGAGCATGGGGTTTGTGTGTGGAACAATCAAATGTATAATATATGTATTATGCGAGTGCGTAGGAATGTATGAAAAGTGATCAACATATATTTATTTTTCATTTTAAACTCGTCCAAGTCAGCCCTCACAAGACTATCTTGATGCTGTTTTTGACGCGTAGTAACAAACTGCGAAGGCGTCGGAGTAGCATTACCACGAGATAAGTTTGCGTCCGACGCGCTGTTAGAAGGCGAACGTATCATTATACTAGGCAAACAAAATCGGAGAAGAGGGTTAGTCGGCGATCGCACGCGTAGGCGCAGGCAGTGACATTTTAAGTGTGTGTGTGTCCCGCGTGTCACGCGCGTATGAGCATGAGCGCGCTAGCGTGTGTGAGTGAACGCTGTAAGTGCTCACGCACACGAAGGGTTGCGTCGATGTGTATAGTTCGTTGCCGACGCTCGGTGACCCGGTGTATCTTCTTGCGGTTGTTGAGCGCCTGGTACTATTGATTTATTTTGATGATTAAGTAGTTTTAGTTTTAAAAAAATAATTTAAATAAAAACTGACAAGGTGAGGACCTCTAAGCACTGTCGCGGTCCAGGGCACAGAGAAAATAATCCCTACGTTTTAAGAGGTCGCTCTTAGAGCATTAGATCTGCTGGCAATTTATTAGGGTATTGTAGCCAACCACATAAAAAAAATACAATGCTACCAATATCAAAGTTTTACGCACTGTCATATTGACTTCTGACAACTGACAGATGCAATACACAGAGAGCTGTACTGATTTGTCGATATTTGATTTATCGATATCGATAAACTAAATTTATCCTTCGTAGCTCGATTAAAAAGTTATTATTATTTTTGAAAAATGGGAAAAATAAAACAAGTTATATTGTTTGAGTGGTCTTTATTATATTGTTTAATATTTGTATCTAAACAACAAAATCAATAGAAATCTTTATTTCTATAAAATAAAGAGTGTGGAATTTATGTATTTGGGGAGAGTATATTTTAGAACCAATGTACCTAATGGAAAAAATGTGCCAGATGAACATAGGCTAGGCATTAAATATAAATATTATGGCTTTATGTAATGACTAGAAATCCGCGATTCCATTTAAAGCTGCATGCAATTGAAGGAGCAGAAAAACTGAAAATTTATTATTAAATTGAGACAACGAATTAATTTTTGCCATGCTGTTATAATGTTTCACAAAGACTACAGAGAGAGTGTGCACAGATAAGAGAAAACAATTAGTCATAGACTATTTGGTAAATAGTCGATTGGTGTTGTCACCTGATGACACTAGTATTTATACAATACTACAATGTAATAAAACATGTATATCGATATCTATAAATTACAAAAATTAACCGATAGGATCTGTCCGCTGGAGCTATTTATACACTTTCGGGCAGTTAGCTATACAAATATTGTCGGCCCTACTGACCTCTGCAATCATTTTACCCTAGTAACTTGGGTATAGGATTGTTGTAAGTTAGTTTTAAGGCATACTTTGGCCCATTACTCCACCTTATAAATAATACATAATAGAACTTTATTAACTCAGAAATATACCAGAAATATACCTAAAAATTATTTGTGTAACTACAGTCAGTAAACGTAGTCATAGTTTAATAATACTATACTATTACAGCTACTTCATCCCATACAAACAAATGTGATCCCCATAACTCGGGCAATTCCTTGTATCATTGTCGTGGTTATTTGTTCGCATTGTTGTGGTGTATTTGATTTGAAGATAATATGTATTAAATAAAATATTGACTTCAAATGAAATTAGTACGTGTATAGTTAGTAGGGAATAAATAACAAAACTTACTTGATTTTCATTGTGTTACTTTTCTATGTTTAGTACATTTCAACAATGTCACCAAACCTTTTACGTGACTTGGCTTGTTGGCTTGTAGATGGTACTGCTTCAGGCAGATCTGAATATAAACTAAATTAAGCCAACCTATATACCATTTAAAAGAGGCAAATGTAATTTTTTTAAAGGTTAAGATTCTTAATCTTAAGGTCTCAGCTGCTATTCTGATGTATAAACTACATTCCATAGAGTTTGAGCCACAAACATCTATCCATTCATCCTTAAAAACTTTCAGAATATTATTATTATTAGGATAGAAATACACAAATTGTTGTTTTGTGTGCAATCAGTGCCAGATTATTTCGAGGTGGAGAAAAAATTTTATCTCTTCTAGCCCTTCAAATAACAATTCACCTTCAAATAATGTGCTGATACCAGCCCGAGTATATACTAGTACAGTGCATTTATAAGCATGAATGGATTTAAGATGAATGTCTACCAAGCACTTATTCTATTGTAGAACTAAAAATAATGTTGGTACGCAAATAAGTTAGTTAGTAGCTATGTTGTCTCAACTAATTCATCACTAGAAAAAATAGACCTCCAATACTGAACTGAAGGATCAAGATAACGATTGGTATTACTCTGCCCACATCCAACAGACATTCAATTATTTAAAAACGAGATACTCTATTACGGTTACTTACCAACTGGTTTTGTATCTTGATGCAGGTGTTGTGGAAATGCATCCAATTGATAGTCAGTCAAAGGTGAGGCTGTTAGATGCAAAGCAGAAATTCACGCCTTTAAGACAAATTGCCTTTTTTGTTAAAGTCATTCTTTCCAATGTGTTTTGCGCATACTAATATCTGCTCATGTAGTTTATCTATTGGTAGATATAGTAATTCTTCATTACCAATTACTTTTAGCCTTTCTCGACAGCTGAAAAAATTGGTAAAATGTAAAATTTACAACTAAAAATAATCAAATGGACATTTTACATTCTTAGCAGTAGGTCAATAAATAGAATACTTTAATATTCTACTAGCTAATTGTTATGTTGTTCTATTATATAAATTATCAGGAAAAGTGGAGTGGGGGGTGGAGGTAGGTAGTATGGTGTACCTTAATCTATTATATATTCCTACTAAATATACAAAAAATATCTTTAAAATTGGTGAACCGTTTCCAAGGATTGCAACCCCAAACACCGTGACACAAGATTTTTAATTATTAGAAGATGATAACATCCCCTTCCATTATTTTTGGCTATAAACCATGCTTAGTTTTGGTACTCCTATCATATATCATTAGCATGAACAAGTAGATAATACAATAATTCCGTGTATTGTTTATGTAGGACAACCCACACTTGGGTACAAGCCCTGTGTTGCGGGGGACTTCACATACATACAAATCACGGACACACTCAGACTCGGAACGACAATTGATGGGTCCAGTATAGGAATCGAACACACAGCCTCAAGTTTAGCAGTCAGGGTCACTTGACCAACAGGTCAGTCATAATTTCCCCGCTCTTGGGGTATTTACCCAGATATATTATGTGGTTCTTATATTTTTCCATAATCAACTTATTATCCAAGAACTCACTTATACCCAAATTAAGAATATAATTGGGTATTTACCTGATGCCCAAGTATACTTATTTGAAATAAAATACTTTCGACGGCTCTTAATATTTAAATGATCTTTGTTAGACATTTTTAGAGCAGTCGACTCAATACACAGGTATGAAGAAAACTGTATTTTTAACTAATGAAAAAGCACTTACCGGACTGCATCTAGAGGAAACTTGGAAAAAAGCAACTTTTTTCCAACAAGTCTGGCCTATGTTAGTTCACAAAATTATTGAGCCAGAGTAATAATTATCAAACTCAACGTTATTAGTCCACAAATTAACCGAATCTAAAATATACAAAAGAGTCAATTTCTCGTTACACTTCATGAATGCGATGATGAAACGGAGAAGTAATTACTCAGCTCAACGATAAACATACAACACAGTATTTATTCTGTAAGTTAATGGCGAATATCTAGAAAGACAAATGGAAAAACAAACAGAAAATCACAATACATTAAATTAACCCTAAGACAGACATATGTGAAGTGACGCTTGTGAAGTGTTCACGTGTGGCCATACAGATATAATGATTTCTTTTAATTTTTCGTGGAATGTAATGAAAAATAATTTTGTCAATCAAAATAGTAATAATAATAAATAAAATTAATAATTCCATTATATTTGCTAACCATATTTTATAACATGCTGCCTGATTTAAAAAGGTAAAAGAAATGTGAAGTACAAAACTCGGAAATGTTTTCGTGTGTAAATAGCATCACTTCAAAGAATGATGTTGGCGAGACTGATCTACATTTCGTGAGTTTTAAATATTCACTTGATGAATATTTTAGTTTAAGACGATAACATAATATACCTTATGAATTTTCACTAGGCACGCGAAATGTATTTGTCGTATCTTGGATTCCATACTTGACTAGTGTATTCCAATATGCTCCGTACAAAGGTGTAATACAAAATTATAAATGTTTTAGCCTCCTTGAAATTACTAGACATACGCATTATGAATCCCAATGACTCTGTTATTGAAAACGTAAATATGGCTATCTCAAAAGTGATTAACTGGTTTGATGTTAACAATTTACTCTTAAACGAGGGCAAGACTAAATGTATTCAATATAAAACACCTAACGTGAAACCAGTAAAAACCACTATAAAAATAAAAGAAGATGAGTTGAACCCTGTAGAGACCTGAAAACCTTATATGTTCACAAACATATTAAAAGTTTCTGTAAGAAATGTGATTTACATAATATTAACACGCGGAACAAACATAAACTTGTTATAAACATAACCTTGTCGTTGTACCAGCGACAAGGTTACAAAAAGTAAACAAATCATTTCGGGGCCAATGTATATGTAGGCTCAGGATGCCGTAGGTTATAGCTTGCCATCGTTTACGAACACCGGGAGATCACTAGGTTTAGATTTTACCATTACTAATTAAATTAAAATCTTAATTTCACCACAGATAATTTAATAAACGAAATAATACTAGACGCGTCTAAATTATATAGCTATAGGCCGACCGCTTAACTCGTATATCGCCTGCGCGGTGAGAAGGGAGCGCGGGGTGATGTTAACGGGTGGGTGAGCGGGGTGCGCGGGACAGAGAACGTGAGTTCTCTGTCCCGCGCACCCCGCTGTCGCTGACGAGTGCGTCCCTTCGACCAGTCCCACAAGCGGCGTGGACCGGACGACACTATCCCCTCGACTAGTTAGATCAACAAACAACTGGACCAGATGAGTGCGTCCCTTCGACCAGCCCTACAAGCGGCATGGACCGGACGACACTGTTACTTCGAACAGTGCGTCCCTTCGACCAGCCCTATAAGCGGCGTGGACCGGATGACACTGTCCCTTCGACCAGTTAGACCAACACACAACTGAACCGGATGAGTGCGTCCCTTCGACCACCCCTACAGGCGGCATGGACCGGACGACACTGTCCCTTCGACCAGGTTCAAAATCACATGATTACAACATTACAATTATATTTAACAACTACTGCTCACTATATATACTCACCGCGCAGGCGATATACGAGTTAAGCGGTCGGCCTATAGCTATATAATTTAGACGCGTCTAGTATTATTTCGTTTATTTTTATTATTCGTTTATTATCTAGTATTATAACGGGTGGGTGAGCGGGGTGCGCGGGACAGAGAACTCACGTTCTCTGTCCCGCGCACCCCGCTCACCCACCCGTTAACATCACCCCGCGCTCCCTTCTCACCGCGCAGGCGATATACGAGTTAAGCGGTCGGCCTATAATAATTGATTCCACATATCACTATATGAAAAAATAAAATGATCGGGTCGGAAATTAGCGATTCGTCGGGCACGTGGTGCGCAAACGGCTTTCGTCTGTGAACTGCCTACAAGATGGCCGCCCCGCCATCACGTCCATGTGACGTTCCGCAAGAATGATCAACTACCCTCATTCTTTTCCGACGTAAATGATAGTAAATGTCAAGTGCTGCCATATGTTGCGCCGTCACGGCCAGACTGACATTCGACCGTCCTCGGGCGATAATACATTATGGTCGTCCTGAAACAACGCTCGACCATCCCTGACGAACAGCCTGATTATGTGCAGTCAATGAAAGCTTTTCGATCACATTAATTATATTACTTCACACAAAAGGTGTGTTCCTTCGACCAGCTCCAAAGTGCAACGTGGACCGAGCGATACTTTTCTATTAGTTAATAACTTCAGACAGCAACCTGGACCGGACGAGTGCGTCCCTTCGACCAGTCCCACAAGCGGCGTGGACCGGACGACACTATCCCCTCGACTAGTTAGATCAACAAACAACTGGACCAGATGAGTGCGTCCCTTCGACCAGCCCTACAAGCGGCATGGACCGGACGACACTGTTACTTCGAACAGTGCGTCCCTTCGACCAGCCCTATAAGCGGCGTGGACCGGATGACACTGTCCCTTCGACCAGTTAGACCAACACACAACTGAACCGGATGAGTGCGTCCCTTCGACCACCCCTACAGGCGGCATGGACCGGACGACACTGTCCCTTCGACCAGGTTCAAAATCACATGATTACAACATTACAATTATATTTAACAACTACTGCTCACTATGAATTTCCACTCCATGTTGCACTTTGAGTGTGTCGGGATCACCGCATACACTGAGTCCGGCAGTAAGAGTTTCTGAATTGGCTGATGCTGTGTCCGAGTCTATGCAAGGTATCATCTCTGACAAGTAAGCTATCGTCATGGTCACTATGTCTTTGAGATGAGAGGAAATTACCGTCGGATCGACTTCCTTCAACATCTTCCAGCGCCGTCTTGGCCTCCTCTTCTTTCATTAATCTAGCAGCTATTTCTAATAAAACGGTATGCCCCCGAGGTACTAAACGCAAATACTCACGTGGATAATTGAAGACGCGGTGTGGACCGCTCACACTTTTTAATTCATAGCGGTCTCTTTCTAATACGGAGGTTATGAAAAACGGTCCTTTATACTTCCTATCTAACTTAGTATGATGCCGTTTACCCGTTAATAAAAACAAAATCACCTCTGGCTAATGGTTTGATATTAGCGCGACCGCGATCAAATAGACGAGCATCTGCTGCAGCAGCTTTTTGGTTGTTCTCCTAGGCATTATTTCAAATGGTCTTTAAATCTAACGAGTTATTCTAATCGTCACAGTGAGTTGTTTAATTAGTTCTAGAGTTGATCTTAAACATACCTAATCATTGTGCGCGAATACCGCACATCAGTTCTGTTGGAGCGTACTTAGTAATAGTAGATTTCGTACTACCAGTGGGTAAACCGAACCAGCACCTAACAGTCTCATGCTTATGGCGACGCACTGCTTATTGTTATACCGCAATATAGATACCGCTCAACTATCCTGCCTGACCAAATCAGAACTATTACAGAAAATGATAAAAATAATCTAATCTTGATCGACATTAAACATTGGTACTATTGCAACTACAGTCATAGTCATTCCTGTGACTATCATACAAATAGTCATCCTTGTGACTATCACACAAACATAGTTATCCCAGTGACTATCATACAAACAGTTATTGCCACACAGGCTAATTATTGCCACTCATGCTATTCATCGCCACACAGGTTAGTCATTGACACACAGGCTAGTCATTGCCACACAGGCTAGTAATTGCCACACAGGCTAGTCAACCTCACACAGGTCAAGTCAATAATACGTAAGTTAGACCAGCGCTCAAATCCTAGTACGACTGAGCAGCCCCTTACCACCTTCTACCATACACCTCAACCCACAAACGGTTGCTCCCATTCTCCTACCCAATTCACGCTAAACACGAACGACGAACCTATCGTTTGTAACCGACCCTTTAATACCTACCCAATCAGAACTATTGCATAAAATGATATTATGCATTGCAACTGTCACAATTATAGCACTAACTGTGTTCTACCGTGTTCTACATAACTGCTTAACCAGCAATCCAGGAAGTACTTAACTAGTACTCTACAACACAATGCTACAACAGCACTTAACCAGCGCCACTCAACCCATCACATAATTAGCGACAGTTTCGTACTGTTTTATCCACGATACTGAAACATGTCCACTTATCCAGTGGTACCATTACTGCTTAACCAGAGATACTGTATTAGACCCCATAGTAGACCCCGCAGTTGACACCCCTTTGACCCACTGTTGACCCACAGTTGACCTCGCAATTGACCCAATGTTGACACACAGTTGACCCACAGTTGGCCCATTGTCGACCCCACAGCTGAACCACTGTTGATGACTAGACTCGATGGATCCCACATTGGCCCCACGTTAGACGCCTCTGTGAACCCCGCACTGAACCTCTCGGTGGAACCAGCATTAGGTACTAGTACTAGCTTGGGACATTAGTAACGGCGCCAACGGTTTAACTGCCATGCATTGAATAAAATTTCACGTCCAATCACTATGGCATGTTGGTGATTTTCGACGTTATCAATATTCACACAAGTTAAAATGTTCACATTACTATTAACGGTTGATCGGCATATGGTAGTGTTAAGGATAGCATAAACAGTATAAATACTCAGCACAAATGCTCACTACTAAATTTAAACGAAAGAGAATTTCTAACTAGCCACTCGTCACGTCACATGAGAGGCTATACACCATATGCTAAGAAAACTGAAAATTAATTGAATTTAACGGTTTCACGAACATTGTTTGAACTACGGCATGTACTCGGCTTCAAAATGTTAATAAAACAAGAAAGACTCACCTCTGTCTATGAACAGTCCCTTAGGACAACTCACATACCAGAGATCCGCGACGAAACCGGATATACCCGATCCGTAGACACAAAACGGCCAAACTGGACGTAGAATAACGTCCAACACGTCCACACAACACACGAATATCACACGCGACAAGCAACTTTTTTTTTTTTTTTTTTTTTAATTATATATGAGCACGCGTCTCCGTCCGGTTTACAGGGGTATTTCATCCCACTTCTGATGTAGGCTCAGGATGCCGTAGGTTATAGCTTGCCATCGTTTACGAACACCGGGAGATCACTAGGTTTAGATTTTACCATTACTAATTAAATTAAAATCTTAATTTCACCACAGATAATTTAATAAACGAAATAATACTAGACGCGTCTAAATTATATAGCTAATAATTGATTCCACATATCACTATATGAAAAAATAAAATGATCGGGTCGGAAATTAGCGATTCGTCGGGCACGTGGTGCGCAAACGGCTCTCGTCGGCGAACTGCCTACAAGATGGCCGCCCCGCCATCACGTCCATGTGACGTTCCGCAAGAATGATCAACTACCCTCATTCTTTTCCGACGTAAATGACAGTAAATGTCAAGTGTTGCCATATGTTGCGCCGTCATATACGTTTCTACAATAAAATCGCTAGCAATATTCAAAAATAAAGTCGTAATAAATTTAATAAATAAATAAATTTAACCAACAAGAAAAAATTGTGTATGAAAAGTTACTACTCAATAATTGATTATATGGAAGACAAAAACGCTTGGGATTGAACTTTCTTCTTCTTCTTTAAAAAAAGACTCCCGCAGTAGGGTACAAGCCCTGATTCGCGGGGAACTTTACAAATATACAAGTCACGGACACAAAGTACACTCAGACTCGAAACAATAATTTGTGGATCACACAAAGTGGTGTCCCGTGTAGAAATCGAACCCACGACCTCTTGCGTAGCAATCGGACACACTCTCACCGCGCCACCGAGACAGTCTCTCACAGGCTATTGAAATGTACTTTAAGATTATTACATATATATATTAGAGTTACTTATAGTATTATTACTTAGTTATCCTTAATTTATAAACGATTACACTCACCAAACACACAGGTTCGTTCAGTAATATTTATTTTTGTAAAGAAAAACTTAATAATTTTAAAAGAGATTCCCATGAGTTTCTTGGCAGCTTCTTCTCATGAGCTTTACACTTGAAACTGCCGCCTTACCTCATTTTGTTTTTTTTTTCAAACAATCATAATTTTATATATTTTTAGTATGTATTCATTTGACGTTTTCAAATAATCATTAGCCTGATTTTAGGAAATAATGATATTTGAGTTTGAGTTTGTGAAGCTTTAGCTTTTGATTATAATATGCTGTTAAAATAAGAGTTTGGAGTCTTGTATGATACCGAGGTCGCGAATACTATTGTTCCTTTGAAGAACATGTCCATTTAAGGATTAATCAGACCGAATAATTGTTTTTTCTGCTGAATGATATAGTTGAACACTTGATAGGGTTGAGTTCTAGCTTATTGTCTATACGATATTGCTCTAATTGACGAAGATCGGACTGCAAATCCTCAGCGTCAGCTTCTGTTGTAACAGCCCTGAAGACTTTTATATCGTCAGCGAAACAGAGTAGATGGGAGTGACGGAAGCAGGTATCGATGTCGCTTACACAGATCAAGAAAAGTCGTGGACCAAGAAGAGAGCCTTGTGGTACCCCACTTGTGGCATCATAATCCAACTTGATACATAGTTGTTGACCACAACTGCCTGGAATCTGTTAGAAATATAAGATCAGAACCATCGAAGCAGATCTCCTCGTATTCCCGCAACTTCCAATTTATAAATTAGCACGTTATGATCAATTTTATCGAAACATTTACTATAATTCATATAAATGACATCGACCTGCTTCCTTTTACTCATCGCTTCAGATATATAATCGTTTAATTATTAAATTAGGAATGGCAGAACGACCCTTGATGAAACCACGCTGAGAGGCACTGAAAGATTATTTTAATGGTGCATATATTGTAAACGATTTTTTCAAATATTCACTAATAAAAAACTTGAGAGGTGTCAAGGGACACCGGGATGGAACGAAGTTCTTATCTTATTTTTTTTTTTTTATATTCTTAGCAACACCACACTGTTCAATGCGAAATAGAAAGACGAAACAAAAATAACTTACAAAAAGACAATTGCATACCGAAGGCTTGATAATTTACTAAACCCACAACTACACAATTGTACCGAATTTATGCCTCTAGACCAAATCGACAGGTGACTTCTTCGTCAAATTAGATGTTTATACCTTACGCGCACGCCGCACGGCTTTTGTTTTTGTCAAAAAGTGTCGTTACAACTTTTCATGAGATTTTTTCCCGTCTAGCCCCCTTTCACAACGCGCGATAAGGAACTTCGTTCCAATATTTACTGGTTTATAATTGCTGGCCTCTGTCTTTGAGACTTTTTTTGTGAATAGGCGTAATAAATGCTGACTTCCAAATTGATTGAACGAGATAGTTGGAGAGTGTTTTTGTATATAACAATTTAATAAGAATCGCGATAGTCGCGTATTTGATCAGTACCAGCGGATTTTGTAACATCCAACTTTTTAAGGATCGAGCTCTGTAGCCGACATTTCAATATTTGTTATGTCAGCTTTAGAGTCACTTTTCTACGGTGATAATTGGCTGTATTTTGGGTAGGTTTTGAAAAAGTTGAAAAAAAATATTTAGAAAAAACGTTACAACTGAAAAAATGTTAGCTACTATATTACCATACTTGATAGTGAGTAGAGATGCTTGAAGCATATCGGTGTGATTTTACACAGGACCAAAAATATTTAAAATTTACTTTAATAGAAGATTCTGCAGAAGTTATGTAAGTGGAATAGCATTCATTCTCTAACCTTTTACTCTTTCCCTTAATAATTTATACGTTTTCTCGTCTGAGCGATTTCCGTAAGTCTTAAAGTTACGAAGGTATTTATATTTTTATTTTATAAGTTTCATTAACGCTATTGAATATTAAGTTAGATAGTTTTTATTGTAGGTATATATTATTTCATTCATTGGGTAACAAATGAGTAAAAGTAAGTAAGGTAACAGCCTCCTCTATACTTTTTCCAGAAAAAGATTGACTCCAATTTAGGTTCTGTATCTCCGTATTAATGGCATCATAGTGACCTTTCGTAAAAATATATTTAATACGTGGGGCGACTCTTAATTATAAGGGATCTATATGTTTTAATGTGATAGTAAGCGATTTATAATGTGGAACAATTGGTACCAAGGGATTTGTACATTCAGATACATTGCAGTATTCTTTAGACAATACCAAATCCAATATTCTACCATTAATATTAAGTACATTGTTATATTGGATTAGGTTGTGAGTATGTAGAGAATCTATAAAATTATATTTATCATTTGTATATCCAGCGTTATAAGGCGATAAAGACACATCATCTAACTTCTAAGAAATTCTGCTTAAGTTAAAGTCACCCATAATTAAGTATTTATCTTCAGGGTGAGTTATGATTATTTTGTCTAATTTTGATCAATAGTTGTTTAATTAGTTCGACAAACATAATCCGGATTTTGTCTGAATTGAACTGTGATGATAGGTTAGCACAAATTTATTTTCTTATCGCAATGAGTACACCGCCACCACGTGTTTGATTTGTAAGTTCGTAGTCCCTATCTTGACGCCACACAATATACCGAATATCAAATAATATGAGTTTAAGAATAATCACATACATACTTATGTCCTTTCACGTCCAGTTGTTTACGTATGGTATCTAATAATTTATTAAGAAAAATATTTAAAGGTATAGTAAGCACTTTGGTTTATTTTATTTATCAATTATCCGAGTAAAATTACTTTTAAATAGACATGATACCTATATAGAAATCTTTTACAAAAATCTTTATTAAGCCAAGTTTTATATGTAGGGAAAGTATTCTGTAGTAGAGTAAAAGAAAATTTTACATGTAATTTTCCACACACAAACTCCGTTCGTTTTTGGCATTTTTTAATCAAGTAGTGGTTATTAGTAGCTCTAAACTTCTACTAACCACAAAGAAAACACCAGTAGGTACCTAGAATTAAAATTCATAACTCGTGCATTACGACTATGCATTTTTGTCATTTATATAATCATTTACACCATAATAAACTTTCAGAATAAGGTAATTCTTATTTTAGATTTAAATGAATTTTATGGTAAATTCTGAGCATGAACAGGTGGCTTATTGTAAAAACGAACTAATGAAATTGCACCTTTTGCCGACGATGCTAAGGAACATACAATTTATGCCTGTCTGGTATTTATGGAGTGTACATCACTATTTATATTATACTGTTGGATGTTTTGTCGCACATGTAATACATTGGTATTATATTGTGCGACAAAACATAATATGTTACGGTGAGAGTGATTCATAGAACATTAATAATAATATGCAATCCCCTGGGTTGTACGTAATCGCAATATGTAATAACCAGCAATTTAAAACGAATTCGTAATAAAGCCAAAGATTTTTCTCATTTCGCCCTTGTTTAAATATTTCGCCAGGGAATGAGGTTTGTAAGTGTGTAGAAGCGGTTCGTGTATATCCTAGTTAGATGATTAATATGAGTCGAATGTGTTGTGTCTGTACTTGCCTTCAGCCAAAGATATTATACAGGATTGATGAACTTAGTTTTTTTCATACTATCATTAGTCTGTTATTCATTTGTAACTCAAGAAATTGTGATGTCCAATAAATTTTACAGATTCCTATAAACTATGAAAATATCTCACTAGCTATCCGAATAAAACGGCACTAAATAGTGTCACCTACCTTGACAAGACGACCACGACCACTCTGACATGAGTGTAGCGACGGAGAAGGAGCTGTTTCCTTTGTAAATGTTTATATTAAAATAATAAGTAGCCCATGTCTCGTACTCAGCTAAGTATTTTTTGAGATTCCCGTAAATAAAACTCCGTAGTGATATTTTACCGTAACAACATCCACGCAAAACAAAACAAACGTAAAAATGACTTCACTGATTTATCCAATCAAACTATCTAATAAATCAGCAACGCTGTCACAGAGACATATAGTGAATAAATTGTAACACACTCCGGTATTTCCACCCATAGTCCGTACAACCATCCACAACCTAATCACACTCTCACATAGTCTAGACAACCCACAATTAAACTTACCAACTAACTACATAGATTCAGAACAGCAGAGTAGTGTTGAAACTAGTCTGAAAATTAGGTACTTCAGAACGCACCTGTGGTACCTATCTGCGTGCTAGTACCTGAAGATAAAGTGTAATGTGTTTACTAGTTTACTTTGGTTTGTTCTTTATGACTTGGTGTTTTCGTAGGGCATAGTTTGTTTTTCAAAAGTTGTGCAACTTCTCGAGGTGCCTTCGCCTTTTGCATTGCAAGTCGGTATTTTCACCAGATGAAGAGTGCTGTCAAAGTATAAAGCAGAAATTATCGCAGCAAAGTTGTAACTAGAACATTGCGACCTGATATGACCGTTGAGTATAGCGTGCAGTTTATAGTCGTGATATTTAAAATGAATAAATTATTATTTACTCATTTGTAATTAAAACTTTTAATAACCTGCAATGCGCTACTTTTCATTTATTCTACCTCTTCGGGCCAATAAATAAAGATAGTTCTCAATAGAAAGTTAGTGGCTTTCGGAAACTGCAGTCTATGTTGAAGTTATTATATATTCGCTTTCAAAACAATTCCAACTTTATTTTGTTATTGTTTCGCATGTGTAGGTACTGTTAGTGAAAGTATAATCATGTATATGTTGTAATGGGTATTCTTTCGCTCGAGAAATTGGTTTGTTTGGAGCAAGGCGCCATTTTGTTCCAGTTTGTTTTATTGCACAGATGCGGAAATTGCATTCTGAACTCAAGAATGTAATTCCCTTTGCAATAAGGAAGATGTTATTTACTAGCAGCATGAGACATTCTGTGGGATAATGTTTAAAACTGAAGGAGGAAGTTCTAAATTCGGATGTTTGTATTTTTTAATGTATGTTCTGGATACAGAATATTTCGTAAACGAACATCGATTTCTTGCCATGTTCTTTCACATTCTCGGGTAATATATTTAAATTCACGATCATTTTGGTATTTTTTTTATTATTTTTGACTTCATAAAAATCAAGTAAAGAATGCTTTAATTTCTTTAAAAATTGGCTTCAAAAAGAATTACAGCAATCATTTATAAGTAATTGTAATGGGAGTTACCTAACACACAAGTGTGACAAGGATACGGCTATATCTGAATCACTTTCTGTACCATTTATATAAACTGTTCTCAGCTAGAACAACACTGAGTGATATTCTCCCTGCGGATACATAGAAGTCTACTCGGATGCTCGCTACTAACCCTCTATATTTCTGGATAACAATCCGTCGACTAAGAGATTTAAATAATATCGCACTTGCCAGCGTATGCCTTTAGAGTGTAATGTCGGGAAAGGAGAAATGCTAGCGCTCCATCCACACTGCACAAAAATTTATAATTTGTTTAGTAATATACCTACATATAATGGCTCAAACTTTGTGAAAATAACCGTTAACATATCGTTTGAACAGCGTTCGATAAACGATATCCGCTTGCAATAAATGTCTGAACATGCGTCTTGTCTGTGGATTTCCTTGTTATATACATAGAGTCTGAGTTGTGTGACCTGTTAATGAATTGGGTTAAAACATGGTAAAGTTTTCCGGGAGTGTTGAAAATTGGTGTTCTATATAGAGGTGCTCTTTCCGAATTTCAATTTTTCCTATATATCTTTATTGTCTCAATTATTGTTTAATATTTGCATGAATTATTGTTAGGTTCTTTGGTGATGGTGAAAAAAAAAAACAGGAGGGTTTTTTTAGGTGGTATATTCAGTTATTGGGTACAATATAAACAGGTAGCCGTTATAAATCCTTCATAAGTGTTGTCTAGGTCAAAAATAGAACCTTGATCCTCAACACCAGGTAAAAAGGAGAACACCCATCAACAGGCATTGATGTTAGCTAAGTGTCCAGTTTGTAATAAACAGAGAAAGTTTAGGAGAGTAGTTTGACGTCACTACTGCATATAAGCGTATTAAACATGTCGCAGCTTGTTCGAGCGCACCTAACTAACTCACATCGTCAGTGTCCAAAGTTTCAGGCCTGACAGAATATTAACTTTCATCAAAATCTGTTCAGTTAGCAGCAAAGACTAACAAACATTTTTATGCAATCCTAGAAATTTCTCGTTTATGATATTACTAGGATTTAATCTATAAAATTTTCTTATGCTCTTTTTGTTTACCAATACACTTTTATTGATCTAAATTTACGATGCTGTCACACAATTCACTGCAACAATAGAACACATTTATCAACTTGTGGCTGCCTAGACTATACTTTGTACAACCACAGAGTGTATTTGCGACGTACATACTCGTTAATTTAATCTCTCAGCTAGTGTTGGTTGCGTTATCTAGGTACCCGACTATGGTAAACTGCCGCGATACAACTTTGAATAGTTTTCAATTGTAGTTTTAGTTAATCTCTTATCTTTGAACTATCAATAACTTTTAATTATCTGATAGTGTACTACGAGTATTTAAAATATTTAGGTAAAATTTGTATTATGTGTCATGGCTGCTAACCATACCATACCACCATACCAATGATAACCATAGCTTTAATCACGGCGGCCAATCTCATTTAACTGACCGAAACGAAGAGAGATAAGTGCACAAATACAAGTGAACTACATTCCATCACTTTCATCATCTCAGGACCTTACAGTGTTAACTTGCTTATCCATGTTCATATTTCATCGCTCTCATAATGAATCGCTGTAACCACATAATAAAGCGCACAGTATTCCATTATAAGTAAACATTTAAAATCAAATGGAATCAATTTAAATTTTCCGAAGACTCAGCGCATCGATTCGATTCTAATGACTTAGATTGAGCATCGTATCGCGCCGTTACATTTTAGATTAATGGTTTATATTTTAAAATTGAAACGCTCACGTTGTAGGAAGATTAATATTCTATCTGTTTGTAGGAAATTAAACTTATTTAAATGAAACGTTTACGTCGTTTAAATGCGCACATATTGCAATGGAAATAAAATGCTCTGGGTTAAGGTAAAAATATCTTATACTACACAAAATTGAAACAAATCATCTAGAAAGAAAACGCGATAGGATTAAAGAAAACACAATATAAGTTCTTTTTACTAGTTTGCAAAACCACTTTCGGTTGGAATCGTGTAGGTGACACATAGCGTATAGAAATTTCAGTAAATCTTTACAGTTGTTTGCGGAACTAACTCAATTTGTGGCCGCTCGTGTGTGATTCACATATAACTTGAGTAAATAAGGCACGTACGTCAGTATATACAGCTTTATACAACATACAAGTATACACTATACTAACTTTACCACATATGCTTACAAGGTGTAGAGGACTTTGTTCGCGAGAAAATTTCGAAAAACAAGGATCTATATCTTGAGCATTGACTGGTCTAGTGGTTAGTGACCCTGACTGCTAAGCCAGAGGTCGTGATTCCCACCCAGGATAAAACTTTGTGTTCTGAGCACGATGGGTGTAATTTATCTATACATAATATGTATGTATTTAAGAATATATAAGTAGGTATGTTTATCAGTCACCTCGTTTCCATAGTACAAGCACTACTTATTTTGCGATTAGAGATTACTGCTTATTTTGAGATTAGATGATATTGATTTTACTATTGTACATTTCTCCGGGATAAAAAGTAGCCTAGGTATCTATGTATCTTTGTCTATGGCCAAAATAATTATGTTTTTGAAAAATGTCAATAACATCTGAACCAGTGACATTTTTTTATTAGTGGCATATGTTTTTTATTCCTAAAAGATAACTAGCAATGTGGAATTGTGGTCGACAGTGATTACATTGCTTAATCTCGCAGATATCTCGATCTGCTGGTTGACACTGAGTTAGGGGCATAATGGCACAAACATGGTTTGTCCGACAGATGAAAGTCGTGAGCCATGTTTCTAGTAGGCTAGTATAACCTTGCAGTCGCTATTTAGACAGGTGCTCTAGGTGAACTACCTATAAATAATACATAATAATATATACAAAAAAATTTAATGTGGGTTTGTGGTCCCACATTACTAGCTATCCTATTAACCCCTCCAGCTAATCTCAATGGCTTATGTTATGAGTGGGTGTTAACGTCAGTAGTATGATGGGTAGGATTGGAACCCGCAACCTCACGATTGCGAGACCGATGTTTTAGGAGGCTACCGTAGGTTCAGAATGTCACCGCTGTTTTTAAATACTTTTGTTCGAAGATTTATTTTGTTTTTCTACGGGAAAACAAAATAAATCTTCGAACAAAAGTATTAAGAAAACAATACGATCAGTCGGCAGTAAAGGACCACAGTTCCATTTCTCTCAATATATCTCGTATGTAACAAGGTCTAGGCGCTAATAACATTATTGCAATGAATTCTACCCGAGCGACTGCACCTGCACTGCACATTTGAGACCATAAAATGGATGAAATTAGTTCTAAAGGTATAAATTGTAGCGGATTCAATTCGTACTTACTGGGATTTTATTCGTGTAATCTCCATAATATTATGGACACTTCTTATTTTTTATTGAATGTAAATTGTATTAGAACACATTATCTATTTTTATATTATTACAAGAAGCGATAACTTTGTTCCGTAGCCAAAATGGCAAAATAGAACCCATATAGTGACTTTGACTGCCTTTGTGGCGCGGTGGGAGTGTATCCGACTGCTACGCAAGAGGTCGTGGGTTCGATCCCCACCCAGGATAAAACTTTGTGTGATGAGCATGATGGTTTATTCTGTGTCTGGGTGTTATTTATCTATAATATGTATGTGTTTAGAAATATATAAGTATGTTTATCAGTTGTCTGGTTTCTATAGTGCAAGCTCTGCTTAGTTTAGGATCAGATAGCGTTGTGTGAGTTGCCCTAAGATAAAAAAGATAGTTTCGTCATGTCCGTCCGTCCGCAACTTAGCTCGGGGACTGTTTTCCGTATATTTTTTTCCAATTAATCTTCGGACTTCAACGGAAAAGAGGACGAAGATCGCTCGCGGTTTCGTCACCGTGGATGGTTTTCCCTCATAAAGGGTTGATTCGCTTTCAACTGCTGAAAGGCTTAGTGTTAATTACCGCGATGGTAATTGAACTCCGAGGGTGTAAATACTAGTTGCTTTGAAATAAAACGACTGTATTTTGATCTAAAGCTGGTTATGTTTAAAAAATAATGGTGACCTTATATGACCTGTTGGTAACGAAACCATATCGCGATTCAGGAAAGTTTAAACAGCGCCATCTATCGGCATCGACAATGAACTATAACTACTTACAGTGCGTTAATACCTTAAAATGGTTGACGATTGGACATACCGCCCACCAAGGACATTATATGAGGGAATGTCCTTCCCAACATATAAACTAACATACAATACGATTGTTCTACATTTGACCTAAAATCATACATGATCTAATTGATTGTACTACTACTAACACAAATGTCAAAAGAAGTAAACATTGTAAATATAATAATTGATTGATTTTATAACATGCAATAAACTATACAATGTTAAAATCCTACAACAGAGTAAACAATAATAAAAGGTAATAAATAATAGTATAAAGTAATAAACACTAATAGCTAACAAAAAACGAGTATGTATAAAATTAAAACTAAGTGTATAATTTGATCTAAACTTAACCAATGTATGTACAGTTATAATATAAATCGATTTAACATATGTTACACAAACTAATAATTAATCAGAAATTGGCAAGATGCACAATTTTGAAGTTGGGCGTTTAAGAACCGCGGATTTCGTTCGTATTGTGACTACCCGAGTAATATTGTCATCGCCGGGATGCTTTTAAGTTATACGACCTAGTAACCATCGACACGGCGGCAAATCGTCTTCTTTTATTAGTACTATATCTCCAATCTTAGGTTCCGGAGTTTGGAAAGACCATTTGTATCGGTTCATAAGATTGAATATATATTCTTGCGACCAACGACTCCAAAACGTTTGTACCATTCTTTGAATCATTTGCCAACGTGTGAGATAACTAATATTTGCATCCGTATAATTATTGTCAGGTACATTTACTATTGGCTCACCAATCAGGAAATGTCGTGGTGTTAATGGGAGCGGTTCGCTTGGGTCTGTTCCATTAATGGCACTCATCGGTCGCGAGTTTAAACAGGCTTCTATTTGAATAAGCAGCGTGCTCATTTCCTCGTAAGTTAATGTGGAATCTCCCATGACACGCTTGAGGTGAAATTTAGTGGATTTCACCCCTGCTTCCCAAAGACCGCCAAAATTTGGACTGTGTGGGGGAACATTCTGTGCCTTGTGCTTCCAACTGTTCTGCAATCGACAACTGAATGGAGGACAACTGTTGCAGTTGCCGAGACGCATCAACAAACGTAGTGGCATTGTCACTCCAAATTTTGGCACAGTGACCGCGTCTCGACACGAACCGTTTAAACGCCGCTAAAAAGGCTGGTGTACTCATATCGCTTACTACTTCCAAGTGGAGAGCGCGTGTGGCCATGCACACAAACAAACATATGTACCCCTTATATGAACGATGGCCACGACCTTTTGTTGTCCTAATATTTATTGGGCCAGCATAGTCTACCCCACTATTTATAAAGGGTCTAGCCGGGGTACATCTCACAGACGGAAGTGATCCCATAAATTGATTACTCGTTTGAGCCTTTTGTTTGGCACATGTTACGCATTTATGAACATGTTGTTTAATCAGATTTTTAGCGCCTAAAATCCAATAAGCGGATCTTATGTAATTGGCCATCACCTGAGGTCCTGCGTGAAGCGTTCTCAAACGAGTATCCGCCACAATGAGAAGAGAGAAGTGATTAGAATTTGGAAGTATGAGGGGTGTTTTTACAGACTCATTAAGTGACGACTTCTCAATCCTTCCCCGAGCTCTCATAATTCCTTTGTCATCAAGAGTGGTTTTAATTTACTATTTTTTAATGTAATATAGCCTTTTTTCTCTAGTTCTGTATATTCTGATGTAAATGCTTCTCTTTGAGTGACCTTTATACAGCATTCCAATGCCTCGTCGATTTCTCTTTTTTGTAAATAGGCTTTATTTTTTGTTTTAGAGAGAAACCGCCTACAATATGCAATCACTATGAGCATCCTTGCTAAGTTTGAAAATCTCTCAAATAGAGATGATTCTGGAACTGTTGCTATGTGTGTCTTAATAGATTGTTCTAAATCAGTTTCGAAATCTGTTGACCTTTTGTACTCTATATGCCCTTTTTTTAATAACAAAGGTCCCGAAAGCCATAAAGTATTTTCCAGAAATAAGCTAGGCTATATACCTCTGCCGTGTGGTGCCGGCTTAAGAATAGTACCACCCCATCTCTTCCCGTGGGTGTCGTCAAGGCGACTAAGGGATTTCACCCCGGAGGACGGGCAGCAGCGTCCTCTGCGTACTTAAAGCCTTACTGCGATCGCCAACCCGCTCGCCAAGCGTGGCGATTATGGCAATTACCCCCAGGATCTACATATTAGTAGGTTCTACTGGGGAGACCCGTGCCCAGCAGTGGGCCATCTTATGGGTTGATATGTATATACCTCTAGAGGCACAGTCTGCTGGATTCTCACTAGTGGATACGTGATACCACTGGAACGATTTCACTGTCGTTAATATTTCTGATGTTCTATTCGCCACGAAAGTCTTCCATTTGCTAGGGTGACGACTAAGCCAAGCCAGCACCACGGTGGAATCAGTCCATGCAATTATTTTATCTTCAGCAATGTTCAAAATTTGTGCGCTCTCAGCAAGAAGTTTTGACAACAACACTGCTCCGCACAATTCTAGGCGAGGGATACTTATTTGCTTGATTGGAGCCACTCTAGTTTTTGCAACCAACAATGAGACGTGTACCTTACCCGTGGCCCTAATTATGCGTAAGTAAACTACGGCTGCGTAAGCTAATTTGGAGGCGTCGCAAAAGCCGTGAAGTTCTAGCTCGTCACCTGATATGGTATCAAGCCAACGCGGAATACGAACTGAGGTAAGTAAATTCAACTCGTTACGGTAAGTACTCCACTCTTTGGTTAATTCTTCAGGTAATTTATCATCCCATCCAACGCCTGTAAGCCACAACCTTTGTATAAATATCTTAGCTACAACCACACTCGGGGCTAACCATCCGAGTGGATCAAACAGTCGAGCTATATCTGATATTATTGACCTTTTAGTTACAGCTGCAGTCGTCGGCGGAGGGAGATTTACAGAGTACTGAAACGTATCTGCGTTGCGGTTCCAGGTGAGTCCCAAAATTTTTATTGTACTATCAAGTTTAATTTCTACATCCTTTTCTTCTCCTTTAATTGTATTTAGTGTTACATTGTTCTCCATTACATCCTTCCTTTCCTTGCTTATCTTTGTCCTAGTATTTTTAATTTTATTTATTTGTTCTAATATGTCCTTATTATTTGTATTCCACTTTTGTAAAGTAAAACCACCTTTTTGTAGTAAATTTGTTATTTGTGTATATATTTCTATTCCTTCATTCACACCGCTACATCCAGACATTAAATCGTCCATATAAAAACAAATCATGAGCATATCTGCAGCCCTTGGATACATTTCACCTTCATCTATTGCGATCTGTTGCAGAGTCTTAACAGCTTGATAAGGAGCTGACGCTGTTCCAAAGGTCACTGTTAAGAGTTCATAATCTTTGATAGGTTCTTGACAATTGTCCCGCCAAAGAATACGCTGATACATAGAGTCTTCTTCGGCAACGCTAACCTGTCGGTACATTTTGACTATGTCCGCTACTAGTGCAATAGAATGAGCTCTCCATTTTGTAACAGTGTGCCTCAAATCAGCCTGTAACGTCGGTCCAATCATCAGGGTATCATTGAGAGAAATACCGTCGCAGTTTTTCTCTGACGCGTTAAAAACTACCCGAACTTTAGTTGTGGACTTGTCCTCTCTGATAACAGCATGATACGGTAGATAAACTGCATTTTCTCTTTTATTATCAGTCCTAATTGTTTTTTTTTTTCAACTCTAAGTTCCTATCTAATCTTTTCTCTAGAGATTTAAACCTTTTTTCAGCTATGGCTCGAGAGTTGCCTGATACACTGCTACGTGGAGGATCTTCTCGAAACGGTAATTTGACTACGTATCTCCCATCGGTATCTCTGTTTGTTGTCCTTTTGTAAAATTCTTCACATTTTAGTTCTTCCGGTGTAAATATTTTTCTTGTTGATAAATTTTCTTCTATTTCCCCCATTTCTTTAAGTTATCTTCCTCTACATGTGTATGCATTACGTTTATATGTCTTTTGTAATTTCCTATTTCCTTTGTACTACAAAAATCGACTAGACTAATGACTGTACCTGAAAGAACCCACCCTAAGGCGGTATTTTGAGCAATAAGAGAACCCTAAGGGCTTTTTATAATGCCCTCCTTGATAATGCAGCTATAGGCATCAGCACCCAACAATAAATCTATTTTATTGGGCATGTTGAAGTTTGGATCAGCTAATCTCAGGTTGTTGATATGGACCCAATCAAAACTCTTCATACATGCGCTGCGTTCAGGTAAGTAAGAAGTGATTTTAGGTAATACGTAGGCATTTAAATTAAGCCTAAATTCCGGATTTTCTTGCGACATGATTGTTAATTGAACCATGTGCTTGGCAAGTGTTGACTTATTATCACCCAAACCGGAAACTTGTCCGTGAATCGAAATTCTTTTTAAGTTGAGTAATTGTACAGTGGCCTCAGTAATAAAACATGCTTGCGAGCCTTGGTCCAACAAAGCTCGAATAAACTGATATTCTCCTGTCCGAGACTCGGCCTATATGAGGGCCGTAGCTAGTAAAACTTGCCTAGGCTTGGGAATCCTGCCCGTTGATAAACATGACACTATCGGAGAAGTACTGGCTGATGGATGGCGCTTATGACACAGTTTACACGTTGTAAGCTTTTTACAGTTGTATACTATGTGATTACTTCCTAGACAATTGAAGCAAATCCTATTTTTAGCTACAAAATCGCGTCTGTTCTGGGTGGACTGTTTTGCGAATGCCTTACAAAAACATAGCTTGTGCGATTCCGAACAGTATTCGCACTTCAAATTAGGGGGGTGTTGTGGCTAACATTACCCTTGCGTGTGGGCCTTTACTAACTTGATACTGAGTTCTTTTAGGTAAAAAACATTCTAACGCGCGAAAACGGTTTTCTATAAAGGATTTAAATTGGTCCAAAGTAGGTAACTCGTTATTGGAGTCGTTGTTAGTATGTAATTCCTATTGTTTCCGTGTTTCAGGATCTAACTTAAATGTTATGATGTGGATAATAATAGTGTCCCAGGTGGAAACATCTATGTTTAAATTAGTAAGTGCGTTTAGGCAATCTGTCGCTGTGTCGAGAATCCCCTTTAAACCATCAGCTGATTCAACTAGCACGTGCTTTTGTGCAAATAAACGGTTTAAAATGCAATAAGCTAAATATTTTTTATTGTTATATCGTTTAATCAAAAGTTCCCAACACTGTAAATAATTTGCATCAGTTATGGGCGTGTGTCTAATAAGTTGCTCGGCCTCACCCGTAAGATGAGTTTTAAGGTAATGCAACCTTTGTACGTTATCCAACGCATTATTTTTGTGAACAAGTGAAATAAACAAATCGTGAAACGTTGTCCACTCATCATATTTACCTGAAAATGTAGGTATAGAAATTCTAGGCAACTTTATGAAACTGTTAGATTTACTGGGAATACTAGTTTGTTGTGGAGTTTCTCGTACAGGCTGTAGTTTTCCTAACTTTGTTTTTATTAAACATTTATAAGTTATGTAAGTATCTTCAGTTGTATCGTATATATCGCCCACCTTTTCCTCAATATCATCGAGATTAAAATTTTCGTATAATTAAGTATTAGCAGCTTTAAAGGACGACCAATCATTTTCTATTAAATCTAATTTAACTTCTATATATTCCCCAGTTAATCTCTCCTTTGGGCTCTTTTTAAAATTTGTTAATCCTTTAGTAATTAGAAGTCGATATTCTTTTAAAACATTAAGTGACCGTTCCATTTTCTTTATAACAAAAATTTACTAACAAATTGTATTAATAACTATAATAACAACTATTAGTATTCTTAACAAATTCTAAAATTTTCAAACACAAGCTATCAAGCAACTACCACTAAACTGTAACATTTGTATTAAACAATCAAATAAATATTGGCAAAATTTTCTAAGTCTCAAATTGTACTAAAAATATTACACGTGTTTTAAATATTGTGTCGTCGGGTAGCAATCGGGCATAGAGACCACGTTCCCCCGTTATTTATAAACCTATTCTAAGTCCTAACATGCAACAACTTAAGCTAATTTCTCTAAGTCTAAACACAACACGCAAAATATTTTACAAGTTACAAATCACTAAAATATTTTCTAAGTCCCAAGTTTTTCTATAATATTGCTAAGTTGAAATCTTCTTCACTATAAAGTTCAAAATTGCTCGAAAAAGTTTCGCAATTCAATGTAAATTTAAAATTGTACCCACAGAAATTCACTGCACTCACTGTTACACCTCCTTATTAAGTTGACGATAGTGGCGCCACCTCTGGCGACACGTTGTACTACTCGATTCGCTCGCTACCGCTTACTCCGTAATACAGCGCCGTCTTTATTGCAATGTTCTTTGACGTTTCTTGCTGACGAACTTGTTTTCGCACAAAAACATCACTTGGCAAAACTCCCACGTATTCTAGCTGCAGCGATCCACTGCGAATACGGGCGGATTGCAGGTCCAAGACGCGCCGAGGAGCACTGCTCAAAAAGTGGACAATCGGTGTCCAATCCGGGTCGTAGGACCAATGTTAATTACCGCGATGGTAATTGAACTCCGAGGGTGTAAATACTAGTAGCTTTGAAATAAAACGACTGTATTTTGATCTGAAGCTGGTTATATTTAAAAAATAATGGTGACCTTATATGACCTGTGGGTAACGAAACTATATCGCGATTCAGGAAAGTTAAAACAGCGCCATCTATCGGCATCGACAATGAACTATAACTACTTACAGTGCGTTATTACCTTAAAATGGTTGACGATTGGACACTTAGACTATTTCTTTATTTACAAAGCCCCATTTTTACAGATTTAATATTAAAACGGACCTACATATTAGATACGTACAAACTTGTAACCCCTATTTTACCCCCTTAGGGGTGATTTTCCGAAAACGCTGAAATACGTGTTTATTTACTTTAAATCAAATTTCAGAAATCTGACATTAAAACTGACAGAGTTGCACACAAACTTACAACCACAATTTTATCCCCTTAGGGAATGAATTTCCAAAAATACCAACTTATTCGATGCCTAAATTTTATGAGGTAAATGTCCTCAAAATTTCAAGTCTCTAAGATCAGCAGTTTAGGCTGTGCGTTGATCCATCAGTCAGTCAGTCAGGATAAATGATTTGATTTATAAAGATAGAATAGATAATGTTATAAAGAGGTAAAGTTTTTGTGAGTGTCATACGTAGAGCCTATATCACTCACAAATAACTGAACAATGATTATTCTTCAAACATGACGCTACGACCAATAGAAGCGGAGCATCAATGAAAAAGGTAACACAGGGAAAATGACGCAAACGAAGTTGCACATCAGCTTGTAGGAAATAAAGATAAAGGTTTTTTTTTTGGAAAGATAACTAGCAACGTGGTATTTTGGTCCCACATTACTAGCAATCCTGTTAACCCCTCCAGCTAAGTCAATGGTTTGTGTTAGGAGTGAGTTCACATTGCGCATTTCGGGTCTGGATGATTCGACCCGAGTGGCCATTGAAACAAAAACTCAATGTGCCTCCGGATACGTGAAGGTCGTCAATACGTCAAGGTGGATACGAGGAGCCGTCTGGCTCCTCGTAGGCCTTTCTTCCGCTAGGATCACCGTCCTGGAGGAGAGGCCTGCAAAGGTACTTCAAGTGTATGGCCACGGGCACTTGCGACCCAGGTGCACCAGCGGTTTTGACTGCAGCACAATATGCTATTGCTGCCGTCAATCGGGACATAGGGCGGCGGGATGCTCTGCCGCCCCTGACTGCCCCATGTGTGCGCCGGGCAATCTGCCCGCCAACCATATGGTGGGGTGGAAGGGATGTAAGCCCCCCAAGGCTTCCAAGCCACTTTCGGGCAGCCAAATGACCCAGGCTGCCCTCGGAGCTCAGCCGCCAACTGAGGTGGAGGTGATGAATGTAGAGCCGCACTCCTAAATGGACAGCGGTAACTCCTTCATCATTCTCCAGACAAACCTCAACCACTGCCCAGGACCTTCTCCTGCAGGCTATGGCTAGCCCTACCTTGTTCCTCCCTACGTTGTTTTCCCTCCGGGATAGGGGTCATCTGTTGAATGAAATGTTGGGAATTTTGAGGAGGCGGCGCGCCTGGCCAACCTAGGGATTGCCCCAATGGTCGGGCACATCAAGGCGCTGGGGTTTAGTGTGGCGCTTTTCAAGACGGAGGCTCTACTATTTCATGGGCCCCGTCGCGGCCCACCTGCTGGCCTAGTGGTAGACGGGCGGTAGCTCTTCGAGCTTCGACGAGCACTTCCGCATTTTGACGCCTAAGCTCAAGGCTACTGCGTCCGTACTAGGGAGGCTCTTGCCGAGCCTGAGCGGGCCTAGTACCTTGAGTAGACGATCGTACACGAGGGTGGTGTGGTCAATGGATCTGTACAGCACACCCGTGTGGGCGGAGTCCCTGACCGATCAGAATAGGGTCCGCTTAGGAAGACCCCAGCAGACAATGGCGGTCAGGGCCATACGCGGATACCGCACGGTGTCTGCAGAGTCGGCGTGCGCATTGGCAGGCATACCCCCGTAGGATTTGGAGCTTGGGAGGAGCAACGTCGAGTTCTCATCGCAGTGGTCGGAAGTGACCTCTCGCTGCCGGCCGTGGTTCTGTTCATGGTCCGGAGCAAGGGGTCGTGGAATGTGGTCGCATCCTTCTGTGAGGACATCATCTCGCAGAAGGAGGCGGCGGAGCTTGTCAGGGAAGAGAGCTCCCTGGCGGATCCGCTCCGTCGCCGGCGAACACGGCGGCGATTCCCCCGCCGGTCAAAACTGAAAATAGTGATGTTAATCCAACCGCGCCTAAAATACCGGTTTCTTTACTTGCGATAACCGCTTTATCAAAAGGCAGACTCCTAACCCCTTAACTCTCGCACATGTGTCACAACGTCAGTCGAAACCCAGTCATCGTACTGTACGCATGTCTTGAAATACATTAAGTGTTTTTTTTATGTGTGGGCCTAAAATGTAGACTTTAAGGAAGTAGAAACATGAATAAAAAGTCGCCTAACGTACCCCATATTTTTTTATAGTACTTCAAACTATATGTTTTTTGTTTTCTTTTGTCATAGATCCTTCGGAAAGAGTAAAAAATTTCACCAGAATGGAGCTTTATACTATTATCAAAGAGTTCAGAGGAAAGAAGATTGAAGAAAAAAAATCGTTATTGGAAGAAAGACTTGCGCAACTAACTCATTCATGTCCACCCGAAGAAACAAGTGTTCTTACCCGTTCTTTGAAGTATTTCAAGACCAGTTTCAAAGAAAGGTGGTCGGCAGCCCGTAATACTGATAAGAGATTCGTAGAAAACAATATGGAATGGCCTAATGTGTCACTGGAACTACCTACTTGGTCCCATAAAGCAGGCCGACCAACAAAAGAATTCGGAGAATTGTGTGATCGAAGCAAGCGTCGAAGAACAAACTATTTACGAGACCGGGTATCTGTTGAGGAATTGACGTACGCTGCAAGTCGAGGTACTTCGGGAAATGTTGATGCGTCGGACCAACAAAAGAATTCAGAGAATTGTGTGATAAGCAAGCGTCGAAGAACAAAATATTTAAGAGACCGGGTATCTGTTGAGGAATTGACGTACGCTGCAAGTCGAGGTACTTTGGGAAATGTTGATGCGTCTAAGATTATGAAAGAAATAATGCTAACACCTAGAAGAGCTAAAAAGTTCCGAAAAGCAATAACATCAGCTAAAAAAGTACCAATCGTGAAAAAATACACACCACAAGAAGCATTAGCATAACTTGTGAGGGTAATTTTACAAAAGGGCAGTGGGAATTACTACAAGGTGGCCGAAAAGAAATTTATTCTTACTATTCGCTTTTACAAAAAGCGAAAAAGCAGTGTTATCCCGCCGAAGATAGCATAAAAGTTACTGAAACTAGCTTTGAAGTGGAACTTTAAGCTTTACTGGACCACACATGGCTTTGAGACTAGTTAAGTATTTAAAAGAAGTGATTGTAACATTATCAGAGTTTGAGAAAAAACATCTTACTTTAATATCAAAATGGGGCTGTGATGGATCTAATTAGACACAGTTTAAGCAGATATTTGCTAACACTGGCGACGATGATGCCAATATATTTTTAAGTTCTCTTGTACCTGTGAGAATGGTTGTTTTTATAAATGGAGCGACAAGAATAATTTTATCGCAAAATCCAGTGCCTTCTTCGGTGAGATTCTATCGTCCTATCCGGGCCCGGTTCATTCACGAAACAAAGGATATCACAAAAGAAGAAATCACCTTTATTGAAGAACAAGCAAGGAATCTTAAAGAAACAACTAGAATGGAAGATTTCGTTAAAATAAATCACATGATTTACTCACAATGGTCGATGGTAAGGTGTGCAATGCTACGGCTTCAATAATGAGATGCTATATATGTGGACAGACATCTAAGGACTTCAACAAACTTGAAAGAAGTAATGTTTGTGAAGAGTCTCAGAAATTCGGACTCTCCATTCTGCACGCGAGAATCCGTTTCTTCGAGCTATTGTTGCACCTGGCGTACAAAGCGCCCTTACAGAAGTGGCAAGCCCCAACGGCAGAAGACAAAAATGTTTTGAAAGAAATCAAACTGAAAATACAAAAAAGCTTCAAAGAAGAGATGGGCCTTCTTGTTGACATACGCAAAGTCGGCAAACTAACGACGGCAAAAGTAACGACGGAATACGTCGAGAAAATTTTTTGACAATCCTGAATGCTCATCTCGGATTACTGGCATAAATATAGATTTGATAAAAAGGTTTCAGGTTTTTTTTAAATAAATGCCTAATTGTGATCAATTACTGACTTTTATTTCATAAAATAGTAAAATAAAATATAAAATAATTTTGTCCGATTTTTTATGTGAAATACTCCTATGTGCGGCGTCGGCGCGCACATCTGCGCCTGATGTCGCCTTAGGCGCTGCATCGTACGAGGTATTGTGCCCCACCCGCGGCCCTCCGTAGAGGCGCGGCGCCCTGTGTGTGTCCAGGAGCCGCATAGGTGAGAAATGCCCGGAACGCAACAACATCGCGTCCGGGCATTGCCACCGGACGGGCCGCCAACGGTATAGCACATTCCGGCGGCCCATTGGCGAAGGTGGCGAGCGATACACGGCGGGTTTTTTAGTGGGTGAAAACCTCAAACTACCTCCACCGTCTTTACCGGACGGTGGAGGTGTTCGTCAGGATTTTTTCCCGCCAAACCAAAAAAAAAAGGAGTGGGTTCACGTTTATGCGCGTATGCCGGCTATGACCGTATATGTGCAGAAAAAAGCGCTAGTCTCAAATCGCCCTAATGATTTTAGATCTTTTATCTTTAAAAAAAAACAAACTTAGTCTCTTTATAACTTTAGTGTAGATAGTCGATGTTAGTACTTAGTAGGTAGAGAAATGTGTAAATATTGTTTTATAACCGCGTGGTCTCTAGATAAATGCCACCATGAATATATTTCCAAGCAATAAACACTGCTACAATAAGCACTCGATGCCCAATTTATCCTAGGTACTGGAACGATAATCAATTAAGTCTAGAACACTATACCTACGGTCACATCCGCAATAGCCATAGATCATTCACGGGCGTCGGTCGTCAATGGCCCGGCGGAATGTGGCACTATTATCGAGGGGTCAGCTTTTAATGGTCAGGAATAATGCGACTGCCTGCGACCCGTTTCTAGAATTTATAGATTGTAACTACGTAACTTAGCCAATAAATCACCTCAACTACCAGTTTTTGAAAATAATAGTTTTTAAATAACCCAGGACCTCCTGGGATGGAAATGAAAGAAAGAATTATGTTTATTACCGCGATATCAGGTATGTTATTGTTTTAGTTTTATTCAATCAATAGTGAATACAAAATCACTTGGTTGGCTGGTTTGGATATGTAGTATAACCTAACCAGCCAACCAAGTGATTTTGTAAAAAATAAAAGAGCAATAGCAAATATAAAATACAAGTCTAATTAAATGTTAACAGCAACTGATTACATGGCACAATGTTGTGTCATAACCCATCTCGGTCGTGACGACCAATGTAATCACAAACTAGCATACAAGTGTACGCGCAGACATATCTATTATCATCACTTATTATTGATTAGGCACAGAACCGTCGACATTAAGTGCTCTTTGAGGCACGGAAGGGTTTTGTACAGTACTGGTTTTTTTTCTTTAGAGTTAACTAGCAATGTGGGATTGGGTACCACATTACTAGCAATCCTGTTAACACCTCCCCAGTTAAGCTTAATGGCTTGTGCCAGGAGTGGGTTTACGTTGGGGTGCTAAGTGCCTGAAAACCTCCTCGTGGTGCACCCTGGGCAACGTGTGCCAATGGATTCGCGGCTTTTCGCGAAACCACCGTCACACGGCTAATGTTCTGGCAGAGTAGGGGGTGGCCCATTCCTGGGCTGCCCGGAGGACGGGCTTGACGTGCACTCACACTGCCGTCGAGCGGGCGGGGAGATCTTCTTTCTGCCACCGTCGGACATCGTAATCCCTAGTAAGAGTGTCGTAGACATGTCTTACGGCTTTGAACGGGAACGAGGGTCTTGGCTTGGTCGCCTGGGCCGCGAGGATGACAACCTCTATAAAAAATCCCCGAATCTTGTGTTGCGGAGCGTGACCAGAGGATGCATGGCCGATGGGATGTTCGGTTCCAAGCGCTACCCCCAGCTGGGGCACCTGCGGACCCCCCAGTTGGGATACAAAGTACGCTTACCTGGGTACAGGGGGCACTGCACGGGTGGACCTTTATTTCCCCTATACTCGTGGGAATAAATATGGACAACGAAAAACTTAGAAATATTTTTAATAAGAAGAGGAACACAAGGCTATTAGAGAAGGAACAGAAAGTAGAGGGAGAGGACGCAGAGAGGAGGAGCGAAGAGAGGACGCCGATTCAAACAGTGGCGAGAGACTCTCAATCGACGAGCGCCGTGTCGGCGAGAAGTAAGGACCGTTTGCCCTGTGAAGCGGTCGACCTCGGCCAGCTTAGTGGGTCAAGGACGTCATTGACGTCGGCGTCACTCGAAAGCCTGCTGCGCTCGGGCCGATTTGGCTCAGAGTCTTCTGTTAGCGATTTGGACCTTTTAATGAGTGGGGAAGGTTTCCGCCCAGAGACCCTGACAGCCGGCGAGCGCCGTGCTTCGCAACAGAAGCGCGGTGCCTCTCCGGGCAGTGATAACGATCCTCCTGAGGTGGCATTTAAGGCCCCTTGGAAGGTCCGTTCCTCTCAGAGGGGAGGATCTGCGGCGGGAACGCGTGCTAAGACACCATCGTCTCGCCCACATACTCCGTCGACGTCTACACCGGCGTCACCATTTAGTAGACGGGAGGCGTACGCCGCACCCGCACGGAGGGAGAGCTGGTCGCCGAGAACCAAACAGACCAGTTCCTGGAGAGACTTAGATCCACGGGAGGGGATAGCGCCCCGAAAACTGGTTTGGAGCTAGTCCGACCGGCGACCGACTCCGTGTCGGTCATTGTGAACGTTGCTACAAAAAGCAAAAATCTTAAGGGCACTTTCGCAAAGGGCCTGCGGGAGTCTGCCCAAGTTTTGAGGGAAGTAGTGGAGGCGTTGTTTATGCGCGCCACTGCCGCCGAAGCGGAGTCTGAAAAATTGCGGGCGAACGGCGACCGCCTTCAGGAGGAGCTGGGACAACTCCGAGCAGAGGTTGCTCAGTTACGGGTAGATGTCGCAACGTTTGGGACCGGATCTGCTCCGGCCGAAGTCCTTCCTCCGGCCGGTTCTGTCCTGGTCGGAGCTACAACGGAGTGCGCTGTGAGTAGAGAGCAGTCCGCTGCGTTTTCCGACGCACAGCTGAGACAGCTCTCGTTGGTCTTCGGGAATTTAATTGACGCCCGCCTTGAGAGTATCAAGGCGCGCTTGCCCCCGGAGCCGAGCTGTCGGCCACCGCTCGCGGCACCCAAGCTTAAGCTCCCTCAAGAGCCACCGATGGCACCACCCCGTACAGGGGGTCGAGCCGGGACCTTTGCTGCGGCAGTTGCCTCGAGGTCAACAGTCCTAGGAACGCCACGTGACGGTGCGCGGCCACGGGGTGGAGAACCCCAACCCCGGATACAGCGTACGCTGAGAGGCGCACCACAAGCTGCTGTAGCGGGCGCCATAACCGCCGCAACGGCCCAGATCCGTCCCCCGGCGCCAGCGTCTGCCCCCACTTCTGCCCCCTCTGGTGAGGAATGGCAAACGGTGGGGAGCAAAAATTCGCGGCGCCGAAAGAAAAAGAGGGCCGCTGACGTCGCTCTTATGCAAGAGGTCGCTCCGAGAAGGCAAGGTGGCAGGAAGAAGCCAAAACTGACTCCACCGAAAACGGCCGCCGTCCTGGTGACGGTGTCGCCGGAGGCGGAGCGCAGCGGCGTAAAATACGCGGACCTCTTCCGTGAAACGAAGGCGCGGCTCACCGCCACCAATCAAAGTGTGGAAGTGAGCTTCCGCCGCTCCCAAACCGGGGATCGATTGCTCGAGTGCCCCGGCCAAGACGGTGCGAAAGTAGCGGACATTGTGGCGGGGATGCTGCGGGAAATCACAGAAAGGCAGGTTGGCGTCAAGATCGCCAGGCCAATGAAATGCGCGGAGATGCGTGTTTCGGGCCTGGACGACTCTGTGACGCCTGAGGAGGTCCGGGAGGCTATAGAGCGAAAAGGTTAATGCCCTTCCGGAAGCGTAAAGGTCGAAGCTATCCGCCCCGGCCCTTGCGGAGTTGGTGCGGTGTGGGTGCGTTGCCCCGTCGCTTCGGCAAAAATCCTGGCAGAGACGGGCCGGCTCCTCGTGGGTTTATCTGCGGCGAGGATTATCATTCTCGACGCGAGGCCTGCGAGGTGCTTCCGGTGCATGAGCGCGGGGCACCTGCGCCCACAGTGCACCAGCAGCTTTGACTGCAGCGGACTTTGTTTCCGCTGCGGTCAAGCCGGGCACACGGCAGCGGCATGTTCCGCCGCTCCCCACTGCCCGGTCTGCGCGGCTGGCAATCTGCCAGCCAGCCATATAATGGGGAGGGCGGGCTGCAAGCCTCCCAAAGCTGCCAAGCCACCCACGGGGACGGGCCGGGCTCCGGCTGAACCTCGCACCCAGGCTCCGGTGCGGATGGAGGAGGGTGAAGACGAGGCGCCTAGTCAAGCCTCTCCACCCTCAACCTAACGGACTCCTTAGGCCGTGCTCGTTCCTCGCCCTGTCGTCAGTGACAGGGGTACCGGATGCGTTGCGGGGGTCCAGGACGCGGTCGCATCCTCCTGCGGGGACTCCACCTCGTGGGGGGAGGCAGCGGGGCTGGTATGCCCCGTCGCCGGCGAACCGGACGACGTCGAGGCGCAATCGCGCGTGACGTCGCTTGGTGGGGCTGTGGGCGTGATGGACGGGGAAGTTTCCCACGCTCGCGGCCTTTCGCGATGGCGGCGCTTTGTGTGTACCCAGGACGCCGCAGGAGCAGGAATGCCCGATGGGGCTACGCCGCTGGTTGGGTCGCCGAAGAGATAGCAAGTTCCGGCGGCCTATCCGTGAAGGCGGCGAGTTGGTACACGGCCGATTTTTTAGTTGGGGCAGGTCCCACACTACCTCCAGCGTCTGCCCCGGGTGCTGGAGGTGTGCGTTAGGCATTTTTTACGGCCATAAAAAAAAAAAAGGAGTGGGTTTACGTTGGAAGTATAATGGATATTATTCGAACCAGCGACCTGAAGATTGCGAGTCCGATGCCTTAGTCATTAGGGTAGCCTAATAAGCCGCTTCTTTACTTTAGAAGATAATTAAATAAGATATTACATTACTTAATCTTACAAAAGATATCTAATGACTTTTTAAATAAAAATGGCTCGTATTAAAATAATTTGATTCAATAAACATTCCAGAGATTGTCCTAATATTAATTAAATTTGACAATTTACTCAATATTAGGACAATCTCTGGAATGTTTAAAACATAGATAGATCACAATCTTGATGTAATTCAGTTGTGCACTAAACTTGTGAAAATAAACTGACAAAGGAACAGAACTTAGATTGTTATTAAACCCCGACAAAAGACAAGTGCCTCTCTGTGTTTGACAACGTGACGCTTTTGTTCACTGTAAGCTAATTCCGTTGAATGTGGTTGTGTGGTTCTTGGATATGTTTCATTAAATTGGCTTGATCGTTTTAAAGTTAAATAACGTTTAGTTCGTGCGTTACGTGTTTTTTATTTTATTTGATAACACACCACTATAAGTTCACATACCTAACATTGACCCAAAATAGTCACAATTTAATTTTTTGTTTTCCGTACAAATTAGTAGCCTTTACAGTTTCTTATTTCATATTTTTATTTTCTAATCGATATACGAGTAGTCCACAGCATTTGTATTTACGGCTCCTAACAAACAATATTTTACGAGTATGTCTACTGTATTTAGGATAGGTCCACGCTGGGTGGAACCTAAATCAACAATCTTAGTTATTCTATTCTTATATTACGATTTATACATAATATACATTATTCTGACGCCGCCTAAGCAAATATTGATGTTACAGAAAACGGCAGAAGTACGAGTATGTTTATAACATAATTTAAGCTTGTATTTATTTTGTGAAAACATCTTAAAGCAATCCAAATGTTATATTGGACAAGATATTCACAACTGATGTTTATATAAAATTTAAATAGACAACAACAATATTTACTAAATTTTATATAATTTTGATTAAAAGCTAAACGGTCATTTTCACTTGGCAGAATTGGGGTCTCCCGAGAGTGCTAAATTGTGTGAAACCGTTGAATACAATTAGTTGGGGTTAATTTTGTTGAATTGTAACTACTACAGTACGTTCATTATGCAGTATCATTATTTTGATTAAGCCGTGGAGAGAAAATCGCAGTGTATTTTAATACCTATATCTACCTGACCTTTGGCGTGCTTGCCTTACTCACATTAGAGATTCAGTTAGGTAACACGACATGTATCATCAAAGTCGACTTTAGCAGTTATATATGTATTGGTGATACCTTACTGAATTTTTAACAGAAAAAAATGGATCTGCATGAAATATTGATTTAAATCATATTGTTAATAATTACGTAGTATATTCATAGACTCGCTGATTCCACCATGTAATGTTTGTAGTATCTTTACACTGTTTGTAATATATTATGACCAACTGTGGGCAAACTCATAAACTATCTATGCTCTATAAAATTTACTTTACTCTATGCTGTGCAGCCTCTATTGGAAATGACCAAGGCAAAGAAATGCTTAAAAAAAAACTTGAGAGGTGTCAAGGCACATCCGGATGGAACGAAGTTCGTTTCGATTAATTAGTGAAGGAATTGTAATATATATATTTATATATATATATATATAAGTATATATATATATATATAATAAGTTTAGCTTACTATAGCAAAAAGTGTCGTTACAACTTTTCGTATGATTTTTTTCCTTCTAGCCCCCTTTCACAACGCGCAAAAAGGAAATTCGTTCCAAAAACTACACACATCAAAAGTGTCTAGGGATCAACATATATTTTTGCAATAACTTTTCTCCTGATTGATTTTTTTTTTTTATTTCTTTAAGGATTCATCAAATAAAGTGTTTTCGTTTGTCACAGTAACGATAAACCAAGTCACCTTTGCATTAATAAAGAAATTTGCCATTTTCCTAATAAAGGGATTTTTGACATTTGAACCACTAACATTAAAGTTCGAAAAAAAGACTGAAATAACAGTTTTCTTTAAAATTTTATTGGGTAACTTAAACAATTAATAATCCGTGTTTCTACCGCGAACACTAACAACACAAGAACATCGGTTTGGCATACTCAAAATGAGTTCATCCAAATCACGCTGTGGAATGGCCGCCCATGTTCGTTGCAACAACAAAAAAAGGTCTTCTTGCGACTGGATACCCTCCATATTCGGCAGAGCTCTTCTCTGTAGCATATCCCATGCATGCTCAATCGGGTTCAAGTCTGGCGACTGAGCAGGCCAGGGCAGGACATTGATGTTAGCTGCGGCGAGAGTCTGTCTTACAACTCTTGCGGTGTGCGGTCGTGCATTATCATGCATTAACTGAAATAAGGGACCGATTTGCACTTGTAGAGGAACGATGACGTCTGATACAATCGTCTCAGCATAAATTTGAGCGTTGAGGTTGCCTCTGATCCAAATCAACTCAGTTCTTCCGCCGATCCAAATACCCGCCCATACCATGATGGTTCCACCACTATAAGGATGGACTTCCTGGCAGGATTTTAATCGCTGTTGGCGTCCAGGGGTTCTCCAGTGTCGTATACGTCTTGTATCCGGTCTCATACCAAAACGAGACTCATCAGAAAAGCACACGAAACGCCATTGTTCTTCTGCCCAATTTCTGTGTTCAAGAGCCCATTGATATCGAATCCTACGATTGTGCATTGCTATAGGTGGTACCCGTAGCGTACTTCGGGAATGAAGGTTCACTTCATGCAAGCGGTTTCTGACTGTTTGGTCGCTAATTAAGTTCCCTGAAGAGTGATGAAGCCTCACGGCTAACATCATGGCGGTTATTGTTGGACCTCTTCGAGTTAAGATTTGAATGTATCGGTCTTGTCTCCGTGTGGTGCAGCGATACCGTCCTCCATGGCGCTCAGCCACGGTACCAGTGCTTCAGTAACGTGTCCAAAGTCGACTGATAACACTCTGACTTGTATTTAGAGCTAAAGCCACAGTACGTTGCCGGGAACCAGCTTCTATCATTCCCACGGCTCTGAGCATTTCTTTCCTGCTTAAATGACGTCGCCGCTCCATAATAACGTTGGTTTTAATCAGTAGTAGGGAAACAGTAGCACTAATAATGTCTTCAATGCGTTGTATGTTTTTATAGGGAAAATATTGACAGCTGATTTTCATCTTTTACTCGAATTCACAGTTCCTGATTCAAATTATGAAATGCACCAAAAAGGATCCATATAAATTTATAAAATCATAAATTTATTACAAAGCCACATCTCAATCTCAAGAAATCCGCATAAAAATGCTTGATCCCTAGACACTTTTGATGTGTGTATTTATACTAGTTCGTCCGATTTGTTAAGTACCTAATGAAATGATGATGAATTATTCCGGTTATTTTTTTAAAAAAGAGGTTTATATACGTATTTCTTTATGATGGTTTTATTAGTAGTTATGTCAGCTAAGTATTATTATATCTGTAAAAACCGGTCAAGAGCCGGTCAAGCATTTCAGGCCACTGTGCGATCCACATTGCTAGTAGTTAAAAAAACTTATTTGCTAAATTGCTCTGTTGAGTCGCAAATAACAAATTATTTCAATGTACTCGTACAATTTTTAGAAAATTCGATTTCTAGTTAGATTTCTTTTATGTTATTAGCGAAACCTTGGCATATTTTCACATTTTTGTTTTTAACGGAATCTCTGTAACGAAACAATATTGAAAGATTTAACTCACACAACTCAGACAAGATCATCTGATCCCAAACTGGGGAGATCCTCTACTATGGCAACCAGACAACTGATACTCGTAAACATACTTATATCATTCTAAATATATAGCTATATCAACTCAACGAAAAAGTATTTATTCACTTAGGAAGCAAAATACTACACTTGTGCCCATAATTCTACTGGTACAGTCCGATACATAAGTCGCTTAACATTTGAACATTTTTTAAGGATCTTAGCGCAATTATGTCATACCGCGTATTCACGAAAATTTAAATAAGAACAAAATAGCCGCCCTAAAATCAAGTTAAAGTTAAATCATCATGGATAGTTTCTTTATTTTTTAAGTTATTATGGTTTAAGTATTAAGCAAACGTTAAGCGACTTATGTAGCTGACTGTACATACTACATGCCTGTTCGCAAGCAATAGGTAAAGCCGGCGAAAGGAACAATGCAATAAAAACTCGTGGTCACACTTTTGAAATTGCCAATGTTTACAATGTTTGTTTGTTTATAAACTGTTCATATGTAGGTGGGCCACAATATGTTATAGTACACCATATTAAAGGACTAGTGCAAAAGAAGAAGAAATCTATACTAATATTAAGGTATGTGTACCAAATTTGTACTTAATCGGTCCAGTAGATTCGGTGCAAATTTGCTGTGACAGACGGACAGACAGAAACACCACTGATCCTCTATGGGTTCCGTTTTTTTCCTTTTTAGGTACGGAACCCTAATTATAATATCTATTACAATAAAAACTCCAGTATCATCACATTGCAAGATTCCATTTCATTGACGGTTTAATAAAGTCCGCGACTCGTCGACATGGCAATAAATCGTCCATGAGGGCTTCTCTTTACTCTGTGGCACAGTCTTTCGTTTAACACTAATAAGTGTTCACTGATTATTAGTTCGCCCTACGTTCTTGCCATATTTGGCAAGAACGTAGGGCGGGCCCATGAGGGCTTCTCTTTACTCTGTGGCACGGTCTTTCGTTTAACACTAATAAGTGTTCACTGATTATTAGTTCGTCAGATGCATTTAGTAATTACTCGACTGCGCAAGATGGAGGGTTATTTTGATTAGTTGTTGAATATCTGAGCTAACACAAATTATAAACCTACAGTATGGTGTGATAATTACGTAAAATGTTGTTAAGGAAAATTAATAAGAATTTCTAGCAAAGCTTTATTTAATTCCATACAATATTAGTTTCTATCTGGGACCAGACTGTATATCTTTAATTGAAATTGTATCGCAGTATTGAATGTCGCTATTGCTGCGGTGCCAACATTCTGTTAGAGGGAGATTGCATTTTGAGATATAGGACTTAGGTACGGTTATTGGATTGCGGAATACCGATATATGCACCGTGGTACGAAGACCCTTTGTTCGTTGATGTTCAAAATCAAATTCAAATATATTTATCTCTGAAACCAAATGTAATTTTAAATAAATAAATAAGCAGATTTTTTTTATAAAGCTCATTTAAGTTTGTCCACATTTTTACAAGTTAAGATAAAATAAAGAAACGCACAAATATATACACAACTCTTAAAACAATACACTTATTTTTCGAGAAGTTGCTTATAATAACATATGCAAATGAAACAAAATGCCTATACATTAAAATAAATGTATGAAGGATTCAATGTCAAGAAATGAAGACAAATCATATTTAAATGTTTAAAATTAATATCCACGAACAAAGATCGGACGAAAATCCGTTAAGAAAGCGAAACGGCAAAATTTATGGGCGCAGAGCAAATTAAAATGTTAATTCAATTAAAAGTTATGAAGTTTTAAAAGAAAATCCTCTACTTTTGTGACAGAGCAGTGGTTTCTCGAAAAGAGGATAGACGTTTCCGACACTATTGTGGGTTTCAGTAGCAAGCCGTCTTATCCTTGGGGTTATTATTTCAGTTCTGAGGTCGACTGCTCATTCATATTCATTCATCTAATACAGATTCAGAGCGTTCGGTTCTATATTCAGTAGTTTCAATTTCAAGATATTTGCGAATGAAATTTATTAACTAAACTAATAACATCGACTTTATCCATCACTCGCACAAAAAGTCGTTTATTATCTACGGCTTTTCCGGTGAATTTTCCATAAAAACCTTGCAATAACAATAATATTCTATCCAGTGATTTGGTCCTGATTCCAACAAATGCTCAGAGATAGCAGACTTGTAAACTTGACGGTTTTTTACAGCAACAATATGTTCCTTGACCCTGTCTGCGATTGTCCTTTTGGTCTATCCGATATAGGAACTACCGAACTGCAAAATAATGACTTACGCAGATGACACGGCACTTTTTGTTTCTGGGCGTGATTGGCAGGAAGCTAAACTCAACTCTGAGTACGCATTGAGAAGTGTCATGACTTGGCTGGACTCAAATCTCCTTACCCTCAACCTATCTAAAACAAAGTTTATTCCTTTTGTTACCAACTACACCTCTCATCCACCTATCTCATTCTCTCTTCAGGCTCATAGCTGTCGTGTATCCAAGACTTGCCGTATGAATCCTTGTGACTGTACTTTTAAAGAACGCACACCATGCATTAAATACCTCGGTGTCTTGATAGATAGCACATTGTCCTGAAAACAGCACTTGGAATCCCTCACCTCTCGAACTAGAAAACTAATATATGTATTTAAAAGTCTAAGGAATATTTTTGATCTTCATTCGCTAAAATCAGTCTACTTTGCTCTTGGCCAATCTATTCTATCGTATTGTATTTCTTAATGGGGAGGGGCAGTTAAAACTCACATGTTTTCATTAGAAAAAGCAGAAAGGGCAGTTCTTAAAACTTTGACGAGGAAACCACTCAGGTTCCCCACTTTAGAACTATTTTCACTTTGTGAAGTCCTCAATGTTCGGCAACTTTTTATTTTAAATACTACTCTTCGTAAACATACAGAACTGTGTTTTGATCCAACTCTTGTTACTTCAAAGCGAAGATCTGATAGGGTTTGCCAAATATTACCGCGACGTGCAGCAGTTGCTAGTCGACATTATTTGTTCATCAGCTCAAAAATCTACAATATTCTAAATAGGAACTTGAGTATTTTTTCACTTTCTTTATTTAAGTGGAAAAAAGTTTGCCTTGAATGGCTGCTTACTCTCCACTATGAAGATTCGGAAGATCTTGTGACAAAGTAATTGCTAAATATATAATATTCACAAAAGTTTACACACACCCACATTCTCTCTCTCTCTCTCTCTCTCTCTCTCTCTCTCTCACACACACACACACACACACACACACACACACACACACACACATACACACACACACACGCACACACACACACACGCACACACACACACACACACACACACACACACACACACACACACACATCACACTTAGTTCATCAACTTAATGTCTTCTAATCCACTCTATTAAAGTAACTAACTGTAGGGATAATTAAACTACTGTTTTTAAGATGTAATTTCAAACACTTTTAATCTTGGGAGGGGGCGTTGGTATCTGTAACACAGTAATTTACTACGACAGGTATCATCGTTTTCATATTATTGTACTGGTTATAAAATGTTGTAAGTTAAATAAAAATAACAACAAAAAATCTGTCAAATCCACTGAGCTGTTCTCACGTGATGAATTCTATCCATACTTTTATCCATGAGCGAAAGTTTGATATGACGATTGGCATATGAAGTTAGACAGAGAAGACAAAGAGAGTACCTGTGTGTGATATAATAATGGTCTCCAAACCAATGTCGGTTACGGCGGCCAATCTCATGAATGACTAGCTTACTACGCAGGAGATATTATAGTGCACAAATGTGTGGGCAGGCGCAAGTGCACACTCTATTCCCACACTGTCCTAACCCATAGAACGGAAATACGACACGACCGTGTGAGTTTGGGCGCTAATCCGCCGCACTCAGTCATTTATTGCTAATTAAATCATTCGTCGGTATGTATATTTTATGATAAAATTTTAAAAAATGAACGTTTAAATAAGCATTCAATGACTGTGAATACGGCAGTAAGAGCCTCTGTACATAGGACCTATGATTTCATAAAAGTACCCCAAATAAAAAAAAAGAACTTCGTCGTAGGCTGAACTTTAATGTCTTAATTTGTATAAATAAAACTGTGTATAATCCATCTGTAACATTCATTCAAAATAATATAAGTTTCATAATAATTATTTCGATTCTTAAAGAAATATCAAGGCTTTAAACAACAATCATTTCTTTTACTTGCATTTTCCAGAAATATGCTTGTTTTTCCAGTTATTTATAGCTGCCGCTCGAGTGCGCACCTAATACTAAAACCGAGCAAGTGCATGTCAGGCCACGCACAATTTAGGGTCGGAACCCTAAATTGTGCGTGGCCTGACATGCACTTGCTCGGTTAGTACCTCCCGAACGTGTGCAAGTTCACCCTCCAAGTGTTCGGGGTCGCAAAGGTCGTATGCTCTGTTTGTTAAAGAAGCTACAACGGACTGTAAGTGGCGCGGATGATGGTGCGATAAAACATGTAAAGTCTTCGTCTTACTAAGAAGCAACGGCTACAAGCATAACCTTCAACGTCCAAAGAGCAGAAAACCAGAGGTAAATGCCGACAAAGTGCCAGCTTTCATGCCATACATCAAAGGAGTTACGGACAAAATTGGAACAGTATTGAATAGTTACTCCATTAAGACTGTATAGTCCGCACTCCAATGTTTCGAAGCTTTTACGAACGGCAAAGGATGTTATTCCGCTCCAAACACCTGGCGTGTAACAAGGTGGATTGCAGTTGCGGTAGTTCCTATATCGGACAGACCAAAAGTACAATCGCAGACAAGGAACATATCGCAGCTGTAAAAAACCGTCAATTTTACAAGTCTGCTATCGCTGAGCATTTGTTGGAATCAGGACCAAATCACTGGATAGAATTGCATAAGCCACAGGTACTTTCCACCGATCGCCACTATTATTCCAGGATAGTACGCGAGGCGGTTGAGATCAAGAAGTATAAGAACTTCAACCGAGAAGATGGATACCGGCTCTCACCATTTTGGAACCCTGTTATCAACAAATGTAATCGTAGCCGTAAAGACACCGCGCCTCAGTGTAAAGACGTTGTAAGTGTAGTGTGTAGAAGTACCAACAGTACAAATTATCAAAATTATCAACCCCGCGCCTCACGGAGACATCGCTAAGCTGCCATCAGTCGACCCGTGACCACGATCGGTGCAATTCGGTCGAAACGTCGGGTAAATAAAAAGGTTCGTACCTTTAAATAATTCAAGCGTTTTTATAAATGAGTTGCAAACTGCTGTAAAAATTGTTAAATTTAGTTTTATGTTACTATACGCGAGGTCCTGTAATTGGCTCTCTGATGTTTATTTTGTAATATCTTTTTAAAATAGAATTAGCTGTTGGACCTCCATAATATAAATAAATAAATAAATAAAAGCGATTTGAGTGATTAAAAACAATATATGGGTTCCTTCAGCCTTACGCAACAGGATGCAATTTGGAAAAAAAAACTGAATTAGCACTACCAACCTTAGAACGCTGACATTTTAGCAAACAGCAATTGTGCCAACATAAGCTGACATCTGTCTACCACTGTCATAGCGGTCACAGATTATGTAATCACTTCAGTTTTTTCTGTGTAATTGCATATAAATTTCCGTTCTATAAACGCAAATTTGGATTCATCCCATCTTTATTATTGCGAAAACGGCTGAGTAATAAACAAATTAATGAAGATCACAAACAATATCACGTGAAATCTGAGGCAAAAAAGGACAAATACAAAATAACATAGATAACAGGGTTTTTTCTTGCAAGTTTCTTTTAGATGTGGAAAGGTAAGTGAACTATTAAATGTATTACTATTATGAAGTCTTATATTCTCTTAAGTATTACTGTACTATAAATAAAAGTCTATCTCTTTATATTTCCAAAGGTTTACATTAAGTTAATTTTATTCCTTCATAATGTAGTAATAATGCTGGAAAAAATGTTATCGATAAGTTTGGCTCATAATAAATAAATTACCAAAAAATGTCTAAATATACCGCAAGTTGCAAAATAAAATTGACGATATGTTAATAAGTACCTATTATATTTTTATACATACCCTTTTTCCCTACATACATTCCATACATCTTAGGTGATCGGAAAGTAGCTGTTGGGCCTTAGTGATATTTCAACTATTACATGCTTCAGGAAGCATGTGACAAACAATCATAATATAAATAATAATTGTTAAGTAATAACCTAAACCAACAACGGTCTAGATTCATCATTATCAGCCCGTATCCGTCCACTGCTAGACATAGGCCTCTCATCTAGTCTAGGTTATAACTTAGGTAATTATAATCATTTCACTGCTAATAGCTAATTACTTGTTACTTTCTTTAGATGCAAATTGGACCGCCTGATAAGCCATTCAAACCGGTTAGCTCAGAATCTTACTGCATCGGATTCCGTGAGGCACCTTGGGAGACGAAACATTCTAGAAAGGGTTTGAGAAGAGAGGAAGAGCCTCAGTGGAGACTTGACTTTGCATCACCCACTTCACCACACATCTGCTCGTAGTCTAAAAGTAGTGATCGCAAGATCACTACTTTTGTGCAAAGTAAAGTTATTGAAAAAGAGTACCTTGCTTATTGTTCCTTGTTCAATTGAGAAACTAAACTCAGCGAAACATATTTGTGAAAAAATGTTACACTGACTGAGTGAAAACCCACTTAAAAAGACAGTAAAGTTTCTTCTGACTGACTGATACTAAAACAAGTACTTGAAATACGTTTTTTTTTTAGTTTTTCATATATATGTTTTTTTTTGTAGAGCCCTGTTCATCCAAAACGCAAGTGAGTTATAAAGAAACTCAAAGTAAACCAAAATTTTTAATTTAGTCTAAATCAATACAAACTAAATCAACTACTAGTTTACAATCATTTTCCACACTCTCTATATATTTTCTTACCCTTTCATTTGAACGTACTGACTTCATGGTTACATAAATTGTATGTTGTAAAATACTCATATGATATTTTGACTACTCAACAACCTGTATTCTTAACAAGATAAATATTTCAGTTCAGTTTGTGTCCGCTAGGCTCTTAATTTTTTTATATAAACCAACATATTTGTTGTAAGTAGATGCTTATACAATGTTGTACCTAGCTACTGACGCTGATTATATTTTAAATCAAGTTATAATTTTTATTAGTAATATTACCTATAATAAATATGTATTTATCTATATATATAAAAATCAATGTTTGTCTGTATGGCCTCTATGCGTTCCGAAACCATTGAACAGATTGTGATGAAACTTTAGTAGAATATTCTGGGAGGGCGGGCGAGTGTTCCTGGCTTTAAAACCACAGCGAAGAGTGGCCGAGTTCAGCTAGTAAATATATAAAATATAAGTATGTTCATCAGATGTCTGATTGCCATAGTACAGGCTCTGCCTGTTTTGGGATCAGATGACCATGTGTGAGTTGTCCTAAAAGGTTTTTAATGACAGGTATATATTTACTGCTATTGTGTGTATTTTTTTTAATTTACATCACTACCCTAACATACACTATGTTACGTAATATATCAAGTTTATAACCATTGAAACATTGTAAAAATTGGCGATTTGAAAAGAGTGACGGCGAGTTTTTATTGGCTTGTCCTTTTCTCCGGCCTTATCTATTGTTTGCGTATTTGCCATTATGTGCATGTAGAATAATGACGTATCACAAATGTTGTTTTGCATCCTAAAAATCGTGTTGTTTTGAAACTTTAAAAAAAAATAGATCAGTTTGAATTAATTTTCAAGAGTTAGAACGAGACAACTCTAACCCTGTCTTAATATGTACTATATAAATAAAATATTAATTAATTAATTAACTGCGGCTGGATTCGACGGCTAATAATCAAATTACCTGCTTTGCCCAAATAATTTGAGAATGAACAATACAACTATACTCCCTATAATATATTTACCTGAACAATGAACCGATGAGGATAGTACCAGTAGGACGGCATCTAGCGGAAAACTTCTGAACCTCCGCGTAACAACGCGTCGCATTTGTAAAACTTGGTTATGAATGAAAACGTTCTGGGCGTTGCACTCAACCGTCGTCATCCTGTTTATGACGTAAAGTATAGATGGCGACACTCGGACGACTTAAATGGTTTTCTACTTTATCATTTTAAGCATAGTTTAATGATAATATGATAAAATAAAAGGATAAGGGTTCCGCACAAGTTTGTAAGTGCATAATTATTATAATAGAGTCAGGAGTCGAGTCTCGCAGTTTTTAAAATAAACAGCCCTATCTTTTTTAACGTTAACTTAGAAAATTGATTTTTTCACAGCATCAAGAGACTGTAAGCTTGAGTTGAGATAATTTCAACTTGATACCTAAACGCATTCCAGAGATGTCTTGACAGACAGCGGCACCGGTGGGCGGATAATAAAGAGATCCTATAAGGGTTCCGTTTTTTCCTTTTCTTACTGCTCGCTACTTTTATTTATTAGCTTTGAATTATAAATAGACATAATAATTTATTTATACGGACACCTCTCTTAACAGTACCTACATAGGATTTTTGATAAAGAACGTTAATTAAATTAAAGATAAAATATGTAAAGATTTTCTTAATAAGTTTTAAATGAAAATAGATATCACCTATATTATTAATTACACATTTTTTGTAAAATAATATCTAAGTGGGACAGTGGGTACACGTTTAATAGTAGTAATAATGTTTAGTTAATAATAATTGTCATACAAGCGGTGTCAGATTTATTAAATGAGACTTAAAAAAAGTCGGATTAATTTGATTGGTAGCCCGAGATTGGTAGTTCCGAGATTTGGAAATGGAGTGAAGGTTGCTTTCTGTACTCACGGAGTTTTGTCTCTCTCCTTATTTCTAATGGTAATTAATACACAATGTTCCACTAACAACATTCATGAATATAAGACTTTTCTAAAAACGAAGCACGTACACAGCACTTACTAAAACATGTTTGCGTTTACCTAAGTACCATATTCATAAGTTAACTTTTTGTAAATATATTTGAAAAAAGATCTTTTCCTTATTCAGTTACAAAAACTGAGCGGGAGGCAACTGAATTACTTTTGGGAAACAACTTTTAAAATATACATTTGGCTTTGATTATTCAGGGTTCAGATTCCTCCCCCAAGGGGTTTCTGCATTTACATGAAGAAGTTTGCAAACTTTGCTTTCATTTTCCACCAGTCGACTTGGGAATCTCACAGAAATCCTTTAATGCAAAAGCTTTACAGTATATACGGCTGTAATAATAGTTAAAACCTCAGATTCTGGGAATTGTTTTCTGGTGAAAGGTCTGATACTGAAATCGCCAGGGTGGTTTCAGTATTTCAAGTATTGAACTTAAAATATACGCAGAAGCTACTAACATTAAATTTTGCATTTGACTTATCTTACTCATTTGAGCTCTATATCCAAATCACCAAAACTTAAAAGCGAAAACGATTGTTACTAAAATAACTCCTACGAATTATCATAATAATCACCAAAACGATTTGTCAACATGTATATCGTCTATCGAATAATAATGGCTACCATTTTTGTAAAATATGACCTTTGCGAAAATGTTATTTATGAACATACTGACTGTATAATAAAAATATGGTCCCTACGAAATCGTAAATATCTTGCAAAACTCACTCTCATTATTAATAAATAAATAAACGACGACGTCTCCAAAATAATGTTCTACACAAATGATACTGATACGAAATACGACCGATTTTAACATTCTCGATTGATTCTAACCTCTCTGTCCGATATGCCCTCTACAAAATATTATGGTGTTATAATTATAGCCGGTATGATATTTTTTTACAAAATATGATTGCTACACCTTATTATATTATATTTTGATATATACTTGACAGTACCAGTACCAATATTTTGTATGTGGATTACGTATTTTATCGATGATGTCCGGGGATCGGCAATTTTGTAAAGTTTTTAAACATGTAATTTTTGTTTTGTGGCATAAAAAGGTTCTAAAATAGTCTAGAAATAGCGTAAATGTTTTTTCTCACTGTATATTTTATATTGCATAGTTTAAACATAAAAAAAGGTATAGATTCATTCTTAGATCGATTTAATTTAAAGATAGAGTAGACATATACATCATTATTGGTTAAGGTTAAGATATTCAAAACATTCCTTACTACCTTCACTTCTTTGGTTGGTGGCTTTATATAATTACTAGCTGGATTGAGCAGGCTTTACTTCGTGTTTAAAGGATGAGGAATAGAAGTTATGGAAGTGCTTGTAACATTCACGAGATAAAATTGTAATCAAACTTTAATTTAAATATTGTTTAGGAAAAATCAGGTTTTATAAAGAAAAAAATAATCTTTGAAAGAAAAACACTGGTTTGAGACAAAGATTGATCAAAAACGTTAGACTAGTTTCCGAGATGGTTAATATAAAATTAAATTACACACATTTTAAAAAGAAATTCTTTTTAAAATGTGTGTAATTATATATGTGTAATAGTGTAGGTAATATTAAAAACTAACTAACACCTACATTAAAAACTCACTCCTAATACTAGCCATTGAGCTTAGCTGAAGGGGTTAACAGGATTGCTAGTAATAAAGGACCCACAATTCACAAAGAATAAAAAAACAATATTACAAAATCGGTCTAGTAGTTTTTAGGGTTCCGTAGCCAATATTACAATATTAACAGGACTTATTCGCGGGAAATTTATTTCGTAGCCAAAATGGCAAAACGGAAACCTTAAAGTTTCACCATGTCCGTCCGTAGCTTAGCTCAGAGACTGTTAGTGCTAGAAGGCTGTAATTTTGCGTGGATACACATATTACTTACGCCATCAAAGTGAAAGAATAAAGTCTTGTAAATATTTTATTTTAGGGTACCTTCCTTCCCCATACGTAAAGAGGGTATGTGAGTTTTCTCACCTACCCCATCATGTGCGGTATCTATAATTTATTACTTTTACCGACAAGAGTACAGAATTGTTAATATATAACAACATCAAAAAGTAATAAATTTCAATGTAATCATCACATTTACCAAATTATGAGGTAATTATTAATAATGATAGATAATTATTCATATACATTTCGTTTCAATTTCATTATCTATTACAGCTTAGTAGGCTACACCAGTTTACGAGTAACAGCTGACCAATTGAAAAGTAAAAATATTTTCGTACAAATTCCATTGAAAATTACTTTAATAACGTTGTTAGTATGTACGTTGTAGCATGACTATTACGAAACAAAAACAACAGAATACTCACTTTGTATACTGTATTATTGTGCTGGGCAGCTACTGAACCCTACGTTATGCGCGACCCCACATGCACTTGCCCGGTTTTTTAATTTGATTATAATTAGCAACGGTTAACTGGTGTCAAAGCATATTGAACCCCGTGGCAAGGAAAAAGAAATGGTCTATGTGAAAGAAAAAATGGCGAGAATCAAAGAACAGGGATACCGTTTTTTGTAAGTCGCTTATCGGTTACTAGACTCAATGTCATTTAGGTGCTGATGCTGAGGGCTCGGAAATTACTGAGTAAGTAACTGTCTTTGTAGATACTTATCTTTCTGAGTAATTTCCGAATACATAAAGACAAGTCTCTTTGAATAATATCACCTCAGGTCTCGGGCTTTCACGCTTCTAATACATTTTGTTGTTCAAAGGAATCTTATAGTGTCACCAATACAAGTATTAGGTTTTGGCATAAAAGAAGTCAGCGAAAAAAGGCTCATTCATGGCATGGGTTATGAATGATAACTATCTAGCAAAAGCATTAAACAATATTATGTGTAAATTGAAGCGGCGTGTGGTTAAGGGGTTTTAATCCCACCCACACTACCGACTTTTCTTCTCATTAACCCCTGCAGTTCAAAATAAATAAATAAGTTATAAATGAATATTTGTAAACTAATTGATAATGGGAACATAATAATTAGTAATCTTCTTACTAACAATCACATCATCATTAAGTAAATATTACTTAATTCACTCGCAGCCTTTGAAAAAAAAAGGTGTCTCGCTTGAAATAAAAGGAACCCTAATAAAACTGAATATCTTCACAAAGCTTGCATTAGAACTCGTTGGTTTTTACGACTGTCCCATGCGTTACCTACTTACCCTTCTGTTACTTTTTCTAAAAGCTACAATATCACTCGTGTACTACGAAGGGTGGAAGGGTGGTTGTATTCAAATTACAAGCCATTGCTAGGCAATATGGGTTTAAATTTTCTAACAATGTTGTTTACGTAGCAAAGGTATTTAAATCCAGAAATAAGTGTAATTCTTATTCTTTCGGTGAAATACCTCGATACAAAAATATATTTATGGAGACGGTTATATGTGTCTACAATATTTAATATATTGAAATTAACAGGAACCCAAAAAGAAGTGTGCTCTAAAGACCCCGTGCTAGTATTGGTTTAAGAAGCGTCGCGTTGCTGTGAGTAGATGGATAGATAGATGAAATACTTCATTCAAACCAAATATGTACATTTTAGATAATAACTCCACAAAACCGAATAATCGATTTTTCTTGCATTGCACTGACGTTACATTCTTTTAAAATGTATTAGGCATAACTTAGAACTACATGGTTTTATAATTATGTAAAAGGTTGGCTGCACATCAAACAATTACATTGCCACAATAAAAGTAAAACCAAAAGTGATATTTTAACAAAGGATTTTATTTTCAATTTATTTCGGCAGCCGAGTAAGCAGAGTCGATATATTCGAATCTCTTGGGAGTGACTACACCGTCTTAGTGATTGCGATCTTGGCAAGAAAAGTAAATTAAGATATTCATTAGTGTTGCTTTTATAAATAATTTTTAATGTAACCTTTCAATCAGTAAGTATTATGTTTGAAGTAAACAACGTTATATTGAACTGTACTTGTAATTTATATACAGGAGTCCGCCAGTAATGTTATAATAACGGATGAATGATTTTTCTTGTTATCGGAACGGTACTGATTGATGCGGTATTATATTATGGCCAAACCGATCCTGCTTTAAGCGTGATTGCGGGTTCCATCGAATATTAGCAAATATTTGAACCCAATTAATAGGAAGATGAAACAACTTAACATAGTTTTCAGTAGTTCAAAATAATAGGATACTTATCTCATGATCCAATAATAACATAGAATAGAGCTGATCAATCTAACCTTTTGATATGAAGCAGGTTAAGCATATAACTATCCTACTAGTACCTATTTTAATGTATATCTATCTTTGTCGTGCAATCATACAAAAACGACTAAACTGAATGTCGTTCAGTCGTTTAACACGCGTGATACTTCCTAATTGCGATAAACATCATCACCGACACCCACACGAACAAAGTCGCGGGTGAAACCTTGTAATTATAGTAATGTAGGTACTTAAGTGTTGTGATAGTTGAACAGATTGAACTTTGTGGAATGGGTGAGAAGACGCCCGCTACGTGGCTCTAACAGAAACATTAACTCGTATATGTTTCTGAAACATAATGAAAATAATATCTCGATATTATTCTACAAATTACGTTATACTTGACTGCCTGCGAAGTATTATTTATTTTCAAGTAGAATTTATTCAAATGAAATAATCAACTGAATAGTTCAACGGCATATAAATATGTACTGATATTTAAATGTTTCTTCTGCATACTATTCGTGATTAAGTTATTCAGATTGGATTCTGAAATCAATTTACGTTCTTGATTTATTTTTATGACTCGTTGGAGCTAATGAAATCTTATTTAGAAAAATAAGTACCTACGTAGGTACCTATTGAAATTCAGCAGACATTTTATAAAAATAAAAATCTCTGAATCGTAACAACTGTTTGATTACCCCACAACGTCCAAAAGCTGCAATTTTACAGATTTATTCTGTGAAGAAGTTTATTAGGTACTTAGAAAAGTCTATGGATGGGTCTGATACTATGATTGATAGTTAACTAACAAAGTATATCCCCAACGAGTGTGGAACATAATACAGAAACACGCTTGTACGATATGACTACACACAGAAAGCAGAGTCCATAGAAATCTCTATTCGTAGACAGCACGTTTCGCCGAAAACCCTATTGATAGAAAACATGGTTCGTAGACATCTCGGTACATAGCAAGCACTGTTGACAGAGGTCACTGTCCCTAACTAATGAAAATATTACTAACGTTAATATTCGCCATAATCATTCACTACAAAAACATTCGCGTATTTTAGCGATCAAAGATACGTTTCTCATTATAGTAATTAATGGAAATCTTGAGTAATTAGTTCTTATTAGATTCTATAACATAATAAAATGAGAGTCTTCGTCTTACAAAGCTTTATCTTGTTTTGTATTCAGAATCAATAAGTTTTATTAATGAATTCCAATCAATCTGTTTGATATTCACAATGCTTTGTGTCAAAATCAATTTATTTAACAAAGCTCTTGCTTTGATTAAGTCTAGATCTTCACTGAGGTGACGAGAGGTACTTTATATGACATTTCAAGATTTTTAGATACGTTCTTAGACTTGAATTTGTTTTATCTGTGATATTTTTTTTTAAATTATTAAATTTTAATTAGATTTCAGATGGCTATGACACAAATCACAGTTACTAACTATGAGATTAGCGACGACCGCTTTTCGGTGAATAACTACTATTAGTATTCATCAAATACTGCTTTAAACTTTCGCGGCTGCATTATTGTTCTGTTTTTATTTTGTCGCCGCAAAACCCGACGGGAAATTGAAAAAGTTTTGAAACTTGTGCGAAGTCTGCCAAACCGAACAAAACACACTCGTCTATGTTGTGAAGTATGGATTTAAACTGACTCTTTAAGCACGTCTGGGTTCACAGTGGATCAGTACCAGGTTAGTTTATGTTACTACATTTGACTTCGTTAAAACCATACCTAGTGTAAAAGATATAGCATTCAGTTTCTTTCCCAATTAACTTGTTGTTTTCAACAAACACTAGTGAGCACTCTTATGTAGTAACGAATTATTAATCCACTCGCTGAATTGGGAAACATGAACTCAGATAACTCTAAGTCACTAATAAACTTTAATTTCTCAAATTGCGTTTAGTAAATCTTCGAAACGTGAGGAATAAAATAAGGAAAATGTGTGCTAATGACTGTCTGAAGTGAAAATTGCTGTAATTAAGAATAAAAGTTGAACATGAACTACTTGGTGCCAATCAAGGTTGTTAACTTGTTAGTTAAGCGCGGACAGCATTTTTCACTTATTTTGATACCTACCTGAATTGGGTGTGATAAAATTAAACAATTTTTATTCTGTTCAACAATAAAAAGCGGAAATCTGAGCAATGCTTGTAAAACTGTGTTACTGTATGGATATTATATTATATTTTTTGTCATATTTTGTAAATAGTTAGATATGTGGCTTATTTGCTTCAGTTACTACGACGACGTTCGGTTTTGGAATTCCAAACTAACGTCAGTTTGGAATTCCAAAATCGTCTAGTTCAAATGGACGTATCACGTCACGCCATTTGGAAGGCATCCGTATTGCCAGTGAGTGGGCAAATCAAGAAGCTTATAGTAATTGGTGGATCTCTTTTAGCGTTGTGTTAAACCATGGTTACCATAGTCACAAAAGAGAAAGACGGTCTCGCAAAATCTCAAATTTATTTTCTTTACTTCTGAAACAAATGTTTAGTGTTGACAGCGGTCTTTAGTTTATTCTTCTTGCGTACGTCCCAATGGAAGACGTACATACGTCCAAATAAAAGTAAAGTCAATGGTGCCATCATTTTGTGTACATCCATTGGGAAGGTTTCTAAATGGACGTATCGTTTGACGCCGATATTTAATAGTGTCTTGTACTTACATAATATACTTGTGCACTATACCTAATGAAATCTCCTGCGTAGCCAGCTAGTCTCTTATGTGATAGGTCGCCGCAAAACAAAAATCAATTCAGAGACCATTAATATAAATATACTATATATGTTAATACTGAAAGTGATGTGATGTTAGCTGATTATTTTTCATCGATCTGCTTTTTATTGAGAATAGGATTTTTTATGATTACAATTCACAAAAAAAAACTGTAGTTTGTTCAACATGAAAATGACTACTGTATAAAGCGAGTTGTGTACTTGCGTCGTACCGAAAGCTAATACTTGAATAAGTGAGTGAAGACTTCAAGAGTATGTGTAATCTCACCACTAAGAGTCTTAACAGGAGATTTAAGAGGGTTTCCTTCAACTTTACGCAACTTGCATTAGATAAATAACACTGTGCTACTTGTTCTACACATTTTACGTGTTAGACTGCGTTTAGTTCGTTAAAATAAAAATAAGGGTAATTTACGCATAATTCCTTTCAAAAGAGTTGAGCTTGCGTTAGAATAATCTGGTAAAAGAAATTCTTAATTATAGGGAATAAAAAAAAAAAAAAAATATTTATCCCTTCTCATAAAAAAAAATATCAAAAATCAAAATTCTTTATTCACTTAGGAAATAAAAGCGAATTTTCTTATAAGTCCCCATTTTAAACGTATATGTAATGCTAAGTTCGCATAGCAATAGCCGGAGAAAAGAACTTGGCAATAAAAACTCGCGGCCACTTCTTTCAAATTGCCAATGTTTTTTATAAAATGATTTTGTAGGAAAGGTGCTACTTCCAATACATTAAATACCATTTTAGTAAACTTATGGAGATGATACCTACTTTAAGCAATAAAAATCGGAGTATTAGATAAAATACTCGAAGCATCTACTGACAATCATAAAAACTGTATGTGTTTAAATATTGCTCAAATAATGCTTATTAAGAGAAAAAATAACTACTAATGCACTTAAGATAACCTTTACCGCCGGCACTTTAATCAGGATATGAAGTGTATCCTGACACGACACCAATAATTAAAAAACTTTGTTTAAGCTCACATGAGCATAAGCAGATAAATTCTCATGAAAATGTATTTTATTAAGTACTAGCTTTCGCCTGCGGCTCCGCCCGCGTGGATGTCGGTTATCGCGATAAAAACTATCCTATGTCCTTCCTCGGGACTCAATCTATCTCCATACCAAATTTCATCTAAATCGGTTTCGCTGTTTGAGCGTGAAAGCGTAACAGATAGACAGACAGACAGACAGACAGAGTTACTTTCACTTTTATAATATTAGTATGGAAGTATGGATATTCCTCAAAAATATGAGTGAATAAAAAAAATGGCAATCGATACCTCGTAATTAATTTCGATAGATATTTCAGAAAAAACTGATCGCACGAATTGGGGCAAAGTGTACGTCTAAATGATTGGCATTTATCAGCGCCCAGTGATGATAAAATCATTAAAAGATGAATGTATAATTCGGCAGCGTTCTGAAATTTCGAAGGGAAAAATAATTACGAGGACAAAACAGAGTTTCTTTTTTAACATTCCCATCTTATTCAAAAAATAAAATATTTTTTCTTTTGAGCGGGTGACAGAATCTACTAAATTATTTGTAAAGATGTTTGCAGAATTGGTTTTCCTTTTACTTAAGTGTATTATGAGGAGTAGATATGGCTTTTTATTACCCGATTGCGGAGGAGGGATATGTGTTTGACGTGTATTAATATAAGTTTCTTTGTGGCACTATATAGACCAAACGCGTGGGCCGATTTTGATGATTCATCAATCGATTCGGATTAATCTTTTTTTTTTTTTTAATATGGCACTACTGTCGATGTCGACAGATTTTGATGATTCATCAATCGATTCGGATTAATCTTTTTTTTTTTTTTTAATATGGCACTACTGTCGATGTTGACAATTTTGCCAAAGTCATCGGATTAATCTTACGAGTGTCACTAAAGACATGACAGCAATCAAATTTAAAATGACGACAGGTATCATCGTGTGGGTATTTTAAAATCATGACGAGGTTTCCAAAATAATTTAATTACCGTCTATAATATAACGATTTAAAATTTGTATCAACTATTTTCACTCAAATTTTTGGTAGTTTCAGTTATTGATAACGTTACGTTTTACAACTAAGCACTAAACAGTTTTAATAAAAAAAATATATATTTTTTAAATAAAAAACTTACCTGTTTAAAAAATATTGAAACAAGATTACCTTAAATCATGCAGTCGGAGGCATTTTAGTAAGTTCGCTAGGATTTTTGATTTTTATAATTTATTTAGTATATAGGTATATTATTAGTTATCGCACTGAAATTTCGATTTTTTTCTGGAACAAAAATGACTTTAATTTTTTTTTTCTTTATGCTTACATATATTTAACTTTTTTTTGAGGGTAGGTACCTCCAATTATATAAAGTGCGGATGTAATTCTTTTTTCATTTTATAGGTCTTTTAAAAAAGTTGTGAAAACCATTTTTAGATTTAGGGATCCGTTTTTGAAATAATAAGAAATAGTGGACATTAGTGTCAATCCTGACATGACAACAGTGTGTAAGTGATCAATAATACCTAAAAGCCCTATTAGGTATTATTGATCACTTACACACTGTCTGTGTCTGTCTTTACATTATTCAATATTTGGACGTAATGCGATGTTGTTGAATTTTACAAATGGTGTTTCATTCTGTAACCGACATTTTAATATTTATTTTGTTCGTTATTTCGTTTTGTATGAACTATTTTTTAAATCAAGGTATTTCTCAGTTCTATGGTAGGTATTGTCGTTACTCAAATACCCGGATGTACCTACGTGTAGCGCAGTATAAGTGAAATATTCAGAGGCACTTGACTGTCTGTCGCAGTAAATGTGCTCGAATGTATTCACATCACATATTCAAGTCAGCAGAGCGCAGGCAACGAGGCGCCGCCCGCCAACCCCTCACAGACGTTTGTTGTGCATAAAACATTACAATACATTGAGCCGTTTACGTATAAGTCCTTTGTTAATATTATAAACGCGGATGTGAAAATGAGAGCTTAAATAGAGATTTATATAAGTTATATATTAACGGCCTATTCCACTCTAATTCACCAAACAAACCCATACCTACTGGGTTTGCATAAAATCAATCCCTTTACAATTAACTGTCACATAGACGTAGACACACAATTATTTATTAATCACTTAAAGTGTTATTCTGTGTGGGAATCGAATCTTTTATTTCTTGCACACCAAAATTAAAATGATGTCCTACCAGCTGTTGTTCTTTGTGTGACTTTGTTCGCGCCAAAATTTAAAAAAAACAAACTTATCTCACGGGACGTTTTTCCAGGATAAAAGTAGACTATGTGCTATTCCTGACTATAATCTATCTCTGTTCCATGCTCAATTCGCTTTTGCAGAGCTTTGTAACATCTCGATGTTTTGGTTACTTACTCTATATTAGTGACTTATAACCGTAGAAAAAAAAAACAAATCGATAGGCTAGGAAGCTTGGACCAGGAAGCCTACTTTATGAATATATAAGAGTATAATATTGTATGGTGACAGATCTGACATAGTTTCCAAAACTTTAAATGAGAATAACTGGAATTCCCGACTTTATTCTAAGGTAAACCGATAGACAACATTGTTCAGAAATTGGTTGGAAATAGACGCAACAAAAATCTGTCAAAAAAAATATTACGACTGACCCTATTAGAGATCCGTGACAAAAATGGATACGCCCGATCCATCGGAACTATATGTAAATTCGGACACAAAAACGCCCGAGGTGAAGTTTATTTTCATTTTTTGTAAAAAAGTTTTTATTTTTCACTTTTTAGTGTATTGGTTTGTAGTGGATATAATTTACAATAGCATAATCCAAACTGCTCATTTCTTTTTACAAATTGTTGCGTTTTGCTATACAAAGCCGTTGGTTTTTAAGGAGTTCACCTGATACTAGCCTATCAGTTCTATTACATAATTTGATGGAGGCGAAGTATCAGATATCCAACACGGTACTCAGATCGCAACCCACAATATTTATTATTGAATAGTTCCGCTGGTCATCTGTGGTCTTCATCATCACTTACATTTCACTCAATGGTGTTTTTTAAGAGTAAATGCACAAATTACAACAAAATACACCAAAATTACTATAGATGTGCCTTTAATATTTGAAGAGTTCCCTCGATTTCTCCAAGATTTCATTATCAGATCCAAACTTTGATGACAATGAGATTTATCTGAAAGTATGCCAATTCAAACACAAAATGAATTTTTCAAATCGGTTTAGCCGTCTGCGGATAATCAATTAACAAACATAAAAAAATACAATCGAATTGGCCGCTCGATTATGACAGCCGAATCTGACCAACTGCCCCACTACCGGCACTTCAAATGTAAATGTCAAACTAAAGTTACACCCTCGTGCAGTGGCCATGTTTAAATGAGTCAATAGTCTTGCTATTTAATCAAAACAGATTTTCTAGATTAGATTAGAGAGGAAATCAATTAGCGATTTAATCATCCGACATATAACAGAAGGTCATATCTCAGCAATGGACAGTGTTAGGTATAAGAATAACATCTGCGGGAGCACTAATTCCCCTTTTGATAGTATAGCTGAGATAAAGATTTTTCTTACTATCGAGTGCGTATCATCGACATACTGCAAAAACAACTTATATGCCGATAGGTACCCAACACTAACGCATAATCAGTTGATTCCAATGAGCTAAAATCACCACCCACTTTTGTTTTTTCACTCTTTTGTTCCTACACAGATGAAACAAGAGACAATGAGACAGAAATATTACACACGTAGACAACTCGAAAACCAACGTTCGTAGTACCAAGGTAACAGACATTGTGAGGAACAACTTGGGAACAACAGGAGGGTAATTTTTAGCTATCGAGAGTTCTTGGGTGAACTAATATTTATATATTATTTTACGATAAAAGTGAGAGTAAATTAGTAGATGAACAGGTGGAGATAAAGATATAAGCAAAATAAAAGATTTTATTAGAAAATGCTCATTTTCTCTTAGTTTTCAGTCTCAAATTAAAGTTTATCTCTTGCTTTAAATTACCTACAGACATTATAGTATTATTGATATCTCTCTTTCTCTCTCTTTAGTATTTATAGTCCAATATTGCTGTCTTGCTTTAGACTTTCGCGTTGTTTGAGGTTTCAGCTGAGTTACATCGAAACGTCACAATCTATCGTGTTTATTTTCGTCTCACATTATTTTACTGCTCCTGTTTCGACCAATTCTCTGTCAACTAATTGTCGTTAAAAGTTCGTTAATTCAAAGGAAAAGATAAATGATAATAATTTGTATTTTGTTCAAATAGGTTTAATTCCCAATTCAAATTTTCCCTTCCATCAAAGAGTAATTGGATATCTTTCGACCCTTATAAGAGATGACATTACAGCTGCTGCTGGCCGCCGCTAATAATTACCTGGACGTTAACAGCTTTTAACTCACAAATTACAAAATAAGAGCTATAATTTTACATGTAGCGGCGCGCGGCTTTCAAAGACTCATAATATTGTGTTACGGCGGCGCGCGGTGAACTTGATACAGTATTTTTATTACGCTTTTATTAAATAAAAAGTTGTTCTTTCGGATTAAATAGAATTGAGGTCAGAACTGGATGTTTTAGATAAGGCAGACATCTTTATGTGTATCATAATAAACCACTGAAGCGGCAAGTAAGAATACCGCAAGCCTGATGAAATATAAATTGTAGACAGAAATCATTTGAAGATTGTTTTATTGTTTAATGGGCTCCTAACCGATTGCGGCTAATCAAATTAAAGACTCACCAACTACACAGGAGACATTTTCATGAACAAATGTGTATGTAAAAACAAATTCACTCTCTACACTCTCACTTTCCAACTCCGACGAGAGAGATCCTAGCCTGAGAGAGATTAGGCGTAGGACTGATGTTTGCCGATATTTTCCCTCCATCGCATTTGGTTTGATTAACTCGGTCGCTATCGTATCTAAATCAAGCACCTCCAAATTGTTCTGCATTGTGTCAAATTTAATTAAGTAGGTAGGACCTAAGTTTGCTAGTATCGACAAATTTACTTCAGCTTAACTCTGAAGTAAATTTGTCGATACTAGTAAATTAGAAAATTTAGGTATAGTAACAATGTATTTTCCCTATGTCTGCACTTGCACTCAACGCTTCATCATACTGCGTTATATCTAGTATATTCTAACAGATTGATAAACGATGTTACAACGATTTATCACAGTCCACTCATACACATGCTACGTTCTCACACAAACGAGACTTTATTAAGTTGTTTATCACCCTCTTTTGAGAAACTGACGTATATTTTGTAAACAACACCAATACCAAAACACCAGCTAGAAAATGTAACGTTCAGTAGCCAAGTGTACTCTTACTGGTCTGGGCAAGCGTGCATGCTGAAAGCAACGTCTTTTGCATCTTAAGTGTAACAAAAAATCGAACGAGTCGAATTTAAGTTCGTAAAAGTAAAGTATGTTGAGCCTGCGAAGCTTTACAATTTAAGTTATTTAGTGAGGCATTAGCAAGTCGTGAAACTTAACTTGCCAATAAAACGAGTCAAAGTTATAAATATTAAACATGGTAGACGACGCAGGTGCTTGATTTGATAAGCCTCACCGCATAATAAATGCAAAAATATTCCAATGTCCTCGGATGAGATAAATTGCGTCAGAACCAATATTTGTACAAGTACTTCTTTGTCAAAGCTCGTCGAGATCTTCACTAGATCCGATCAAATCCGATTGCAAAATCATCATAGCGTGAACAAAACTCGTGATTTAACCAAAATGTTATTTATTCTGTCAATATGCTGAATTCATTGATTCAAAATATGTATTGTGCGTTTAAAAGTTTGTCCTATAGACAATAGTAAATACTTTTGAAATAAAAGGTTAATGGTTTAATAACTAGGTAATCAAAGCTTTAGAACTATAGCAATATATTTAAAAGTAACTGTTTATTTTTTACAGTAAATCAGAAACACACTATTGTGTAGTTGTGAGTCGTGACGCGCCAGAACCATATAGCGCGTTAGAAATATATTATTAAAACTCCGACTTCGACTTCGATTCCGATAAAACGAGGTGGTTTTATGGGAGCCAAAGTCGTAGTCGCAGTGACATCGTAACGTGAATTAAAACGTCGAAATTGTGTGCATCTACAATTATGCTAGTAGTGAAGTTTCGTTTAATGTGTTAAGTTGGTTAAGTTTATAGTTTTGTGGTGCATTGGTGATGGTGTATTCGTGATTTACGAAGTCACAAGTGAGTAGATAATGCAATAAAGCTAGGAAGTAACGCGCGCAAGTGAACACGGCACACGGAACACTTTGGCATCACATCAATAGAAATAAATTCTACTTAACCTTAAGGACCATAAAATAGTTATACCTTTTTTAATGTTTTATGAATTAAGACTTTTAATATGTATTTTCTGCTCAATTGTTGGTATATTTCTTTGTAAAAATTTGTTAGTAAATTTATTATTTTAAGCATGTTTTGTGTAGACAGGTACAATATAGGTTAAGCCCAAAAACACACAACACGCAGTAATAATAATAATATTAATAGCATTTATTTCAGTTTTTTTTTATCAATATTGGTTAGTATTACATAGGACTTACAAACTATGTTAGTAACATTATACAAATATGGTTTGTCGGAATTGAAATTGGAATCGGAGATGGTGGGCGAAGACAAATAGGTTGAGATAAGTCTTAAGATTATTAGACAAGAAAAGAGACATTATTCTGTTATTAATAATTATAAGGAAAATATCGCTCGGTTGGGACTTGAAATCGGCATTTTTAGGGGTCCGTACCCAAAATAGCAAAACGGAACCCGTATGGGGATGTGATTTTATTTCTTACCTACCCCATTGTGGGGGAATTATTTGATACATGTTTTAAAAAAAAATAGGTGTTATGAAGACCATTTTTAGATTTTGGGACCCATTTGTGAAATTTTCTTTAAAGTGCAAATTTTTGTTAGAGTTAAGTCCCCCCCCCATCCCCCTTCAGCTAAAAGCGGCGGTAGCCTAATGGCTAAGGCATCGGTCTCGCTATCGTGAGGTCGCGGGTTCGAATCCTACCCATTACACTACCGACGTGAACCCACTCCTAACACAAGCCATTGAGCTTAGCTGGAGGGGTTAACAGGATTGCTAGTAATGTGGGATCAAAATCCCACATTGCTAGTTATCTTTTACTAAAAAAAAAGAAAAAAAAAAAAAGAAAAGAAAGAAAAAAAAATGGTTGATGGTGAAAAAAATCACAAAAGTAAAATATATATAGTGAAATTAAAAGGAAAACTATCACAGCTAAGTAGGCTCTACAAGTTTTCGTATAAATTTGCCTGGTTTTTGTCTTTATACATTTACTAGCTTATGCCCATGACTTTGCCTGTGTGGATGCCAGATTGTTACCGAAATATTTTAACGGCAAAGTTTCATATCAACTTTGCAACCCCGTTTTACTCTTTTAGGGGATGAATTTTCAAAAATTCTTTCCTAGTGCTCCCTTACGTTATGAATCCCTGTGTAAAATTTCAAGTTTTTTCGGATCGAAGCTCTGTCACATCCCTGCTTCACTTAACGCTAAATGATTGGAACGAAGTACAAAGATTTATAGCGAACATGCATTACTGCATTGCATAGAGTAGAATAGTTTCGACCACGTTGCACCGGTCGTGATCACAAGCTGACTGATGCAGTTTTTTTTCAATTTTTGACCAGGACGTACTTTAAAAAAATGAGGGTAAATGAATACATCAAGACTGTTCATAATTGTAAAACCAACTGTGAGTGTTACCAGCAGTAATTTTCAAAATTGGTCGAATATGAAACATTAGTAAATCTACCAGTTTGGTGGATTTTTCTATATTAAAAAATATAACAATTGATAAGTGTCTAGTATGAAAGGAGAAAATAATTAAACTGTTGGAAGATAATTTAAACTCATAAATCTGTTACTGCGTTTATTTTTAAAACGTGGGAGTGGAATTCAGTAATTCGAAAAACATCGTGATGTATCACAGTGAACTATTGATATAATATCAGAGTTGGATCCAATTACCAAACAAAGAACATGTCGCAATTTCAACAGTCCTTAAAGTAATGATTATGCATTGTTGGTGGTATGACCCTAATAGGGGATTTAAGATTTTGATTTTTAGCACAGAATAAGTAATAGTAACTACTCCTACTTATTCTGTGCTAAAAATCTGTATATATCTATCACTACTAGTATTGTAACGATTTGACCTGACCGAGCATACAGCACACAAATATCTCAAACGGCCAGAACCTGACTGCGACATATTTATTTGCCACCGATCCTATTACACATATCACAATGTTTATACATATAGTTTCACAAAACAACATATCGTTTAACAAAATGTTGCCGTTGCTTATTTTACAATTCATAATACAAATACTTTAAACAAAAGACTTTGATCTTAATTCAAAACTAGAGTTAACTTTCCTGCAAGATATTATTTCTGTCAAACTGTTATACTATTATATTCTCTCATCGCCTTCATGCTATTCAGTTTAATATTTATGGAACAAGTATCGTGGACGCAGCACTAAATAAATTCTTTCGGAACTATTTATCGCCTGCTGCTATCGAGCAAACAAGCGCTCTGCAGGAAACTAGATAATATATCTGCAGGCGATTTTTGATGCATTCCCCTTTACGACTAGAAGCTTCATATTGCTTGCATTACTCGGTTGATGCATACATTACTATGGAAAACTATTATTTTTTGAAAATATAGGAATAGTAATTACGATTTCTCTGTTTTCAACCCTTGAAGTTAACAGCGGTGCTATTAGTTTAAAATGTGTTTGTGTGTGTCAGTGTGTGTCACCACAGCTGTCAAACAAATTAACAGATTTGAATGCGTTTTTATTGCAAATCTAGTTTACCTTTTCGCCGGGCTGGGATTCTCACATTTTGCATCAAGTTATTTTTTTTAGCTTTATTTGTAAATATTAGGAGTATACAAAATTGCCATCAAATTAAAACTAGTCCCTTTCTAAGACACGCATTAACAAAACATTACTCTAATCGGAAGTTTCACAAGAGACCACAAAATACTTACAATTAGCTTTTTATTGGTACTCAAAGTATCTATTACTACAGAACGGCAATTTCGTACTTTAATTCTTATAATTTATTTTTATAGATAACTCCTGCACTCGAGGACAAGCTCTGTGTCGCGGGGGACTTTATAAAGATATAAAACACGGACACAAAGTACTAGAGTAGAGATTAAAAGTTCTGTTAGACTCGAAATAACACTGTGTGGATTACACAAAGTGGTGTCCCGTGTGGGAAATGAACCCATGACCTCTGGCTTAGCAGTCTGGGTCACTAATCACTAGACTAACAGGCCAATCGTCTGTTGGCCTAGTGGTTAGTAATCTACCTAATGTTATTTTTCGACAAATAAAGTCCTTTTCCAAAAAAATAATTAATGTAATTCAAACCAATATTCAATTGACGCAACAACACAAAAAAGCTTTAAATAATTGTTTTTTTCTAATGAATAATTAATCTCGTCACACTCTATAAAACTGAACTTCTTTATCTTTGGCTAAGTTTTTTATCCATAAATCTTCGCCTGAGTGCCACAGCGTTGTCGTAAATCTTATTTTACAAGAGCGTAGTTCACTTTGTAAGCGTAATTTGTTCTCGTACTTCATGATCGCTTCGAAACAGAACCACGACCAAACTTGATCTAGATGATCATTTTTCAATTTAAAACTTATTAAAGCTGACAAATTTATCTAATCGGCTAATCTTACTACTAAGATTTAAATATGCAGACTATTGAGAGGTAATAAAACCCAACACTGGTCGTAGCCCGACACGAACTAGGCTCCATACGTGATGAATCTGTCAGTTGTTTGTGCTGAAACAAAATTGGTTAATGTTGACGCGCAGTATGTGAGTCACGTAATTACACTACCATTATGTGTACATCCCTCTGAATTTTAACGACCGTCTTGCTTACCTCATTTTTTGTTATTTACTTCCAACGACGATGAATCTACGAGTATATATCCATCTGCGTATCTATGACATCTAGACCTCAGATAAGTAGCGGACCGTCCCAGTTTCGCACAGGGTTTTCCCCGCTATGTGTAAAAGTAACATGCATGTAATGTATTGGAAATAAACTAAATAATAGTGAAAACTGCATTAAAATCTGTAGTGTAATGAGGAACATATACCTTAGCGTAAATACAGGCAGACAGCGGGTAACCGACTATATTTAAACTATATAATTGTATGCGCGATTTCACACAACTTTTAATTAGGAATGCTGATATCCGAAATAGCCTGTTTAGCATCTTGTTACGACTAAACGGCTGAACGAGTAATATTTACCTAGGAGATTGTAAGTAGGTATCTTAATATATAAATACCTACCTCACCTCCCTAACTCCCTGCCACCTAATCTAAATAACTAGAAATATAGGTCACACATAATTAGCAATTTCGTTAATGCCCAGATCTTCTACATTATACTATCAACGTTAACTTGTCTTAAGAGTAAGTTAACGTTGATAGTATAATGTGTAGGATTCAAACCCGTTTCGGCTTTCGATTAATATTCCGATCTCTAACCGGTAAGTTGCCAGCGTTTCAAATATAATTGATCGAAAATCGTAAAGCATAAAGATACTGTGACGCATGTATACTGTGTGTGTAAGTTGCTAGAACAAGGTATCGCTCAAGCAACTCACACGTAGACGTATTTTACGGACACTGAATTACAGACTACTTTTGTGTTCGTGGTCCGCGACCGATGTTTATTTGTACGTTGTGGAGGATCCTTCAACCATACGATGTGATCGTTCTTGACGGGCCGCGCCACAACGGTTAAGGTCGGGAACTCGTTTTTATAGCTAGCAGCTGTGCTTTAAGAACTCCAATATCGCGATTCAGAATTTAAACCGATCTTGTCATAAATGTGGATGTCGTCACAAATAATATTTATCTTGGTAGGTAATTGTGCAGATAACTCCAACACACTCACATAGACACTCGCTTTACATTGTTAGCACAGTTTGCGAGTCGTAAGTTACAAATACGAGAATATTTATTGCAGGTTCTATGAAAACAGTGGAAAACAAACGTGCGTTCTGAATTCCGTGGCGGTTTATCCTTTGATATATGGCTGCAGACCTACAGTCACACTTTGTGAAAATTGAATTTCATACTCTAAAACTTTATGTGCAGTAGATAGCATCTACATCACATTTTCATACAATTGTAAAACACGACCTCATGTCCATTGATCTAATAAATTTTATCGATTTTAAATTGTATTTTACACTACAAGTACCTACCTACCGTAAGTCATTTCTGAACACTTTTAAAAATGTATATTTAAAATAAAAATAAATATTTGTAAATTTAAAGTAGCATAAATAAATAATGTTTTTTTTTTACCAAGAAGGTTTACGTTTTTCGCGTGTATATGGTTTGTATGTATGTAATATTCTTTATTACCTCGTATTTTTCAAACCACTTGACCGCCCAAGTGTTCATAGCTAGATGATATTTAAAAAAAAATCAAACATGGCGGCTATGAGATGACAAAAAAAGAGATGTGAAAAAGTTGTTTCGAATTCTACAATATGCGTATCAAATGAAATGGCTCATCGTAAGCATTTCAAAAAGGTGTAACACGATTATGACTGTAATAAATAAAAGGAAATTAGCAATCATTCTTTTTTCAATTTTCTATACTTGGTAGCTGTGGTAGTTGGTTGTGTGGTTGTAGTTACTGCAAGCTACAACCACTAAAAAGTGTTTAATAAAAAAAATATTTCAAAAATATAAAAGCCTACTTAAGCTCATCAAGATTCATAAATTCCTCCGTCTGGGGGATTATATTATAGGGGATCTTGTCTCCATCTTTTTTGGGCAGGTGGGTTTTTTTATTTTTTTAAATTCTTTTTTTATAAGATACAGTCGCAAAGTCATGCCGGCGGCCTCGGCGCCTATCCCACGCGCTTGGTATCTAATCCGGATTGTGATTCGTTGCGGACGGCTTATAAGATGCTTTTGTAAAGTAACGTAAATATCTTTAATTATAATTATATTACAGATACAATATTCAAACTGCTTTTTGATATTTCTGAGAATGTAAGTATCTAACTCTTGAAAAAATAAACAATTGTAGTTTATGGAAGCAAATCTAATATTGTCAACTATTTGAAGATATACCATCAGTCACAAGTATTTTTCAATTAATTAATAAATAAATTTACCGATATTTTAAAATTATCGCACTAGTAAAAATACCATAGACTTAGGAATAAGTATATTTTAGGTTTAAAGACATTTATTTCTCATAAGAACATAGTTCACATAAAATGAGATACATAGTAAATACTTATAATTTATTAGATGATGTAGTTAAAAGTATCTAGTCTATGAAAAATACAGCTAAAGGTTTATATAGTTAGATAATTATTTTTATAATACACTGTAGAACGTGATTGCAGTAATTTATTTTACTGTAATTACGTATTGTGGCGTACCTTTAGTAGTTACAAAAGCTTTACTATTTAGTACCTAGCTGTTAAAAGGGACTTCATAATTGGAACTGATGTTACATTCTTTTTTATTGGGTAGGTATCCAATGATCTAATACACACAGTCACATGCAATCACCGTCACTTACAGCCGGTCTCAATAACCAACCTATTGATGGATTTGGCTGCTAGAAGTAGAATTTTGACATATTTTGTATGGAGCTTATGGCAAATATATATATACCTCTAGTAGTCAAATCCATCGATAGTTAGATTATTAAAACCGGCCGTTAGTGTACTCCACAGATTAGTAATATGTACACACACGTCCGCGTCGATAGGCGTCGGCCATTGTAATCTGCAATGGCTGCTAGGAGACGCTTCGTTTAACACTCTTATTTATTAATGTGGGTAGTATATATCACATAGGGTATTTCAAGCCCTTTTATGTTCACCGAAAGGCTTTCTTGACAACTCCAAATAAAGGGAATCCCTGTATTTTAAATGTTGTATCACTTAACATACATTTTTTTTAAATAATTATTTTGAATACGTGTCTGCTAAGCTCTCAACCATAATCTCTCTCGTTCAATCATCATTGTGTGAGTAAGACAGGATATCCCTTAGCTCAGCAAAAACTGTGTAGTTTTTGCTGAGCTAAAGGATATCTGTTATATTTATATTATAATTCATTCCATTTATTTTCCTGTGAAATGTTACAGTGAACACCAATACAGTTATCGAGATGGCATATTTCATAGATTTTTTCTGTAGCATGTGATGTCATCGTCGAAGCAGTAAATGGTGAAGATGAAGACAATCACAAATCGATTTTAACCTTTAAACTTACATTATGTAAACAATTCGACACAGGAATAAACGGGTTTAAACTCAGTCATGCAGACGTTTTTTCATCCATCCTTAAATTTTCTTCTTTCTTGCAAGTACAAGCACACTACACAAACAAAGTAAATATTTATCTAGTTTATACCCGTTTATTCCCGTATCAAAATAATCATAGATTTTGTCCGTGATTTTACAATTATAATCAAACTGAACGAGAGATCAGCGAATTTCACCAACTTATTGCCAACTGAAAATCAGCGTTGGGTGTGTTCTCCTAACATAAGAATATGGCATGGCGATCTTTTGGGTGTGGGCTTGCGAAGCATACCTACTAGTTTACTCACAGTATGTACATATTTATGAAATTTTATCTGTTAGTTATATTTCGGGACTTAATCGCGTGAATTATTTAAAGGTACGAACCTTTTTTTTATTGAGTCCCGAAATATAACTAATATGTATAAAAATCGCGAAAGTTTAAAAACAATAATTTTATCTGTTGTTTCTCCACCGCAAATATAGCTGCTTTTGTAGACCCTAGACATAAATAAACTTATTTTCTTTATTTCTTTCTTCTTTATTACTGTCGAAAAATGTTACACGGTTCCGTGCCTCGGAGAGTACGCTAAGCCGTTAGCTCTTTGTCTAATCTCTGTCCATTCAAGTCGAATATCTGTACAGAGTGTATAGTCGTAATAAAAATGCTAAAACAGTAACTGTAAACGGTAGTGCTAAATGGCTTAGTTTATTGTAACATCTGAATATGCAAATGTCGTGTGGACGTGGCACGACTGTGGTTCTTGCAACAAATGGCCATTCTACAACTATGTGTTACGACGCGAGACTTTATGAAAGAGCACTGTTGTGGCCATATCGGGAGCATCTGTCTCAAATGACGGTTTTGGGTACATCTTTGTTTATCGTTCAGTTTTGAATATAAATTTAAACATATAACGGTGCATTTTAAAATATAATAAGACTAGCTGTCCCGCGCAACTTCGTCTGCGTAAATTTCCTCCGTTTTTGCAACCTTTTTTCATTCTTGCTCCGCTCCTATTAGACGTAGCGTGATGTTATATAGCCTTTCACTTCTTCCTTTTAGAACTTTTCAATTCGGACCAGTAGTTCCTGAGCTTATCGCGTTCGAACAAAAAAAAACAACTTTATAATATTAGTATAGAATATATTATTTAGATAATGGTACAACCGCCAAGAATAAATACTAGATTTCAACCCGAAGTGTTGCGAGTTTGAAGTCCAAATTATTGTCTCGAGTTCGAATACACTTATTTTGTATCCGTGTTTTTGAATTTCTGAACGTATTGCGATACAAATATAATTTTGTGACTCAACTTTGTCTTATAAAATCTTAAATCAGTTATGAAATTGTGAACAATAAAATGTCTGTTAATACTGAACACAAATTTATATGTCTGTTGTTGCTCATAAATAAACAAATATTAGACATACCGTATAATGGTGCTACGAATAGGCTACGAGATTGGATCTTACAATGTCGACGGAGCCAAACTGTCATAAATACTACAATATGCCTCCCTGAAACAGTGGAACTGAGATTGTATGTTCCATTATGTTCATATAAACACAGAATATCATATATATACAAGAGCAATGAACGTAAAACATTGCCAGAAGAAATAAATTAATGTTTCCAATTCATTCTGTTGAATATTCGTAATTAATATTAATACGACAGGCAGTAAGATTTAATTACACTTACTACCTGAAGCAAATTAATTGTAGGTACCTTTTAACATGGCTACTGTTGCTGTTGTTATAAATTAAGGCAAAGTATTTGGGGTTGAATGTGCTTACGAATTCTGCACCATTTTCTTCCGCTTCTAATACAATATTTTATATAATAATAGAATATATTAGCGGGTGCTGATCAATAGCAGTGATTAGGTGCGAGGCTCGTTTGACTTCCATTCGAGGGGAATTTTGCTTCATTGCCAAAGGAGATGAGTAATGAGGTACCTACTTTGCGTCGATGAACATCATCGTAACGTAAAAGATATTATATTTTTCATGATAATACTTGTAATGGTTTCTAATATTATTTTCTTCAATTATTTTGAATATAAAGTGATTTTAAGTTAGAATATATTAGAATAGATAGACGGCTTTTGATTACTTATGGCAAATAAAAGGATAACATTTAAAATATTTTGAACCTGGTAACAACTTTTCTTCTGCACTGAAGCAGAAACCCTACCTTTTAAAATTAAAACGAAAACTTTGGCTAGCGAAAGAATTATAGGATTTCTAAGTGAACAATGTCGGGCTCCGCTGACCCATTTATTACAACCGACACGACAGAACAATATACCGTAAAAACCGTCGCAGCTCTGGCCTCTAAGATATATGTGATCCAGATTCGCAATACAGATTAGGGATACTCCTACACGGTCATTTGATGTTAGAAAGAATTTATGAGACAATCTCTATACAATGCACTAAAGCGAGATAGTTTACTGCCATAAATATGGATATGACAAGGTTTTACTAAGAAAAGTAGACAGTTATTATGTTTTTAAATTTTGATATTAACTACTTTCTAGAGAACATAAGTAGTTTTGCTCTTCAAAGCAGTAATGGTTTGTCTACGTTTTAACGTAGACAGACTACAATATTACTCAAACAATTTTTGACAATTTTTTTATAAGTGCATTTTGAAATTACCTAAAGATTGAAGTAAAGAAATATGTTAGTAATCAACTTAGTACTTTCACCCATTCGACATAATATGTTTTCTCCACTAAACGATCACTATATAAATTTGTCGTAGACTTAATTTAGGTATCTCATTAAAACAAAGTTACCATGGCAATTCCAGCTTGGTACGTAAAAAAGAGCATTTAAAAATATGTATTTTCTGGTACATAGTAGAAATCGCTCCTTTCAACAAAATTGTATTCATATTTCTTTTGCGTATATATTCATCTTCAAAATGCCAGATACATATTGAGGAAGTTTTTTGGTGCTTAGTTTGGTCGAGCTATTATTCTTATCTATTTTTGTCTAACAGTAGGATCTACTGGAAATCGGTAGGTACAGCAGAAAAAAATTGTAACTGATGCAAATAGGTACTGTTATCCTAGGCCTACAAATAAAAAATAACTGAAGAAAAAACCATAATGATCTCAATAAGTCCTGTCATAAGCTAGAATTTATTTTATCGATAAAATTATCGTTAAAGATTATGGGTCAAGCCCTATTGTAAACATAACAAAATAATATTTTCCTAAAAACACTACTTCTAACGAATGAATTACTATATTATGCCTAATAAAGTAAAGTTTATGATTTCATTATATGTATTTCGTATTTACTGTGATGGTTTTCATATAAATTTCTTCGAAATAAACATTAAGATCTATTAAGCCAATGACAACCTGTTTAATCAATGATTCCCTGGATTATTTAGATTGGTAACGTCACAACAATAACAGAGCATATAACCATGGTTTGAGATGTGATATTTTTGTAAAATAATCACGATTAACATAAATAAACACAAATTCTGTTAGAGTTCAGTAGAAGCAAGTCGACTTGGGATGCCCTGTCATTCAAAACTGGTTACAATGTGTATTTGTTTGTTATCTCTCTCTTACTTGTAGCACTTCCATAAAGAAGTATCCTCTTGCTCGCACACTATGTACGTCTATACGTTAGTATATCCTAAGTTTATCTCAGAACACACATATAACTAGAATCAGTCAGTAGTAAGTCAAAGCGTGTCTCCAATGAGCGCACGTAATATTATTCAACGTCCGATCGCGGCCGCATGACATCGCGTGTACTACAACAAGAAATGCCTAATTGTGCAATTATAAGTTGTAAAAACTCGTCGATGACTGTAGACCGTATCAAGGGAGATGTATACTTTCATCGCTAAGTAATTTTGTTGCTCCTTAGGCTGAAATTAATTTTAAAATGATTGATTTACGTTTTTGAGTAATACTACTACGATATATTCTCATTGGCGTATTTTTACTCTATTCGTTTTACATTGCAGTTTCAATTGATGTTTAAGGACAAAGGTGGTTTAGTGTATCCTTCAAAGGTTCTATACAAGTATGCAATGTTGCTGAAATAGTTATAAGATAAATAATAAATAAATCACAAAATTTTAACTTTTGAGTTAAAATTTGAATTTTAACTTTTTTTTATTAGTAATATTTTTAATTGCATAACCATCCATCAGCTTGATCAAGCACCTACTGAAAACCATTTAGTTAATCTAATAAAGGCAATAGCTGATGTATACATTGATATACGTTTACATTATTTGACGAGAAATTTAAAAACCAAAACTACGAAAAGACAAATATATAATAAACTCGTCCTGTTTCAAGGTCAATAATTTAGTCATTATGAGGTATTCAATTCAGTTAAATCAAAATCAAGATTTATTTTGTTTATTGTTATTTATATTGTTATTTGATTAAATTGTACAAAAAGGGTTTGGAGCGTATTGGGGCTTCTTTAATTTTGATCCTTCAATTTTGTGGGCTGAGGCTGTTTGCGCCATTATTTAATTTCATACTTTTTATAACTAAATTTTGAAGTCGTATAGCATAGTCATATTACATTTGAACGTATCCGTGCTTCAGAGGGCACGTAAAAAGTCGGTTCAGGCTGTTATCATCTTGCTAACAGTCCTTAGGTCATGTTATAATGGGTGATCTGAATAATTCTGACACAAGGTTGGCCACTCAAAAAGAAAGATTGTAAATTTTATAATGAAAGCTGATTCTGTGATACTGATAACTTTGATCTCAATATAAGGTTTAGTACATAACTACCACCTGTGTTCGTACGTTTTTATTTCCTAGAAAATTAATTGTGAATTATTCCCGATTTGTGGTAATCTTGTGCAATCTATGTAATGTTAAATAGTTCAATCCCTTACTGTAATATGTGTAAGACCTATTTACGGCATTTAAACACAATGTATTATTAGTTTACTCTAAGAAAGCTGATTCTGTGATATTCCTAAAATCAAAAGCATTAAAAACGGGTAATAGATTTGGCTTAGTGTAAAAATTTTATTGATCCTTCCTGATCTTCCCAACAATTGATTAGATAGGTAGGTATATTAAATTATTAAAAATAAATAAATGCTTATGTCGTTTAATTTTACCCGTGTTATTATTTTTATTTATAAGAAAGATCCTAGTAATCTTAAAAATGCAAAGTTAGTGAGGCTTGATGGATGGATGAATGGATATTTAGTACTCTTTCACGGGAAAACGGCTGGACACATGGGTTGCTTTCATCCCGGTTCCCAAAGATTTCATTCAAAGTGTAAATTTAGTGTAAGTTCGTTCGAGCCGCGGGCGCCAGTTAGTTAGTTATTAAACTTGTGCTAACTTGTTGGAATTAAAAACAGCAGATACTTTTTTAATATAGCTTAAATCAAAAGAAAAAAATATGAATACATTATAACGGAGGAATTTTGTTTATTATTTCATGTTTTTTTTTTAAATAAAGCATAAAAATTGCATGAATGAAAAATACAACGCAATTGCCCCAGTTGACCTTAATCATTTTCTTTTTAATAAAAAAAAGTTTAAATTAAATAATTTAAAACAGCAGTATCGAATCGAATTGGTCGATTTAAAATCGATACCCTGTTGGATGAATGATGTCTTGCGATTGAAACGATTCTGTTTAAGGTAGGTTCATTACTAAAACGCTCGCGTGACGTCATGCGCGGTGGGGATAAAGTGGCACGCTCTGTTTTCACTTACTTACTGTTACAGTATTAGTTTACTCTTTGTGTTACAGGAACATGTGTGGCATCTAGCTAGATCTATTATCTTTGGTTTATGCTCTATATTTAATTCCAAGTGGCCAGTGCATTATACATAAAAACTTTTCAACCGACTTCAAAAAGGAGGAGGTTTTCAATTCGTCTGTATGTTTTTTTTTTTTTTTTGTATGTTTGTTCACCGATTACGCAAAGACGGCTGAACCGATTTGAAAAATTCTTTTTGTGTTTGAAAGGGTATACTTCCAAGTTGGTCCCATTGTCCCCAGATCACGATCTGATGATGGGATCCTGGAGAAATCGAGGGAACTCTTAAAATATTAAAAGCACACCTACAGTGATTTAGGTATATTTCATAGTGATTCGTGCATTTACTCTTAAAAAACACCAATTGGTGAAGTGGAACTCATGATGAAGACCAAAAATTACGAGCAGACCTATTCAATATTTCACAGTTTGCGATTCAATTAAGTACTTTAATATGGTATTGAGTAGCACTTTAATCTCGATATACTACTATTATACAATGTAATAAAGTGAACTCCTCAACAATTAACGTCCCTGCATCGGGGCAAGCAATATTTCGTAAAAGGATTTGAGCAGATGACATAAACCTATTGTAACTTAAGTGAATTATAAACCAACCCACTAAAAAGTGAGAAATAAAAACTTTTTAACAAAAAATATTACCGACTTCAAAAATAAATACAAGGCAACTAAAAAGCAAAAAATAATATACCTAGAATAACAAAAACAAATTAAACATTTTGAAGTTGGTGCCGAATAAAACATAAAGACTACTATTTTATGGCACCAACTTCAAAATGTTTAATTTGTTTTTGTTATTCTAGGTATATTATTTTTTGCTTTTTAGTTGCCTTGTATTTATTTTTGAAGTCGGTAATATTTTTTTGTTAAAAAGTTTTTATTTCGCTAAACTTTCTGAGTGGCCGGTATTTCGATTTACAACAGACTACAGAACATTTTTGAGTCAGTAACGACCCCATGGGCACATATCATAGTAAATAATGCTCATGTTATTTTTTTTAATAACACAGGTAGCGACTTCTTGATAGCATTGGATCATGGGAAAGACGTCCAGGCTACTAAAGTGTAGTCGTTTTGATGGCATCATATCGGATAATGACTTCGATGGGGTGAATTGTAGATCATAAGCAGGAAAAGTGATTACGCACACACTTTATGCGATTTTAGTCCGTTCTCCAAGTTGTTTAAGTTGTGAAACCAATTCTATAATGTCCATAACTAACTAAATGCATGATAAATGTAGTTTTTCATTCATAACTATTTGTTCTAGGAGATACTGTGTCATTGTATATTTTAACATTTTTAACCTTACATATTTAGCTTACCAAAAAGTAATTATGATTTAATTATTTTATTTTAATTACTGTTGTTCCATACCTACGTACGACCCTATGTGCCCAAGATGTCGTTTTCGATTCATTGAAAAAAATCTTCTTTCAGAACTGTAAACTGCAAAAATCTTGTGCCACCCTTGATTAGGCTTTTTAATGATCAACATGTGTAAAACAAAAATCAACCATAGGTACTAGTACAAGTCCCCCCGGGTACGCCCCGGGGGGACTTGTACTAGTATCTACATTTTGGGTCAATTGTACCACCTATACCCCCTCCACCGAAATTACGAAAACCTTTCCTGAAAAATGATCCTGAGTAGGCCTATGTTGGACCTTCAAAAGCAACCAGTTTCTGTTGCCATAGCAAGTTCAAGCGCGGTCGCCTTACTTTGGGGGATGAACAAAGGAGTGGCCGTACTGCGACGGCTGTCACGAAAGAGAGTGTGCTGGCAGTAAAAAAAATATTCAAGAAAATAGGCGAATGACATGCGAAGAGATTCGGGAAATATTGCAGATTGGTTCGGGAATTTACAAGATTCTACCCGAGCACCTATGCATGAGGAGGATAGTTTCGCGCTGGGTGCTGCACAACCGCACGGATGCTCAGAAGCAGGCCCGTGTGGAGTGGTGCCGTGATATGATTCAAAACTTTGAAGCAGGCACGTCTCGGCACGTTTACGACATTGTGACAGGCGACGAATCCTGGATTTATCAATACGATCCAGAAACAAAGTCTCAGTCGACAGTTTGGCTGTTTTAAAACGAACCAATGCCTACGAAAGTGAAGCGATCGAGAAGCGCTGGAAAAATTTTAATCGCTTGTTTCATCACTTTAACGGGGTATCGGGTTTCAATTCTATTACGAGATCAAAGCAGCATCTACGCCGAATGGTATACTACAAAATGCCTGCCAGAAGGTTTGTCTTCAATGAGTAACAAGCGACTGAACACCGGGCTCCGCGGGGTATTGCTTCACCATGAAATCATGCTGAAATTAGTTTTTTTAGTTTCTCAAAACTTTCTAAGTACCCCACGTATACCTTTTGACCATTATTTCAAAATATTTTTTAATTGAATTATAAAATAATATTTGATAGTAATATACACTAGAGAAAGGAAAATCTTACTCTAGTTCATACAATAATCAATATTTCATATTTGTATGCAACAAGGCAGAAAGATTTTCGGTATCCTACCCATTATACTAGCGACGTCAACCCACTCCTAACACAAACCTTTGAGCTTAGCGGTAGGGGTTAACAAGATTGCTAGTAATGTGGGACTCAATCCCACATTGTTAGCTATCTTTAAAAAAAAAAAATCAAGTCCTACATTGCACATTTGCACACTTGAAAACGTAGTAAAATAACTATAAAATCAAAATGTGCATATCAAGAGTTATATCTACCTTCAAATTATGGTGTAATAATTAGATTAAACATATTTAACTGACTTTGACTGCCTCTGTGGCGCGGTGGGAGTGTATCCGACAGCAAGAGGTCGTGGGTTCGATCCCCACCCAGGATAAAACTTTGAGTGATGAGCATGATGGTTTATTCTGTGTCTTGGTGTAATTTATCTACAATATGTATGTATTTAGAAATATTTAAGTATGTTTATCAGTTGTCTGGTTTCCATAGCACAAGCTCTGCTTAGTTTGAGATCAAATAGCGTTGTGTGAATAGGGTATTTGACTAAAGTCAAATCAGCCTCTTTTTAAGAAACGTCAAAAACGAGCCGCTCTGTGCAAATTTGTATGGAATGCTAGCATAAGACGTCACGTTTTCTATGGTCAAATTATTTACTTTTAATGTTTCTCTTTATGATTATGAAATAAGGAACACATTAAATTAATAAATGAACATATTTTTTAGAACACTTTGACATAATTTTTACCTGGTTATTTTTAAATATTTTATTTTAATAGTAGTCAATTACCCAAGATATTATTATTATTATTATATTTAGCAGTAAGTTTATGGTCCTTGTGCAGTAGAAGTGGTACAGTATCTTTGGGTCGTTATCAGTCCTCCAATATGGTGTTTAACTTAATGGTAGCAGCAACTGATTTGATAGGTGTTTACGTAAATACGATCGAACTATTTAGATTCTTATCAGTTAGTACGGAATACTTAATGCGGCTTGCCTTTCCCTAGTGCGGGAGTTGTCTTAGCTCCCACACTAGAATCCAAGCCCTGTGTCGCGGGGGACATTACGAACATATTTGTATGCACGGACAAAAACTACATCCAGACTCGGAACAATTATTTGTGGATCACACAAAGTGGTGTTCCGTGTGGGAATCTCGAACCCCCTGGCTTAGCAGTCAGGGTCACCAACTACTAGACCAACGGACTTTCATTGATTTTTATGTATTTAAAACACTTTATTAAGCTCCAGTCAGTCGGTCTCAGGGTCTCAGTCAATAAGGAGGCCCCGGTAAAAACCTTTATGACCTTAGATTAGATTGATATTGGATATATGTATATACATATAGAGTTTTAGGTTCCCTCGGAGTAGTATTAGTTTAGTTTCGTTATTGTTCTAAGCATGTTCCAGACGTCGTTGTCGTAAATGGATAAACCTCCAAAATTGTGACCATGGTATTGTGACTACACGTAGATATCCACTAGTGTAGACTCCATTAAGATTTATGCTGAGATATTTAACGTTCGTTTAAATTACACAAAACAAAATACCCACTTGCACAAAAAAGATGGAAACAAGATCTCCTACATAATATAATAACATGCAACTATACTAAGTTCATCGAGACCTATGCCTCCGACTTCATAATACTTTGTAATGGTTGTAGGATATAATAACTAACTTTTATCTCAGCGATTGCCAAGTATTGAAAATTATGTAAATTCGTCCAGTGGTTTGAAAGATGCGAGGTAATGAAGAATATTACATACACCTCTAATAAATGCAATAAGTACTTGTAGTAGGTATAGAGATCAGTGCATACACACATACATGATACGCGCGACAAACACAACCCTTCCTTACAGTCGGGTAAAAATGACAAGAAAGTAGCTGGATATTATCCATTTATACAACGGCCGGAAAAAAAGTACACGCTGCTATTCGTGATTTAATTTTTCTATTACATACACATATTTTCAGATTTGTTTTTAATTATGTATGTTAATAATGCAAATTGGTCGCGTATATTTCTGTCTATTCAATATATAGATATAAACGGCGGTAGCTTAATGGTTAAGGCGTCGGACTCGCAATCGTGAGGTCGCGGGTTCGAATCCTACTCATTTTACTACCGACGTGAACCTACTTCTAACATAAGCTGTTTAGCTTAACTGTGGCGTTAACAGGATTGCTAGTAATGTGTGACCCAATCCCAAATTGCTTAAAAAGAAGATATGAGGTAAGAATGTTTAGCCCAAAAATAAACACGTTCAAAATAAACTAACACGGTTTATCATCGCTTTCGTAGCTTTTTTATAAATATTTTCTTTTATATTATTACTGTGTCAAATCACGTAGGAACATTCAACTTCCTTCCTATGCGTCCTTTGCCATAAATATGTTAACTTTTTTATTCTGCGTCGGAATAAAACGTCAATGTCAGTGGTTCCTTTTTGTCAAGTTTACGTAAATACGATAATAAGAAATATTATAGCAGAAAAGCTTTTTATTTATTTATTTTTGTACTGTATTCCGTGTGCTGCGGGTTTGTATTAGATTTTATTGAGCACTGGCGCGAATGGAGTGATGGCTGACTATTTGCCACTGATTCCAGGAAAAGAGTTAGAATATTTTTTTATCTAATACTGATGCAATAATCTCTTCTTAAAATGTGTTTATTATAGCACTATGCAATAATAAACAAACTTCAATAAAATATTTGATAGGAATGTAATATATTTACGTTAGGTACGAGTAGCGAAGGTCAGGGATAATATCAAAAATCGACACACAGATAATATCTTGGGACGACTCACACAACGCTATCTGATCCCAAACTAAGCAGAGCTTGTACTATGGAAACTAGACAACTGATAAACGTACTTATATATATTTCTAAATACATATATATTATAGATAAATCCATCGTGCTCATCACACAAAGTTTTATTCTGGGTGGGGATCTAGTCAGGGTCACTAACCACTAGACCAACAGGCCAGTCAGATCTTGTTATTTTTCATGATTTGACTTGGACCACCCGTTTCTAGCATTGATGAATAGGTACTCATTATATATTATATACTTAGTACCAACTGAATATTGAAATACATACATAATTATATATTAAACAAAAAAAAACCTTGCTGGGGATCGAACCGACAATCTGTGGTACACCAACAGGCCAGTCATCAATGAATCTAGGATAATATTCACAAACATATTTAGTTATTATCTATCCGTGACCTTTATTTCAGTGCAGCGTGTACCGACGTTCGCGGGGTTATACGAACAGTGTTCCGTGAGTTGGACGCGCTGCCGCCGCTGTCCGTTGAAGACGCACCGCCAGAAGACGCTGCGCCGTCGGGGCCTGGGGCAAAGCAGGCTCTACCCAATGTTGACGACCACTGGGTGAGTCACCACAAGATCCATTTAGTGCATCCTCTTCGTCCGTCCCCTTCAGTAGACTAACCTTCAAAATACTGAAACGATGCTAAACTTAATTTTAAGTTGTGCCCAAAAGTTGGAAAACTTTTGAGCACAACTATTGTCACCCCGTTAGCGAGTAGCGATTTTGCCGCTCTAAAACGTGCATTCTTAAGTAGATCCCGTGTTCACAAAAGAGATACAGATGACAGGTGTCGATGAGAGGGCAGGACTGGAGTGGTGAAGTCATCTTGCGTGATAATGAACCTGCGAGAATTTGTGTTTATTCAATATAATCCTGATTATTTTACAAAAATATCACATCTCAAACCATGGTTAATCATTAATTTCACAGGTAAGTTGTCATTGGCATAAAAGGTAGATCTTTTTTATGTGTATTTCGAAGAAAATTATATGTTAATCGTCTTAGTAAATAAGCTATTCATTTAATAATATTGTAGTTTTGACGTTATTTCGATTAATATAGTAATTCGTTCGTTTTAAATAGGTAGTGTTTTTAGGAAAATATTGTTTTTTTTACACTAGGGCTTGACTAATTCTTATCGACCATTTTATCGATAAAATTAATTTTAGCATATGGCACGACTATAGATGGGCAACGGGTAAATACCCGTCGGATAAATGTCCAAGGAAATACCAATTTGGGTAAAAAAAAACCTCACAAATAACCAAAAACATTACTTGCGCTTCGCCGGCCGCTATTGCGATGTAATCCGGCGAAGCTCCTGACAGCCAAAACATAGGTTTTACCTAACTTTGGAGTCGGAAGACCTACAGTTACCACTCAATTAATCATAAAACATTATTCAATAAAATGTTTTTGATTTTATATTTTTTATTTAACTATTTGTACGTAGTATTTGTAGATTATTTTACTATGATTGAGACAACATAATGGTTATTAGCTAAATCTGGCATATTTGTTGGTATTATTTATCGATATTGGTCTACTTTTGGACATCTCGTGACTAGCTCACGCATACACAATTATTTCAAAAATCGTCACAAATCAAATACCTATTTGCTAGTATATCCTAAGTCTATGAGTCATCTATACAAATAAATAAAATTAAAGTGTCTGTGTGTCATGTCAAAATAACATTTTTTACTAAATACTTACATTTAACAAAAACACAATTTTTAATTTTGTCGTCTGTCTGTCTGTTTACATATCAACCCATATGATGGCCCACTGCTGGGCACGGGTCTCCCCAGTAGAACCTACTTGTATGTAGATCCTGTGGGTAATTGCCATAATCGCCACGCTTGGCGAGCGGGTTGGCGATCGCAGTAAGGCTTTAAGTACGCAGAGGACGCTGCTGCCCGTCCTCCGGAGTGAAATCCCTTAGTCGCCTTGACGACACCCACGGGAAGAGATGGGGTGGTACTATTCTTAAGCCGGCACCACACGGCAACACAGTCTGTCTGTTTATTCTGGGTAAACTCTGAAACGGCTGGGCGGATTTTGATCATTTTTTGATAGCTATCATCAGGCAGATTTTTATCATCATGCTAACGTCTATAGGGAAAAAGCAGCATAGCAACTTTACATGGACGACGCGTCGCGGGCCAAGCTACTTATATATAACAAGCACCCCTAATAGGTATCTACACTACAACACACTACAAGCACACTATTTTATGATAAAATGTATTATATAATCGTTTTTCATAAAAAAAAAACGTTCTTTTTTAATTTATAGATCTTTTTTTTATGAATCTTTTTCTTATTGTTAGTTCAGCTTATTACAAAAGCGTGTTTTTAGTAATCTAAACTTTTTTTAGTAAACAAAAATCTAGTAAAAATGATTTTTACTAGATTTTTGTTTACTTACTCCTTTTTTTTACGTTCAAAGATTCTGTTACATAGAATCATACTAATAAAAGCGTGTTTGAAACGGTCATTTTCGTTTTTATTTCAACAAATTAGACGAAAGAAGTCGTTCATCGTTAAGAAACGTAAATGGTTACGAGGCGGTTAAATATATTTCGTAAAATCAATCACTATTCTATTAGAAATAATCAATGAGTTTAAAAGAAATATAATGTAATGGTAATGGTTCAAACGGTCTTCTAAAGTGGTAACTTCTTTTCAGGTGGACAAATGCAGATCAGCATGCAAGAAGATATCGGACCACGAAGATGAGATTAAGCATCAACATGCGAAGCGCATCGCTCGCGCTCCCCTTCCCAACATTCACAAGCTTCGTCAGCCGAGGAACAAAGAAGTGCCCATGTGGAGGTTGGATAGAGGCCTCATCGACAGGAAAGACCTCAAACCTCCTGTTGACCAAAATGCTGGATGTTAGTACAGATACTTACGAAATCCTGACTGTAGACCTTAGTGAGGTTCAGCGGCGCTATAATTCAAAGATGCGTTACTATTGTGAGTGAGGGAACAGAGACTACACTCATGTCTACGCACACACTTATACAATAGTTAAGAAAACTAGACTCAAATGAAATTATCCGCCGTAACCGAAATTGGTGTCAGTCATGAATGCATGTTATTCCCTTTAGTTTTAATTACGATTGGATTGGTGTATTCCTATATTGGATTGGTTATTATGTTTTATTGGGATGTAAAGGAGCGTACAACTATCTTTCGCTCCAAGCCAACCTCACTTGCACGCGGTACATCCTGCTGTATAACGAACGAGGCTCTGGCGACCGACTGGTGGCGGTATAACCATCCCAAATTAAAGGTGTAGCTAAAGTAACAGATCAGTGGTGAAGTGGAAAGCTTCTATGGCTGATCTGATCCTGAAAATGAGGGTCCTAGAGCCACTCTAACACGCCACTACACCGAAGACCTGCCAGAAGTCAACACTGATGAAATCATGCTGGCTCTTAAACAGCTGAAAAATGGAAAAGCCCCTGGAGAGGATGGCGTTACAACAGAGCTGCTAAAGGCTGGAGGTAAACCCGTACTGAGGGAGCTCCAAAAGCTCTTTAATGCTGTCCTGTTCGAAGGGAGAACTCCAGTGGCGTGGAGTAGAAGTGTAGTCGTCTTGTTCTTCAAAAAGGGAGATAAAACCCGGCTGAAGAACTACCGACTTATTTCTCTTCTAAGCCACGTCTATAAGCTGTTTTCACGAGTCATCACGAACCGCCTTGCGCGAAGACTTGACGAATTCCAACCACAGGAACAGGCCAGATTTCGGAGCGGATATGGCACCATAGACCACATCCACACAGTGCGGCAGATTATACAAAAGACCCAAGAGTATAATCGGCCTCTGTGTCTAGCATTCGTGGACTATGAGAAGGCCTTTGACTCGATTGAAATCTGGTCCGTTCTGGAGTCCCTGCAGCGATGCCAAGTAGATTGGCGATATATCCAAGTAATGAGATGTCTCTACGAAGCCACGACCATGTCCGTCTAAGTACAGAATTAGCAAACAAAATCTATACCATTGCATCGAGGAGTTAAGCAAGGGGACGTTATTTCCCCGAAACTGTTCACCAATGCAATGGAGGATATGTTCAAGACGCTGCACTGGAAAGAGCAGCAGGGGCATCAACATCAATGGCGGATACATCTCTCACCTGCGATTTGCAGATGACATCGTCATCATGGCAGAAACGCTGCAGGACCTACAACAGATGTTGAATGACCTGGTTAACTCCTCTGTACGCATCGGCCTACGGATGAACTTGGATAAAACCAAGGTCATGTTCAATGAACATGTACTACCGGAACCGATAGCGGTGCACGGCGCCGTTCTCGAAGTTGTTCAAAAATATATGTACCTCGGGCAGTTATTGCAGTTAGGTAGAAACAACTTCGAGGACGAGGTGAACAGGAGAATTCGGTTGGGTTGGGCAGCGTTTGGGAAGTCACGTCAAGTTTTCTCATCGTCGATCCCACAATGCCTTAAGACAAAAAGTATTTAATCAGTGCGTCCTACCCGTCATGACATACGGAGCCGAAACGTGGACTCTGTCGGTACGGCTGGTCCCCACGTTCAAAGTCGCTCAGCGGGCTATGGAAAGGGCTATGCTCGGAGTTTCTCTTAGGGATAAAATCAGAAATGAGGTGATTCGGCAGAGAACCAAAGTTATCGACATAGCCTACAGGATAAGCAAACTGAAGTGGCAGTGGGCTGGCCATATTAGCCAAAGAACCGACAACCGTTGGGGTAAACGAGTTCTTGAGTGGAGACCGCGTCTCGGCAAACGTAGTGTAGGACGCCCTCAGGCCAGATGGAGTGATGATTTACGCAAAACGGCTGACAGGAGCTGGATGCGAGAAGCCGAGGATAGAACAAAGAGGCGTGCAATTGGAGAGGCATATGTCCAGCAGTGGACTGCGATAGGCTGATGATGATGGTGTATGCATAATTCCAGGCACCTAGCCTTGGGCTTAAAACCCGAAATCTTAAACCCCTAGTCTTATTTGCTTAGGTGACGAAAGTTTATGGGTGAAGAACATATTGAACGCGAGTTCTTGTGATGTGAGTACTGTGAAGTTCACAGCGGTGCAGACCCCCGCGCCCGTTGTGCTGCCGCCGAGCCAAGAGATCAGTGTGCAGAGTCTCAGGTGAGGTATTTCGAATGTTGTAAATGACTCAGGGCAACTAACTCGCGGCCATCTGATCCCGAAGTAGGCAGAGCCTGTACCATGGCAACTACTATGATAAACATATTATATATACTGGGTGGCTGGTAATATATACTGGTTGTAATTTATACTTTGTACATTATACCCAGAAATAACAAATTATTTAGTCAATACAATTGTATGGTTTACATACAATTTTAAAATTTATAAATATTTAAAGTACCTTTGTGAGTAAATGATTTGTTAATGAAATATTGATAGTCTTTACCTTCTGTATAAGACAGATATCGTGGGTTGCATTCACATACAAGACAAATCTTGTGTGATAATTCATCACACAAGATTTGTCCTGGTTGCGAATGGATGTAAACGAAAATATTTATAAATTTTCGTTTACATACTATTTTATTGACTAAGAGTTTTAACCGCGTGAATACGTATATTAAATTTTACTTTAGATATCGTGGACAAACAGAATTTATTCTTACATTTATGTAAAAGTACCTCTGTTTGTCTATTACGTTTTCTTGCTTAAAATGCTCAACCAATTTAGATGACATTTGCAATTTTTCATCCTCCACTAGGGACTCCACAATTTTTCATTTTCCAAATTCTTGTTTTTGACAAAGCTTGTGCTTATTGATGTATCAATGTCTATCTAAAATTAGTCAGTTGAACTAGTCTCAGAACCAACATAAACTCATGCGGTCTAGTAACGCAAAGAAAATGGGTCGGTTAGAAAATCTTCAATATCTGCAAAAGTACCTGAAGCTTTATGAAATAAATACTAAATTAAAGAATATTAATTATAAAATGAGTTCAATTTTTCATTTTTAATATGTAAAATAAATAAAAATGCGTAGCTTATCCAATATTTTTGTAAATGTGAATTGATCACAAATAGTGGACATCTGTAATGTACCGTTTTCATGCATTTTAGTATTTTGTGTTGCCTCCTGCTCGCAATACTGCTGTTCTCTATATTAGAGCTTCTTTCATTTTACGTAGCGTGATTGGCGGAGGATGTCGTACACGTCGTTCCAGTTAGCCCCATGCATGCCCCCTCTCTATGTGTTTGATACCGACTTCTTGAAATTAGGTAAACACAACCTCAGCTATATGCAGGCGGGCATTGTTTTGTTTTGTCAGGTACTTTTGAAGATATTTAAGATTTTGTAACGGACCCGTTTTCATTGGGCTCCAGTGTATATTTAATCTCATGTATTCTTTATAACTATTTATTATACGGGAATTAACGCGCATTGTTTACCTTAAAATTGCTTGACGTTTCGACTAGGTTGCACCGGCCGTGGTCACAAGCGGACTTAATAGTTATAATTGATATGTATTAGGGCACGTCAATGAAACACGGCGGTTCAATGCACACTGGTTTATTCTAAATACCCACTAGGTACATAACACTTTTCCCCTTCAATTTATGACAATAGGTAAATGACAAACTTAATTCTATTACATCATATAAACATATTACACCATACATATTACATCATACAAAAGATTACCAATAAGATAGTTGGACTAGTTTTACTAATTACATTTTTTTCAGTAACTCCTGACAGCGTATAGCAGCCTTCCTGCGTACGCGAGGAGTATTATCCGCGGATGGCGTGGACCGCGGGCTTAACGGCTGAAACTGCGGCTTAATACCCGTATCTTCTCCCACACTATCAAAGAACTCGTCCTTGTCAGGTGACAAGGACGAATCTGTCCTAATAACTTGAGATTCTGTCAACTCCGCGTCCTTCGCCTTCTCCCTACATAGGTCTGATGGAGTCGTAGTGACATTAAGTGCCCTACTTAAGGAGTGACGTGATTTGCGTATTTGGTCGATATGTCGTTTGTGCATATGTCCATCCAAAGTTTTAACTGTGTATGACACGGGACCTGTACGCTCTGAGACCACGCCCTCAGTCCATTTGCGACTGGATTTTGAGTAGTCCCGTAACATAATGGGCTCATTGCGCTCAAGCACTCGCAGCGGGCGCGAGCTGCTCTGCTCGCGCCGCAACTGATCCGTGCGAATGCGCTCTGCGGTGTCCGGCCTCAGCAAATCAAGTCGTCCGCGTAGCCGTCGACCGAGTAGTGCGACAGCCGGCTCGCGCCCTGTCGTACTTTGCTCTGTGTTACGATATGTAAACAAAAATCTATTTAACGCGGCATGAACATCTACTTTTTCTAGTAATGCTTTTTTAAGTACCCGTTTGACCGACCGTACCGCATTTTCTGCAGCTCCGTTGCTAGCAGGGTGGTACGGTGGTATTAAAGTATGTTTAATACCGTTGCGTTCTAAATATCGGGCAAACTCAGACGATGCAAAAGGTGGCCCATTGTCACTTACTAATCGTTTTGGTAAGCCGAATTGAGCAAATAACCGTCGCAAACAGTTTATGACAATTGTTGCTGACGTAGTATTAACTTTATCCACCTCAATCCATTTAGAGTGAGCGTCAATAGTTACAAGGAAATAATTATTATTAAACGGTCCCAGAAAATCTAGATGCAGGCGTGACCACGGCTCGGCCGGCCAGGGCCATGAGTGCAGCGGCGAGGCGGGGGGCGCGGGCCGCAGCTCCCTGCACGCCGCGCACTCGCGCGCCACGCGCTCGATATCTATATCTATGTTTTCCCACCATACATAATTACGCGCGATTTGTTTCATTTTAACGATTCCCGGATGGCCGTCATGAATTTCATTCAACACTAATTCTCTTAATGATTTAGGTACGACAATTCGATAGCCCCATATTATACAACCCTGATCACTATGCAAGTTATCCCTTTTATCGTAATACATGTTTTCAATTTTATCAGTTAATTTGTATGTTGGCCATCCGAACATAATAAATCCATAAATTTTACTCAATAATGCATCCTTCTTAGTTTCTGTTTTTATTTCTTTAAAACTGATCGGAAAGTTTAGTTGCGCGTAATTTAAATAGCTACCGTCTTTGCCTTTATCTCTTAATTGACCTTTATTCAACTCTAGAGGAAGGCGAGAGAGAGCGTCAGCAAAACAATTTTTTGACGATGTAACAAATTCGATATCGAAATTATAAGCTGCTAACTTAACTGCATACCGCTGTAAGCGACTAGCAGCGGTCACAGGAATCCCTTTATTTCTACCGAAAATATAACTTAATGGGCGGTGATCACTACGCAATGTGAAATGCCTACCATAAACGTATTGGTGATGTTTAGTGACTCCGAATATAATGGCTAACGCTTCTTTATCTAGCTGCGAATAGTTAACTTCAGCCGAGTTAAGCGTTCGTGAAGCACAACAGACTGGCCGCTCATAGCCATCCGCAGACCGCTGCGTCAACACCGCGCCCACGCCATAAGCACTGCTATCTACTGATAGTATTAACGGAAGACTTGAATCGTAATGAGCTAAAACAGGAGCACTGCTTAACACTTTTTTAATCTTTATAAAAGCCCTACTGCATACATCTGACCATTCCCACTTTACATTTTTCTTCAACAAGTCATACAAAGGTTTTAGAATATCACTCATATTAACACAAAACTTAGAATAAAAGTTTACAAGTCCCATAAAGCTTTTTAGCTGTGTAATATTGGTAGGTTCGGGTGCTGCAACAATGGCATTTATCTTTTTATCATCCGTATGCAGTCCGAATTTATCAATTTTATAACCCAGATAGGTAACACTATTTTTGAAAAACTGACATTTGGAGAAATTTATTCTTAACCCGTTTTCTTTGAGTCTTTGCAACACAGCTTTCAAATTGGTTAAGTGAGTAGATCTATCTTGCCCAGTAACACAAATGTCGTCAGCAAAAACAACCGTTGACGGCAATCCACTTAACGTTTCCTCCATAATCTTTTGAAAGTTTTCTGGTATGCATTTAATACCGAATGGTACTCTCTTATATACAAAAGTACCTACGTGAGTTGTGATCGCTGTCATCGGTTGGGAGTCTTTATGTAAAATACACTGTTGGAAAGCATTTGAAAGGTCCAACTTGGTGTACTGTTCACCCCCTCCTAATATTACGAATAGGTCCTCGATCTGTGGCAACGGGTAATGGTAATCTTTTAAGAGAGGATTGATTGTTACTTTGTAATCACCGCATAATCTAATACTACCATTAGCTTTAACTACCGGTACTATAGGAGTACCATAGTCGGATCGTTCTACCTTATATATTACTCCTTCCCGCTGCAACCGATCGAGCTCCTCCTCCACAGGCTGGCGCAAGGCCAAAGGTAATGAACGCGCTTTCACAAATATAGGCGTATCATCTTTTAAAAAAAATCTAAACTTTGTTCTAAACGTGCCCAAACCCTCGGCAAATACTTCTGGAAACTGATCACGTAATGATGACGCCATCGAATCGACACCGTTGTCTGTTAAACTATAACATTCCACTATCGCCAATTTTAATTGTTTTATCCATGTACGACCCATTAGTGGAGGTCCCCCATTTTCAATAATAAACAAGCTAAGTTTAGCGTAATGTTTACCGCAGACAACGTTCACAACAATGTACCCGAGCGTCTCGATCACGTCACCCGTGTATGACTTTAAAGATAACATTTTGTTTTCTATAGGAATATTTGAAAAGTTATTGTCATAATATTTTTTTGAAATCACGGAAATTTTACTTCCAGTGTCAATCTCAAATCTACATTTAATATTTTCAACAACTAAGTTAGCATAATAAGGCCCGTCGCCGTCATTTTTCACCACAAGGTTATAAAAATTACAGTTATCATCGTCCGTGTCAGACTCATTTAAAAAAAACTGACCTTTGAATCCTTTCGCACTCCTATTTTTTTTACACACTGCCTTTAAATGGCCTTTTTCACCACACGAATCACAGCTATATTGTTTAAACCGACACTTGCCATCCGTATGGCCCGATTTACCGCATCGCGAGCATGGGCGCTGTCCGCGGCCGTAACCTGCGCCGCTGCCACCGGCGCCGCTCCCGCCACCGCGCGAGCCGCCTACGCCCGCGCCGATCCGATGCAAGCCGTCATCATCCTGCTGTGGCGCGCTGCTGGTGCGCACGCTGGCCGAAGCGCTCGAAGCACACGCCGTAGCCGCATGCCGCTCCGCCGCCTCCAGCGCCAACGCCAGTTCCACAGAACGCTTGTAGTCGATACTACGTTCTGCGAAGATCCTAGATCTCATGTCTTCATCGACTAGCCCAGAAACAAATTGATCTCGCAAACACACTTCTAAACAAGCGCCGAAATTGCAAGTTTTTGCTAAATGTTTTAATGCTTGAAGGTACTCACGAACATTTTCGCCTTGCCGTTGTGTTCTTTGTCGAAACATATGCCTCTCGGCTATTTCCGACCTGTCCGGTTCCAAGTGTTCCTTCACTAATGCGACTAATTGATCATACGTTTTGGACTCGGGAGTTTCTGGAGAGCACAAGTCGCACATCAATTCGTAACACTCCGCGCCGACTACCGTCACTAAGGTGGCAACTTTTAACGCGTCCGCGATACCGTTCAATGTAATAAATTGATTTACACGCCTCACATAAGCATCCCAATTGCTATTTCCTAAATTATAGGGTTCTATACGTCCAATAGGCATTTTTAAGTATTATTTGCACACGCGTGGGTAACGTTAAATCCTCGTCGCCAGTGATATGTATTAGGGCACGTCAATGAAACACGGCGGTTCAATGCACACTGGTTTATTCTAAATACCCACTAGGTACATAACAATAATCATGCAATGCGAAAGTTTAAATGTCATGTATTCTTCTTTTAATATTTTTACCCGACTGTTTTGCATCAGCCCTCTAATATGCTGTTTAATATAATGGTGGCAGTACCTTACCTACATAACATTGGCAATTTAAAAAAGACTGGCCGCGAGTTTTTATTGCCTCATTATTTTCTCCGAATTTAACTATTGTTTGCGAACAGGCATTACACATGTACATGTAGAATCGACATTTCACAAATGTAGTATGTTGTTTCCTTAGTGAATAAATATTTTTTATTATAATTATTAATAAAGACGATTATAGTTGACATGTAATAGTTTGGTTCAGCATCGGCCAGGTGATGCCCCGTCCCGCACCGCACGTAGCGGTCGTTCCTCCGCCAGAAGGCGTCCAGTACATCCTGTGCGTACCACCACGACTAGACTTCGTCAATTGCGTAGCTCGGAATTCATATATGGTACTGTTTTATTATGTTGTAAAATATAATTTTACTAGTTTAATTGGTTTCGGCCGTGTGAATGCCAGTTGTAATTAAAAAAAATCGAGGTCGAAATGTATGAAACTGACAAAATTTATGAAATAAAATGAATGAAAATTAGACAATGCTTATGAAAATTTAATAAAATATAAATTGTATGATTTTTTTTCAAAATGCATTAAAATAAAATGCAAGGTTTACGTAAGGTACTGCTTACGCCAAACAGAAGAAGAAGAATTGACTTGGCAGATTAAGTTTCGTTTTGTAAGAGAAAGAAAAAGCGTATTAGGTATAGTTGATCTATGATAGATGTTGTGATGAATGAAAATAATGAACTATGGTTTATATTCGACCACCAGGCGACCTCTAGTTCACTTGAAAAATATTAATTAAAATTTTTAACAATTACTTCATTGAAAAACATCAATAGTTACTTTCTTTGAAATAAGATTTACAAAGTGCCAGTAATAATAACAATCAGCTAGGATATCAAGCATAGCAATAAAATAATCTTTGACTGTTTTAGCAAACCATTCGTCTAATAAACATCTCAAAATTCGAGTGCCGCGTGTCCATCACTCCGCCGAAGCGTCGCATGTTGCATGTAGAACTTTACGGTTCCCGCGGGCTGGCCGTCTCGTCCGGCGCCTCGATGGAGCTGCGCCTGCACTTCACGCCGATGGACGTGCGCGCGCTCTACGACGAGCTTATCGTCAGAGTTTCGTGTGGACAGGCCTTTACAGTCCCTATCGCGTGTTACATACAGCCACCGACGTTGAACTGTAAGTCTCAGTTGTCACATTCTACACCTATTTAAACAATGTGTTGTTACTTTTTTAGATTACAAGATGTGAAAACTCACGGGTATTGCAGCATCGTGCATTTATTTGGGCGCCGATACATAAAAGTTTTTAAGTCAAAATCAATAGCTGTTAAAAATGTAGGTATATAAATAAATGATTGTTACAACGCACAAACGGCAATTTATCAACATGACAAAAAATCCTGCATTGGAAGTATATCAATGATTAAAATTACAATAATTGAAAAAATGATTAGTGGTTATAAAATTCCGACAACATATCAGTGAGAAAATAAACACACACACACACACTTAGCAATATTGTTGTTGTTTCATGAGCAGTAAAATCGCTACTCGCTTCTCTGTCATCGCAGGCGTTGAGACAGGTGCCTTAACCGGACAGTACGATTCCAATATTCACTTCAAGTCAATTTAGCATTTATTTTTTCAGCCGTATGATGATGGTATTGACATACGTTTTGGCATTAAAGTCTGGATTTAAATAAAGAATAAAAATATAATAATGATCGCAAACGAAACAAACATACAAACACATAACAAATACGGATTTGTCAGGTATTTGTTATATGTTTGTATGTTGTGTTAGATGTGTGTATATTTGTTAATTTAACTGAAATTATTCCATAATGTATTTTACCTAATTATTTTAATTAATTTGGGTTAAAACATAGTGATATTAAGTTGTGTTAATTAATTAAATGTATTAATAAATAAAATAGTATTTGTTTAAATTGATTTTTTGTAAAATTATTTATTATTTTTATCTGTCTAATTTATTTTATTTTTTATTTGTCTTTTTATGCTGTCTGTGTACTTAAGACGTTTTTCTGTGTTTCTCGTTGCTTTTGCCACAACACGATGTAATTATTAGTTTAAATTATGAAAATAATGATAAATTTACTAAACCCGTGTTCGGATAGCAATACACTTCTACTATATTTAAGCCGTGACCTTATTTGGACCAAAGCATGTTGTACATTTTGACGTGTACACTTTTATGTACCGGCACCATCATCATCAGCCCGCATCAGTCCACTGCTGGACATAGGTCTCTCCTAATGTTCGCCACAATAGCCGGTCATTTGCCTTTCGCATCCAGTCCATCCCAGCGAATTTCTTTAGGTCTTCGGTCCACCTGGTCCATTTAATTTAACACGACCTATAAAATACAACGAATATTCTGTTCAGTTGAAATCCCAGCTCTCAATTTCCCGGCACTGCCTGCCGCGAGCCGACTGAGTGTGGATTCGTCATCGTCCGACAGCGGTAGTGATGACGTGCTGGAGCTAGGCGCGCGGCTGCTCGGCGACGAGCACTGCGTGCGCGTCACGCTCTCCTGCGACGCTCAACACGCCGTGTTCTTTGTTCTCACCGAGGACGCTTGGATCGATTGCAACATCGATGTGGGTATTATCGCTATTCATACATACCTTATTTTATCGATACATATAAATTTCTTTATTCTGACTGACTGACTGACTGATGGATCGACACACAGCCTTTGAGGACATATTTATTAAATTATGTAGGCATCAGATAAAATTCCACCCCTAAGGGGTTGAAAAGGGCTGTCAAAGTTTTATATGAAACTCCGTCAGTTTTGAAAATAGATTCGTAAAATCGTATTCGAAATTTGGTATGGATGTAATTTGAGTCCCAAGGAAGGACATTGGATAGTTTTTATTGCGATAACCGACATCCACGCGGGCGGAGCCACGTGCGAAAGCTAGTACATAATGAAACTTATCCCCAATAAATGTATAATCTGTCCGTTTTCAAAGCTCGCCAATTTTCAAAATCATTATCGTGCTATAGGGCGACATCAGCCCGATATACTTCCTACACGACGAACGCTTTAGATTCAACGTATACTATTATGACTGCGGTTATAATAAAGTGATATTAAGTTGTGTTTTTGTTTAGTGCCTGTCAGATGTTGGTTCAGTGGTAGCCGGTTCATTCGTGTGGTGGCCGGCGTGGTGGCGCGGCGGCGGCGTGCTGCGCGCGTGCGCGTGGTGCCGCGGCGCGGGCGCCGGCCTGCACTCCGCCGCGCTGCGCGTGCTCAGCTCCACCGCCATCACCAGGAACATCTACCTACTCGCTGATGTGCTGCTATTTACACCGCATCATCTCACTATTGAGGTGCAACCCTATCGATTACATTTTACATATTGACGCGTTTTACTGTACTCCTTTTTTTTGCAAGGTAAATGCAAGGTAACTACCTCGTGTGCACTTAGTTAGAGTAATTCGCTTAGATGGCCTTGTACGGGAGAGTGTTAGAGAGAGCATCATTGCAGCCGCTGTCAACTAGATACTTCGTACTGATAGATACCTACTTATTAAAATTTCGCAAACATTAATATTCGAACGAGAGTTGACGACTCAACCGAAGCTCTATGTTAGATATAGTAGGCTTTATAAACTGTAATGGTATTCATTGTTTTTAAACTTTTGAGATGTTTACACAATTTATTTGAACATTATCAGGACTTAATCGCGTGAAATATTTAAAGGTACGAACCTTTAATTTGCCCGACGTTTCGATCGAATTGCACCGATCGTGGTCAAGGGTCGACTGTCACAATCCTTTACATTCGAGAATGCTACATTACAATTATGTGATTTCGAGTAAAAGTATCGATGTCGGTATGTTTAATTCCTGCCTGCGGCACCACCCGCGTTACACGTGCCGGCCCGGCCGGCGGACTCCCCGATCGGGTTTGTCGTCGGGAGAGCATTACACAAAGCACCGAGAGTACAGAAGGTAACCTTCATACGTAACTACGCACACATACACATCGTTCATCATAGAACAGGGTATTAAAGATCTCTTTAGACCACGTTGATCGGAAGGCGACGCGAGATTTCGTGTCCGTGAACGATGTTTAATAAGTTCAAATTCAAATTCTTTATTGTACACAGAAAAAAAATATACAAACAATAAATACAAAATAAAAGTAAATATGTACAAAGGCGAGCTTAACTCAAAATTGAGTTTTCTATCAGCAAACCTTTGAGCTCTAGATAGTAGAAAGATAAACTTATAAAAGTAGTCGGAAGTGTAACAATAAAAGAAAAAAAAAAGAAAAAATAGAAATTAAACCATATGTATAAATAAACAGTAAGTACATACTTACATACATAAACGTATGTTATTTCAAAATCATATAATATACCTAAATAAATACATATAATATATATATACATACCAGATAATACATACACTTACATATTAATATTACATAAATAAAATATTATAATACATACTTACTTAATTAGATAGAGTGAAAATATTATTTTGTCCTTTTTTTAAAAACGTTAAGTGAGAGGCTGTTACGTAAAGGGTGAAGAAGAGAATTCAAGAGCTGTGAGCGGGAGTACTCAATAGAAGAGAGGAGGCGGAACGACAGGGTTTACCCCTGGGAACAAGAAAATTGAAGCGTTCACGTAGATAGTAAGAAGAGTTAGGATTGTGAAGAATAGTATAGAGAAGAGAAAGAATGTTGACACTGCCTCTGTGGCGCGGTGGGAGTGTGTCCGACTGCTACGCAAGAGGTCGTGGGTTCGATTCCCACACGGGACACCACTTTGTGTGATCCACAAATTGTTGTTCCGGGTCTGGGTGTAATTTGTGTTCGTGACTTGTATGTTTGTAAAGTCCCCCGTGACACAGGGCTTGTACCCTACTGCGGGAGTTGTCTTTTTATAAAAAAAAAAAAAAAAAAAAAAAAAAAAAAAAAAAAAAAAAAAAAATGTGTGAGTTACGACGCTGCCGAATCGGTAGCCACTTTAGATTTTTCCGAGATTCGGAGACATGGTCGTATTTACGTAATCCGAAAATAAAGCGGATACACAAATTCTGCAGACGTTCGAGTTTGTCAACGAGTTCCTCCCTAGCATCCAGAAAACAAACATCGGCATAGTCTATGTGTGGAAGTAGAAGAGATTGAGCAAGAGTAACTTTAGTTTGGAACGGTAAGAACTTCTGAAGACGTTTGAGAGATTGAAATGAGGAAAATAATTTCCTACTTATTTCCGTAATGTGGACATCCCATGAAAGATTTGAGTCTATAAAGACACCAAGATTTTTTACACTTTTTGTAAACGGTATATTAACTCCATCAAAAAACACTTGAGGAAGATTCTGGTGATCCAACAAATTTAACATATATCTGCCACCAATAATAATAGCTTGAGACTTATCTGGGTTGACTAGAAGTCCAAATTTTTTAGCCCATAAACTTACTTCTTCAAGGTCATTATTAATTGTAGTAACAGCACCAGTAATTTCATCAGCTTTAAAGTGCCGATACAGTTGCAGATCTGCATAGAGATGATACTTTGAAGGTAGGACCTTTGTAATAGCATTTATAAAAATGGAGAAGAGAAGAGGAGAGAGAACACCACCTTGGGGTACGCCAGTGGTTAAATCTCGCCATTCAGAGAAAAGATCATCACAGCGAACAGTCTGTGAGCGACCCCGAAGATAGGAATTAAACCAGGACACTGCAGAAGAAGAAATATTCAGAGAAGCTAGGATGCCTAAGAGAAGGTCAAAGTCAACTGAATTGAAGGCACTGCTAAAATCCAAAAGAACCATAATGGTCAGTTGTTTGTTTTCTATGGCCAGTCTTACGAGTATATCATCAGTTATTTTAATAAGGGCAGTTACAGTGCTGTGACCACGTCGAAAACCAGACTGAAAAGGGCTTAACAGGCCGTTAGAGGAGAGATAGAAAGACAGTTGGCTATAGACAATACTCTCAAGAACCTTAGATATTATGGGAAGAATAGAAATAGGGCGAAACTGAGATGGTATGGATGGATTCGATACTTTAGGCAACGGAATAACGTGAGCCTTCTTCCATGATGTAGGGAAAGTGTTTGAATCCAGAGAAAAGTTTATAATGTGAGAAATAATTGGTGTGATATATTCTAAAATGGGAAGAAGCATTTGCAGTTGAATGCCATCCTCGCCTGCTGCTTTAGTTGATATGGATTGGATAGATTTCTGAATTTCTTCTTCTGAGACTGGATGAAAAGAGAAAGAAGTACTAGTCGGCAATGGAAGACTGGAAAGATGTAATAAAGTAGCGCATTTAATATTGTCTGGAATGGTAGTAGGAGAGCCAGAAAAATAAGCAATAAGTGCATTAAGGTCTATATAGCTCCCACTGTTGGGGGAGGTTTGACGAATGCCAAGGGATCTAAGAAATTGCCATACTTGTTTTGTATTGAGATTTTAAATGGAGTCATGAATGTGGCGTCTCTTTGCATCTCTACACATACGACCGCACCGGTTACGCAGTTTTTTAAAAAGCAGCCAGTTATCTTCCGTTGGGAACTTTTTATATTTACGTTTGGCTTTATCCCTTTTAGCCATAAATGCTTTTATGTTTTCAGACAGCCATGGTGCAGGTAAATGTCTAACTCTTACTACTCTTTTTGGTGCATGCTTGTCGTAAATGGCCGTTAAGGTGTTAGTAAAAATAAGCACCTTATCATCAAGAACGTTGGAGTTATAGATAGGAGTCCAGTCAATGTTATTTACATCAGCTCTCAAACGTTCCAGATCCAAGCTGTTAAAGCTGCGAAGCAGGAGAATTTTACTCTTGCGCTTAGGAGGACGAATCTTATACGAGAGATATATAAGGTCATGATAAGAAAAAGAAGCGGGAAACTGTCCATACGTAACTACCTTACTGGGGTTAGAAACAAGAATAAGATCTAGAAGTGAAGGAGTACAGTGAGGAGCTCTGTGAGTGGCATTTAAAGGAAGAATTTGCATAATGACAGAAGAGACAAGAGAACAGAGTTTGCGACTACGTAGATCATCCTTCAAAAGACACGTGTTAAAGTCTCCGAGGATTATAAAGTGATCATAAAGCGAAGAGAAATATTCGAGTTTGGTTTCAAGAGCAGAAAAGTAATCTATGTGGCAGTTAGGGCTGTAGAACACACCTAGCAATACCTTTGAATGTTTAAAGTCGAGCTCGATAAACAGATGTTCAGCAGATTGTGAATATTCACTCGGTGACTGGTCAACACATTTATAAGGTATGTCACCTCTTAGGTAGACGGCAACCCCCCCACCCCCCTTGCCTGTTCTGTCATTACGCACCAGCTTATATCCCGGCAGAGAATATTGAGTTGAAGGAAGGACAGGTTTAAGAAAAGTTTCAGAAACAAGGACAGCATGGACTAGGTCGGAGTCAAAAGACGACAATAAATCCGAATAATGCGCGTGAATGCTTTGAGCATTAATGTGAACAGCGTTAAAATATTTGGGACAACACGAAAAGATAGAAGATAATTGGTCACGGAGGAGTACTGAATCATCGTCACTAAAAGCACTGGCGAAGCTCTTATCACTTGAACAAGAAGAAGAAGAACAACAGGACGCAAAACTATCTTCAACATCGTCTAACATACTATAAATATATATATAAAATAATATATATAAATATATATGTCTATAAATATTAAAATAAAATAAAAAAAAACTTAAATTTAGACTATCCTCTAAGCACTCGCAGGATAAAGTTACACACATTGGATAAAAAGGCCGATATTCAAAGTTACACAATTGCTTTTACACTAATATACTGTTACTAAACGACAAATAAAAATAAACAAAACGTCAAGTGACAATTGTCAAACTAAAATTATTGTAACCTACAAATAAAAATAAACTTACAATTGAAATAATAATAAAAGTAAATCATTTCGCCGGCCTGCGAGGACGCGAGATTGTACTCGATGCCCGATCTTGCGTCGATTCTGTTGCTGGGAATTTGAGCAGAAGTTGTTTAAGCTCACCTGCAGACTCTATCTTTTGTCTGGAGTTGTCCGACACTTGTACCACGATCTTACCATCAGATGTCCAGCAGCGACGTACTCCATAGAGTTTCCGAGCGCTCATGAAAACTTCATGCCTCGGCTTTGTAAGAAACTCCGAAATAGTGATACCAGTGTCTTTTAATTTAGACTTACTGCGCCAGACTTTGGTCCGCAGGGCTCGACTATCAAACCTCACCAATGTTGGACGCGGTTTTGTGGTGTTACTCCCCAAACGATGACAGGTCGCTATGTCCTTCAGCGAAACCTTGTCCATGTTCATCTTGTCCGCGAAGATCTTAATTACCTTAGGTGTAAGGTCACCGCCGCTCTCCTCAGACAGACCATGAAGCAGAAGAATCTTGCCACGGGATGCCATTTCATGCCGATCCAGTCCTACCACCAGCAACTCCATTTGAGACCTCAGCGCACTCAAAGTCTTCCAAATGAGGCATTTAAAGTCGGTGAACTCCCGGGATAAACTTGCTATACTCTTATGGACAGCCGGTTCACTGCTGGCATTCTTTAAGTCCTCCTCATATTGGGTCATTCTTGTTGTGAATGTTGATGAAAGCTCGTCCATATGCTTGAACAATTTTGTGTAGAGGTCCATGATGACAGATGGTGTAGTGATTGTGCAGTTTTGTGATAGAAGAAGGAGAAATGTTAAAAAAAATAGTTGTGCAAAAGAGGATAGATAAAACTTAATGTTCAGGTAACATTTATATATGTTTTAATATATTTAAATAATTAAAAATACTGCAGAGCTCTTTTATTATGTGTAGACACCTCGACTATCCACAAAAAAAAAAAAAAAAAAAAAAAAGAAAAAAAAAAAAAAAATAAGTGTCCGTCGTTATTGCGCACGTTGTTTGAAGGTTACCTTCTGGACTTTTTTAAAACTTTTTCGTGTTTATAACCTTAATAGATCTGTCACAAACGTTTTAAACAATAAAATCGGATGTTTTTTTTAATTCGCAATTTGTCAATGCATAATGTAAGTACTAACGGTGCTGATACTCCCCTATCAATTTGTCGACTGACTTGAAAGTCACCTGTATAAATGTACACGATGTCGGAATGTTCCATCATATTTATAATCAGCTCGGCGAACCTTGATCCCTATGACAGTTCATACTAGTGACGGGTCGTGTCGATATATCGCAACTTTTTATAGGCAAAGGCGTGACTTGCATTCAGCCACATCGATAAACATGTTTTTAAAATATAATCTACATTAATATAATTATAATGCTTGTTATATTAACAAGTATCCGTGTATTTGTATATGGGGTTGCCAATATTCCGATGCAGAGGTAACATGGTCGGACTGTATAATTTTAATGTGAATTAAAATTTTAGTTATAGTATAGCAACACTATCTGATCTGTCACTACGCTAGTACTGTCAGTTCGCTACGCCAGTACGAGTCTTGTATGCGCCACGTGTTTTGTTGTGTCATCGGAATCCTTTGTTTGTTACTATTGTTGTTTTCTGTTTTTGTTATTGTTGCTGTTTTGTTTTTGTTGGTGTTTCAAAATGCCGAAAAGACTGAGAAAAACTGTACTCAACAGTGAAACGCGGGAGTTTGTTGTACGCTTGCGTGACTATTTTGCTCGCGAACTACAAAATGGCGGACCTTTGTTGCCACTTGACAACGTACGCGACCGTGTTGCTGATGCTTTGGGAATTGGCAAAGCTACCGTTTCCCGAATTACAAAGGAGAAGTTCGGCGTACTCAAATGCTGAAAAAGGAATTAGTTAGATTGTTGAACCTTCATAAACAGCAAACAAAGAAGAAATATTTCTTGGATGAGATGGCAAAATCAAAAGGGCACACCGTGATTCGGCTACCGCCCTACCACTGCCAATATAATGCAATCGAAATGATATGGGCGCAGATCAAAGGTGGGTTGATTTGTATTTATTTTAACATGTTTTTATTTAGGTCACTGGTGACTGTCTAGTCGGCTAGTACTATTTAAAGTAAATGTACTTACCCCGATCTCGCTCTTTGACTTTGCATCATTTTCAATCTAAACCATTATTGTTTCAGGTTGTGCAGCCAGGCTTAACAACACCACTCCGCCATTCACAGCTAATAAAATGCTTACGTTGCTACAAGAGGCATGTAGTCAAGTGACTCCGGACAATTGGAGGAAAGTGGTTGAAAAGACGAAAAAACTATGCTTAGATGATTGGAATCGAGACGTGCGATACGACAATATAGTAGACCAGCCGTTTTTAATAAACATAGGAGAAAGCAGCTGCAGTTCGGATTCCGAGTCTGAGACGCAATCGGTGACATCATTGTCAGATTCAGATTAATGTATATTAAAAAATCATAAATAAACCGCTTTTGTTTTATTTGAGTAGGTATATACAATAAATTTGTTAAATCTCCTTTATTTTATTATCGCAAACAACTTAAATGATTATAAATCTGACACTAAGAGCGTAGGTACTCTATTGATGTATTTTGTACACTCGTTTCCATTTTCGATATTTGTTTATCGATACTTTTCCGCACTAGTCGATATCTTCCAAACGGAGTAACTTTTGCAGGACGTCAACGTAAAGTCTGATTGAGATAATTTCTTGTAAGTGTTAATAATTATTATAATTCTAACGGGATATTATTGTAATTGCATATATCTGCCTAAAATTAATAAATATCATTTTTAGACACCGCCAATTCGATTATAATATAACGGTGACGCTACTACAAGGTTGTGTCGTGGGAATAACTGTCAGTGTCATAGGGATCAAGGTTCGCCGAGACTATTATAGTCAAAACCTAACTATAAACCTGCTTCTAAGTTAGCGAAGTTTGCAATATTACGTTTTAGATAATGTATATTATAATGTACGATGGGACTGACATAATTATACTAAAGTGTAAGTGTGTCCCATATAATAAATAAAGAGAAAAATATATGTATTCAGCGTTATTGCACAATCTCATATGCAGAGAGTGCGATTAGTAACAGGCACAACCGAAGACGATCTGCACATAATGGGCACAATTAACGTTAATGTGCTCTCTAAGACCTAGAGCCTAAAATGGACTGAACTTTGTACGAAAGGGATTTCATATTATTGACATCTGTTTATCACCTAGAATAGGCTTCAGCTGAAAATCAGAGCAGGGTTTATTAATATCCCGCGCCGCTCCGTACCAATGCTGAACTGGGGACTAGGTTTTGGTGCGGTCATTTGACGTGCCCTGTATACTGCTATACTGCATGCCATATATGAATATTGTATACTGTTTACCTTGATGTTTTTTGTTCATTTGTATATTTGTAATAAAAATGTTTTATCCTATATTTCTATAAATAAATAATTTTACCTCAAGATCTCTGTTAAACAAACTGTATACCACCAAAACTATTGTTTTTTTATTTAAATATTTTCTAATTAAATATTAAACTAACATGAAGACTTGAAATGATACAGTAAACACATACTTAAATTAATCACTATGATTAATAAATAGATATTACTTGTAAATCAACAGTAGTAACAGCTGAAACTTGCCATTTACAATCGGTACTCTATTGACATCATATCCTGAGAGTTTCGACTTTTTGGCAATGCCAGACCAAATCTATAAGGGTACAAAAATGCGACGAAACGCTTCGAAAAAAGGTAGGCAGTGCCCTGCACTTTCGTTGTCTCGCCTTGGCGGGATTATAAGAAAAAATATTTGACACAGGTTTAACAAAGCAGTTATGTAAAACAAGTTAACACTAATGTAACAAATGAACTTTCTTTTCTTTCTGTTTCCTATGTTTAAAAGATTTTATCTACAATATGAGCGATAAGTTTTTTCAATGCCCCTCTTCGACTATGTGAATGGCATCGCAGACCGAGATGTTTAAGGCAGAGCAGGTTTGATCTGACCAGCGCATTGGGGTCCTGCCTCTTGACTTTGCAATGTTACCAACTTTTAATATATACAGTGTATTACATCAGGCCCACGAGAAAGACTTCGATATCAACGAGGAAGACGACGTCGGTTGCGATTACTACGTGAACCTCGGCGATGCCTTCCCGCACCGCGCGCTCACCGCCAACGTGCAACTCATCAATAGCAGGCTTGTTCCACTAAATTTTACATGACATCATTACTCATCTTCCAAGTTTGGTTGACTGCCTCGGTGAGGCAGGAATGCGTACGACGTTGTGGGCTCGACACCTACACTCGATTTTTAGGGTACGGGTCTTATAGGACTTGTGTTTCTGTCTGCCCGTCTGTCACAGTCAATTTGCTCCGAACCTTCAGGACAGACACAGTTCAAATTTGATAAACGTATGTATTTCTGTGATCCAAACACTGGTGCAAACGTAAATAATAAAGTTTTGAATTTAAAAATAAAAAATTTTTTTTTTGCAAACTGTATCATTTAATACATTAAATAAAAGAGCTCATTGTGAGTATGTTAAATATATTTTTTTAAATTATTTTATTATCATTATTTTTAAAGTTATGCAGGAAAAACCATTAAAATAGACCACTCCCCCACCCCGCTTATTTCCGAAGCTACTGAGCCTAGTATTTAAAAAAAATATATAAAATATAGTTCTTAATGGCTAGCTGTATTGCGTAGTATATCAAATAAAAGGGTTTGTTGTAAGGATGTCAAATTTATTATACTTAAAAATTTAAATAAAATAGTTATACATGAATTAGAAATAGACAAATGTGTCGATTACCTTCAAACTTGGATAAATCCACTCTACCCTTTTTAGAGGTATAAAAGAAATATGATAATCATCTTATTTTGAAGGTTTAAATATGCAGTATTTTATTTATTATGACAACACTATTGAGCAAAACCATTCTGTTCAGCAAATTTAGCTTAAGAACCATCCATAGTTACAAAAAAATAATATTTAGATTGGATTTACCTTCATTTGATATAATGGAATGCAATTTATCTAACTTTGAAAAAACTCAGTGTGGATTTATAAAATTCTGATTTAATAGATCTGGATTTGTCTAGATTTGAAAAAATACGATTTTAACTAGGGATGTGGTAGCGGCAAAGTCACGTTATACTATCGACAGTAAAATTTGTGGTAGCTGACTAAATATGGTTTTATTCAGTCACCTACCACATATTTAAAAATAAAAATACAAACTAAATAAGGAAATCAAGTTAGTTATATTTTACAGAAAGAGTAATTAAAATCTTTAATTATTTTAAACAAAATTTAATATTTTTTCTGAGTCATCTTCGTCATTTTCTTCTTCGTGGATTGGTCGCCCTATCACATTCTCACTGTTAAGCACTTGTTTGTAATAATTTAATTGCACCAACGATGCCCAATCTTGGCCAAAGTGCGTTTCCAGTAATTTGCGAACATCAATTAATTTTGCTGACTTTTTTTGAAACAATAGAACAACAAAAAAAAGGTTATTAAAAAGTATCGTTAACGGTTAGCACAACCCTAGTGTCAACTCAAGATTTTCAAACGAACTAATTTCAAACTACCGAATTTTTGCTCTTTCCTCTTTCCTACGGCGTAGGTTTATATTAGGCCGCTTCCGGGCTTTATTTGGCGACACAATTTGAATTGATTTTTCCATGACAAATGGCTCATAAATGAGTAAATAATAAAAAAAAAACAATGTAAAGCGGGAGAGTACAGTGCTTGCGTCGCAGAGTTTACGTCAACTGACGGCCATGTTGAACAAACGCAATTCGCTGATTGGCTCGGATGGACATAACTACATTTGAAAAAACCTGTCTCTTGGATCTATCTGACTTTGATAGAATATTATGAGTTTAACGGTTTTTTTCTCAAGAACCATATGGATTTATATTAGACTGATAAAATAGTTTAAATATTTTTTTTTTACCCTTTATTTTGATACCAAAAACTTGAAAATTCTCAGAATGGGATTTATCCGAGTTTGAAGTTAACCGACACAAATATGTCATCTAAATAATAAATTTAAATGACAGTATACAATGTATACGAGTATTACAATTCAAAACATTCGCTAGTTAAAATGCCCTTAACAATGATTAAGAGGTCTGACTGCTCAGGTCTCAAATCAGACGTCGTAGGTCGATTCTCATCTAATATTTGTGTGATGATCACGATTGTTTATTTCGTGTCTGGGTAATCAAAGATCTTGAAAATCGGCCCACCCGTTGGTGAGTTATAAATGGTGTTACTAACACGACTTTGTTTTATATTTATAGATATTAATGTATTTATTTAGAATTATTATAAGTATAATTATGAGCATCAGTTGTGTGGCTGCTATAGTAGTAGAGGTTCTCTTTAGTTTGGGATCTGATAGTCTTGTGTGAGTTGTCTGAAGTTAAATCAATCGTTTAATATTTTTGTTACAGATATCCAGTTAAAAACAAAAATTTGAAAATATATCTAGTTAAAGGTTGCGCTAATAATAAAAGTTGGACTTAACTTGAAATTAAAATTTCCGAAGTTCTAAAAACCGTACATATAATAGCATATATTAACGATTTGTAGGTAGGTACTCGCAATGTGGGTCGTACATTACCGAAGCTTTGTGCTTTGGGTAACCACGGCTGGTGAGTCACCATTTTGCAACGTGGTTGACACAGTGCGTAATATCGATTTAAATGCATCAAATAATTTATTAAGTAATATTTGACTGCCTTTGTGGCGCGGTGGGAGTGTGTCCGACTGCTACGCAAGAGGTCGTAGGTTCGATTCCCACACGGGACACCACTTTGTGTGATCAACAAATTGTTGTTCCGAGTCTGGGTGTACTTTGTGTCCGTGACTTGTATGTTTGTAAAGTCCCCTGCAACACAGGGCTTGTACTCTAATGCAGGAGTCGTCTTTTATAAGAAAAAATGTTTTATTTGTGGGTTTGTACCTAAGAGAGTGACCGTTTCTTTATTAAAAAGAAATGAATTATAACTAATAATATTATAAGGAGTTTTTTTGGATCTACTTTTCTTCTCTAATAATGGCTTTCAACAATATTTATTTGTAAGTGGGTGCTTTATTTTCAGTCCTGTAGTGTACAACTACTGCTGGGACGTGCGGCGCTGGGGAATATGCTTGTGTTGGGAGGACGAGGCAACTTCGTTAGGGTCACGGAGCTCCGTTGAACCGGAGGAACAAGTGTGTACTGGAGCACTGAAAACGAAACACATGGTAATGAGCCGCAAGATAAGGATGTCAACTCCTTGTGACTTGTGACATTTAAGATAAAATTACCTGAACCACTTTATCTCAAATGGCACAGAATGTTCAAAACTATCCCAAATTCGTCTTTTTATAATTTTATCTATCTAGCCTACCAACTACCTACTACCTACCTACTGTTGGCGCCTCCTTTAACACATTTAAAAAACTCAGAAGAGGTCCAAACTTTTGTGGTAATAAGTAGCTCAACAAACAACATTTTGCTAAAGTCTTTTAACCAACTTTGTTGAACATTAGTACATAGACAGATTGAACCTTGGAGAAGGATATAGGCTGTTTTTGTGTGATTTATCAACGGTCACGTGGACGCAATCGAGGGTCAAAGCTTTTAAAGTGAATCATAAGAGTTTCACCAGGTAGTATGCTTTCTCTAGTAATAGGTTCTATTATAACCAGCAAGTTTGTTTTTCATAAAAATCGCGATACTTACATTATTTATATCTTTCACTATGGATAGTTGAAATGTAGTACCGTTCTCATCTAGGACCCTGAAACGTTGGCCAAGAAAACCGAGGACAGTCACGTGGTCCTCGTGGAGCCAGCGGAAGGGCGCATAATGCCGCGCACTACTTGCACGTTGTGCGTGCGCGTCCCAGATGTTGGCGATGAACTCGGTGTTCAGCGTTCTGTACTCAGGTTTGTTAGCAAAATATTAAAATAAATAATAAACCAAGCATCTTTATTCTAACAGAGTTTGCCAGTTGTAAGCAGTTAATTTAAATGACTTTCATGGAGGGCGTTATTATAGCAGAAAGGTTTATAATTAAGCTAATAACAATATTTTTATGCAGTTTTTACTTTGTAGAGTAGGTAATATTTTGTGATCGCGTTTTAATTTCCCTAAATGCCGTATTTTCTTAATATTAAAGCACCAGCTGCAAAGTACCAAACCCGAAATCAGATCAAATCTGTTTATTGGTTTTTTCATGATAGTGGATGGAACTGTTTTGGACGTGTTCAAAATTGTTGTTTTAGTATTAGAACTTCTAAATAATAAATCAAGTTTATTTATGTATAATTCTTTTAATTATCAGATTGATAGTGAAAGACATTCCAAAGGAGAGTATTCCTAAGGAATACGCATCGAAGATACTCAGAACGAAACAAGTGCTATCTACTCCAATTCATGGCATTAAGGTACAGTTTATTTTACACAAAATACATAATAGTCGTTTTTTTTTTTGTTTTAAATCGGATTCGCGCACGAAGGGTTTCGTACCATTATCTAAACAATATTAGACAATTGAGCAGAAAGACATAAAAACACGTTTGTGGTATGGAGCCCCAGTAAAATATTTATTTTATTCTGTTTTTAGTATTTGCTGTTATAGCAGCAACAGCATACATTATCTTTAAATATTTCAACTGTCTAGCTATTCCGGTTCATGCGATACTAAAAACGAAATTTAAAAACGGCAAAAAAATCACACTTGTTAAAAAGAACAGAAATACAAGATAGACGCGACGGACAGTGGAGTCTTAGTAATAGGGTACGTAACTCTAAAAAGTAGCATAATATTTATAATTGAGTCAGAGCTACTTGCGGGAGGTGTGCGACGTGGTGTGCGCCCAGATGGAGGTGTGGTGGGAAGTGGCGCCGTTGCGGTTCGTACTGGAGCCGGCCGTGATGATACTGCACCACTCGAGACGGTATCTGACCTCTACTACTAAATAAAATCATTGTTACAGATGGTTAAAGACCTATTAGAATATATATTTATTTATTTATTAAGCCTTTTCTTCCGAAAATTTACAAGTTTTTCCTTACTTAGTTAGGTACATTTTTAAAATAGTTCATAAATTATCTCGTTGCTCGATGTGTGACTTCCACTGTTTTCTATCTGCCGCCACTCATAACCAATGGGGATCTAAGGTCATTTTCAGTTCGTCCTCCCATCTTCACACTTTGCTACCTCGGCTTCTAAAGCCATCTCTTGGCTACCAGACAGTCACCTGTTTACCCCATTTTTCAAGCTTACACCGCAGCAAGTGTCCAGTCCATCTCTACTTTAGTTGGTCGATACGTGGTAGAATGTTTGTTAGCTTTGTTTTGCGCCTAATGTTTATGTTCTTGGTTTTGTCTTTTAGCTTCAGCCCTAGCATGCTTTTTTTTCATGGCTCTTTGAAATTTTGAAACAAACTTTCAAAATGTCAAAGAGCCATGTAAAAAAAGCCCTATGGTTTTTCGTCAAAGCCTAGGTTTCTCAGCCAGACCCAGACCCAGATAAACAAATTCATTAACATATTCGAGTTTTTGGCCATTGATGATTTGTTTTGTTTTTGTTTTTTTTGTTTTTTAAAAAGACGACTCTCGCAGTAGGGTACAAGCCCTGTGTCGCGGGGGATTTTACAAACATACAAGTCACGGACACAAAGTACACCCAGACTCGGAACAACAATTTGTTGATCACACAAAGTGGTGTCCCGTGTGGGAATCGAACCCACGACCTCTTGCGTAGCAGTCGGTTACACTCCTACCGCGCCACAGAGGCAGTCAAAAAGATTATGTGCAGTTACTGTATTTGTCATAATTTTTGCCTTGCTCAAGTTCATTTCAAGACCTCTCGGCTTCTGTCCGCAAGGGACTGTATCATGGATTCCAGTACACTAGGGATCTCTTCCATTATGACCTGGTCATCAGCGAATCTTAGATGGTTCAATCTTAATCCGTTTATATTTAGTCCTAGATGATCCTATTTTAGTTTCCTGAATATTTGCTCTAATACCGCTGAGAATGGCTTGAGTGAGAGTGGGTCACCTTGCCTGACTCCCCTGTCGATTGGAAAAGTTTTCCCTAGAGACTCCAACTTGATGCTAGCTTTACTGTCTCTGTTAATATTTCTGATAATGTTTACATAAGTTTTATGGACCCCTTGCTTTAAAAGACATATACTTACTCTTGTTTAAGGCTGTTAAAGATTTTGGAGTAATCTATGAAGGCTTAGTAGATGGGATGTGTTTTTTGTACTCGTTGTACTTTTGTAGAAGCTGTTTGATAGTGTGTATGTGATCAATTGTACTGAAGGTTTTTCTTAACCCTGCCTGTTCTACCAGTTTATTTTCGTCGAGCCTGTTTTATATTCTTTCCAGAATAATAATAATAATAATATCTTGGGACAACTCACACAACGCTATCTGATCCCAAACTAAGTAGAGCTTGTACTATGGAAACCAGACAACTGATAAACATACTTATATATTTCTAAATATATACATATCTATACTAATATTATAAAGCGGAAGAGTTTGTTTGTTTGTTTGTTTAAACGCGCTAATCTCAGGAACTACTGGTTCGATTTGAAAAATTATTTTTTGTTGGATAGCCCATTTATCGAGGAAGGCTATAGGCTATATAACATCGCGCTACGACCTATAGGAGCGGAGCAGCGACGAGAAATGTTACAAAAACGGGGAAAATTTACGCAAACGTAGTTGCGCGGGACAGCTAGTTATAGATAAATAACACCCAGACACAGAATAAGCCATCGTGCTCATCACACAAAGTTTTATCCTGGGTTTTATTATGGTTTGAAACTTGATTAGGCAATATTCTGATACACAGTTAATGAGCTAACAAAAGCGCGCTGCATTGTTCTCAACGTAAAGTTGAGTATTTAATTCATTACGATTTATCAATGTGAGATCTGATAAATATGAATCAATACGATTGCATTGCATCGTCGCGCCCGAGCCGCACAAAGCGTACCGGCCGTAGTTGAGAATGTTGTTTATACTCGTATTATGTCATAGTACCCAAGTGCAGTTTGCACTTGGGTAGTATGACATAATAATTTTGTTCTCCATTGTTACTATAGTATCGATATGACGATGCATCGATGAATGAAAAAATATTAATTCTCTCTGATCTCGGATTGATCGTCGATCATGGCAGTGTATTATATAGAGAATAGTTTAAAGAAATAGATATTATGACAGTTGCATCTCAGTATATATTTGCAAACATTATGTTTGTTAAACAAAATATGCATTTATATCACAAAAATAGTGACGTTCATCCGGTGAACACGAGAAATAAGCACAAATTAGTAGGTCAATATCATAGGCTACATAAAACTCATAATTCATTTATGGGTCTTTCTGTTAGAGTATTTAACAAGATACCAGCTAGTATTATGAGTCTATCAGTGAATAAGTTCAAAAATGTAGTCATAAATCATCTTATACGTAGAGGCTATTATACAGTGGATGAATATTTAAATGATAAAGAAAAATGGATCTATTTGCTTGCTCCTTGTTACTTTAATATGCTTGGGTAAATTTTGTTGTCACTTTGTTTTAACTGTCACATTAATAAAGAGCATGATTTGACTTTTGTAAGTAAAGATTCTGCGTGACGCATAGAGGCCTTTCTTTTCTTCCTTTTGATATCAGAATTAATATTTTATATTTAATCATTCGTTACTTTGGCCACAGCACATATAGTTATACCTTTGTTGTAAGTAGATGCTATATTGTACCCACTAAGGCTGATTTTGCTTTATCTCATGTTTCAACTTTTTGACAATACAATTTGCATCAGTCCTTTAACATGGTGTATAGTATATTAGTCGCAGCACCTTACCCCCATATCAAGTTTATAAACATTCAAAAATTGTAAAATTGGCAATAATGATAAGAGTGGCCGCGAGTTTTTATTGCCAGGTTCTTTTCTCCGGCTTTACCTATTGTTTGCAAACTTGGCATTACATGTACATGTAGAATCCCGACGTATCACAAGTAGTCCAGTCATTTAGTGCTAAAAAATGAGGTTACCTGAAAAGTTTTACAGGAGTTTTGAAAATTGGTGAATTTATTGATTTTGGGGTACTCTTTCCGAATTTCAACTTTGCCACCTTGTAACTTAGCCGCCCGCGCCGCCATATTGGAAAAATGACCCCTAAAATCGGTTTTTAAAGCAATATCTCTTTTCTGACTCATTTTATGATAAAAATATGTATTATAAAATTAAACTACAGAACAATAACTACAATTTGAGTGTTAACATTGTTTTTGTAAACTCGGCAGTTTTAGCGTAAGAACGCGGCAAAGTCTACACCAATATGGCGTTTTGGCCAAAAAGCGCTACCATGCGATAGTACATATCGCGTTTTTATTTTATAGTGATATCTTCAGTAAGACTAATCCAAATGCAAGAATTACAACAAAGCTGATAATCCCATCGCCGTGATTAAAAGATTTTTTTATCTGTGATGTTTTGAATGGGTTTTGAGGACGATGGAACTAATGCAACACTCGGTCCATCAAAAAAATCGAAATGGAGGAGAGTTTTCATTTTTTATTAATTATGCATTGCATCTGGATTAAAATCACTCGATTTCATGAAAAAAGCGATTTCCACACACCTTATAGTGGTGTGTAAATTTATTTTTGGCCAAAATGCATATTAATGTAGATTTAGAGACGCTCGTACGCCAAAACTATTGAGTATATAAAAAAGATTGTTATATTCAAATTGTAGGTAATATTCCCTAGTTTAATTCCGTAGTACATGTTTTTGTTGTAAAATCAGTCGGAAAAGAGTTACAATCAAAAAACTGTTTTTAAGCGCCATTTTTCCAATATGGCGGCGCGAGCGGCAAAGATACGAGGTGGCAAAGTTAAAATTCAAAAAGAGCACGTCAAAATCTATAAGATTCCCAATTTTCAAAACTCCCGGAAAACTTTCCAAGTAAAAATACCAAATGTTTTGAATAAAGAATTTTGTTTTTTTTTTTTTAAGTTTTATTATTGGGGCTTCTGTATCGCAAACCGAGCGAATGCGAGATGAGTGATACAGAAGTCCCAATAATACACTACTTTAATTCTTCAACTGTTCCTCGCATGAGCTCATTTAGGCCAGGGGATTCTTCTTTCTCCTTTCTACTTCAGATTGTAATATTTCTGGTAAATCTCTCTCTCTCTGTTAAGTTTTCCATTCTAAGCCTTCTATCGAGCGACGCTATATCTTGTTTTGAGTAAGTCCGTTGCTATGTTTAGGATTGTACTTCGTGTAGTAGTTGACCGGTCTTTATATCTTAACTTTGGTATATATTCTTTTCCTTTTTCACGAAGTTCCTTTCGAGCTTTTCGTGTACCTCCCGTTTTGTAGATATGGTTTTCCAGGGTTTTGATTCTCCTCTTATTCCTATCTTTTCACATATTTTCCCGAAGTTGTTCGCTTAGGCTCGAGATTTCTTTAAGGTTTTCCTTCCTATTCTTTAGTGATATTAAATTCCTTCTGTCTTCAATTAGTTTTAGAGTTTTCTTTGTTCTTGGTTGTTATTCTTCTTATCTGTTCCTTGAGCTTGCTTTCTACTCTGGCATATTTTTCGTTCAGAGTCTTAACTGAAGTATCAACTTCCATCAAGTTTTCTGTAGAATCATTTTTTGGGACCCTATTGTTGCTAAAAAGTTGAAAACTTATCGTTTGGATTTTGTTTTGTCGGCCTAGGTTTTTTTGGACCAAGTTCAGATAAATACATTCGGTGGTTAGTGTTAAGGTTTTGTATTATGGTTGTGTCACTGAATAACCTTGCTTTATTAGTCATGATGTATTCTATCTCGTTTCTAACCTTTCCATATCAAATCCATTTGATTTTCTGTTTTTTCCCGGAATATGAAGTTGAGCAGCGCGAGGTTTCTAGCAACAACTCTACCAGTTTTTCGCCATTATAATATTAGAATATTATCGGGACTTGATTGCGTGAAATATTTAATATATTTATTGTTCTAAAAATCAACGTACATTACACAAATAATAATAATAATAATAATAATATTTGTTCATTTCTCCCAAAAAGGTTACATTTGTACAGTTACATGTATAGCTATATACTTATAAAATTACGAACCTTGTGAGAGCTGGAGTCCGTAGTAGGTACAAAACCTGTGTGACGGATCTCCAGGCTCTCTCCACTATTATGACATTATAAGGAGCTAAAGAGAGCATCGGTGGAGTTTGAGATAGTAAATCTTAAATGATGCATGCATGTTTGTGTGTGTGTGTGTTAGTGGGTGCGTATGTGGGTGTATGTGTGTATGTATGCGCGCGCGCGCGCGCATGTGCGTGTGTGTGTGTGTGTGTGTGTGTGTGTGCGTGTGTGCGCACGTGTGTGTGTGTGTGTGTGTGTGTTCGGGTGAAACTTGATTAGTGTGTGTGAATTGTTTGTTGTGTTGATATAAACGTACTAATTTATTTTATAATCATAATTATATTTTCTGTTTCTGTGTAATCTAAGGACATAAGCCAGTTTGTCACGTTATTTTTGCATTTGAATTTACACAGCGGGTAAATATTAAGTATCTTATTTACCTTATTGTAAAGGTAAGAACTTTTATTTACCTGACATTTCGATAGAATTGTCGACCAGTCGACCCGTGACAACAATAGGTGCAATTCGATCGAAACGTTGGGTAAAGAAAAGGTTCGTACCTTTAAATATTTCACGCGATTAAGTCCCGATAATACTCTTATATGTGTAAATATTGCGAAAGTTTAAAACGGTTATTGACCTATTCTACTTTTTTGTTAAGGTGATTTTGCTTTAATATTGAACTAGCTGTGTTTGCGCGGAAAAAAAAATTTCGTTTCTGCTGTCAGGGTAAGGTTTGACTGTCAATCGTATTCAGGATGGACTCGATAGCTGTGAATATAAACGCGTGCCAGCTGTTCGGCAGCGACACTTGCCAGGCGCGCTGGAGCACGCCGGCGCGCGTGGCGCCGCCGCCGCCTCTGGCGCTGAGCGCCGCGCAGCTCGTGCCCGCCAGCCTCACGCTGCCGCTGCCCGAGCTACCCAACGACTGTGCGGAGACTGATATTATATCGTTAGTATTAATGAGCTCTCCGATTCAGCATTGTCACACCAATTTTAACTAGAGTGTGATAATGCTGAACGGGAGGCTTGAGTTTAGTGCGGTCATTTGACTGGACCTTATACTTCATGCTCGTGCTTGTGTTTCTAATAGAAATTATTTTTTACGTAGTTTCTTCCTATCTTGTCCTTTTTATATCTATCACACTTGTAAACATTGCAACCGGATTTTTGTTAACTTAGAGATAGTTAGTTGCAAATAAAATCAAACCCATCTCGCTGTTTGAGCGTAATCGTATAAAAATTACCTACATTCACATAAATTATATCATAAAGTTAGTAAGATATCTTTATACTAATCTTGTTCAGAAATGCTTTGTTTCGCTTGTGTCAGTTTGGTGGCCCCAAACAACGAATGGCAGGCAGACTGTATGATCACTCGGCAGTGCGAGATGCGCCACCCATCGCTGTCTCCCGCCAGGGCCTGGCTCGGCGTGGTCCCTCCTAGGACTCGCGTCACAACCATCTTCACAATCACCAACGATACTTATCAGCAAGTTAGTGTTAAGAAGTTTACTATAGTTGTGTTAAAATCGCCTGAAATAGTTTTTGAACGTTCGATTTGCATTCTATTGATTTAATTTTACCTAATAGACCGGGAGGAGAACGCCAAGAAATGCAAGCATTTTATAAAGGCTGATTTTTTGATATTACGTCTATATATAATCTATTATGTTGTGTTCAAAAGAAGGGAAAAATTCAAGATTTTATTTTTGTTTTCTGAGCCCTGACAAAGACAAATAATTTTACTTAGGAGTTCCACAAATACTATTCGAACTTTCGACACCTGGTGGTTTTATTTTAGATATATTTCTGGTGCGACGTGTATCGCTGGTTGGGCGAGAACAAACCCGGGGCAGCGTGCCTGGGCAAGATTGCGTGTGAGAACTGCCAGCAGCTTACTTGCACCTGTGCGTTACTGAAGCCTACTCGCGGAGGACTCGCCGACAGAGAGTCTAGAAACATACATTACAATGTAAACGCTCCTGAGGTTTGTACATAATTATACTGGTAGCATAAGCTGATAATTTATTATAATAATATTTTGAGTAAGTACAAGCGTCCATAGGTTGTGATTGAACTTTGCATCTGTCTTATTGTGGTTGCGTCTTATTCTCGCATTTCATCAGAATTTACCCGTGTCAAATTTAAAAAAAGTTCTTTCATAAATTAATATACAAAGTGCATCGTGCAGCTATTTGTTATACAAACAAGTGAAAACTTCTGGAAGTTTTTATTTTCAGAGAGCTCTTGCGACATAATATTGTAAACAAAAGTGTCATCGTAGCTAGTAGCGGAACGGTTCGCGAAGTAAAACTTTATGCTTTTGTAAACACAGTTAAAATAACATTTAGAATTTTTGGAAATTCGAAGCTGTGTTTAAGTTTTTTGAGAACAAAGGAAAATGCAGCATGCATTTTTTTTATTTTCTTGTTTGTAAATGATATTTTCAAACCCAGCTTTAGAATATCTAAAACTGATTACCTGCGCAGTTACGATACATTTTAACATAAATTTTAAATATAATAATATCTTGAGACAACTCACAGAACGCCATTTAATCCCAAACGAGGTAGAGCCTGTCCTATAGCAACCAGACAACTGATAAACATATTTATTTATTCCTAAATACATACATGTCATACATATTATAGATAATACATCCAGACACAGAATATATTATCGTGCTCATAATACAAAGTTTTATCCTGGATGGGGATCGAGCCCATCTCTAACCACTACACCAACAGGCCAATCAATATAAAGTTTGAGTGATTGATTTGCGTATGTTTAGAGTGACGGGTGCGTGATGACGCTAGTGCAGGTGCGACGTTGCGGCGCGGACGCGGCGCGCGCGCCCCCCGGCGCCGGCACGCAGGCGCGCGCCGCGCTCGTCGCCTACCGCGTGCTGGCGCCGCGCGTCACGGCGCGCTTGCTGCCTTGCGGAGGGGGATCTGATTGTAACTACCATCACTGTAGTCTTTCTAAGGGTATCCGTTAAATTGGCGCGTAAAGATGAAATCCGTGCGAAGCATGGCACATGAGTCAGCGTGTCACGTGCCAAGCATGCCGTGTGTGTTAAATACGCTTGCGTTCGGATTTATATTATATTTGTTTTGTGGTATCGTGCTACCCCGCGTCTTTTAATTACGTTTCCATTGTTTGGACAAGACGTTTTCACTCAGTCACAGTTTAAGCAGCAATTTTTAAGATAAAATGATACGAAGAAATTAATGAAGAAAATGAAATGCCCTGAGTCGCAGGATACTTTAAAAACACAAATAACGATCAAAAAGCACATCTAAGGTGGGTGACCCAAATAAAGCCTATGGCCTAATAAGGCCTATTTTTTTAAATTCCCGCTTCACGATTTCAAATGGCCGCCAGTGTTTGTAGATGTGTGCGTGTACATTAACTAACCCCCACAAGCGCAGCAAGTGCTTCGTGCCGCGAACGTGTTGGAACCTGCAGTCGAAAACAACAACGACGCGGAGCGCACGCTTGTTTTTATAAAATTCTGGCACAGTAAACAGTAAGTATTTTTATTTTTATTTGTACACGGTGTGCTGTGTTTTGTATATAGAATAATTATTATACATGTAGCCATCTCCTCACATAAGTTAAAAAGCTGTAATATCGGAGTATTCCATTTAATGTCAAATGGCTTGATGCGTTTTCTGAGGAGTATGGGTTAAAGTGCGGAGTGTGACAGGGGGGGTTAACTTCTCCTTCTCTATTTAATCTCTACGTCAACCAGTTGATTGTTCGGCTGAGCGAGACAGGTGTCGGCTGCTCAATTGACGAACAGTGTATCAATAGTATCAGCTATGCAGACGACATGGTCTTGCTTAGTCCGTCTATTTCGGCGCTCAGAAAGCTGATTGGTGTTTGTGAGGAGTATGCAAACTCACACGGGCTGGTGTACAATACTAGTAAAAGTGAAATTTTGATATTTAAATGTAAGGGTCGCAGATTAGAGGAGGTACCACCGGTGCTGCTTGGTGGTAATGCGCTAATGAAAAGAGTGGAACAGTTCAAGTACCTGGGCCATGTGGTAACTGGAGACTTGAAAGATGATGGTGATATAGAGAGGGAAAGGAGGGCGATGGCGGTCCGCTGTAATATGTTGGCTCGTAGATTTACACGATGTAGCAGGGAAGTAAAGATTACTCTTTTTAAAGCCTTCTGCCAGACATTATACACGTGTAATCTATGGATTAACTATACGCAGCGGGCATTCAATGCCCTCCGAGTACAATATAACAATGCATTCAGGGTGTTGTTGGGTCTCCCACGATACTGCAGTGCATCTGCAATGCTTGCGCATACACAGACAGACGCGTATCACGCAGTGATACGGAGTCGCATCGCGTCACTTATGACCCGGGTGCGTGGGAGCTGCAACAGCATCCTAAGGACCATCGCGCTGAAACCTGACTGCCCTATCTTTCGACACTGGGTGCAAATTCTTACACTTGTGCCCGGAGTCCCGGAGAGTGGGAAGTACAGAAAGTAAAATTGAATGTCATTTCTACTTATCTAGATCTAAATGTTACTAACATAGTTCTAAGCCATTGTTACTAACCTTATATGGACCCTGTCTGAAGTCAATTTATTTTATTTTATTTTTTATTTTTTATTTTAATAACTGTTTTGTTTACCCTTATGCCATGCCCTAATAAAGCCTACAAAAAAAATGTATAGGCCTTATAACGGCACAGGTAGAGGCCTTATTGGGACAATGATTTATATCAGATAAAAAAGGATCACAGTAAAATAGTAAACCCTTGTTTTCAGTAACATCATGGAAAATGAATCATCAGCTTCTACCACAAGGAAGAAAAGGGCTCAATGGACTTCGCAACAAATGGAAAACGCTGTTAAAATGGTAGAAAGGGGTATGTTATCTACATATGCTGCAGCAGCCAAATACAACATCCCACGAAGAACCCTACGCAACCATATAGCGAGTGGGTCGACTACGCGGAAGCAGGGCAGTCTGCTATATTGACTGCAGAACAAGAAGCTGGACTTGTCAGAAGAATCATACGTTTGGCTGATGTTGGAATGCCGTTGACATCAAAAATGTTGCGCGTGCAAGCTTTTTCATTCTGTAAAATGAAGAAAATTCCAAACACTTTCAATGATAGCAAAAACACCGCGGGTAAGAAATGGTTAAGGTTATTTCTCAAAAGACACCCTGAATTAGCACGTCGTAAAGCACAGATGATGAATCCAGCTCGTGCTTAAAAATTAAATAAAGAAATTGTTACCGATCATTTTTCCAAATAAAGTGTGCTAGATAGACTTGGAATTGAACATAAACCTAAAAAATTGCCGCATATCTTTACACCATCAGCAGGAAGTTCTGACAGCCGAAGGGAGAAAAAGAGTGCACCAGATAGCGAATGAGCACGCTGAAAGTGTGACAGTGGTAGGCTGCGGAAATGCCATAGGATCAGCTATTCCGCCAATGATATTGTTCAAAGGCAAGAGACTAAAGCCAGAATTTCAAGACAATTTACCTCCAGGCTCTATGGTAAAGATGACGTCAAAAGAAAGCATGACGACAGAAACTTTCATAGAGTTTATTAACCATTTGCATAAATACAGAACATCAGGGCCATGTCTCCTCATATTTGATGGTGCAAAATGCCACCTGGACTTTAGTATTGTCGAGGAAGCTGAGAAGTGTGGCATTACTTTATATTGTCTTCCGCCAAATACTACGCACGAATTACAGCCCATGGGTAAATCTGTTTATCGTTCTTTTGAGCACCATTGGGACCAAGAGTTGATTAAATACGTCAGTCAGCATCCTGAACGAACCCTTAACAAGACAAGCTTCAATGTCATTCTCTCACAAGTATGGCCAAAATGTATGACTATTACCAATATCTCGAATGGGTTTCGCGCTACAGGGCTATATCCATATAACCCAGATGCTATTCCTGAAGAGGCGTATGCGCCCTCTGCTTTGTCAGAACTTCCAAATCTTATTTAATGCTGATTGCTGTCTTATTTGATGAATTGGGGCAACAAGAGATTTCAACTGCAAATGTGGAAGATTCAGATGGGTCAGGCTCAGATACTGAGAATTTGCCACTGTCCTTGCTCTCAAGAAACAATCCGAATACTGAAACTCCACAGAAGATAGACAATCAGTCAAACACGTGTGAGATTCATGAATTTTACCAACGCCTAAGTTTAAAGTTGTAGCGACTGCTCCACGCAAGAAATCTCTGAATTACAGGGCTCAAGAGGTAACAAAAGATTTATTTGGTGACAGTAGCACTGTCACCAAATAAATCTTTTGTTACCTCTTGAGCGAATTCACGAATTCCAGATCACAGATAACTGTACCACCGTCAAGAGTTGAAGATGTTTCTGGTACTTCATCTATGATAAAGATTAACGCAAAGAGACCAAAATCTGTGTCAGTTACTGGCTCTACCTCTGCCAACACACCCACACATACAACCTGCAGTTGCTCAAAAGCAAACCTCAGTAAAAACTGCTTCTTCGACAGCAGATAAGCTCACGGAATCTAAATCAAAACCTTCTTGGTACTGTCCAGCTTGTAAAGAAGATCGAGTTGATGATATGCGACAGTGTCTTACTTGTGGCGTTTGGTATCATGAGGTGTGTGTTGGACTCACACCCACTGATAAAATATTTTACTGTTCAGGAGATGGTTTAAAAAAAAGATGAAAAAGGCTGATTAATGTAGTACTTTTACATAAAGAGAAACTCGTTAAATGTGATGTAAAATGATCAAAGTAATTAATGTGATCTCATTGGAATTGATAAAAGTATAGACAACGTTTTGTATTCATTAAGAAGTTGAATGTTTATTTGTTTTTATTAAGGCTTTATTAGGACCCAGGGTTCCCAATAAGGCCAAAGTGACATTTTAGTTATTTGTGTCCACAAAAGTGTGATTTATGTTTTAAAGCAATTGTGTTTCATTTATTACAATGTTTAATAAATAAATATAAGTATTTGAAATTACCAGTGCACTGTTATTATAAACCTTGTTAGATAATAAAAAAATGAAGGGAGGCCAATGTGTTAACGTCTAACTGATTTACAAGCCACTCATCATAATACCTATACATAGATAGTTTTACTTCTAATTTCCGCCCCTACTCGCTAATAACATTTCGTTTTAATGCTTTCACGATTTGTATACATTATATACTATAACAATACAGGTATTAATCGCGATAACATACATACTTATTTATCCCGATCAAGCTATCCCGCAATCTAGTGGTCTAAAAAAATATGTTTATCTATAATTTAACGTGTTAATTAATGTTTAATTATGAAAATATATATTAAAATAAATGATTTGGCAATAGAAAACGTGCAACAACAAATACAAACTTATAAAGAACGTGTTGTTTTTGACGTTTGATAAAAATATGTTGATTGAACTTCAGTCAAATACCCTATTAATAGCTAAGTTTGATGAGCTACAGACTGTTTAACTAGGCCGTAATTTATCACGCAGAATCTTTACTTACAAAAGTAAATAGTTTTCATAACTAGTCCCTAAGTAAAATCAAACTGTGACAACAATATTTACCTACGTAAAATACAATAAACTATACAACAGAATACATTACGAACTACATCCATTTATCTTTATCAGTTAAATAATCATCGATTGAGTAATAAGCTCTTTGTATAAGATGTATCTTGACTACATTCTTAAATATATTTACTGCTAGACTCGATATGCTGACTGGGATTTTATTGAAAAATCTAACACCTAGTCCCATGACTGAGTTATGAGTTTTATGAAGCCTATGATATTGACCTACTAATTTGTGCTTATTTCTTGTATTCACAGTGTAAATATCACTTCTTTTGTTATATAAATGTAAGTTTTGTTTTACAAACATAACGTTTGCATATACATTGTGATACAACTGTCACAATGAATATCTCTTTAAACTTTTCTCTAAAGGAAACTCGTGCTCCTAGTTGATATACCTATCGCATGCACTGCACGTTTTTGAAGAATAAAAATAATTTGTATATCAGCCGCCTTGCCCCAAAGCAATATGTCGTAGGACATGACGCTGTGAAAATAACCAAAATCTGTCTGAACCAAAGTCGAGCTGTTTCTACATTCGTAAGCTGTCTGACTTTGCAGACAACATACGCTGCAGAACTGAGTTTTCCTGCGAGACATGATATTTGGGTGCCCCACTGTAACCTACTGTCTAATGTAATTCCTAAAAAAACTGTTGAGTCGACAAAGCTAATCACCTCATTATTTAAAATTATACTCGTATTCGTTTTTTTTGGGATTTAGAAGTAGGTTGTTTGTTGTAAACCAATCTTGAACTAGTGCGAGTGTTCTACTTTTTTTTCTCAAAATTTTCTAGTTTACGATAATACTTAAGTTTCAGCAGAAGTATCCTCTAGACAGGGACAATGAACCTTTAGACAGGGACATCCTCTGAACGCTTGTAATATTGGTCCATCCCCTGAATACAAACATACCCCGCATGCGCCACAGTGATGCACGCCACGTGCATTGCAGCGATAGCCACTGCTTGAGGATTCGTCGTGGGTGCAGCGGCGGGTGTCACCACACTTTCCGTCTTGCATCTCTATAAACAACATCGGATATTGCCATATGATTGTGTTACTGCCTGGACTCCGCTTGAAAGATTTTAAAGAATCCAAACTATAGTTCATTTGCGTTAAAAATGCAGCGAGTCATCAGGGCAACTGCAGGGTAAAGATGTATTCACGGCGATAAAAGATTAATAATTTTTTTAAAAATACACTTAAAAGTTTAAAATTAAATCATTAATATCATATTTTGATCACTATCATCCTTGTTAGTATTTATAACAAAAGTATTTTCTGCAGCAAGTTCCATGACGTCATCTAAATTCCACATGATATTTTCTTCTTGTAAGACGTGGTCGCAGCATTTCTTCCATCGATCAGCGTCCATTAAGTGGATTGCGTCATAAAATATTTTTTTCTCGTAATACGAAAGTTGTATACTTGGCAGCAATATATTTTTTTATTTGTTACACCAACTCAATGGGGTTCAATTTGCAGAGGTACGAATGTAAACGGAGAATTTCAACGCTATTACTTTTAGCTACTTCATCGAATAAATATTTATCATATTGTGGGGCGATTTTGGCGGCTTTCCTTAGCAGTATTTTTTTTAAATAACTCATGTCCATGAGTACGCCTTTGCTTTTTAGCCAGTCTATTATTTGGTGTTTCTTCCAAGCGGTCCTCGGTATTTTCTCAAGTTTGACAGAATGATAGGGAGCATTGTCCATGAGAACAATGCTCCCTGGTTCCAGCTTAAGTATTACGTTTTTGAACCACTCAAGGAACCAATCGCCGTCTGTCTTATGTTTATCCTATTAGTTTTTGAGTCAAAATCAACCAAAGATTATCAATCTTTGGTTGATTTTGACTCAACACCTTTGATTTAACGTGTCCCACGTTTCGTCAAGGAAGTTTATGTTTTTATTTGCTTTTCCGTGATATTTACGCCGCCACAAAACAATGTCTTCTCTTTCCATTAATAATGTTCTATTAACCTGTTTATTAAAGTCAAATCCCAGCACATGCATTATTTTATGAAGTGTGGTACGTTTAAACCTTGGAACATCTTAATCAGCTTCACAAATTGTCATAATTTTATTTGATGTCGGGTAGTCGGTATTTAAATATATTGAGTGTACTTTTCTCCTTATTGCACATTTGTCTAATTCATCGAATTTATCAATCATAGACTTCCGGGCCCTTTTTTTCACTGGCGATTTCAATGAATTGTTTTTCTATTCTTCACTAAGAATACTATAAACTGATCTCTCGGACACACCGCATGCAGCTGCCGTTATTTGTACTACGCTGTCCACATTCACATTTAAATCACACTGTTTAAAATACTTATAAACACTGTAAATTACTTTTCTTTCCCCACTATGAATTACCGAACCACTTTTTTTTTTACTAATTGAAGAAGTATCCATTTTTTTAATTTTAAGTCAGTTAACACAAATGACGGGACACAACCGTTGCGTTCGAAGCAATGCCTTCAATTGGTCACTGCAAACTTATTTTTTTTGATTGGTTAGGGGGCAGGGCTAGGCCGGGAGACAAGAACTATAGAGCGATACAATCTCCTACAAAAATTTCAGCGACTCGTTTTTTATGTCGCTTGAGAAAAACTGTCAGCAGAGGCTGAAATGCTTAATTTGTACTAAGCTTTATATTATTTATTACTTTAGTTTGTTAACCTCTATTAAATTATCTGTGTTCATAATATTTGTGTATCAGTTTAGAACAGTGATTGAGACTTATGCGGATACGATCAGGTTGTGGCCAGCACGGTTCTATCCAAGTAAACTTATATTGGATGAGTACACTTATGTAGCACTGCGTAATCATTTCAGCCAAAACTTGTATGGACTATACAAGTTTTGGCTGAAATGATTACGCAGTGCTGGGCCTGGAGATCTCCACTCAGAAAAAAGCCAGACTGCACTGGCTACGTCTGAGCTATTCATATTGATGTTTTCCATTTCCGAAATAAGTTCGAACGCTTGTTCAACGCCACGCCTCCATTGTCTCTCTGTGTGGTTGACAGGCACCGACCAAATGTTTCGTTCGTTCACTCCCAGTCTCTTCACACCCTTTGGCCCTTTAAAGTATGCCCGCATGGCATTCTCGTTGATCGACGTCGTCTATCTTATGCGGCGTACATTATATCCGATAGCGGTGGCCCTGTTTAGGGCCGATGGGCTTCGAGGTCATAAGCTAGCCGTCAGCCGGCCTCTCCCTCGCCGACATACAGGTGGTGGCGACGTCAGCGAAGAGAAATACTGGTCGCTCGACGAGCTCGACGCGTCAGTAATGGTTGCGAGGTGGAGCGGGGTGACGAGTACAATGGTGGTGGGTGTGCAGTTTGTTGGAGGGCTCTGTTTCTCGTTATTATATTTAATGACATCATATTTGTTTGCTTGCGGTGTCGTTTTATTGAGTTTTTCTTAAATCCTAATGGAATATGCATATATCCCCCATAAAAATAAATAATGTAAGTTTAACGGAAGAGTTAAGTATTCGAGAAACAGATGTTATTTTTGAGTATGTCGAGATTAAGAAATAATTATGTTATGGTTAATCTTTTGTGATATGGGTCCTCTTTGACCAGTCGGTCTAAACAAGTTGAAACTGTAACGAGGTATTACGTAGGACTAAATCAAGTATCCCACCAAGATGATTCTTTTGCGAATTCAATTGAGCGAGTCCACATTCACTCAAAATTTCAATGAAGTTAATATGATGTATGTTATTTGTAAAAAGGCTCGAAGACCATCATCTCCTACAACCCAAGATGGAAGTAATCGGAGACATTGTTATCAATATGACATAGCAGATATAAGGTACAAATGTGAAATTTAGATGCATTCGTTTGTATTGTACTTGTATGTTTGTAAAGTCCCCCGCGACACAGGGCTTGTAAAGTACTGCGAGAGGCGTCTAAAAAAAAAAAAACTTCTGCGAATTGTGAATGTAATGTAATCCAAATATCTTCAGCACTCGAACGCCAGTCTAGGTTATGTTCAACAATTAATTGACGATCGACTGCAATAAACTGATTAGACTGCCTCTGTGGCGCGGTGGGAGTGTATCCGACTGCTACGCAAGAGGTCGTGGGTTCGATCCCCACCCAGGATAAAACTTTGTGTGATGAGCACGATGGTTTATTCTGTGTCTGGGTGTTATTTATCTATAATATGTATGTATTTAGAAATAAATAAGTATGTTTATCAGTTGTCTGGTTTCCATAGTACAAGCTATGCTTAGTTTGGGATCAGATAGCGTTGTGTGAGTTGTCCCAAGATATTATTATTATATTATATTTAAACATTCCACCGCCCTTTGACTGCTAAGTATGAGCATAGTCTGCCAAGGTCAGCTTCAAATCATTCATGGTGCGAGTTCCCAGTGAACATCTGTCCATCTTTATGAAGGAGGACTTCTGGCCGAAGGGTGTCGCGTACCGACGTTTTCGTAGAAGGTTACGTGACACCACGCAGCGAAACACGACGCCGCTGTCTCAATCCCAGTGTCGTGTATAATTTTAATTATGTATTAGTTTATTATTTTTATGTTACATCATCATCAGCCTATCGCAGTCCACTGCTGGACATAGGCCTCTCCAATTGCACGCCACTTTGTTCTATCTTCGGCTTCTCGCATCCAGCTCCTGCCAGCCGTTTTGCGTAAATCATCACTCCACCTGGCCTGAGGGCGTCCTACACTACGTTTGCCGTGTCGTGGTCTCCACTCAAGAACTCGTTTACCCCAACGGTTGTCGGTTCTTCGGCAAATATGGCCAGCCCACTGCCACTTCAGCTTGCTAATCCGGTGGCCTATGTCGATAACTTTGGTTCTCTGCCGGATCACCTCATTTCTGATTTTGTCCCTAAGAGAAACTCCGAGCATAGCCCTTTCCATAGCCCGCTGAGCGACGTTGAACTTGTGGACTAGCCGTACCGTCAGTGTCCACGTTTCGGCTCCGTATGTCATGACGGGTAGGACGCACTGATTAAAGACTTTAGTCTTTAGACATTGTGGGATCGACGATGAGAAGACTTGACGTAGCTTACCAAACGCTGCCCAACCCAACCGAATTCTCCTGTTCACCTCGTCCTCGAAGTTGTTTCTACCTAACTGCAATGACTGCCCGAGGTACACATATTTTTGAACAACTTCGAGAACGGCGCCGTGCACCGCTATCGGTTCCGGTAGTACATGTTCATTGAACATGACCTTGGTTTTATCCAAGTTCATCCGTAGGCCGATGCGTACAGAGGAGTCAGCCAGGTCATTCAGCATCAGTTGCAGGTCCTGCAGCGTTTCCGCCATAATGACAATGTCATCTGCAAATCGCAAGTGAGAGATGCATTCACCATTGATGTTGATGCCCCGCCCTTTCCAGTGCAGCGTCTTGAACATATCCTCCATTGCATTTGTGAACAGTTTCGGGGAGATAACGTCCCCTTGCCTCACTCCTCGATGCAATGGTATAGGTTTTGTTTCCTGATTCTGTACTTGGACGGACATTGTTGCGGCTTCGTAGAGACATCTCATCACTTGGATATATCGCCAATCTACTTGGCATCGCTGCAGAGACTCCAGAACGGACCAGATTTCAATCGAGTCAAAGGCCTTCTCATAGTCCACGAATGCTAGACACAGGGGCTGATTATACTCTTGGGTCTTTTGTATAATCTGCCGCACTGTGTGGATGTGGTCTATGGTGCCATATCCGCTCCGAAATTCAGCCTGTTCCGGTGGTTGGAATTCGTCAAGTCTTCGCTCAAGGCGGTTCGTGATGACTCTTGAGAACAGCTTATAGACGTGGCTCAGAAGAGAAATAGGTCGGTAGTTCTTCAGCCGGGTCTTATCTCCTTTTTTGAAGAACAAGACGACTACGCTTCTACTCCACGCCTCCGGAGTTCTCCCTTCGAACAGGACAGCATTAAAGAGCTTTTGGAGCTCCCTCAGTACAGGTTTACCTCCAGCCTTTAACAGCTCTGTTGTAACGCCATCCTCTCCAGGGGCTTTTCCATTTTTTAGCTGTCTAAGAGCCAGCACGATTTCGTCAATGTTGACTTCTGGCAGGTCTTCGGTGTAGTGGCGTGTTAGAGTGGCTCTAGGACCCTCATCTTCTGGATCAGGTCGAGATGCATGCGAAGCGTATAGCCGGCCATAGAAGCCTTCCACTTCGGAGAGGACTGCCGGCTTCGAAGAAACGACTTCTCCACTTGTTGTGGTCAACTTCGTCAGGTGGCTTCTTCCAAGAGATTGTACGAACACTTTTGACCCCCGGTTCTGCTCGATCGCTCTTTTAATCAAAAGAGTGTTGGAGCACCGAAGGTCGTGTCGTATAAGCTTGTTGATCTCTTGGTTTAGAGCGCGCTTTTCCGACGAAGTGACGGGTGGGTTTTCACGTCGTTTCTTCATTAGCCCTAAAGTCCTTTCCGAAAGCTTTGACTTCTTGCCCTTACGCTGCATTTCACAAAATCTCGTACCTTCTTCCCCGAGTATCCGAACCACATTTACGAGCTTCTGGTTTACGTCTGTTGTGGTTTCCATGGCAGCAAATCGGTTATCCAGGTTTGACTGGAACGCTTCGGATCCTATCATGGTTTGGAGCAAAGTAGGTCGGAGCCTGGGCCTCATCAGACGGGCACGTTCCGCCTTGAAGTCGATATTCAGAGAGCCTCGGACAAGTCGGTGATCACTACCGGTATTAAACCTGTTGATCACGGTGACGTCTCTGAATATATGCTTATTGTCCGTCATGATGAAGTCGATCTCGTTTTTCGTCATAGTGTCGGGGCTTTGCCACGTCCACTTCCTTTGGGGCCGTTTCTTGAAAAAGGAGTTCATCAAGAAGAGCCCCTCCCGTTCGAGGAAGTTGACTAGCATTTGCACCCTATGATTTCTGCTTCCAAATCCATGGGATCCTACTACCAATTCGCTGCAATTTTGTACTCCCACTTTAGCGTTGAAGTCCCCCATAACAACATTGTAGTGGGTCTTAATGGTGGAGTGGAGGGCCCTCGATATGTCATCGAACATATCCTCCACTTCGTCGTCTGGATGTGCCGAGGTCGGTGCGTACACTTGCACTACCTTGAGGCTATACCTCTCGGTGAGCTTGATAATGAGGTACGCTACCCTGTTCGACACGTTAGACATTTCCACAACGTTGTCAGAAAGGGACTTATTTACCAGAAACCCAACACCACCTTGGGATTGTTGGTCTCCCTCGCGGAAGTACATAAGGTGGCCTGACTCGAGGGTTATGGTGTCCTCTCCCTTTCTTCGGACTTCACTTAACCCGAGGATAATTATGCCACCTAATCTTCCCAAGTTCCACCTCAAGTTGTGCCAGATGCGAGTCTAGCCGTAGCGTGCGTCCGTTATACGTCGCCAGGGTCAGTTGGTTGTGGTGGCCTTTCGTAGCCCGGAGATTCTTAGCACCCCCCGCCACGCCGTTACCGTGGACGCCACCATGTCCAGGAATAGCGTGACTGCCGGGAACTGGGGGCCGTGGCTTTTGTGCTTGGTGCATATGGGGGTAATGCCCATAATCGCCACGCTGGGCAGGCGGGTTAGCGATCGCAGGGCGTAGCTCTCGCATCAGTGACGCTGCTGCCCGTCACTGACCTGTTACTTTAGCTACGCCTTAAATTGGGATGGTTATACCGCCACCAGCCGGTCGCCAGAGCCTCGTTCGTTGTACAGCAGGATGTACCGCGTGCAGGTGAGGTTGGCTTGGGGCGAAAGATGGTGATGCGCCCCCTTACATCCCTGATGCGCCCCCTTACATCCCTATTTTATGTTACGTATTTGTGTAATTGTAATTTAAATTATGTATTAGTTTATTAAGTTTTTTATGTACCTATGTATTTGTATGATATGGGCCTTAGTAGCCTGAAATAAATGGTTATTATTATTATTACTATAGTGACGGTCACGACGAAATACCACGTAACGGGAATCAAATAATTCACAATTACTTATGCTATCTACTAACCAGATCTCAGTCAACGCATAATGTCATAGTTGTGCAGAGATTACAAAGAAATGTAGAAGTCTTGGTACGGAGCCAACGACAGTTCTGGTAGATGTTTATATTAGCCATTTAAAACCGTTTAAACCCGGCGATACAGAACTTACATATGCATAGAAATAGCATACCAAGCAGTTCATTAAAAGATCGCAGTAACATTATAATATTTATCCGCCACCGTATATAATTTAAGTAAGCGTAATAGATTAATATATATGAAGATACCATATCAAATTCAATGCGTAGGAGCCACTCATGAATAGCGATCTGCATAGAATTTAATGTGATAGATAACAACATAATAAACATGCCAATTATTAATACATGTAGTATCGTTGGCGGTGGTGGTTGGTGATACTATTAATTAATGGAATCACAGGGCAAAGAAATATCACAAGTGTGTGTGTGCTTCTTTTATTTGATAGACAAGTGACTGTCTTATTACAAAGTTACATCTTAGAACTACTTAACTATACGTCGTGTGCATCTACGACTGATGCTCGTCGTCAACTGTGTGCATCTTCGGCAGATGCTCGTCTTCAACTGTCGAGTGTCGACTTAAATCTAAACTTACAAAATAAAACATCTGAATACTACTGACTACCTGGGCCTCTCACCCTACTTAACGATACCCTTACTTTAACAACTTAAAACAATTCTATACACCATATCTATTCTAAATTTAGTACAAAAACTCATCGGTTCACCACAAAAACTATTTGGCGCCATACTTACAAATCGTTATAATACTTAAAGACGCCATTAAATCACCATTGTCTGACATAGGCACCAAGAATTCTTTAGAAATCCCTTCCGCTTACATCTGGTACACATTACGGCCTTAACTATTTAATACTATACATCGTCATTACAAAAAATAAACCCTTAAATCTAAAATACCACATACATAAGATGATAACAAAAAGGTTAGCTGTGTGAGCAAACATACCGATCGAGTAGTATACAATACAGTGTAGGCAAAAGAGTGTTTAAGCTAGAAAGTGAATAGAATAAAAGTAGCAGCATGCCATACAAATATACAAACACTAGGGCTAATGAATTTATGTTAAAGATTTAATATAAATTCATTAGCCCTAGTGTTTGTATTTTTATCACAAATGATTTCGAAAGATAGATCCCGTCTGGCAAAAATTTTGCAGTTCTTTACCCCAACGAACTCAAAATAGGTTTCTTTGACCAACTTTTTTGCTTTTGTTAAAAGCATTATATTTTGAAAGGTTATGTAGTCATTCACATAAATTCGGTTGGTTCCTGCCAAACTAATGTCAGCTGAACAGAGGGTTTTATAGGCATGGGTTGCAGCAACAAAATCCCCTTTTTGGTATAAATTTTAAAAAGATACAATAATCGGTTTAACCCTATTTTCACTTAATGGCATTGTTACGACAAAATTAATGCTATGTTTATTAATGGGGTAATTAAACTTTGAAGCAATCTTGCTAACTATGTCGAACACATTTTTGTAGTCTTTCTGCGGTACTCATTTGATCTCAATGTTGTAAAGCTGCACATCCATTGATCTTAACCGTTCAAGTTGACCTCAATATCACCCATCCGCGATTTCAACTCCAGTACTTTTTCCTTTGTCTTTTCCACGACGCGAACCCAATTTTTCAACTTCGCAGAGAAGTTTTTAACCAAGGTCTAGACCAATATCATTTTTTAATAAGTTGATACCAACTAGGACATCAATTAGTGGGCTAGGTGTTAAATTTATGTTTGAGATTTCCTGCATAATTTGGTTCAGAGGAGGTTGTTTCGGAGATCTGGTATATATTAATTTTCATGCTGCTTGCCTCTCAGCACCAAGTTTATGGTAACCGTTCTCGGTGATCCCCAAACATAGAAAATCATAATAGTTCTTGCACGTATTGGACTGAATCGCATCCGTAGCTTCCCCTTGACAACTTGCGCACTGAACCATTTTCGTGTATAGTAAATCATAAAAGTGAATTAAATGTTTAAATTTGAGATACACTAGAACAAACAGTGCGCTCAGGCAATAAATGAGTACGAACCACTATCCAGTAAAACAGATTGTGAGCGTAGCCGATGCAAAAGTACGTAGTACGCCAGTGACGTAAGAACGTCGTAGCACTAACGTAGCAGTGACCAAGAAGGCAGAGCCCACGCCTAGTGTTTTCGTAGCACAGCGGTAAATGGTCCTATCTGGACTGTGTAATAGACCTCAAATTTTTCTATCCTTTCATGCTCGCAAGTTGAGCCCTCACATGCGCCATCTAGCCGGTAGAAAGAACTAACACGGCTTTTTAATTGCTTCGTTACAGGGAGCATTTTAACAAATTATGATGTCGCAGCCCGAATATTATAGCAATTTTATAGGCATTTATTGCCAATTATTTTATAAATACAATAATTGTATTTTTGGAAGATAGAAAAAGTTGAAGTCCAGACCCAGGAATCGAACCCGAGACTTCTAAGCCTTTTGCAATGTATTTGCAGGAAGTTTTTTTAATAAATAAGTAGCTTTAAAAATAAATATGAGGTACGAGTATAATACTCGTACCTCATATTTATTTTTATATAGGTATAACATTTATTTACATCGTGATCAAATCCAGGTTCGGAGTGCGGTTTAGACCCGGGGGCAGCGCGGCACTCCTCAGGCACGGCGATGTTGCGGCCGAGTCAGGAGTTGGTGCTGGGCCGCCGCACCTGCTACCGGCTGCTTGTTACCAATATCACTCCTATACCAACCGCTGTGCAGTTCGAAAAGCCTATAGGTAAGTAATATTACTTGATTTTATTTATTTACTTGGTGATCACTGCGGGTAACTAACGCTATAGATTTATTTATGAGATTTTTAGTAAATATAAACTTTGTGATTCACAAGTTGAACTACGAGTATATACTTTGCTTTGTACAAAGTATATAGTTCAGCATGTTAGAATATCTCACATAATCATTTAGATTTTTTAGTAATATAATAAAAAAAAAAAAAAAAAATGTGTGGCACTCGGGGACAACTTAAGCAATAAAAAAAAAAATTAAGTTTTTTTTTATAAAAAAATGTTTTTTTTTTCTTATTTTTTTTTTCTTTATTATTTTTATTAAAAAAAAGTCATTAAACGTTCTGCTATTCATCGATAGATGACAAATCTAAAAAGTATCACCGCTGTGCCGGTCGGAGTGGGGGGTGTTAGGTTATTTTCGTTACGGAATTTCTGGATTTGGTCTCCACGCTGAAGGCCCGCGATAGAAGCTATGCAATAGCATAATAAACAAATGTTTATTTTAGTAGGCGTATCTTTTTAAGCATATTAATGCTATGCCAAGACACGCCGCTCTTTCATACCTTGAAAGAGTAATATTATTATATACTAGCAGTTCCGGCGAACTCTGAGCAGAGAGATGAGTACATGTGTAGACGGACGTGAGTCGTACGTGAGACAAACAACGTTTTAAATGCTATGACTTCAAGTTATGCATCTAATCACAATTCCATGATTTCACATTTTGCATGAGTACCTAAATGCCACTGTATTACCTACCACGGTGCAGAAGCAGTGTCCTCAATCCAAAAGCCTCTAACGTTTGAGCTTCCCCATATATCTCTGTAGTCGATAAGTGGAAATTTTTTGCCCACAAATTGGATCACGGCTCTTATAGGTTTTAGTTAAGTTTGACAATACCTGCTACGTTAAGTTGAATGATTGGTGAATGATTATTCGACCTTTGCCATGTCAACCTATCGGGACACTGATGCAAGTTAAATTAAGTAAAATAAATAGGTAAAATTAATATTAAATAACTATATAAATATATTAAAAACTGCTTCATAAAATAACAATACTGTATTATGGGAGCACAAATTCTGTTGGAATCAAATTAACTTCCTTTAGAAAACAACTACATAGTACAGTACGATCAACGTAACTTGGCCGGACTGAAGTAGGCGACAAGTGGTTGCGCAGATGCATTTTTTGGAAGTAAATGATGACAGGAAGCGGGGGGCGGGGGCGGTATCTAAACCAAGAGAATTAGAGATGCGATTACGCATCAAATTATCATAAATAGTATTACTAACTCATGTTTTTTTGTGATTATTTTCGTAAAGAAATTAGTTTTCAAAGTTTCTTTAGTATTTACTGCAACTGCTCTAAATTTAAACTTTTATGAACTCATTTAAATAGTGTTTTTATATTTTTGAATTAAAATGATGTTAGTATTTTTTATCGATTAAACATAATTAATCGTTTTCGTTAGTAATTTTAAGGTCGCATCTCTATGACATGCGCGAAAGTGATAAAAACCTAACTTCAATCCGGTCAAGTTACGTTGATCGTACTGTATCTGGTGGTGACCTACGTAAATAACATCAGAAGACTTACAGTGCTATCTCGATTATGTATAGGTAACCCTATACATAATCGAGATATCACCAATTAACTCGTAGCTGCCAATATCTAAGCAAAGGAAGCAAAGCGAGATTTAGATAAACGTATAAAGCCATACAAGTCTAAACAGCTCAGTATATCTAATATATAAAATTCTCGTGTCACAGTTTTCGTTGCCATACTCCTCCAAAACGGCTTGACCGATTTTGATGAAATTTTGTGTGCATATTGGGTAGGTCTGAGAATCAGACAACATCTATTTTTCATATCCCTAAGAGTTTGTTTGTTTGTTTGAACGCGATAATCTCAGGAACTACTGGGCTGCACTGAAAAAATATTTTACTGTTGGATAGAGCCGATTTATTGAGAAAGGCTATAGGCTATATAACATCACGCTACGACATATAGGAGCTGAGCAGCAATGATAAATGTTGCAAAAACGGGTAAAATTTACGCAGACGAAGTTGCGCGGGTCAGCTAGTACTGATATAAATATATCGTCCCGTTTGTCGAGTATTTCACCAAAGCGTGTGCAAATGTTTGAAAATGTTGGTGTTATTATGCAAATGTTTGTTAGTTGTTGAGAGTTCGTGCGCAATCAAAGTAGATTTATGCTTAAGACATGGCAAGATACAGACACGACAGCTTTTCAAAATGTAGGATACAGAACAACCTGGTTATAGAATAAAGTGGAATTTGTTTCCGTTACGTCACAGTGAGACAGAGACCGAGAGTGTCCTCTGTGATAAAATTTCTTCAGACTCTCTGACAAAAGCAACATCTTCATCATTAAAACATTTTCATGCATTGACAAACAAAATTAGTATTTAACTTTTATTTTCATAGAATAGTACAGCAATCTAATAAATCAAGTGAATGCTCTCAATTTCACATATTTCACTCACTCGCGTCGAATTCTATTCATCGTGATGTCACCACTGATATGATTTATGTTCAGCAGACGACAAACTTGTTTTTTATTTCAACTATCTTTTATCGTCTGTGAATGGTGTATATAATTTGTGTGTAGATTTTGTTTGAAAGAATTATGATTTAAAAATAGGGTTCACGCCATCTACGTGGTTACGCCCAATTTTTTAAAAGCTTGCCAGTATAAGAATCAAAGTGGTGGTTGTTTAGTGCTATATTAGTACGTAAGTTGGTCTATATTTTAAAGTTGTATGGTGGTAATCAGCTTTCAAACCTTATCATATTGATAGAAAGCATTAGTTGTTTTCATACAGGCGTACAGGCATTTTGTCTTGTGTAAGAATTATCTTTTAGAAATGTTTGGGGTCTTGTGAAAGACCCCAATTATTTATTATAAAATAAAAACACACATCACATCACATCATCAGCCTATCTCAGTCCACTGCAAGACATAGGCCTCTCCAATTGCACACCACTTTGTTCTATCTTCGGCCTCTCGCATCCAACGCCTGCCAAAAATAAAAACACTTGTTGCATAAAGAAACTACAGCTAGTAAGAGGGGAACACTGGGACTGCTGGGTATCCTCTCCTGCCAGTTAAATGGTTATTTTTGGAGATGATAAAAAAACCAGAGTGGCAGTAGGCACATATATGATGAAATTAAAGGATAAACTATCACATCACAAATGTTTTTATTTTTTGTTGACTTTACAACTTTACGTTTAACAGCCCACCAAGTGAGAAGTAACAAAATTATCGTACAAATTCTATTGAAAAATACTTATATACCTAACTTTGTTAGTAGTATGAAACAAAAACAACAAAAAACTTCTATACTGCATTATTATGCTGGGCAGCTGCGGAACCCTGACGGTGTGCATGGCCTGACATGCTAATATATAAATATACTCTACTATACTATATAATTATTATATTATTAATAATTATATTGTCGCGTCATATACGTGTGTAAATTATATAACTTCTTGTGTTGTTATATTTTGTTGTTAGCGATTTATTTTTGTTATAATGTTGGTGTTCTTTAACTTGTATCTTTGCTTGAAAATTAGACATGGATTGTTGCAGACGGAAATGACAAGTTAAATGTGAAGTTCACTCCGAACCGTTTTGGCTTGAGTGGTTATGCAGACCAGGAAGTGCGGGTAAATATAACATAATGTGGGTATGTAGTTTACCCCGTTTTTTTTCGTTTACCTAACTCAATATTAAGAATGCCCACAATCTATTGGCATAGGTTGTATTTTTAGCCGCAAAGTTGGTGCACAATTTATTTTACCGAAGTGTGTAGAAATGTGTTTTATACAATTTTTACGATACTTTTTTGTTTATCTTCAAAACATTTAAACCTAAAGAAAGAAGAAGAAAAATAAGCTTATCAATTGATGCCTGTTGCATGCACAATTTGGTGATACCAGATGTTTACACGATATATCATTGCTCAGTCACAGAGGACGTCCCGCGATCTGTTCTTCCGAAGTCAGGTCAACCACCAGAGAGCCTTCCTTCCTTCTTCCTCTCTGGATAGGACTAGTTATTAGTGAAATAGTTTATATATTTCTACAGGTGGTAGTGGAAGCTCTGAAAGTTTGCGAGCGGCGTATCTTTGTTTACCGCGCGGTGGTGAAGCGCGCGCACAAGCCCCTGTATATCGTCATTGATGCTGCTGTCTCTGTTAGTACCACTGTTTTTTAAAAGGTTTAACATATAAATATTTGTAGATTTTTAAGTTGCTTCTTCATTGCCTATTTGTTTATTCATTTTTATGCCACTTTGCATTGTTACGCCACTTTACTTAGCTGCAATTACGCCTCACTGTGCTACACTTTTTTCCACGTATCAATGTAAACTGACAGTATAGAATTACATTGATATCAGCATTAGTTATTCAAAATAGTTGAATTTTGTTTATAATAAAAAAGTCGCTCAACTATTTTGCGTCGGACCAAATTTTTGGCTATCGAAGTCAAATGAGTGACTCAATAGCTCTGCGTTGACAGCTGCGATCAATGTCATTGTACCCCTTCGTTACATCGCCGCTGACTAAAAAGTAAAAATTACTCACAAATTATTTAAATACTTTCCAATGACGATTAACTCCCAGAAAGTTTTTGATGTAAGTTCTGATATTACTCTTGGAAGCTTTGCCAACAAGTTTGTAGCAACCTGTCGCTGAAACAATTTACATAATACTCACATTTCGTTTCATGACAATTTACTAAAATGATATTATTTTTCATTTTCTACGTTTGCAATTGCTTTATCATTGTGCTCTGTTTTATATGGCAAAATTTTAAACATTTGCGAACTCTATTTGTAATTGTTTGTTGATATTGAGTGTGATAATCATTATTATCTTCGGCACTGATGTGCGATCTTATGTACATCCTGTTGAGCCGCAGTGCCAAATTATTGAAAAAATATTGACTGTCAGTCAGACTTATTTTTATAGAAGACGACTCCCGCGCTAAGTTCAAGCCCTGTATCGCGGTGGACTTTACAAACTAACAAGTCACGGACACAAAGTACACCCAGACTCAGAACAACGAACTACTTATGAAGGTATAGACTATTCATCGCTGTACAAAAGTATAAAAGGAAATACATTCACAAATGAATAGCACAATTACACCACTTTATAATGTTGCCTGCTGGCACAAATAACACAAAACAATTATAGAATTTTTTAAGCTACGGGTCTTAATCGCGTAAATATTTTATTTTAAGGCTAAATACCTTTGTTTATTTCCCGACGTTTTGACCGTATTGCAACGGCTGTGGTCACGGGTAGACCAGTCTACCCGTGACGATACGGCCGTTGCAATACGGAATTAAAAAAAATATATGGAAGAAAGAAATAATTTACACAAACTAATTAAAACTACTAAACAAGATTTAAACTTTCGCGTTGCATGATTATAACTATTTATTATACGGGAATTAACGCGCATTGTTTACCTTAAAATTGCTTGACGTTTCGACCAGGTTGCACCGGCCGTGGTCACAAGCGGACTGTCGCAGCGATGTTATGACTCCGTCAGGACAGGTTGTGTTTTACGAATCACTGGATTCCACGTCACGGATAGTTTGAAGCCCTCTTCCCGATTGAAAGTTTTGTTTTTTAATTTCAATTGCTTCACGCACAATTCGTGAATAAAAATGGCGATCTGTGGAGAGGGTTTGTGGACGATGAAATTCAATCCAGTGATTGGTGTTCGATTGCAGTATGTGTTCTGCAATTGCCGGTTTTTCACTGCTGCGATGTGTTCTTTTAGCCTTTCCGCTATAGTTCGCTTTGTTTGGCCAATGTACGAACTACCGCAGCTGCAATCAATTTTGTAGACACCTGGCGTCTGCAGAGGTATAAAATCCTTCGGAGTGCCCACCAAGTTGCCCACTTTAGCTACCGTTGTGTAGATCGTACGGATCGAGTACTTTTTCATAATTGATCCGATCTTGTCTGTCACTCCTCTGACGTAGGGCAAATAAGCAGGTTGTCTGTTCACCTCCGGAGGTTTGTCACGTTTTGAGATATGCTTCATTCTTCGGTTCACCTGATATCCGTTTTTCTTGAGTACCTCCTGAACATGGACTAGCTCTTGCTCCACATGATCAGGGTCACAGAGGTCAAAGGCTCTGTTTTTCAATGACGTCATCACGGATTGTAGGTGACGAGGATGGTGATGTGACGTAGCATGCAGGTATCTGTCAGTGTGTGTGGGCTTTCGGTATACACAGTGTGATAGCGATCCATCAGCTCGCGCTGTTATCTTGATATCCAGGAATGACAACGATCTATCCGTCTCCATTTCGCATGTAAATTTCATCTTCGGATGAATGGAGTTAAGGTGCCCCATATACTGATCCACATCATGCTGGCTTCCTCTGACGACAGCAAACACGTCATCTACATACCTCTTCCATAGTTTGATGATTGGTGGACCCAGAGTTAGTACCTTCTCTTCAAAATGCTCCATCCAGAGATTAGCTAGTGCCGGGGCTATTGGGCTCCCCATTGCGACACCATCTATCTGGAGGTAATATTGACCATGAAAGAGGAAGTAGTTTCCTTCCAAACAGTGATTCAGCAGATCAATATAATTGAACGGTAGCTCGTTGTCCCTCAGTCTATCTCTCACCACATCCAGACATTCCTTTTTGGAATCTTTTTACGTTCATCGCTCCATACAGACGTGCGCATAATTATTAAAAATAATAAATTGACAATTGCATAAATAGTGACCTAGTTTACCGACTTTGTGTGTTATGCGTGTTTAGTTTTACTATGAACAGTTATTATTAGTGCATTTGGCCTCAAAAATGGAAGGTAGTCCAGGGCCGCCGACGTCCCAAAGTGAGAAATTTGAAGTCATATCAACACCTGAGTTACAGCAATGGATGGGATCTATCCAACAATACTTAAATGAAATATGCACTATTTCAGCCGAAGGTAAACTGAACTCGGAACAGAAGTTAAGAGTTTCCAACCTCTGCCGGAAAGTTGGAAGTGGGGTTTCACAATTGGCTGTCCAATATCAGTCAATCAAACATAGAGCAGTCCAATCCCATGTATCTTTGCAAAACCAATCTGCCCTACTAGATCTGGCAAACGATTTATCTGAGATAAAACAGACGATTAAGGAGTCCTGTTCCAAACAAGCATTGCCAAATTCATCTTTTGCTGACATGGTGAAGAAGGGGACGAATAGTTTCGTTCGACCAACGCCCCTGAGTTCCGTGACCATTTACCCTAGTGACAGGTCAAAAACCAGCGACGAAACCAAAACCTTGGTCCAGAAAATCGTATGCCCTGAAGATATGAAACTGAAAGTCCGCGGAGTCAGAAACACGAAAAACGGAGGCGTCATTATCAGCACAGAGTCTAAAAATGACCTAGAAAAACTCAAACAATCTGTGCAACTTGCCAAGTCAGGTCTTACCGTCGACGAAACCCAAAATGGCAAACCCCGCATTACTATCGTAGGAGTCCCGACACAAATGAGCGATAATGAGGTTTTTAAATGTGTATACGAACAAAACCTGGTAGAAAAAATGCCCTCTTTAACTAAAGATTCATTTTTGACCTCAATTAGACTCAGCCACAAATTTGGAAAGAAAGACGCAGTGACCTGCAATTATATACTGGAAGTATCAGCAGTCATACGTAAAGCCCTGCTAATTCAAGAAAGAGTTTTTATCAATTGGACGTCCTGTCCTGTGCGAGATTTTACACTAGTGACTAGATGCTACAAATGCCAGCAGTACGGACATGCAGCCAAAACATGCAAAACACCTAACTCTACATGTGGACATTGCGGTCAAGATGGTCATTCTATTCAAGAGTGCAAATCAAAATCAGAGGCGCCTAAATGTGCAACATGCTTGCGTTTCAAAAAGCCGAACAATCACAAGACGGGTGACAATGACTGCCCTTCAAAAAAAGCAGCTGAACTCAGGTACATTAACTCGATTGATTATGAAGGCGCCTAAGAGCGCCACATACTCGCGTGTATTTTAGAACTAAGGGTAGATTTAAGTTACATAAATGGATTTAAATTTAATTACGCAATTAGATAATAGTTTCCTATCGGAATCAAGATTTTGTGAGGTTGAAGATTGCAGACAATATCTTATCGGATACCAAAAATCACTAACCATACTTACACAGAATATTCGCAGTATTCATAAAAATATAGATAGTTTACATGTTTTTCTACATAGGCTTAATGTTCACTGTGATATAATCATTTTAACCGAGTGTTGGTTAATAAACCGGCACGATCGCCTTCCAATAATACCGGGGTACAATGTATACTATACCGCTACAAATCACAATCAAAATGATGGTGTCGTGGTATATGCTAAACAAACATTAAAGGTCACAGTCGAGTAGCCAACTCTTCAAGACTGCAATGGTTTGATCCTTAACATTGGTTCAGATACAGCGATTATTGCTATATATAGATCTCCTTCCTTCAGAAACTCTGACCTCTTTCAAAAATCTCTAGGTGAAACATTGAAATCACTATCCTCATGTAAAAACATAATATTAACAGGTGACTTGAATTTAAACATTAGCTCAGGATCTTGCGATTCAGGAACCCATAACTACCTTAATTTATGTTCATACTATGGTCTTCAGCCCGCTCACACATTATCTACTCATCATAGCGGTTCCTGTCTCGATCATGTAATGATTAAAACCAGCTTGACATACATCACTCTTGTTACTAACTCTACTGTAACTGACCACCACGCTGTCCTACTAACCGTAAATTTAACGCCACCTAAGCAGAGTCGTCCACAGACAAGGTCTAAATTAAACATACACAAACTCGAACATGATTTATGCAACATCGATTTTTGTCCAGTTTACAATAATGCTGACCCTAATATGTCTCTGTCGTATTTAATTAAAAATGTCCAACAAGCAATATTATGCAACACGAAAGTAACGACAATAAATAAGAAATTTTACAATATCAAACCCTGGATTACTCCTGGTCTTATACGTTGTATAAGACACAGAGATCGACTCCATCAGCGAACAAGACGGTACCTTGACAACCTAATACTTTTAACTACGTATAAAAGATACAAAAATTTCTGTAACAACCTACTCAAAAAGTTAAAAATTAATTATGACAGAGATGTTTTACAAAGGGCAGGTAATAATAGTAAGCAAATTTGGCGACATGTTAAAAGCATAACTTACTCCTCGAAAAATCATCAATCAAATTCGAGTTTGCTGCATATTAACTCATCACCACTAAATTTAGCTAACCATGTAAATAACTATTTTATAAATGTGGGCAAAAATCTTGCCGAGCGTATTCAAAATCAAAATAATAGCCTTGGATGTACGCAACCCCCCCAATTTGTCCGCAACTTGAGTCTCAAATCTTTCGTTATGCTAGACACTGACGAACACGAGGTAGCTCGAATTATTTCTGACCTGAAGGATAGCTGCGCCACTGGCTCGGACAATATTAGCAATAAAATCCTTAAACTTTTTAAACATATTTTAGTACCTCCTCTAACATATATTTTTCGACTTTGCCTTTCTGGAGGGATTTTTCCTCAATGCTTAAAAAAGGCAGTGGTTATTCCTATCTATAAATCCGGAAATAAAGAACTTGTATCCAATTACCGACCGATCTCCCTACTTCCCTCAATATCGAAAATACTCGAAAAAATTATATATATTTGATTAATTAATTACCTAGAAAACAACCAGTTTCTATCCCCTACACAATATGGTTTTAGAGCTAAATTGTCTACAGCCGACGCGACTCACACTTTGACTGATTATATTTCACAAGAGCTCAGCAAAGGGAACCAAGTCCTGGGCATCTTCCTTGACCTTGCTAAAGCTTTTGACACAATTTCTGTTCCCATTCTGCTAAACAAGTTAGAGTCTCTGGGCATAAGAGGGAAACAACTAAAACTTTTGGCAGACTATTTAAATGAAAGATACCAATGTATCAAAATAGATAACATTACTAGTGAAGATCAAAAATGTTCCGGTTTTGGTATTCCTCAGGGCAGTATTTTAGGCCCTACTTTATTCCTTATTTACATAAATGACCTTTGCAATATGAATATCGAACATGGTAAGATAATATCCTATGCTGATGACACAGCTATTATATTTACGGCCAAAACCAAGAACGACCTATTTGAAAACGCTCAGCAAGGTTTTAATTTCATAAATAATTGGCTTAGTCATAATTTGCTAACATTAAACGCTGATAAGACAAAATATATCCGCTTTTCTATGCGACAGTCATACCACAGCGACGATGACCCACATTTATTTGCACACTATTGTAATAACACATTAGAAAATACGTGTAACTGTCCTATTATACTTAGCACTAGCAACATAAAATATCTCGGCATTAATATAGATAACACACTGTCATTCAAGAAACACATAGAAATTTTAGTGACTAGAGTGCGAAAACTAATATATGTCTTTAAAAAACTGCGTTCTATTGCCGATTCGAAATTAATTATACAAGTATATAAGGCCCTGTGTCAGTCCATCATTCAGTATTGCATCACTTCATGGGGAGGAGCACTAAAAACTGTTATGTTGCCACTTGAAAGAGCACAGAGAGCCGTTCTAAAAGTAGCTACTTTTCGACATTTCCTTTTTCCCACCTTCCTCCTGTATAAATGCTGTAAGGTATTGACTGTCCGTCAGCTTTTTATAGTAAATATAATTTTAAAACAACACGAGCTACTTACTTTTAATACTGACTTAACTAATAAGAGACAACGTAGTCTGCACATCTGATTCCACCTCAAGATATATGTTCTCAAACCGATTTTTTAATTTTATAGGCCCTTTTTTGTATAATAGATTAAATCGAATTGTAAATATATACCACCTAAATAATTTTAATTGTAAAAAAGCTGTAAGTACCCAATTACAAGATATGTCATACGAACAGACGGAGGACTTATTACTTGTACTAAAATAAATAAGACCAATTGTTGTAACATCTCTTATAATTACCTATTTTTTGTAAATGTTAATTTATTAATCTATGTTTTCTAGTTTAACAGTTCTTGTTTTTAGTTATTAAGTATAGTTTTAGTTTCGGAAAGTATTTATTAAAATACTTTTTACTTTCTAGCCTGAAACACAGGTTTCAACCTAGTTCAGGCAAATACTTAACTGTGCTATTTGTTATTATACCTTTATATAAGTTTATTGTACCTTTACTTTCATGAATAAATTATTATTATTATTATTATTATTATTATATTCCTTAATCGGAACGTTGGTGAACAATGACTCAACGTCAAAACTCACCATTATGTCTCCCGGTTCCAATTTGAGATTTTCTATAATCTGGACGAAGTGGCGCGAATCTTTCACGAAAGACGTTGTTCTTCCCACGAGTGGCTGTAGTACAGACGCAACGTGTTTTGCCAAGTCGTAAGTGGGACAGGCAATTTGACTTACGATGGGTCGTACTGGCACGTTGGGTTTGTGTATCTTAGGTAGCCCATATAGTTTTGGTGGTTGATGTGGTTTCGGTTTGTACAACCTCTCGTACTCATCTTCCGTGAAAAGGTCTCGGTGTTCCTGGATCAGAGCTCGAGTTTTACGTGTTACTCTGGCTGTTGGGTTATATGATACCGGCTTATACACCTTGTTATCACATAACAAATCCCGCATTTTCTGTTCATAATCAGTAGTATTCATCACTACAGTGGCGTTTCCCTTATCGGCCTTAAGCACCAAAATATCCTTATTTTCCCGAATTTCTTTTAGTGCTTGACGCTCTTCTGTAGTAATGTTACTATACGGAGGTTTGGACTTTCGCAATATGACCGCAACGTCCTGTCTCAGGGTGTCAGCATCGCCGGGCGGTATCTTGTTACGGATAATAGTCTCCTCAACACTACTGATTATATTCTCATACGGTATTCGCTTAGGAGTTGGGGCGAAATTCATGCCTTTAGCCAGGATGTTTAAAGTAGGTGCATCTAAACTTACGTGCGATATGATTTTTACGGTATCTATAAGATCTTGAGATACCGCCGGCAACGTTTTCTCAGCATACCGTCGGTTATATGCATTCGAAAACTTATGCTCATGAGTGACACTGCATAATTCAAATGTCCGTTTGGCTAGCAAAAACGTTACTCGATCACATAAATCATAATCTTCACGAGATAAACACACACTACACTTAAAATGTACCGAATACAACTCACTCTGAACACGATCGAGTTCACTGTGTTTGTTCCTAATAATTTGTCTCAGGAGCCGTTCACTCGCGTTTTTAAGAATTTTACGGGAGAACGCAATATCACTACGCGGTTTTATACGCGCACACGTAGGTATAATGTCCCAATCCCGACACTTCGTTAGATATGTCACGGATGTTTCCAGTCGCGCACGTTTCTTCCGTAAAGATTCGAGTTGACGAACTTGTTTCGCAATTTCCGACCCGTAGCGGTTTGCTATACTAACATTTAAACTTTCGCGTTGCATGATTATAACTATTTATTATACGGGAATTAACGCGCATTGTTTACCTTAAAATTGCTTGACGTCGTCCTGATTATAGAAAATCTCAAATTGGAACCGGGAGACATAATGGTGAGTTTTGACGTTGAGTCATTGTTCACGTTCCGATTAAGGAATGTCTGGATGTGGTGAGAGATAGACTGAGTGACAACGAGCTACCGTTCAATTATATTGATCTGCTGAATCACTGTTTGGAAGGAAACTACTTCCTCTTTCATGGTCAATATTACCTCCAGATAGATGGTGTCGCAATGGGGAGCCCAATAGCCCCGGCACTAGCTAATCTCTGGATGGAGCATTTTGAAGAGAAGGCACTAACTCTGGGTCCACCAATCATCAAACTATGGAAGAGGTATGTAGATGACGTGTTTGCTGTCGTCAGAGGAAGCCAGCATGATGTGGATCAGTATATGGGGCACCTTAACTCCATTCATCCGAAGATGAAATTTACATGCGAAATGGAGACGGATAGATCGTTGTCATTCCTGGATATCAAGATAACAGCGCGAGCTGATGGATCGCTATCACACTGTGTATACCGAAAGCCCACACACACTGACAGATACCTGCATGCTACGTCACATCACCATCCTCGTCACCTACAATCCGTGATGACGTCATTGAAAAACAGAGCCTTTGACCTCTGTGACCCTGATCATGTGGAGCAAGAGCTAGTCCATGTTCAGGAGGTACTCAAGAAAAAAGGAAATCAGGTGAACCGAAGAATGAAGCATATCCCAAAACGTGACAAACCTCCGGAGGTGAACAGACAACCTGCTTATTTGCCCTACGTCAGAGGAGTGACAGACAAGATCGGATCAATTATGAAAAAGTACTCGATCCGTACGATCTACACAACGGTGGCTAAAGTGGGCAACTTGGTGGGCACTCCGAAGGATTTTATACCTCTGCAGACGCCAGGTGTCTACAAAATTGATTGCAGCTGCGGTAGTTCGTACATTGGCCAAACAAAGCGAACTATAGCGGAAAGGCTAAAAGAACACATCGCGGCAGTGAAAAACCGGCAATTGCAGAACACATACTGCAATCGAACACCAATCACTGGATTGAATTTCATCGTCCACAAACCCTCTCCACAGATCGCCATTTTTATTCACGAATTGTGCGTGAAGCGATTGAAATTAAAAAACAAAACTTTCAATCGGGAAGAGGGCTTCAAACTATCCGAGACGTGGAATCCAGTGATTCGTAAAACACAACCTCGTATTGTTTCGCAGTCGGTTAACATGGACAAAATCAGTGTAGTGTGCAGTGACCCTAACTTTTCGAGAAGTAAAAAAGTGAGGGTGGATGAAGTTTCATCGTCCTGACGGAGTCATAACATCGCTGTGACAGTCCGCTTGTGACCACGGCCGGTGCAACCTGGTCGAAACGTCAAGCAATTTTAAGGTAAACAATGCGCGTTAATTCCCGTATAATAAATAGTTAAACTAAACAAGACTTTTATCATAATTCTTTTAAAAATTGTTAAAAAGTTGTAACAATGACAGTCTAAAAATAGCAAAAATTAGCCCAATATACAAATCTGGATTAAAAATAGACCCTGGCAATCATCGCCCTATTTTAGTCTTACCAGTGATGTCAAAGATTTTTGAAAAGGTATTACACAAACGCCTAACCAGACATCTAGACACATTAAATGTCCTATCGGCACAACAATATGGCTTTCGCCAAAAATAAAGCACCCTTTCAGCTGTAATTGACTTAGTAACCAAAATTAGCACAGAAATAGATAAAAGAAACGTTTGCTTAGGGATATTCATTGATCTCAAAAAGACGTTTATTACCGTCAGTCACTCTCTACTACTAGCAAAATTAAAAAATCTAGGGTTATTAGGACCCGCATACAGTATTTTGGAATCATAATTGAAAAACCGAACACAAGTCGTTAAAATAGGCAAAGAGTACACAAGTACGCCTCAATTCATAACCTGTGGAATACCACAAGGCTCAATTATTGGCCCGTTGTTATTTTTGATATATATTAATAACATAAATCTAACATTAATCTAACTGGTCAAATTACATTATGTGCAAAAGATACTTGTCTTTATTACTTCGGAAATAATCTGACATTATTAACTGAACAAGCTCAGCTGGATCTAAACCAATACAGTACTTGGTGTCAGTGCAACCTACTTACCATAAATGAAAAAAAACATCATACATGATATTTACAACAAAAAAAGAAAATATACCTAACGTTTTGTCATTATATATCAAGTGTAAAATATTGCACAGATCTCACAAGGAAAAGTATCTGGGTTTAATATTAGACGACAAACTCACATGGAAACCACACATTAAACATGTCAGAAACAAAATCACACAACTTACACGATTAATGCTATATAATGAGCTTGTCAAATCTAACTTAACATATCTGATTGAAATCTGGGGCTCAGCAGCAAAATGCCATATAATGCCTTTGCAGTGCGCACAGAACAAAGCGATAAAAGTATTATTTAATTACTAAACTAACTCTACAAGTATGAAAAAAGTAAAATTTGTAACCTAAGACAAATGTATACAGAAAATATTGTATAATATATTAATAAAAAAATATATATGCGGTGAAGTCCATACCCAAACTTCCCTCACCAAGAGAGAATACAAACACAATTTAAGAAACACAAACAAACTAACGCTCACAACACCAAGAACCGAACATGGCAAAAGATCCATGATGTACAACGGGATTAAATAGTTTAACAATCTACCAAAAAATGTGACGGACTGTGAAAGTATGACCTCCTTCAAGAAGAACATAAAAGAATATATAAGTGAAAGTATATACTAAGTTAACTATTACTTATGAACAAAAACTCTTAAAAAAAGATACGAAGGTAACGATACTTATATTTTTCTACTTATATTTTCGTAAATGCCATAAAATAAAGGTGAATGGAAAATAATATACTTAAAAATATACCTATTTGTAACTAAAACAGAAACGCAATAATAAATATATTTACTTTACTAAAGTATCACTTGCCACAATCTATCATTTCACACATAAAAGCTAAGTCCGTGCAAAAATAGTTACAAAAAATATGTTTTCTCTTCGGTTAATTACAACAGTATCACAGGCCTTAGTAAACACCTTTTGTTCAAGCGGACACCGACGCGTCGTCGATGCACTTGTTAGATTTTACACAGGGGTCGTAGCGATTTGTAATAAAATACTAAAGCTTTTATTGTAGAACTACGTAGAAGTCCTACGACTCCTTCTTGTAGAAGTCCTACGACTCATCGTTGTAGTACTACGACTCATTGTAGACCACTACGACTCATCGTAGAACTACACTTACTACTGTGTCAGGATATTTGGATCATATACCCAATCAGTTGCAATCTAACCTTATCAATCAGTATAGTATCAATAGGGAATAGAATAAATTAGGGAGGTAAATAATACAAAGGAATAAATGACAAGTATCATATATTTTCAACCTTGTTTCGTCTAGTTGTATCAAAGGTTTCATAATAGCCAGTCTCCTAATAAACATTTGCCGTACTACATTTCATACATCCTAAATACAATATACCACAGATACTTTCTAACATAACCAATTCACAACATTATTGCAATGTACGACCATATCGCTGTAGAACAGCTGATAAGTATCACACCAGACAATATTCATTAAATCATACCACATTGCAATATATTGTTATTAGTCAATATCTATACATAATACACAATAATAGGATATCCGCACAAAAGAACCAACAATAAGTATAATCTGAATCGGATCGTACCTGTATCCACAAATGTTGCCATCAGACTGAGCTTCGATCACAATCTGTCAGTCCTTTTAAAGAACAAATACACTGAATATTATAGAACATGAGGGTACTTCGCAAATACTCTTAATTATAACACTTTAACCCATAAAATAATTTAATACATCGAATTATGTTATTTAAATAAATGAATAATAATAAAACTATTACACAGATAAAACACACTACCTTTTAATTTTCAATAAAAGAAGTGAAATATCACAACAACAATATTTGACGTTTCAAGCATTACCTACATTTGTGACCAGTGAATATTTATTGTTTTAATTCATTTATAATACTGTGTGGTGCTTTTATAATTTGTTATAATAATCTTAAGTAATTTACATGTTAACTACAACATAAACTGTAAGTACTTGTACTTTGTCATAACCTATTCCGTGATACAAGTTATTGTTCAGGTTACTAAAAACACAATTGACATATCGACATAGCTACTTGCATATCCATGGCTATTGTTATAATATAAACAACCTGTATCTACTTCTTTAATGTCAATTTACTCTGCCATAATGTATTCTGTTATTCTGACAGGCTAAACAAATTCATCAAACATATTCATCCCTTAGTACACAGGTATAATATTTACCTGAATTTATTTATTACGATGGCTATTTATCTATGTAAATAGCCATTAATATACCCCTTATCTATCACACTCAATATGAATATTTTTTTGCAAACACCTACATTTACCTAAAAATTAAGAATTGTGTGAAGCAAACTACTATTACAAACCATACGTTTGCGATTACTTTTTTGAGCTATTGACTTAAGCATTATGTACGGTCGAACTAATGTCTTTTTAATTTTACTTAGTTTTATATTATTTATGCATGCTCAATAAGTAGACTGTAATGTTCTTTGAGTAATAAAGATTTTTAAACCTAACCTCTTGCGTAGCAGTCAGACAGTTTCCCACCACGGCACCGAAGTAGGTCTAAACTTGTCATTGAAACAGCATATAGATCGCCGTGGCAGAATGTTGATTTGTTTCTAGACACTTTATCGAACTCATGCAATACCTTATCTATTTGCAAATACATCGTTCTGCTAGGTGACTTCAACATCAACTACCCTAATCAAAGGGATTGTGAAATGGTTAAACCAAAATTATTTTTAAGTTGCTTTAACTTGCACTAAGAGGTCTTGACGCCTACATAATTGACTGCCTCTAGGCAGACTCATATTGTGATTGATTTAGTGTGCATCAATGCTAAGATAAGCCATATTGTGGTGAATCCAACGTATGAACTTGGTGGTCATCCTCTTGTTTCTACTACCCCTCAGTAGAGTGCCGCTGGAGCAATTAAATGCAGACCTTAACTCCATAAACTGGAATATAGCTATTATGTTGCAAGATTTAAATGATATGGTGAGCTTCCTTAACACTAATCTTATTAACATATTTGACAAATAATCTTCTTCAAGAATGTACACCGTCAAAGATAAATCATATCCCTGATTAATGACAGATTTTAAATTCATGATAAAATTACGCAATCAAACACGATTAAGTTATGAAAGGATCAAGGACGAAAACAAATGAGCATATTACAAAAACCTAAAAATCTAGTTAACACGTTATTACACTTTGAAAAAACACCATATTACAAACACAATATTAATAACAAAATTAAACACTAATTTATTGCCACCAATGCATAAATGTGATCTACCTCTACATCTTAATGACCCAAATATTATTAATAAACATTTTTTTAATGTCTCGGGGAGTACTATCATGCCATCTACCTCACATTCTATGAAAACAAATTTAGCCGTACTACTTTTACGTTGAAAACAGTGGACCAATGTGACGTTCTTATAGGATCGTGTCTGGGCTCATATCTATTTATTTATTTATTTATTTATTTATTTATAAGGTACATTTACAATATACATACACAGCGTTCTTAATCTAGCATGCGTTCGTAGTTGTACTTATATGTATATCAATAACAAATGTACACAGCATTCGTTTTAGATAAGACAAATGTTATATGTACATATGTCTAAATAGTGCAGAAAATATAAAATTAAATGTGATGTGAAAAAATAGTATTTACAATTATATTACATTTGAAATAAAATAAAATATTTACAACTTAAATATTAACAAAATTAAATTAGAATAAATAATAACAACTTAAGTAAAATCAAATTTAAAAATAAGATAAAATAAATTGAGTAAAATTTTGATCAGGCAACTATTGTCGGAGTTGTACAATTTTTGTTTTGAAAGTTGTGAGTTTGTCCTGAAAAATGTCGAGATTGGCTGTGCTGCTGCAAAAGGTATTGTACTCGGTACATATTCGCACCAATGGTGCCTGCTTGCCAACGTTAGTTCTACAGAATGGAATGTGGAACGTTTTGGTGATGGGGTGTCGAGGTATTCTGTTTGGCACTGTCAGGTGCATATTGTTAAGCAGGAGGCTACAGTCTATTCCGCCGTTGAGGAGTTTGTGAAGAAACACGAGGTCATGCGTTTTGCGTCGGTTGTGAAGTGTATCCATCTTGAAGAAAGTTAGTCTCTGAGTGTAGGGAGCCCTGTGTGAAATGCCAGATGATATATAAGCTAGGTGTCTAGTGAATGACCGTTGGATACTTTCTATTCTCTGCGACTGTATCGCGTACAAGGGACTCCACACTATGCAAGCATACTCGAGGTGACTGCGTACTAATGCGTTGAATAGGTTTGTTTTAGTACGTATGAGACGAAAATCTTTTGTGTTTCTTCTAATGAAACCTAGCATTTGAGCGGCTTTTGTGGTGACGCTGTTAATGTGCGAGTTAAAATTCAGTTTGCTGTCTAACGTGACACCTAGGTCTCTAATTTCACTGACTTTTAGTAGTTCTGTTCCGTTGATGCTGTAGGATGTGGGTATCGGTTTAGTTTTTTTAGTGTACTGTATGTGATAACATTTAGCTGCGTTTAGGGTCATACCATTCGTTAGACACCAATCTCGGATATGGTCAAGATCGCTTTGGATAAGTTCTACATCTGATTGGGATTCAACTGTACAATATATTTTAAGGTCATCTGCAAATAAGGAGAGTTTTGAGTGCTTGATTTGATTCGAGATGTCATTAATGAAGACAGAAAACAGTAATGGACCTAGATGGGACCCCTGTGGCACACCAGATTTAGCAAAATACACACATGAGTCATATCCTTTTACTGATACAAACTGAGGTCTTTGTGAGAGATATGATCGGAACCAGTTTAAGATATTTCCATATAAACCCTGTGCTTCAAGTTTGTTGATCAGCAGGGAGTGATTGACTTTGTCGAAAGCACTGGAGAAATCCGTGTAAACTGCATCAATCTGTTTGCCTTTATCAATACCTGCACTCAAATCGGTTACAAATGACACCAAGTTGGTGTGAACAGAGCGGCCGGTCTTGAAGCCATGTTGAGCAGTAGTAATGATCGTACTTATGTGTTGTGTAATTATGGGACATATTAGAGATTCACACAGCTTAGAGAAACATGACAAAACAGAAATGGGACGGTAATTTTTTACATTGCTCTGTTCACCTTTTTTATGTATGGGGACTATACGCGCCTTTTTCCACTCGTCAGGAAAAACACCATCTTTGAGAGAACGATTAATAATTAAGGTAAGCGGTAGTGCGACTGCGGAGCCACAGCGTTTTACAAATACCGGAGGTAAGGCATCAGGACCGGCACCCTTGTGTGGGTCTAGTTGTTTTATTTTGTTTGTCACCTCCCTTTCTGTAAAACTAATGTTGCACAAAGAATCGTAATGGAATCTGTTTCGGACAGAGTGCGTTACCTGACCATGGACTGTAGTATTATAAACAGACGAAAAGTAATTCGCAAAAAGATTGGCTATGCCGGGACCTGTGTCCTCACAGTGATCGTCAGAATACATGGTCGCGGGTAATGTTTGAGCTCCCTTTCGCTTGTCCTTAATAAATTTCCACAGTAATTTGGGATTTTTATTTATGTTATTCTCTATTCGGGACATGTAAGTATTAAAGCACAATTTCATATATTTTTGGCAGCGATCTCTAAGAATTTCGTATTCCAGCCCATCTCGTGGATTGTCATACCTCTTATACTTGGCCCTAATTTTATTTTTTTCCTTCATAAGACGAATCAAAGTAGCGTCAAACCATGGTGGGAACTTTATTGACCTAGGTTTTCGTTTAGGAACGTATTGGTTGATTACCGTGTTTAAAGTTTGATAGAAAATTGATAGCATATTGTTTACAGTTTTTGATTCCGAGAGTACCGTGTTCCAGTTAATTTTGTTCAGTTCAGTTACTATGTTTTGGTAATCAGCCTTATAGAAATTGTGGTCGTTTCTGGCACTGGCTCGAGATATTCGTGAGAAATTTGGTCGTTAATATTAAAAAGTAGGGGCGGATGTTTTTGGTCAATTTTGGTGACTAAGCTGGCTGTAACAGTTATAGTGCAGTTTGTTAGATTTGTAAGAATAAGATCTAAAAATTTGTTGTCAATATTGCTGACATTATTTACTTGTTTTAAATTATTAATTGAAATAAAGTCAACCAAAGAGTAACCCAAAGGACAATTGTAACCTGATGGGATTAGGTAATTATCTGCGAGATCTGATGTCCAGTTGATGAAATTCAAGTTGAAATCGCCCAGGATCACAACATCGTCAACATGATTCATAACATCTGATGTTTTTTCCAGAAATTTAACAAGTGATTCCAATCTGACTGGTGGCGGTAAGTAGACAACACATATTGCAATTTTTTTTGGAACGTTTCTGTTGTTAAATTGTATCGTGATCCATACATCCTCATTCTCGCTTTCCCAAGAATGTACACGAACAGATGGAATATTACGTGATACTGCTAATAGAACTCCGCCACCGTCTTTCTTGGATCCACCCGTCAAACATCGGTCTCTCCTGTACACTGTATACCTAGAATCTATAATTTCCTGATTGTATATACTTTCATTTAGCCAGGTTTCTGTTAAAGCAATGATAGAATAGTTACATACAGATATATTGTTATAAATATCCTGAGTTTTAGTCCGCAAACCTCGTACATTCTGATAGTATATATCGAGCATTGTTATAATTATTATTTCCAAAACACTTATCAATAATAAATAAAAAACATTAAGCTATCAATTTTAAACTATCCATGTTGCGAATTATAATTGCCTGACTTTGTTCGTTCTTGCGCGCAAATATCCGTCCATTTCGCACCCAAATGAATTTGTAGCCCAGTTCTTTTGCTTTCTTCCGGGCTGCTGCGTGCAGTGACTTGTTGATTGGCGTTAGGTGTTCTGCGACAAATACAGGAACTATTTTACCGCCTAGTCCTAGGTGTTGGGAGTTTAGCTTGTCCTTAACATTCTTTTTGTTGTAATTGGAAACAGCTGCCAATAGGATATCTCGTTTTCGTGGATTGCGGAGCTTTACTATTATAGACCGGGGCTTGTCACTCTGTTTGTTTATTTTGGCAACTCGTGTTGTATGAAGGATATCGTCGTCGCCGATGGTACTATTAACGGCTTTGGCTAATTGTAGTACCGTGTTAGTCAAGTTTTCGTTTCTGAACTCATGGACTCCAACAATTTCGACGTTATTATCGCGCGTGTTTTGTTCTACTGAGCAGAGCCTGTCTGAGAGATCCTTCACCGATGCTTTTAGTTCGACATTCTCTTTTTTTAACTCGTTGATCGTGCTAGATTTTTCATCAATTGCTAATTTGAGATCTTCGTACGATTTATTAAAAAATGTCAGTGTTTCCTGAAAACCCAAGATTTGTTCTTTGATTAACTGTAATTGACTCGATATAATCCCTTCGATGGTGGTCTTGATAGTCTCCGTCATTTCTTGTCTCAACATTGATCGAAGTTTGTTTTCAGTTATGTAATCATTTTCCATTTCAGGAGAGATGTTACTCGGTTTGATGCGTTGTGTGACGTTACGATCCCCAGATGAGTCTAAAGCCACCGTAGCCAAACACGGAGAAGAGCGAATAGGTGTTTTCGTGGTTGTTGTCTTGGGTTGTTTTCGGCATTCGGGACATTTCCATGCATTTTTTTGGTTCAAGTCCATCCGATTAAACTTCCACTGCGTTATATTAGCGCATTGAGTATCATATTTCCTAGCGCACGCAATGCATTTTAACCACTCTTCTGTTTTAATACCTTTGTTGCAGCCAGCGCAAGCGTTAATAGTAGGCGTCATGATAAAAATGTTCTGTAGTAGGTACTTGTTGTTTATTATTAGCGTTATGTCGGTGTCTATTTCTAATGTTCGTTACATTTATTTTATTTTTTAGTGTGACACCTAGGGTACAATAGCAGCATGATTTGAAATAGATATATCAATAAGTTTTAGTGAGCATTCTAAGACTGCTCAAAAAGAGGTATGTTATAAGCGGGATTCGATCGCACGCTTTCGAAATGCCAGCCGACCCTAGCCAGAATCGGCTACCGTTGCTATTAATTAGTACGTCGAAAAAATTGGTTGCGTTCTGCAGCAAGATGGACGGAGGGCGGAGCGTTGTCTTCGTTAGTGTGAGCGGTGGGGGCGGCACAAAAGTGAAAGGAACACACAGATCGACACTGGAACGCTGGTGTTTCCAACAACACGACACAGAGTTTTTGCACTACGGCCGTTATTTAAAAACTTTAGAATTAACTTATGTATAACTTTTAAACCACTGAGTATTTTTAAGTTCTGTTTTTACACTATTGTACTTGGGTTTTTACTAAACTTCACTATGAGTTTGTTTGTTTTGACTTTAGCGTTTTTCGGCACTTTTAATTTTAATTTGTAGGAGGTTGTTTAACACACGTCTAAACGGTAACATTTGTGTTTATTATATCAAAAGCAGAGAGTTGTGACAACATTACACTGGATTTGTTTTTATTAAGTCTTCCCCAAACCGCGGACATTCTGACTTACATCATATTTTTTTTCCATAACAATGTCGGTTTTTCCAATCTATGGAAAATTTCCATTGTTGGACCGATCCCCAAGAAGAGCAATCCTATCGACATCAAAGATCAGCGTCCTGTAAGCGTCCTGCCATTTTTGTTAACATTTAACTGAAAAAATATCTAAAATGTAGTAATAATCTCCCGGAAGCCCAATTTGGTTTTAGAAAAGGGCGTAATACTGCTACAGCTCTTTTAGATGTAACAGACAACATACTCGCGGCACAAGATGAAAGTCTCTGGTACTACTTGATTTTTCTCGTGCTTTCGATAAATTTGTCATTACCACTTTCTAAAATGGCACATTAATGGCAAGTTTCGCAAACAATCAACTACATAAGTTATTATTGAACATGATGGAAGTCCAAATAGAACGAGTGACCGAAGCACGAAACCTGGGACTCATAATGAACCAAGGTCTTAGGTTTAAAAATCATGTGTCATGCTGTTTGTAAAACTGTATTTAAAAGAAGCCTATGTGCTATTCAAGACTATAATTTATCTCTGTTCCGAATTCCATCGAGATCCGTTTACCCCTAGTGGCGTGAATAATAAACATTTATTTGTATTTTTGATAAAGTAAATCATAATAATAAAATTAATCTAATTAAATCATTTTTTTATGGCAGTAACTTTTAAAGGCATTTCTTGCCAATTACTTTACAAATATACTAATTGCATTTTTGAAAGATAAAAAAAATTGTAGTCAATCCAGACCCAGGAATCGAACCCGAGACTTTCGTAGCCAAACTGGGACCAGAAGCGAACCGCCTATCTGGACTATTTTACTAGACCTCAAATTTTTCTATCCCTTGATGCTCGCGAGTTGGGCCCTCGCATGCGCCATCTAGTCTGTAGTTAAAGAACTATCACGGCTTTTGTTATTGCTTCGTTACAGAGAGCGTTTTAACAAATTATGAGGTCGCAGGCCGAATGTTGAAGTATTTTTTATAGGCATTTCTTGCCAATTACTTTACAAATCGCGGCGGTATAGTAATGGCTAAGGCATCGGTCTCGCAATCGTGAGGTCGCGGGTTCGAATCCTATCCATTATACTATCGACGTGAACCCACTCCTAACACAAGCCTTTGAGCTTAGCTGGAGGGGTTAACAGGATTGCTAGTAATGTGGGACCACAATCCCACATTGCTAGTTAACTTTAAAAAAAATAAAAAAAATTTGAAAGATAGAAATGTTTGAAGTTCAGACCCTGAAATCGAACCCGAGACTTCCGTAGCCAAACCTGGGGCAGAAGCGAACCACCTATCTGGATTATGTTACTAGCAACTATACTACTATGTTATTAACAGCAAGGCTAGTTTATTTCGATTATTTCCAAAGCTTCATGTCGTATGGCATACTGCTTTGGGGCAAGGCGGCTGATACTCAAACAATTTTTATTCTTCAAAAACGTGTAGTGCGTGCGATTTACAAACTTGGTGCACGAGTTTCCCTTAGAGAAAAGTTTAAAGAGATAGGTATAATGACAGTTGCATCTCTGTATATATTTGCAAACATTATGTTTGTTAAACAAAATATGCATTTATATCACAAAAATAGTGACGTTCACCCGGTGAACACGAGAAATAAGCACAAATTAGTAAGTCAATATCATAGACTACATAAAACTCATAATTCATTTATGGGTCTTTCTGTTAAAGTATTTAACAAGATACCAGCTAGTATTATGAGTCTATCAGTGATTAAGTTCAAAATGTAGTCAAAAATCATCTTATACGTAAAGGCTATTATACAGTGGATGAATGTTTAAATGATAAAGAAAAATTGATCTAGTTGCTTGCTCCTTGTTACTTTAATATGCTTGAGTGAATTTGTTGTCACTTTGTTTTAATTGTCACATTGATAAAGAGCATGATTTGACTTTTGAAAGTAAAGATTCTGCGTGACGAATAAAGGCCATTCTTTTCTTCCTTTTGATAACAGAACTAATATTTTATATTTAATCATTCGTTAGTACGTTACAAGTACTTTGGCCAATATTTAAGCACATATAGTTTTTACCTTTGTTGTAAGTAGATGCTCCTACTATAGATGTATGATGATGATGATGTACCCACAAAGACTGATTTTGCTTTATCTCATGTTTCAACTTATTGATAATACAATTTGCATCAGTCCTTTAACATGGTGTATAGTATATTAGTCGCAGCACCTTACCTCCATATCAAGTTTATAAACATTCAAACATTGTTTAATTGGCAATTTGAAAACAGTGGCCACGAGTTTTTATTGCCAGGTTCTTTTCTCCGGCTTTACCTATTTTTTGCGAACTTGGCATTACATGTACATGTAGAATCCCGACGTATCACAAGTAAGAGTTGTTTTGCATCCTAAGTGAATAAAGAATTTTGAATTTTGAATTTGAATTTTTAGACCTCAAATTTTTCTATCCCTTGATAGAGTTGGGCCCTCGCATGCTAAATTTACAAAATCCCTCGCATGCAACTACCGACTAGATGGCGCATTTAATATTGATGATTTGAATTTGGTGAAAAGGTGTCTTGTAGTAGCCGCTACTTAGTTTGATAGCTAAATAATAAATATAAATATTTTTCCGGGGGGCACTCCTTACATGAAACAGAAAAAATCACAAACATAGCGCTTAATAAATACTTTAAACTAAAATTATTTCGGATATAATCATTGAGTTATTGCCGAAAAAACTGCGTTTCTTAACAAAAGGGCGTAAGGGTCATGAACATACGCTCTTCTGCTGATGCAATTATTCAAGGCTGCGGAACCCTACTCTGAGCATGGTCCTACATGCTCTTGCCTGGTTTATAAATTACTTTTATTTAGGTTTATTTTCTATTATACTGAATCTGTACCTCTGTCCGTGAGTCAGTTAGCCAAGGTGCCAATTGAAAATCAGTGCTGGGTGTTCCGCCTAACTTATGCTGAGATGGCAACTTTTTCAGTATAGGCTTGCGGGGAGCAGCACACCGACTCACTGGCCGATATGTACCTACATAAGTTATTTTTGTCTGTTTTGATAGCTTACGCGGTGTTAGGCAGATTAGGGATTAGGCAGGAACTTGGTTATGCAGAAATTGGATTTGGCACAGAAATGGTACAGTTAACAAAAAATAACTTGTTTATTTATATACACCCTACATATTAGAAGAAAGTCATCCTAAACACTCGTTTATTACGGCAATCTCATAGTCACATTTATAGTCTGCAATATCATCTACTGTTAACAGTTTTTTCGTCGAAAGCAATCTTTTGTAAATTTCTTGGTTCTTGGCCAGGTATAAAATATATAATACTGGTACAAAATTAACAATCTCATCATCTTCAGATAAATCAACATAATGGTCATATTATATTATAAGAACCTTTTTTTTAAACATTTGTTTCTTAATGTACTTCTGTCATAACACAATTCTGTTAAATCCAGTTTCTACCTAATAAAGTTCCTGCCTTATCAAAGATCTGCTGAATACCGTGTAACTGGTTTAAAAATGAAGTTTAAATTTTTAAGCCGCCAACTTAGCTGCTTTTGTAAGCTGCAGACCGAAATAACCATATTTTTCTTTCTTTCTTTTCAACCGACTTCAAAAAGGCGGAGGTTCTCAATTAGACTGTCTTTTTTTTTGTAAATTTGTTCACCGATTACGCAAAGACGGCTGGACCGATTTGAAAAATTATTTTTGTGTTTGAAAGGGTATACTTCCAAGTTGGTCCCATTGTCATAAGATCACGATCTGATGATGGGATCCTGGGGAAATCGATAAAACTCTTTAAATATTACAGTGATTTAGGTATATTTCATAGTGATTCGTGCATTTACTCTCAAAAAGCACCAATTGGTGAAGTGAAACTGAGGAAGATTACAAATGACGAGCGAACCTATTCAATATTTCACGGTTCGCGATTTAATTTCTTTAATATTGTATTGAGTAGCACTTTATTCTCGTCATACTACTAATACACAATGAAATAGAGGTGATAGTAAACTATCATGTGAACTCCTCATCAATTAACGGCTCTGCATTGGGGCAAGCAATATTTTGTAAAAGGAAAGTGTGTTTAAGCAGTTGACTTAGCCTATTGTAACTTATGTGAATTACAGACAATCACACTAAAAAGTGAAATTACCTACTATTTCATGGCACCAACTTAAAAATGTTTAAGCTTTTTTTTTGTTATTCTAGGTATATTATTTTTTGCTTGTTAGTTGCTTTGTATTTTTTGAATTTTTGAAGACTGTAATTTTTTTTTAAGTTTTTTATTTCTTTCATTCTTTAATATAGATCATGCTATACTTTCATTTTTGCTTTTATTTCAAAGTATTGTTTGTGGAATAGGCCATAAATTAATTAAAAAATAATAAAACACCAATATTTTTTTCGAAAAATGCGCTTCAAAGTAACAGTTTTAAAATCATTCAGGTAGTGATAAAAATACCACCAATAGTCAGAGAAAACGCCGTGTTGACTTTTGTTTTGCGCCGATCTAGGTATCCATCTATTTCAACTAGGTTTCCTAATAAAAATATGTTTTTTGGTCATAACCGACGGTGCTATTCAGTTTGTTTAAGCTGGCTTTTCACAATTGTTTGTAAGTATTGTATACCGACATTTGTATATATTATATCCCGCAAGCGAACTCGCACATTGTGAGATATATCTTTTTACCTAGTTAAGTAACGTTCGTCATTACCTCATAACGTGAGACAAGACACGAGACGAGAGGTAAAACCAATCTTTGTTGAAATATCACTGTATCGGTCAGAAAAATATTAACAGCCTGAAATGTAATTTAAATTATATCTCGGTGCAAACAGAGATTCAAAAGTATGGTGGGGGGTATATTAAAGGCGATTGTTCAAGTGACTATGGAATTTAGTATCGCAACAAATTTTGTTGTGCCAAGATGAAAACTACTGATTTATGTAGACATTAATATATACTTTCAGAAAAACCAACAATGATTTACTTACCCAATTTGCCGGGTTTAATTGATATGGGTCGATGAACTTCGAAAATCAAAATATTTATATACATTTTTTTTTTGAAATAGGACATAACTATGATATTGCGTATTAATTATGTATTACACGTGATGTGTAACACTAGTTTATGGCTATGAATTCGGCTTTGCAGTGATATATAATCCGAATCTCTATCTCACAAACACTTCACAATTGTCACAATATTGGCACGAGTCTCTGTCTCACAAAATATTTCTGATTGTTACTATGTATATGGAGTCTCTATCTCAAACTCACGTAATGTAACCACAATATCATACACAACACGAGAAATAACAAAAGCTATTTGTTATTAATACTTTAAACTGTTTTCATAATGGACCGGCGCCAACAAGCTTTATGCACAGATAAACAAGTGACATGACATTACATTTCAGTGTTGCCATAACTTTTGTCACATCCTATACAAATCGTTTTTTTTATTAAAATTCATTATTATGTTCTTATTTTTAATCGAGCCGGATCCTAATCTAAAGGTATCAAAGAATATGCTTATTAAAAAGTATAGTGTATAAATATTATCATTCTTTACATTCAAACGATGCAACAATTAATAGAGTATTTATGTTAATTATTTAATAAAAATCGATAATAACCCTAATCGATATTACGATTTTATTTTTGTAATAGTGTTACCACCGTTAAAAATAACTTCAAACGAAAAAAAAAGGAAATAAATAAACTGAAAGACTAATATTTGCATCTCTATATTCCGGCAAATGTGAGACTCCATATCATTATATAATAACGTTATAATTAGAAACAAGAATTATACATTTAATCAACTTGTGGCACAACGTAAATACTAGCGATACTGCTGATGGGCATACCCCTTTATATTGCATCCCATCGCATAGTGAAAAAGCTTTAGATTTCCTTGTGAAAATAATGTGCTATCATGAAACAAAAGTGCTAAAGTGTAGAAGCTGTCAAATAAAATTAAAAGTTCAACTGATAAATATACTGAAGTGTGGCTATACTTACTCGTACATACCGCACTAGTTTAGCCTCCTCATTTCTTCACTTGATAACTCTGTACTTTCAATAATGTGACGACTTTGTCGATAGTAACTTTTGGCATAGAATCTGCCTTGAAAAATACAACTTCCATTTTTAGTAGATGCAACAAAATAACCTTTACTAACACCACTTTACAACAACTAACACTAATTGAACAAGTCGTGGATATATCTGTGACGTCACTAAAGACTATTACAAAATAAAATTAATTAAATAAAAACGTTGCATTGGCTGTTATTTTATACTGTTTTAATATTTTAACCATAAAATTAAAACTTGAGTTTCATTTATTCTCAGCGTATAATAGGGAATATACCTATTATACGCTGAGAATAAATGAAACTCAAATAATATTGCCTCATAAATATTAAATCGGAATAAACTAGAATAGTTTTGTGTCGTTTTTTGTATTTAGCAGCCAGATATCATTTTTTGTAGTATATTTTCAAACTTGTAATAGCAAACTGTTATAAAAAATATTTCTTATATTCTTTTAAACTCGGGTCTTTTTTTAAATTATACATTTTTACTTTTAATACCTTTAGGTACATATAGATACAATAGAGTCACATATTTGTTAACATGAGTTGATTGTTACAGGGTCTCAAAATATCTTGTCAAGTGCCGTTAGGAGGCGTCACTCAGGATGATTTCGTAATCGTGCGAAGAACACAGGTTTGGAAATTACTTAAATATTATATAAACAATACCGGTCAGAACATATTATAATATACTTACAGGTCGGTTTGGTAAAATTATCCTCACCTAAAAAAAGGCGTATTTACGCAGGAAAAGAGTCTTGGATTTTACTGTTTGATCCGGGATCTTTAGTTGCACGGCTAAAATCCATCATTAAGTCTACATCATCCATCTGTCGATGATGTAGACTTATGATGGACTTTTCCGGACTTTTTACGTACGGAGCCCTAAAAACAGGTACCTAACTAACACCTTTGGTTTGCGAACTTTGTTGATCTTGTTTCTCGCAGAAATATTTCATAACTTATTTTACTTAGTTACAAGTTTGAAAGTTATTACGACCGCTATTATAACAGGAGGCACTAATTATGAATTCTGAGCGCAGTGCTGTTTTAAGTTAAAGTAATTTAACTTTATGTTCGGAAACCGCTGTTTGCAATTTTGTGGATCGTGTTTGACAGTTTTATAAATAGATTGCACCTCCAGTCATAAAGGAGTAATAGTTATATACTCGTATATATTTAGAAATTTCAGAAGTACATTAAATAAATGGATACCTATTTTCGTCATTCTGCTGTTTGTAAACCTCATTTGCTAATTTATTATCAACGTAATACATTTGCAAAGTTTTTCTTATACTTTTATAATATAACTATGTATAATTAATGTATAATTTGTCTCTTTGTTTATTTCGTAGAAAAAAGAACACAAAAATCGTTTAAAGGAGGGAAAGGGAACACCTGACGAAATATTCGCAGAGGAGGATCGCCAACGAGAATTGGTCAAAGGTAACAAACAACAAAGGCTTTGACGATTTTATTGGGAGTTTTATTGAGCATTCCTCTAACGATCGAGACACAAAATACCCAAGTTCAATTTAACATCATTTTACATTGTTATTTATTTATGTTTCGACCTGACTGAACCGGCTGTGGTCACAAGCGGACTGATAATAATGCAATGCGAAAGTAATTGTTAGTGAAACGGACGTCAACAAACTATTAAAAAGTACGTGAAACTACGCTATAACTCGGTTTTATGTTTAATGGTTTATAACTCTCCCGTTCCGACCCAGCTCTCGTCAAACACCGACAAAGGTCTGACACTGATATTCTGCTGGGCCCTTTGCCACGTATCGGATGCCCAGTAAGTCTGTGTGTCTATGAATGTGTGTGTGCTTAGGTGAGTGTGTGTATGTTTTTGGTGTGTGCGTGTGTTTTAATTCTATTAATCAATATTGTGTGAAATGTTTATTTATGAAATTATATTATAATATAAATAGTATACGAGTACCTATCTAAATCACATCATAGAACAGAGATATGGATAGGTAGTTACATTCGTGGGGTATGACGTTTTGTCGTCTTTGCAGCTATATTTGTTTGTGCAAATAATATTAATTAAGCTGGATACAAGCTTTAGACCCTCGAAGTTAATTCTTGGGGATTATATATACAGCCAGCTCATGCTCCGGCTTGTCTATTTGATATTAATTAATTACCTCACATTTAGAAAATATTACACACAGATTTTGTTCAATCCTGGGTCCGGCGCGCTGGGTCGGACGGCTCTTGTTATTTTGTAGCCATCTTACTTTATTTATGTGGGCTGCCCTTACCACCATCCTTAGACCATCTAGTTATTTTTGATACGGGTTATTTTCTCGACAGCCACATGATCTCTCGCTCTTATGATACTCATGTTTATGTATTGGGAATATGTACATATTCACCAATAACCGTACCCACCATCTCATCCGTTCGTATAACTGGATGAGGTCTACTTGCATGAATATGCATGTTTGGTAAATTGTCATAGTTATGCGGAACAAATGGATTGGATTTCAATTCTGCCAACCTATAATACTACAATGCCAAAAATAGTACAAGTTCGTAGACCGACGCAATTTATAAAATTAATATGAACCACAACTAAAGCGTATTATGTACATATTTGATTATTTCATACAAATAACGATGTATTTATATTTTCTCAGTTGTATTCTAATCTTCAATGCTTGATCCTGTAAGTACTACTCAATATACTTTCTACCTACTATATTCTTCGTATTTGACTCCTAAACGCTATATTAATGTAAACTCGGATTTTTTACTAAGTTATACAAAATTTACAACTCCATCTGTCATTCTGAAAAATAATGATACCACTTTTTAGGGTTCCGTAGTCAAAATGGCAAAAACGGAACCCTTATGTCCGTCTGTCTGTCCATATGTCACAGGCATTTTACAAAAAGACTACTCAATGAATATTGATAAAAATTAGTGAAAAGGTGTCTTGTAGTAGCCACTACTTAGTTTGACAGCTAAATAATAAAAATAAATATTTTAAGAGGGGGACATGTAACAGACGCTGAAAATTTTTTTTACCAAACATTAACGTGTGGCACATTATTCGACGTTGTTATTAATACTTTAAACTGTTTTCATAATGGACCGGCGCCAACAAGCTTTATGCACAGATAAACAAGTGACATGACATTACATTTCAGTGTTGCCATAACTTTTGTCACATCCTATACAAATCGTTTTTTTTATTAAAATTCATTATTATGTTCTTATTTTTAATCGAGCCGGATCCTAATCTAAAGGTATCAAAGAATATGCTTATTAAAAAGTATAGTGTATAAATATTATCATTCTTTACATTCAAACGATGCAACAATTAATAGAGTATTTATGTTAATTATTTAATAAAAATCGATAATAACCCTAATCGATATTACGATTTTATTTTTGTAATAGTGTTACCACCGTTAAAAATAACTTCAAACGAAAAAAAAAGGAAATAAATAAACTGAAAGACTAATATTTGCATCTCTATATTCCGGCAAATGTGAGACTCCATATCATTATATAATAACGTTATAATTAGAAACAAGAATTATACATTTAATCAACTTGTGGCACAACGTAAATACTAGCGATACTGCTGATGGGCATACCCCTTTATATTGCATCCCATCGCATAGTGAAAAAGCTTTAGATTTCCTTGTGAAAATAATGTGCTATCATGAAACAAAAGTGCTAAAGTGTAGAAGCTGTCAAATAAAATTAAAAGTTCAACTGATAAATATACTGAAGTGTGGCTATACTTACCTTATATTATAATATAAATAGTATACGAGTACCTATCTAAATCACATCATAGAACAGAGATATGGATAGGTAGTTACATTCGTGGGGTATGACGTTTTGTCGTCTTTGCAGCTATATTTGTTTGTGCAAATAATATTAATTAAGCTGGATACAAGCTTTAGACCCTCGAAGTTAATTCTTGGGGATTATATATACAGCCAGCTCATGCTCCGGCTTGTCTATTTGATATTAATTAATTACCTCACATTTAGAAAATATTACACACAGATTTTGTTCAATCCTGGGTCCGGCGCGCTGGGTCGGACGGCTCTTGTTATTTTGTAGCCATCTTACTTTATTTATGTGGGCTGCCCTTACCACCATCCTTAGACCATCTAGTTATTTTTGATACGGGTTATTTTCTCGACAGCCACATGATCTCTCGCTCTTATGATACTCATGTTTATGTATTGGGAATATGTACATATTCACCAATAACCGTACCCACCATCTCATCCGTTCGTATAACTGGATGAGGTCTACTTGCATGAATATGCATGTTTGGTAAATTGTCATAGTTATGCGGAACAAATGGATTGGATTTCAATTCTGCCAACCTATAATACTACAATGCCAAAAATAGTACAAGTTCGTAGACCGACGCAATTTATAAAATTAATATGAACCACAACTAAAGCGTATTATGTACATATTTGATTATTTCATACAAATAACGATGTATTTATATTTTCTCAGTTGTATTCTAATCTTCAATGCTTGATCCTGTAAGTACTACTCAATATACTTTCTACCTACTATATTCTTCGTATTTGACTCCTAAACGCTATATTAATGTAAACTCGGATTTTTTACTAAGTTATAAAAAATTTACAACTCCATCTGTCATTCTGAAAAATAATGATACCACTTTTTAGGGTTCCGTAGTCAAAATGGCAAAAACGGAACCCTTATGTCCGTCTGTCTGTCCATATGTCACAGGCATTTTACAAAAAGACTACTCAATGAATATTGATAAAAATTAGTGAAAAGGTGTCTTGTAGTAGCCACTACTTAGTTTGACAGCTAAATAATAAAAATAAATATTTTAAGAGGGGGACATGTAACAGACGCTGAAAATTTTTTTTACCAAACATTAACGTGTGGCACATTATTCGACTGATCTTTCAAAAACATTTTAACGTCTCTAATAAACTTTTTTGATTGTGTGAATATTTTTAGAAACCAACATGATCCGATATACCGTCATTGAATTATTGCCGAAAAACTGCGTTTATCAACGAAAGGGCGCAAGTGCCATGAACATACGCTCTTCTTCTAATGCAGTTATTTAAGGCTGTTCAATGTAGGGTTCCACATTGAGCATGGTCTGCCATGCTCTTGCCCGGTTTTTAATTGTAGGCTTAAGGCATCTATACCTATCTATTTGCATCAGTTATATTTTTTTTGTTGTACCTTCAGATTTCCGGTACATCTTACTGTTAGACAAAAATGGTTTCATACAACAGCCTGACCAAATTGTCGCATGCTTTTAAAATAAGAAATGCTTGTGCCCGGTTTTTTGTTACTCGTAATTTAAGAATTTACCTATTTATTATCAATGCTACTAAACATTAAAACCGAGTTTTCTGAAAATCTATAAAAATCATTTGAATTTAATATTGATTACAATCCTTTAAACTAATAATAATTATATTACCATACGTAGATAAACGTCATCCAACTAATTCAGGTTAACATTCACCTGGATTAGTGTTGCAGATACCAAGGTCATAAGTTGACAAAGGTAGACGTGTCTTCATCCTTTCTCAAATTTCTTTATCTGGCCCTATCATATAAGTCGACCATTGGGTGTTTGTTCTAATATTTACCCGATTGCAAACAAAAGCAAGGTTCGGTAATTAATTATCGGATTCCACGCCAGATACAGTATAAATCCATTTACATTACGCGTGGACTTCTGAGGAGGGAAATTTTATCTTATAAAATGTTTCTTCCAAAGTAAATAAATCTAGCTAGATGCCACATGTTTCTGTAACAGTATCAAAACAGAGCGTGCCACTTTATCCCCACCGCGCATGACGTCACGTGAGCGTTATAATGATGTACCCACCATAAACAGAATCATTTCAATCGCAAGACATCATTCATCCAACAGGGTATCGATTTTAAATCGACCAATTCGATTCCATACTGCTGTTTTGAATTATTTAATTTATACTTTTTTTATTAAAAAATGATTTGGTCAACTGGGGCAACGGCGTTGTATTTTTCACTCACGCAATTTTTATACTTTATTTCAAAAATATCATGAAATAATTAACCAAATTCCTTCGTTATGATTTATTCATATTTTTTCTTTTGTTTTAAGCTGTATTAAAAAAGTATCTGCTGTTTTTAATTCCAACAAGTTAGCACAACATTGAGCTCCACCGAACTTACACTAAATTTACACTTTGAATGAAATCTTTGGGAACCGGGATAAAAGCAACCCATGTGTTCACTGCCGGGATCAAGCTATCACCATAGTTATCAAATTTCTGCCAAATCGGTCCAGCCGTTTTCCCGTGAAGAGTACTAAACATCCATTCATCCATCCATCAAGCCTCACTAACTTTGCATTTTTAAGATTACTAGGATCATTCTTATAAATAAAAATAAAAACACGGGTAAAATTAAACGACATAAGCATTTACTTATTTTTAAAAATGTATTATACCTACCTATCTAATCAACTGTAGGAAATATTAGGTAGGATCAATATAATTTTTACACTAAGCAATAACTATTACCTGTTTTTGACGCTTTTGTTTTTTTGAATATCACAAAATCAGCCTTCTTCGAGTAAACTAATAATACATCGTGTTTAAATGCTGTAAATAGGTCTTACACATATTACAGTAAGGTATTGAACTATTTAACATTATATAGATTGCACAAGATTACCACAAATCGGGAATAATTCACAAAAAAAATTCTAGAAAATAAAAAACGTACGAACATAGGTGGTAGTTACGTACTGAACCTTATATTGAGATCAAAGTTATCAGTATCACAGAATCAGCTTTCTTTAATAAAACTTACAATTTTTCTTTTTGAGTGGCCAACCTTGTGTCAGAATTATCCAGATCACCCAGTATGACATGAACTAAGGACTGTTAGCGAGATGATAACAGCCTTAACCAACTTTTACGTGCCCTTTGAAGCACGGATACGTTCAAATGTAATAACATTATGCTATACGACTTTAAAATTTAGTTATAAAAAGTATGAAATTAAATAATAGCGCAAACAGCGTAAGCCCACAAAATTAAAGGATCAAAATTAAAGAACACCCAATACGCTCCAAACCCTTTCTGTACCATTTAATAAAAAAGTAAAACAAAATAAATGTTGATTTTGATTTAACTGAATTGAATACCTCATAATTATCATAATTACTAAATTATTGACCTTGAAACAGGACGAATTTATAATATATTTGTCTATTCGTAGTTTTCGTTTTTAAATTTCTCGTTAAATAATGTAAACGTATATCAATGTAAACATCAGCTATTGCTTTTATTAGAATAACTAAATGGTTTTCAGTAGGTGCTTGATCAAACTGATGGATGGTTATGCAATTTAAATATTACTATTAATAAAACAACGCAAAATATTAGTAGTAATGTGAAATTTATTTACCAAAGGGTTGGTGTTAAAATTTTGTGATGCATTTTTTATTTCTCATAAAACTATTTCAGCAACTTTGCATACTTATAAAGAATGCTTTGAGGGATACACTAAAGCACCTCTGTCCTTAAACACAATAATATAGGTACCTGTACACAATAATATAGGTTATTACAAAAATGCATTATCGTTCCTCCTGATAGAGAAAACAATAGCAATCTACTAAATACTCTTTAACTTGGTTAGGTTACGGTTGGTAGACCTAGTAACATGCCAGCTATGGGCGAAAGTTGCATTGCCCTTTACGGGTAACATCAGACTAAGTGCTACAACAAAAATTTCTTACAAATTCCATTGTAAAATACTTTTATAACGTTGTTAGTAGTATGAAACAAAAACTACAGAAAACTTACTTCTTATACAGCATTATTGTGCTGGGATACCGGAGAACCGGCCAAGTTCAAGTTCCGTAGCGGAACTTTCCCGGTTTTTTTAATACCTACATTTAACGTAATAATATGGTACCCAAAGTCATTTAGCGATTGTAAAAATCCCCCATTCATATAAATTCAATCAGGCGTTTAGAAATTATAGTGAAAGAAGAAAACTACAATCACACATATATTTTTAGGGCAAGCATTTAAAAAAAATGTACAGGTAAATTAGCTTGAAGAAATTTTTGCGTTTGTAGTAGTGTATGGTCAGCAAATAAAAAAAACAACATTTTATTTTTAGTTTTTATTGTTTTAAAGGTAATATACGTTTGTGGCTGGAGCACACCAAATGCGTGCACGTCTACGCATACGCACTACGTACTAATACGGTCGTGAAAATGTGTATCCACCGCATTGTAATCTATGGAACTGTATGAGGCAGACAAGCCAGTTCCAAACATTACAAGCATTGAATGCCGGTTTTCACTTCAGTGAAGACGTGTATGAATTAGGTGTTCTCCGGCCATAAATGTTTTATTCTAATAATTCATCAACCCCAGGCATATCACAATCATCCCCATCCTCGCTTTCATCAGATGAATTATTTAAATTAATTATGATTCGTTCTGATATTGTGTCTAAAGCTGCGTCTCTACCCTGATATTTGTTTTCCTCCTCAATAGCATGCAAACAAACTTTTCTCCATTCCTCTACAGTTATGGCGTTCATTTTTTCTTCAGCTAATGACATTTTAACCTTCATATTCATTGCGACATTCTTTTTTGCGACATATGTTTTCACTATCCCCCATATATTTTCTATAGGATTAAACTCCGGATGGTATGGTGGTAAACGCAGCACAGTATGACCGTGCTGTCGTAATATTTCGTCTATCTTGTACTCTATAAATCTCGCCTTGTTTTGCAGAATCAGTTCATATAATTGAGGCTTAAGCAACGTGGATGAATGCTCAATGTTTCGAAATGTCAGCCAGTCTATCATTTGCTGTTTTCTAGAATTACTATTCGGTGCAGGATTTTGTATTGAGTTATGATATGGTGCGTTGTCAACAACAACAACACTATTTGGTTGTAAGTTGGGTATTAATTGAGTTTGAATCCACCTTGAATAGTTGTCATAGTTCATATTGTTGTGGTAATCTCCACTTTTTTGGTCGGCTTTAAACATAAGCAATGCATTTGGTATAAAGCCATCGATACCACCGGCATGAACAATGATTAAGCGGTTGCCTTTCGATATATGTTGCTTCAAACCTGAAGTGCTTCCATCTGACCAAGATTTCGAGAGGGTATGTGATGTATGTATATATGTTTCGTCGGTGTAAACAATTGGTCGGCGTTGTTCACGATATTCAGCAATTTTCATCAAATAATTAATTCGCAAGTATCTAATTTCGTGTTTTTCCATAAGAAGTTTCCGGTTATCTTCTGTTTGCTTCCAATTAAAACCTAATGACATGACGTGTTTTCGTAACGTGCTGACACAACCTTTATAATCGATATCTTCTTTCAATTTTGAGTGCAAAGTTTTTAAAGTGGGAACTTCTTTATTTGTGATGTGGAAGTCATGAATTGTTCTTCTGATAACTTGCTGATCAAAGTTATCGATTACTATTGTAGGTTTACGATTCGGTTTCTTTTTAGGAGATTTAAATGTTACTTCCTGATCTGAAGGACGACATTTGCTTTCTGATACTACCTTTCTGACGGATGCTATTGAAATTCCTGTTGATTTAGCAACTAATTGAGTGGGGGTCATAATACTGCTCGGGTTGTTATTACACTCATTTTCGAAATATTTGTACAAACAGTACAAAACTTCCTTAGTTTGAGAAGTCAAAGGCTTGCCTCGACCATGTTTTAACACTGGAGCCATTTTGAATTATCAATATAAAGTTACAACACTTACACACTTGAAATTAAACACTTCAACAAATATTTTAACAATAATAACAAACAATAACAACAATCAACAAATACAAAATTTCACAATGAAACTACTACGTATCTAATAATTATAATTTTTTAATGAAATGCGTGCTTTATGTTCTAACGGTATCAAGCGACTGACGTCAGACTGCACGTGGCACCTGCGGACAGAGTAAACTGGTTTATTCTGGTTTTGTGCGTGTTTCCACTTTCCACTATCAAGTGACGATTTATTTATTTGTTTTGTTTCGTAATTATTATGGTCAAAACTTTTTACCTATAGCTAAACTACTATCATCTAAAGAACGACACGATATTTTATTGTTTCACGGTAGTCGCCTTGTCGTTTGCTCAAGGACGTGAAATTGAATGACATATTTTTTTTAATAAAGTCAAAACCTTTTTCTTTAAAATAAAAACTTGTTTTTATTGAAAACAAAAATCAGAGTGTTGCTAGGGATAAGTATTAAATTAAATAGTAATGTTAGGATATTGAAACATTTTTGTAAGGGCCAGAACGATATAGTGGAAACGCGCTCTAATATCTAAGTAACATACACACCACTACATATGCAAAAATTTCTCGAGACTAATTTCACTGTACGTTCTTATGATCACTTGTGATTAACTTAGAACACTTGGGCGGTGAAGACGGATCTAACAATGTCTGAATTGTATAGTGAGTGGATTGTGCGGTGCGATTTGAAATAGTGAGTGATCGGGAAAGGTAGCTAATAAAGAACATTATATACATACAAGATACACGCAAAAAACATAACCCTTTCTTGAGGTCGGGTAATAAAACGTATATTATGTATTAGATATCTGAATCTTTAATTGTATAATTCCAATAAAGAGTCTATTCTTTGTTTTCGTTTTTTTCGTTATCTCTAATAAATATGTTTTGATTAATTACAATTACCATAATGGCGTTAGCTAAAGCTATACGTTATTTTTATTTTATTTGTATTTCATTTCACTTTCTTCATTTTTAAATCTTCCTTCAAAAATTAAATCTGTATGCAATCCACTGCGTTTTCACGAATTACAGTAAGAGAAATGAGGAAGATCATCGATACGCTTCCTAGCTCATGGTGGATTTGAGTTAAAACCATAATGGTTTTTTTTATTTTCTATGCTTGGTAGACCAGCTAGCGGCCCACCGACGGTAAGCAGTAACCGCCGCTCATGGACTACAGGGATGTCAAAGACACACCCAAACCGCTGCCTACCGTGAAGTGAAAACTCTCTTTGAACCTCGTTTGAAGAAAGACATGTCGTAGCGCTCGGGAAACACCGCAGCAGGCAGTTCATACCAGGGTCTACACGTACGTGGAAGAAAAGAACGCCGGAATCGACCCGTACAGGACCACATTGTTTCCAGGTGGAATGGTTGAACCCTACTACGATGTCAAGTAGTGCGGTGGTAGAAAGGTGACGGTGGCACCATGTCAAACAGTTCTTCAGAACACTCCCCGTAGAACAGACGGTAGAGGATGCAAAGTGCACCAAAGTCACGCCTCTGCTGTAAAGGCTCCAGTCTGTCCGTGAGATTGGGGTCATCAACGATACGAACAGCTCGCCTTTGGAGTGAGTCAAATGGATAGAGCAAGTATATGGGGGCACCTTATCGAAGAAATCGAGTTAGAGGCAAAGAGTCGGCCCAAAAGATCGGCTTTCTCCTTAGCACTGTGGGCCAGACTGCCATCAAAGTTGCGCAGTGGTGAGAGGTTGGACTGGCAGAAGTTATCTTGCGCAGCTTTGGCGAGCGACCAGAATGCACGACTCCCAGAAGGATGCCTTCGACGTTGCTCGCCATTTCTGGTAATGTGATCTGCCTTTGCTATAGCAATAGCCTTCTTGTTGGTTCTGGAGGCGGCGTTGAACTTACGTTACTCAACATTCACGGTCAGATCCTTAGGTTTCCTGGCATCGTTCCAGGCTAAGTACGCAGACTGTTTCAGGCGCGCGGTCACTCGACAAGCCTAGTTGAACCTGGGGCGATTACGACCACCAACAGGAATTCGGGCAATGGGAATGAATAGTTCCATTCCCTGAAGCACCGTATCCGTGATGCAGTCCGCACAAGCGTCGGGATCCTCTGTGGAGAAGCATAGCGGTGGTCCTCGATGCCAACCACTCTTTATGAGCGTTAAAGTCACCGAGGACCACCACCTCTGCGGAAAGGCACTGCTCCAACATTTAGTCAATCTCCCTTTGGACATTCTCAAACAGTAGAGTCGACCCCGAATCACAGCAAAGAGATCTATAGAGGCACGCGTAGATTTGGGTAAGTCCCCCATGGTCTACGCCAAGGCATAAAACAGACAGATCCCCATGTTCCAGGCCCCAAAGGTGGCGACAGCAGATATCGCCCCGTATGAACACGCACACACCGGCTTTCCGAAGGAATGTCTGCTCTAACTCATAGCCGGGGTATTTAAGGTACGAGATGTCACCCGTGGCACATATCTGCATCTCTGTTAAAAAGAACAAGGCAGGCCGCGCTGTCTCATGGTGGTGGTGTACGGCGTCTAGGTTGCTAGGAAGACCCCTGACATTGCAAAAATCCATTTGAAATGTGAATAGGGTGTTCGACGGGTTAAGCCTGCTCTTTTTTCTATTTTGTGGCATCATTTACAGAGACATATATCGGGAAGGAGTTATAAGAGGTATGGGGCCACAGTGATACTCAGATAAGGGGGCGGGTCGTAAGTCCCGGCTGGTCCGCGAGTTGTGTGAAGGGCTGACGCGGGGCACGGAAAGGCCCCCGGTGCCCCCCCACACACCACTAACGAGATCCACTCCGGTCCTCTCCTGGCGTTGGCGGGACAGCCTCCCAGGTGGGATATTCCCGGGTTCGGCTCCCGGGACCGGCAGGTGGCCGACGGTAACCATTCCCACTGGGTCTCCCACGTCAACCAATCACGCCCTACGGATCCGCGAGAACTCCTATACCGCCTGTTCCGAACTTCAATGTGACCCGACTGCTCATGCGGGAGGGAAAGTTGGAAGAAGGGATATCGGCTACTTAGCTCTTTGGTCGGAACGCATAGTTGCTATACGATCAAAATAAGACGAGCTGTGGTACCTACCCGGTCACTAGATGCTACCACAAGTGTCAGGAAAGGATATCGCGGACAGCGGACACCAATGTGCAGGGATAGTTGGGAGTGCAGTGATTGGCGGCTCGGGAAGTCGGGGTCAGGTACCCGAAGCCACCTGTATCGCAACCGGACAAGTTACGAACAAGCAGCCCCCTGAGTATAAAATATAATGTTTAGGATTCTTTCAATTGCAATTTATGCATGGATTAAAATATTCACTTTTCTCACTTTCTATGGCATTTACAAAGTTGTGGTTAATAGTCTAGAAGTTATACGAGAACAGATACCTAAGCGGTACATGTCTAACGCAATAATTATATTATTATCCACCGAATGCAAGCAAATACTAGTAATCTATACATATTCGGAATGTGATAAACCCTTTCATATCATACTTAACATGACACTGTTCAGACTTTTTATTTTTTTAATTCAGGATATTATGCCCCTTAGAGGTCTATATTATACCCCCCATGAGGATATATAATACCCCATATTGGATTCAGTGTGCTGTCACATATCCTTTAACCAGCGGACAATTAAGACGCTTCTAATATTACCTCATTTGTGAAATTGTGATTAGTTAGTAGAGAAGAGATGAACAAAGATAACTAGGCTAGGCGGGCACTAAGCTGCCTAGTGTGCGCTTAGCCTTAAATGTCAAAAACATATACCGCTCCTTTTGGTTTTGCCGGAATCAGGTAAAAATACCGGACAAGTTTATGTCGGGCCACAAACAAAAAGGCACGGAACCGGATAATAAGGAAAAACGATTCGTGACAATAAATAACTTTTCTTTCTTTCATTTATCGAACAAGCCCCGGAGAAACTCGGAGAAGACAAGGGTCATATTAATAATTAGAAACCATTAAAGTCAGTTGTGCGAGCGCCATTATGAGCTATTAGCAGCTCAGTTTCGAATTAACATTATGGTAATCGATCATATGACCACGAGTACCTCGAGCAAGAAAAAGTCCGTCAACAGTTCAAATCACTTTGATTACACAAAATTCCCTTGCATCACTGACACCATAATAATATAACCACGCTAACACTATGAAGCCGTTTTGTCGCTACGACCGCTCGATTAAGACTGCTGAATGAGACTTATCACGCCATCTTGGTGGCTATGTTTAAATAGGTCAACAGACTTGCCATTTAATCAAAACAGGTGTTAGGTCAACGGAAATCAATTAGGGATTTAATAATTTTCCGACATATATATATCCTAGTAAAAACTGCAATAAATGTCACATTAAAATAAAATATGCAAAGTTACAGTACACCCGATAAAAACGGGTTTGCACAAAGTGCCTTTTATATTTTAAATGAAAGGAAACTGCAATATACTGCTCTACTGTGTTCATGAATCAAATTATTTAAAGAGTTATATTTTAGTACTGAACAAGTTAATGGAAACTGCGATGAAATTTATCATAAGCGAGATTTGCGGGTAAAAATGTTTCAAGATTCTAACAAAAGGAGTGTCAGCTAACTGTACAAACTATTATTTCTGAAGGTCTACTCAAATTGATTAAAATACGAAAATCGAATGAAAATTATATAAATCAGAGTTAGCAACATGAATTCAATTAATTTGCTCATGATAATGGCCAATAAATCCGATGGTCTTGAGCTTATAAAAAAATAAATTATAATAGTCTGCGTAAACAAAGAAAATTTAGAATTGTGAAGTTTCGTTATGGGAAAAAAAAGAGAACTGAATTGAACATACACATAGGGATTTACATTAGGCGTATAATTGTACCTATTCATGCACATTACATTTTACCTGAGTGCATAATTATTGTTATTCATATTTAGTAACAACAACGTATCGTTAAGTAACAAAATTTATATTAAAACTGTAAAATGATAGAACGTTTCTAAATTTAAAGTCATAAATAACCAGAATATTTTACCCGATCCATAAGTATGCGGTACCAGATGTTATAACTCGTATAAATCAGAGCTTTCCACGACAACGTGGCAAACTATGATTTATACGAGTTTTGTGCAAAATTAATAAAGAAATTCTCGCCGCATTCAACAAAAGAACTGTGAAAATAGTCTTTCGAAATTATTTTGACTATTTCAATGGTGTTGTAGCTGACACTAGTATGTGTACGTAGATACAAAAAATAATTTTAGTTAGGTGCAATTACATTCAGAAGAATGACGTGTTAAATATTTATAAAATATATAAGTTCTCTTATATCGTGAAAGTTTTGTTTATTTCGTTTTGGTTTGTCGTTGTTGTCGCGACAAAAAAATATAGCTACGTGAGGCAAACTTAACCGCTTAAAATAACACTCAATAACTTTAAACAATCAAAGCCCTAAAATAAATGGGATAGACTCTATCTTTGCTCAACTAATAAATATATTTTCTATCTATCATATTCTTTTTTAATCTAAATATTCTTGAATATACTAGGATACTAATATTTAAGCTAAGTTACTTTGCATCTGACTGTGCCTTTTGCTAATAATTAAATTGAATAAATAAAGAAGGAACTACCGTACGTATTATAAACAACAAACTTCCTAGCTTCCAAACAAACCTCTTAGGGAAGCGACCGAGTTGTGAAGTAGACCAACTACTAGTATTGTTGCTGTTAGTTGTTTATTGTATATGTAAAGTTGCAATCTCTTGGCACAGTCTCCACTAGTTATCTATGTGTGGTAGCCGCAAACTTTAATTCCTGGCATTCTCGCTAGAATTTCTGTTATTCGTGGAACACTAATACCATCTAGATCGCTTTGTTGTAATAACTTGCAGAAACCCTCGACTTTGTACAGGATGGAATATTTAAGTAGCGATCTTAGTGAACTACAGTGAAATTAGTCTCGAGAAATTTTTGCATATGTAGTGGTGTGTATGTTACTTAGATATTAGAGCGCGTTTCCACTATATCGTTCTGGCCCTTACAAAAATGTTTCAATATCCTAACATTACTATTTAATTTAATACTTATCCCTAGCAACACTCTGATTTTTGTTTTCAATAAAAACAAGTTTTTATTTTAAAGAAAAAGATTTTGACTTTATTAAAAAAAATATGTCATTCAATTTCACGTCCTTGAGCAAACGACAAGGCGACTACCGTGAAACAATAAAATATCGTGTCGTTCTTTAGATGATAGTAGTTTAGCTATAGGTAAAAAGTTTTGACCATAATAATTACGAAACAAAACAAATAAATAAATCGTCACTTGATAGTGGAAAGTGGAAACACGCACAAAACCAGAATAAACCAGTTTACTCTGTCCGCAGGTGCCACGTGCAGTCTGACGTCAGTCGCTTGATACCGTTAGAACATAAAGCACGCATTTCATTAAAAAATTATAATTATTAGATACGTAGTAGTTTCATTGTGAAATTTTGTATTTGTTGATTGTTGTTATTGTTTGTTATTATTGTTAAAATATTTGTTGAAGTGTTTAATTTCAAGTGTGTAAGTGTTGTAACTTTATATTGATAATTCAAAATGGCTCCAGTGTTAAAACATGGTCGAGGCAAGCCTTTGACTTCTCAAACTAAGGAAGTTTTGTACTGTTTGTACAAATATTTCGAAAATGAGTGTAATAACAACCCGAGCAGTATTATGACCCCCACTCAATTAGTTGCTAAATCAACAGGAATTTCAATAGCATCCGTCAGAAAGGTAGTATCAGAAAGCAAATGTCGTCCTTCAGATCAGGAAGTAACATTTAAATCTCCTAAAAAGAAACCGAATCGTAAACCTACAATAGTAATCGATAACTTTGATCAGCAAGTTATCAGAAGAACAATTCATGACTTCCACATCACAAATAAAGAAGTTCCCACTTTAAAAACTTTGCACTCAAAATTGAAAGAAGATATCGATTATAAAGGTTGTGTCAGCACGTTACGAAAACACGTCATGTCATTAGGTTTTAATTGGAAGCAAACAGAAGATAACCGGAAACTTCTTATGGAAAAACACGAAATTAGATACTTGCGAATTAATTATTTGATGAAAATTGCTGAATATCGTGAACAACGCCGACCAATTGTTTACACCGACGAAACATATATACATACATCACATACCCTCTCGAAATCTTGGTCAGATGGAAGCACTTCAGGTTTGAAGCAACATATATCGAAAGGCAACCGCTTAATCATTGTTCATGCCGGTGGTATCGATGGCTTTATACCAAATGCATTGCTTATGTTTAAAGCCGACCAAAAAAGTGGAGATTACCACAACAATATGAACTATGACAACTATTCAAGGTGGATTCAAACTCAATTAATACCCAACTTACAACCAAATAGTGTTGTTGTTGTTGACAACGCACCATATCATAACTCAATACAAAATCCTGCACCGAATAGTAATTCTAGAAAACAGCAAATGATAGACTGGCTGACATTTCGAAACATTGAGCATTCATCCACGTTGCTTAAGCCTCAATTATATGAACTGATTCTGCAAAACAAGGCGAGATTTATAGAGTACAAGATAGACGAAATATTACGACAGCACGGTCATACTGTGCTGCGTTTACCACCATACCATCCGGAGTTTAATCCTATAGAAAATATATGGGGGATAGTGAAAACATATGTCGCAAAAAAGAATGTCGCAATGAATATGAAGGTTATAATGTCATTAGCTGAAGAAAAAATGAACGCCATAACTGTAGAGGAATGGAGAAAAGTTTGTTTGCATGCTATTGAGGAGGAAAGCAAATATGAGGGTAGAGACGCAGCTTTAGACACAATATCAGAACGAATCATAATTAATTTAAATAATTCATCTGATGAAAGCGAGGATGGGGATGATTGTGATATGCCTGGGGTTGATGAATTATTAGAATAAAACATTTATGGCCGGAGAACACCTAATTCATACACGTCTTCACTGAAGTGAAAACCGGCATTCAATGCTTGTAATGTTTGGAACTGGCTTGTCTGCCTCATACAGTTCCATAGATTACAATGCGGTGGATACACATTTTCACGACCGTATTAGTACGTAGTGCGTATGCGTAGACGTGCACGCATTTGGTGTGCTCCAGCCACAAACGTATATTACCTTTAAAACAATAAAAACTAAAAATAAAATGTTGTTTTTTTTATTTGCTGACCATACACTACTACAAACGCAAAAATTTCTTCAAGCTAATTTACCTGTAAGTGAACTTAATTAACTTCTTACCAGTGGTAGGTCTAAGCCATAGACCATCTTGATGGGCACCACAATAGTGTCAGCTATTCTTCCTTGAAATAGTGATATTAACACATCTTAAGCTATATATAGACTGTTTTTTTTATATTACTTCACTTAGGTGAAGGAAACAGCCTGCGGTCAGTCAGCTGGATTCCTTAGCCTTTAGCGCCCAGACGACATTTTGTAAAAAAAACTATACACCTTGCTACTTCATAAAACTTGAAAATTGATTTTAAGTTTATTTATTAAGAATAAGGTTAACGATCGCCAGTCACCCAAATCCTGTTACCGGGCTGGTCAGTCACGCGTTAAAGTTGTAAAAAATCGGTACATCATACAACTACTTTTTAAAAGCTGAAATTAGGTAAATAGGTGCAGAATATTGTAATAATCACAAAAAATATAGTCTGTCAGTCGCCAATTAAAGATTACGCACATGAAAGGTTGTACTCCGCCTCGTGTCCATTTCGTATGTAAAGGATGTAAACATGCAAGTGCATTGCAATTGTACTTATATTACACTGTTTTAGGTACTGAACGTCCTTAATCACTTTTAAGTTAAGTTTGTACAGCCAATTATTCCGTAAATATAAGAGATATTAAAAAAAAAATGTGTGGCACTCGGGGACTGCCGCGGTAAAGCTATTGCATAGCATTTTTATCAATTTAAGCAATTAAAAAAAAAAAAAAATTAAATAAGTTTTTTTTTAATTATAAAAAAACAATGTTTTTAATTTTTATTTTCTTTAATTTTTTTTTTTTTTAATTTAAAAAAAAGTCATTAAAAGTTCTGCTTAAGAACAAACAACTAAAAAGTTTCACTGCTGTGCCGGTCGGAATGGGGGGTGTTAGTCTTCATATTAATTAGATCAGCGACAGAACATAAAATAGTATACCTACTTATAATAATACAATAACACAACACAATAGGGTGGAAAATGAACCAACACTTAGGTGTTGGTTCATTTTCCACCCTATTGTGTTGTGTTATTGTTACCAAACATAACCACAACTCCTGTGTGGCCCTTTGCTGTGGCCTTTATAATAGAAACAACAAGAAAGGGGAAGACTAAAATGACAATAGGTAACATAATGTCAATAGATGGCGCTGTATTTAATTTTGTTACTATTCAATACAAAATGTACTACGGTCTGAATCGCGCTATTATGATTTTTGCAGCCAGAATCATAAGTACAAAATGAAACGACGTTAGACGATGCACGGCCTTCAAGCCACACCTCCGTGACCGTCGGAGTGGGGAGCGTGAGGTTTTTTCGTTACGGAATTTCTGGATTCGGTCCCCGCGCTCAAGGCCCGCGATAGAAGCTATGCAATAGCTTAAAAACTTTGAACTGATAATTAGACTATGATTCCTTTACTTCACCTTAGTGACGTAATACTTAAAAATCAGTCTTTATAAAGTACTTGCACTTCTCGGCGCTCCTCTCCAACAATAAAATTACATCCTCCACTTTAGATGTAGGGAAGGTATCCTACTTTTTTTTCAAGATTTTATTTTACCACTTTGTCGGCGTAAGTTATGTAAAGAATCACAAACTTCCTTTTTGCCATTTTTGCTACGAAACCCTAAAAAGTGTTTTTGAATGCTGCAATGTAGGTATCAAATTAAAGGGTTCATCGTTAGCATTACTAAAAAATATTACATTATCCTGACCGTAATCCCATAACAACTGGCAAAAAAAATCCCGCCCGCTCAAAAATGATGGAAACAAAAATCCCTTCATACTTATATCATATCATGCAGTCGGAGGCTCTTTATAATGTTCAGCAAAATTAATTTTAACATTTAATGCCTAAATATTTTTTGTGCAAGTGAGTTTTTATTTATTTAAATTTATTTTTGTCTATTCGACCTTTCCATCGTATTCTATCAATAGTACCTACGTGAGGCACTTGTTTTTTTGTAACTGCTTTCGCATGGTCTGGAAGTGAGTATGAAATTTCCTACTATACAAACTATTGGAAAAAGATCCCTCTAATTCCGCCACAGAACTCCTGAGAATAGACGGTATGTGGTACCAACTATTGACCAATAAGCCAGTTTAAATAATATTATGGTTGCTTTGCTTTGTTCCAGAGGTGTGTCACTGTCACGTCACGTTGACGTACATTCCACCGGTGAAGAGGCCGCAGCCGCCGCCGCAGTCGGAGGACGACTACCGCCCGCCTGACATCGGTAATGTTCTACTATTGCAGTATTGCTACACCTTTCAATTAATCAACCTGTATCCTGTACCTAATTTACGCCACAACAGCCGGTCCTCTGCCTGTTGCATCCTACCTATAGACACTCGCAGATATTTCGAAACCACGATTAAAATCTCTTAATCGCATTTATATAAACATCTTACTAATGAATGTTGTAATGTTACCAAATCACCCTAGAATAAAGAATAAATTATATATAATTATTTGTATGTATCATAATACAAATTGTACTACAAAAGTCCAATTTAATTACAATCATTATATTACAGTACTAGGCACCTGTCCCACAAACAAGCGATTTATCGTTCAAGAAACGTACAATAGATTTATTTTGTAGATCCCGTCCGTGTAAACAAAAGAAATGCCGTATAGAGCGCGTACTCGCCGGCAGTGTGAACGGTCAGCGATTAACTATTAATATAAGTATCTTTTTTGTTTACACGCGATCTAAAACTCGCTACTTGCTTTCTTGCCGTTGGTGAGACAGGTGCCTTAGGGTGTACAAAGACTACATTAACATGTTGAGTGAGGTGCTATGTTCTTAGCTGGGTTATATAAATAACCTGTATTAAGGAAATAAATAAATATTGTGTATATTACGGAAAAGTTCATAGGGGCTACTTTTTATCACGGAAATATGTATAATTTTCTAATTGTGAATTCTCGAAAACTCGTGTGATCTCTCACAGTCGAGTGATTATTTCGACGTAATTGAGCGCGCAATACTCGGTCGTGTAAGCTTCCGTGTGGTATTAGCTCAGCGTTAATTGTATACATGTGGCTTTATCTGTTTGTCCATGATTAATTAGATTGAGGTAATCTATGTATCATGTTTAGTTTACGTTAATCGTGTTATTATTATACACGTAGAGTAGATATTTAGTTAAATAGAATCAAAATTATGATCTTAAATTGTCTGTAAAATAGGATATTTAACTTAAGTCAAATCAGTTTATTTGTAAGTAACGTCAGAAAAGACACGCTTCGTGCTAACTTGTTTCTGTCGTGAAATTACTAACCTACCCCTAAAAATTCATAAATCCATACTTCCATACTAATATTACAAATGTGAAAGTAACTCTGTTTGTCTCTCTGTCTGCTACGCTTTCACGCTCATACAACTAAACCGATTTAGATGAAATTTGGTATGGAGATAGTTTGAGTCCCGGTGAAGGACATATGATAGTTTTTATCGCGATAACATGCACGCGGGCGGAGCCGAGGGCGAAAGCTAGTTATTATAACTTATATTGCATGGTTATTATACCTAGTATAAAATACTGTGTATTGTGAAGATTCACGAAGCTAATCCATTCACAAAGGACAAATTAAAAATTCATAAAGTTATCTTTTTTTTTTAAATACCTACCAATATTCAATAAAAAAAAACTAATCTATTTAACAACACTGCCACAGCTATGTGTCACAAACACATAACGTTATGAAAATTGTGATCTTATTTGCATTAAGCACACACTAAGGGCGTTTGTCGACCGCAGCCCGTCAACGGGACGTCATGATGTCGCCCAAGTAGCGAGACATAGAAGTACCGCGTCTCCCCTGCGCGTCCAAATAAAGACGATGTTAATGTAACACGTAAAAAAATATACAATGCTCGCTATTTAGTAGAACAATTTATGAGTATAAATGTGTTCGCGCGCAATGTAATGCGTGTATTGCGTTTTTTACTTACGTAATCCCATTTATCGATAGTGTTGCGCTCGTGTAGATAGAATGACGAATCGTCATTGACGATGAGATATGGTATTTTAATGACATCGAAAGAATATGCTATTAAGTATTTTAAATATAGCGTTTATTATATTTATATTATATAATAAATTGTTAATGGTATATTCTAAGTTTAACATAATGGGTTCAGGTTGGGTAGAACAATCTATAAGGCAAGTCTGTATACACGTCCCTGTATAAGCCTGTATATTCTTTATATGCACTGACATGACTGCTGAGTACAATTGATCCCCATCCAGCCCCATCCTCAGACCCTGAACACTTTACAAGTGCAAGAGCACTTATCAAGACGCATCTAACGATGAGGAGAGGATGGCAGTTTCATTACATGACTTTTTAGTACCCCTGTCACCTTCCAGCTTCTTCCATTACTCAGACCCCGGAATGGGGTCGGAGTAATGGTCAAGACAAATCAAATGAGCCCAAATTTGCAAGGTTTCTGTTTTCTTAGTTTAGAAGAGCTCCTGGGGCTACCTTCCGACTTCATCATCAGATCAGGTCTATGGTACTGATATTTGACAAGATGGTAGGTTCGAATAAAATGCCAAATACTACAAAACACTTCACTATTTCCACACTCTCGCCTCGATGTAGTTTCTTTGAGATCGTATTTTAATCTGAAACTCCCTCGCATCTGGCGCAGTCCTCTTTATACAAAAATCCCAAGGTACAGAAAACACTCATAACGATCAGGCATGTTCAGGAACGTCACACACACAAACAAGCGTTGCTTACATATTGCGGTGTGTAGGCACGCGCGTCCTACACACACATACATCATTTTTTAAAATAATAATAATCAATGTTATTTATTAACCTAGGAAGAAAAATACTAATCTTGTGATAAGTCGAGTCATGTAATGTACCTGCTGTTCTTCCCGTGGTTGGGCTCGTTAGATACGTATTGACAAGTTCTCTTAAACTTGGACAGTGTTTAGAGTCTGATGATAGAACCAGAAGGTGGTAAATGGTTCTCAGCAGTAATGTCAGTCAGACTGATTTAATATATGTTCAGTTAAAAGTAAAAATATTAAAATAGTCTTAGATATCATTTTAAAAACTTTATTATTAGCTCTAACAGGAAGAAGTTATAATAGCCTATTTATTATTATATATATATTTGTAACTGTTCCTCTCATAATACAAAATATTACTTTTTCCTATGCAGTGCGTTAATTACTGAGGAGTTCACTGTCAGTTTTATTTATTTTTACAATCGACTATGGCAAGAACTAGCACATATGAACATTTTTTTAGTTCCCGTCTTTCCGTCAGTCAAACGGCGACGCTGGTTCTGCTTTCAAATATTACCAAAGGCCGTTTCATTATTGGAACGAATACCCTATCGCGCGTTATGAAAGGGGGCTAGACGGAAAAAATTCTCACGAAAAGTTGTAACGACTCTTTTTGACACACACAAGCCGTGCGGCGTGTGCATAAGATATGAACATCTAATTTGACGACGAAGTCACCTGTCGATTTGGTCTAGAGGCATAAATTCGGTACACAGTATTTGACCATTGGGCAGTTGTGGGTTCGAGCCTTCAGTATACAATCGTCTTTTTGTAAGTTATTTTCATTTTGTCTTTCTATTTCGCATTGAACAGTGTGTTGTTGCGAAGATTATAAAAAAAAATTAAGATAAGAACTTCGTTCCATCCGGGTGTCCCTTGACACCTCTCACGTTTTTTTTTCTTAAGCTATTCCTTGGTCCCGGTCGCAGAATTAAAATAATTTAATTCACGATGACATCCCGTTGACGTTCTGTTGACGGGCTGCGGTGGAGAAACGCCCATAAACATAAATTATAATATCTTTGACGGAGTTGACAAGTCAAAGTTGGTTATGTTACTTTGATGTAGAGAATAATCTTTTAATAATAAGTCTACATGTTTCCATAGTAAGGGTGATGGGTGTATGTATGTGTCGTAGCATCTTCGTAGCACAACGGCATTTATTCCATAGCTCCCCCTGAGCGTACGTAATAATAAAGCTGAAAGATAAGAGTCTGCTCTACTTCCTTGCTTACAACCTTTGTGTTATGACGCTACGTACGTTACGACGTAGTAGAGCTTTGTTTTTTGTTTTTTTTTCCACTACACGTAAACGTGTAGTGGAAAAACTTTTTTACATTATTTAAAAGTTTACTAGTACATTTGTCTTCAAATTAAACAATCATGTCATATGTATTTGTCTTTCTCTTGTCTAAGAAAACTATCATTTCTTAATTTAAAATCATAACAATTGCGGGTTGCAAGCACAGAACATTAATATCTCATATGTTCTGAGATTGCAAGTTATCGACTAACAATCTTATAACCCCCTTCAGCTAAGTATTAAGTTCGCAAAGCCTCAGACAAAAGCTAAAGTAAGATGGTGATACTTATGGATTATTACAGAAAGTTGTGGTAAAGTTGAGAGGCCACTGGCGAGAAGTTATCTGGTATTTTCGCAAACAAGGGGTATTATGAGTTTGACCTGTCTGTCTTTTTATTAGATATTATTCTCAGCTTGTTTATACAAAAAAACTGTTTTGCAGTTTTGAATAGTATCTATTTTTTATCATATGTATCAGCTTTTTAATCTGTGTAAATTTCAAAGTTTTGTGTATAGCTGTCGCCAGCGACTTAACGTGGAAATATTAATAAAAATAATCTCTCAGTAACAAAAAGTAGCCTATGTGCTATTCCAAACTATACAGGATGTCCCAAATGTATGCCACACAGAGATGACTTACTTTTTATTTAAAAAATAATTTGAACTGCATGCAGAGTTTTTTAAATAATCACCTGTCTGAACCGAGAATCGAACAGGGTATGTATTTAATCCCTGTCCGATCCATAAATGTGCTGTTAGGTTAGGTTAGTATTCCTTGACTGCCCAAAACAGGGTTCGCTCAGAGAGACCCCAGTGGACCATGGCGGTCAGGGAGAGGCTGCGTGTGCATTGGCCTTACACCCCCTTGGGATTTGGAGGTGGAAGTGTGGAAGCACGGCTGCTTTGGGAAGTACTGCACTCGGTCGCTAGGGAGGGATTCGAGTCCCACCTGCCACTACTGCGACTGCGGTGAGGACTCCGCGCAGCTCACCCTCCAGCATTGTCCAGTATGGGAGGGTCAAGTACTCGTCCATGGTTGGGAGCGAGGTGTCGTGGAATGCAGTCGCATCCTTCTGTGAGGACGTAATCTCGCAGAAGGAGGCAGCCAAGCGCGTCAGGGAAGAGAGCTCCCTGCGGATCCGCTCCCTCGTCGGCGAACCTGGCAGCGTCGACCCGTACATCTGCGCAGGATGCTACCTTAGGTGGGGCTGCGGGCTGGCGCTACGGAAAGCCGTAGGTAATCTGCCCCACCCGCGGCTTTCCGTAGCGCCCTGTGTATCCAGAGGCTGCGTAGGTGTGAAATGCTCGGAACGCAACAACAACGCATCCGGGAATTGCCACTGAGCGGGCTGCCGACGGTACAAAAATTCTGGCGGCCCGTTCGCGAAGGTGGCAAGTGATACATGGTGGGATTTTTTGTGGGTGCAAACCTCCATCGTCATCCCCGGACGTTGAGGGTGGTCGTCAGATTTTTTCTCGCGAAACCAAAAAAAAGGGTTGAATTAGCATGTTTCCATTTATTTATGATTTACGCCATTTTTTTTAAAATTTATAACCTAATTTAAAAAATAATAACCTAAAAAAGGGTATGACAGAAGTCATCATGGGAAAATTTGCGGAGGTGGAAAAGATTATTTTGATTCTAATCTTGAAAACTTACACATTTCGATGAATTTGGGTAAAATGAAATTGGCTAAAATCGTTAATTTTAGTATTCAATAAATATGATATATATTTTTTTAGAAAAATGGGGATTTATTTAGGCAAACGTTGTATGTATCCCTGTTCCTAATTTCATCCAGTTCTCAATATCCCTTATAGCGTGATTGAATATCAAACATCCATCCATACATTAAAACTTACGCTTTTATATTATTAGTATAGATTAGCTCTTTAGTTGTTTGCCACAGTGACCGAACCGCCACCCAAGACTCGCGTGTGTCGCTGTTACCCACACTCCAAGCCATGCATACCTGAGATGCCGGACTCCACTTCCCTTGAGTTCATTAACATATCTGTAAAGAAAGGTAAGCAAAGCTACACTTACTTTACCAAGTCAACAGTAACAAACATACAAACTTCCAACATAGACCTTTCCGACATAGGCCGTTTTGGGGGTTACCTCTACAGTGCCAGCTATTATTCCGTAAAATAGTGATGTTAACACATCGCTCTTTCAGTTGAAGAGCACTAAGTAGGTGAAATAACTTGACAAATGAGACTCATTGATATCTAAAATGAGAAGCGCGGTGCAGTGACAGTCAAATTGTGGTAACAGTGACCATACAGTCTATTGCAGGTTACTTTTAGATGAAAGCCTAACATAGCCTATTCATAGTTTTATAAAAACAAGAGTACTACTGTCTGTATAATTATCTTGTCATTATCATCGTATAGGCTTCTTTTTTTTATATGGTTGCAACGCCAAATATATTTGTATATAAACAGTCATGCCATGACTGTTTGTATACAAATATAATTGGCATTTAAAAAAGTGGCCATGACTTTTTATTTCTTTTCTCACGGCTTTACTCTTGCGAACTTGTCAAATAAAATCATTATCTTCCAATTTTTTTCTGACCTTCATAAGCGTTGCATTTTGTAACATAAGTGACTTTGACTTTGTCTTTATAAGCCCTGTGTAGCGGGAACTTTACAAACATACAAATAACAAAGTACATTGAGACTCAAAGGCAATATTAATGTATTTTACAAAACTCTGTCTCGTGTGGGAATTACAGGGAATGAAACCCATAACCCCCCTGCGCAATTATCGTACTCAGTTCCGCTGTCCTACCTGCGTAAATATAATTAGTTGAGCGCAAGTGCTGCCACGCTGCTCTGTTCCGTTGACGTTGTTTTGGTAACTAAGTGCTGCGGTTGTTGTTAGTTTGGATGTATCAAGTGCTTATTTTTAAGTTCCTATCTTTAATGTTATCATTAGAATAGGAGCTGTTGTATAGAACACCACAATTTAATGAATACATAAATTAATGACTTTATGTGCTGTTAGCATTTTATGTTTCAGTCCAAAATAGCTAACATTAAACATCTATTTAGATTTGGCATAAAACCGATAAATGACTTCCGGGTTTTGTTTTTCATCCAATTGTATTACTGTGTTCATTGTCTGTGAGATTACACAACAATATATCGATCGTTAAAACTATTTTATTGGCTTCAAAATTTAGTTCTTTGTTATACCCGTATGCATGTATGTATGTTCGCAATTTTCCGACTGCTAGTGATTTGATTTGGATAGGACTTTTGCTATTAGACTGCATATTTTTCTGGGAAAGTTTGAAAGACTGTATATAATGTTGTCCGAGGTTAGGCCTATACCTGGTATAATATTCTAAAACATAGGCAACGAAATTTGCATTCGGTGATGATTTCACTAGATTTTCATTTAAAGTCTGTTTGTTTTTCCTTAACAAGTTATTTATTTGTGTGTTCAGTATACAAGCGTAGGCTGGTGCTTCGCAACGAGTCACTGCTCACGGCATACTGGACCACCGCAGTGAGGAGATGGCCGAGACAAAACATGAGGACTTTAGACAAAGGTTCCCTATCATTTCAAACTATAATGGTTTTGTGAAATAGCTTATACATATCTCTTTTCAATTGAGGCGTTGATATTATTCTTTCTTTTAGTTGGTTTTAACCCTAGCTTCTACCTGCTATAAAGCTGTAATAGTAATGGCCTCCTTATAAATTTCGGACACGACGGCTAATTTCAATAGAGACTAACCAACTACGCAGACCATGGACAGAAATCTCAGTGGGGGTAAGGTATGGGGTAAGGTAATATCGCCTGCGTAGTTGTTTAGTCTTCGCCATTCCCGACTGGCCGCAGGGCCAACGGTTTAATGTGCTATTCGAGAAAAGGTCACCAATCTGTGCGGGGTTAATGTTTATGTCAGAACACAAACAGATCCAAATAGTTTGTTTAAGACCGAATATTTCGGGAAGAATACATTAATAAATATTATTGTGTCTATTCGTTTTTGTTACTATTCACGACTAAACAGCTAAACCGGTCTTGATAAAATTTGACAAAAAGATACATAGTATCCCGGGATAGGACATAGGATATACTTTTTAAGCCGCGGGCGAAAGTCAGTTTAGTATAAAATTCCATGGGTTAATCAGGCGAATGAAATAAAACGAAGCAAAAAGGGAGAGAGTAGAAGGAATGGCAAAAATAAATTGTCATTTTATGTCGCATTCTGTATATTATTGTGCTCATTACGTTTGATTGAGGCGACACTTCGTCAGAGATACTGCGGGGATGGCGCCTGTATAATAACACGGACTGTATTCTGTCACTGACCGGTATTATATTATGAGTGCGATTGTTTATTCTGTGTCGGGTTGTAATTTATATTTATTTAAATTTTTCCCCGGGGATTAGCGCGTGTTATGTTTGGTTTTTATATGTATATATGTATAATTGCAAATATGTTAGTTGGTAAAGATGAAAAGATATTTGATAGTCTTTCCAAAACTAGAGGACACATATTGGTGAAACTATAAGTTTAAGGATAGATTGATTTAAAAAATCAAAAACAGCGTTTTTTTGCGCGCTACACTGCTACAGTCCGACCATATATAGACAGATACACCGACAGCCACATGGATACACAGATAGATACACAGAAACACTGACACACACAAGGTAAGCTTTTAACACTCCAACATCGGCAGTTAAAATGGCCGCTGTTTAACAAAGGAAAGAAACTTGGAACACAATTTACCGCTCGCTTTCACCACATAATATCAATAAATTTCAATAACTTAGTGATTTTATGTCGTCCGAGGCGCTCGCCGAACATGTATTACGTATATATTTAAGTTATATATTTATGTTATATATTTAAGCACATACAGTTTATACCTTTGTTGAAAGTAGATGCTCCTATTATGTTCTACCCACTGAGACTGATTTTATTTATCTAACATGGTGTATAGTTTATTAGTGGCAGCACCCCCATATCAGTTTTATAAACATTCAAATATTGTATTAAATATCGATTTGAGAAAAAAGACCGCGAGTTTTTATTGCCATGTTCTTTTTCTGGCTTCACCTATTGTTTGCAAACTTGGCATTACATGTACATGTAGAATCTCGACGTATCACAAGAGTTGTTTTGCATCCTAAGTAAAATAAATAGATGTATTTTGATTTTATTAAAAACATAAACCGCTGAATCGTCTAATGTATGGGGCACTTTACGTATTACAATGTACAAGCACTTGTCCCTCATCCATAACTTTAATATGAGTAAAGCTAACTCTTCTGTTAGTAAAGAAACTGTCTGAGGTATTTTATTATGCACTTTCATATAAAAATACAGTCAGTCGCATGCGGCACACGCAGCATTTTACCTAAACTATGAAACGGAATCTCAAATCACTAGTTTATTTCGAAAGTGTTCAAAGATTCGGAACTGCGTCTCCCTTTAAGACTTGCGCCAGAATCAATTAAAATTTCACATCCTAAGTATTTGTCTTTACTTTACGCTATCACGCAAAAACGTGTAAACGGATTTAGATGCTGATGACCTCATTTTTTATAACAACCCGCAGGTTCACTCCAAGTGAGAAATAGTTTCTATTTTTCACTTGGAGTGAACCCGCGGGTGAAAGCTGCAGCTAATGTTCAATTTACATACCTATCTATATAATATTTTAACTAAACCATTAGTAGACATGTAACAAGGGTAGCTTCCGTAGACAAATCACTTTAAAGCTTTTCAGTTGAAGTTTCCAGTACATGGATACAGTTAGTGCAAAGTTGTATGAATGTATTATGTAAACTGTAAGTAGATGCCGTCCTGGCTCGAGTGTCTTATATTTACTGGATGTTACGGATTTTACTTTGGAACAATGAGACCACTCCCACCTGATCCCGAACTAGGCATGATCAGAACTTTTGATAAACATTTTCGATTTGTACACATTATCAAATTATATATACAACGGGTCCTAATCGCGTGATTATTTTAAGGTAGATCACGGGTAGGCTGAGTGTCTACCCGATGAGAGTTAATGGGGGTCGAAGGTAACTATAAACGGTATTTCACAAATATCTCTTTTACCATCACGGTTTTCGAAAAAAAAAACAACGTAATTAGTCGCGTAGTTGACTTACATCCCATAAATTGGTTAGGAAGAATTTTACTTTGTGTAACATAAATTATTGCTGTAATCGATACACAGACAAGTGGTCGTGCGGCGTGTGCGCGCCGGGCGTGGCGCTAGAGTGCCAGCCGCCGCGCGGCGTGCTGGCGGCCCTGGCGACCGTCGACATCTACGTGCACGTGTACGCCGACAGCTGGGGACTCTACTGGGACCAGATACTTATAAAGGTCAACTTCACTGTACTTTGGCTTTCGCAGCAGCCTGTAAACCAGAGGTGGTGGGTCCTAACCACGAGCATTTAGTCTTGCAGGGTGTTAGTAATGTACGATCCACATTAATTACGAACATGGAATCCCAGACCACCTTGTTCTGAAAGTATTGCGAGGTTCTGCGCTCGTTAGCGATGTCTACGTTTATTGAAGCTTTGATGAAACATTAAACATTAGCCAGACCACTTCACGATGGACTTCAGTATAACTTATCCACTGTTTCAATGCGTCTCAAGTTAAACCCCACTTCTATATCTAGCAATTAACGTAACTTGTAAATTATAACTTGCAATTTCGGGGTAAATAAACCCATAAACATTTAGTTCTAAACTTTGTTTTGATACATTAATTACTTTTGACGTAATGACGGTTTAATAATTGCACAACAAAACTTAATTGCACAAAAAATAAATATCTGTTTAGGTATATGAAAGGTTAGTTCGTTCCAAAATTTAACAATTTTCTACCAGACAACTTTTCTTTTATGATGTAATTAAATAACGGTCTTCAAATTTATCCCTCTGCTAGTGTTTCTTGCCAATTCTATTTCATTTTATATCCCATGTAAGTGCCTAAATAATCTTAAATGGCCGGAATTGGGTTGCACTGACCTACAAGTTTGATTTTTAAAAACTCTATGACATTGCCATCCTAATGAATTTTAACTATTTACCTCCACAATTGTTCTGAGAAAAAGTCACAGCTAGACAATGAAATGAGGACCTTTTGAGAAGAAAACCTAAAAACAAGTATAATACTCTACCAAATTACTCAATGATCCAGTATCGTTCTCTAAACTTACCTTCAGCTACAATGTTAGTCGTAGACTCGATTCGGGGTACACGATGAACGCTTATACAGACACTTCCTCCCCTCCTTTTTATAATCACCTGATTAAATAAATATTAAAGATAATGCGTTCCGTAAAATATCCAAACGTCAAGAGATTAAAAAGCTTTGAAAAGGATTTACAAAACTCGAATAAATAAAAAACAAAATCCCTCCGCGACTTACAGTAGGTAGGTAAGTAACCAAATAAAATCCGTTGGGGTCTGTCATTTACTGCCTAAATTGAACTCTAATATTTATTTGATTGTAATTTAAACCCGTTGCGAGTTTTGTCAAAATTTTTAATTTTGTTTTTATTTTAAACTTTTTAGGGATTTTTTACAAAATATACTAAGTGCTCGTGCTTAGACCCATATAGATTTCACTAATAAATACCCGAAATATCAACCGGTTATATCAACAGCCATACTTTACCGCACGAAAATACAGCCAAATACCTGGGCATGCCCAAGTAATTTGGCTGTAAGTGTCATGACCATTGACGCTAAGCTTCGCTGGAAGGCCCATGTTAAAAAGAAGCGATCCGAGTTAGAATTTCGCTATAAAACTATGAACTGGCTACTCGGTAAACGCACTATCGAAGGAAAACATAATACTTTAATATAGACAAGTCCTCCTGTCAATATGGACTTATGTTATTCAGGTCAGAGGCTAAACCAGACAAAGTAAAATTGACATCATTCAAAGGCTTCAGAACAAAGTACACCCTGGTACATTAGAAATGAGGATCTTCATCATGGCTTTGTTGCAAATTAAAAAAAAAAGTAAACCGAAGTTCATGAACAACGACTTCTTCAACATGTGAACGTCGAGGCTATCGGGTTCCTCCACACCACAGGCATAGTGCGAAGGCTTAGGAGAACTAAACCTTTTGAATTTTGTGTTATGTGGTATAGTAATAATATCCTAATATCTTAATATATCTTGGGACAACTCACACAACGTCATCTGATTCCAAACTAAGCAGAGCTTGTACTATGGTAACCAGACAACTGATAAATATACTTATATATTTCTATATACATACATACTATAGATAAATAACATCCAGACATGGAATAAACCATCGTGCTCATCACACAAAGTTTTATTCTGGGTGTGAATCGAACCCACAACCTCTTGCGTAGCAGTCGGATACACTCCCACTGCGCCACAGAGGCGCCCAAAATAGTGAATGCTACTCGTAAAGAACACAAGAACAAAGCCAGGTTTTTTTTGCTATTTACATTGACAAACATTGCAATTCGAAATACCACATCGATTCATTTTGTAGAAAATTGGACGAATTAGGCTTTGCCTTATATCGCTTGCGGCAGGTGACTACTACAAACGCAACACTGTGCACATATCGTGGTTACGTCTCGTGTGTCCTACGCTATGGCATTATAGTATGGGGTAACTCCGTGGACTTGATAAGAGGTCGTCCTCCAGGATCTCCAAGCCCAATCCTCCATGGGATCCTCGTGAACTCATTTGTTCATCAGGATCCCCTTTAAGAAAATGTAAGTCATTTCTTGGAAATCGTGGAATAGTTCTTTAAATATAAATTCTTAGTATGCCCTTTACTTACTTTTTTAAATGGGAATTCTGATGAACAGATGAGTTCACGAGGATTCCCTAGGATCAGGCTCCGGGATCCTGGTGGAAAAAGTGCGTTAGGTCATTAGCCTATACATTTATAAAACATGTATGTTTGTGTAAAAAGACCAGCAACTATTCAAAAAACACCCGTTCGCCTTAGTCGCCATAAATTCAATGAAATATACCAAAACAACGAATATAACTATTTAGTAAAAAATCATATTGTATTGCGATTCACATTTACGATAAATTACCAAATATGTTTAAGGAAATGCCCATGACAAAATTTGAACAATTTTTGTCAATATTTGTCAGCACAATTTACTGTCAGTGTACTGTCAATGCACTGTCAGTTAACATTAACTAAAGTGTGTGATGTTCTTTTTTGTCGACATACACACACACACACTCTGTTATCGTACATCTACTGAAGGGGTATACATATCTCGTTCTCAGATGAGATATAGATTGACTTCAACTAACTATGGACTCTATTTAAGTACTATGTCCATGGTTAGTAGAAAGTATGTTTGTGTGCAGGTAGACAGAGTGGAACCAATAGTGTTGGATGTCTGGATGCAAGTGATCGCACCGCCACTACAGTTCAAGTTGCAGCCGCATTACGCGTCCGATGATCTACCCATACTGTGGTGAGATAACCGTAACTTTTGATATCCATTTTTGGCACAGGATTCGGTAGATTGCCTTTTTCCCGCAAATGCCCACATAAATGGAAATAACAAACCACCTACGCCAATAAAAAGCTATGTTGACCTGTTTTCTCTGTCGATACCAAAGCTAAACTGTTATTTATATTTATGACTTTGTCTATCGGGAAACAACTGTATTTAGAAAACAATTTTCCGTAAAATACGAGTATGTTTACAGTTTACAAAACTAAAGCTTGTTTTTTAAACTATCGAAATTTTTACTATCAGATATACATACATATATAGTTATGGCCTTAATTACGTGATTAATACAAAGACACGATTTGAGGATACTTGTTGTGCAGTTTTCTAGCTATCGTTATAAATTATTTATTAACGTAATATTTTATTTAATTGTTTTTTTAAGACTGAATTTAAACGTACCTGGTTAAAATTGGAGAGCAGTTCAAACTGCTATGCTAGGCGTCAAACACTACATCTTGTACATAGGTACATAGGTGTATAAGATGTACTGTTCGACGCCTATCATGCACTGAATAATCAAATAAAAATAAATAATGTTATGATTGGAGTAATTGGAAAATAGAGTCAGAAATGTTCTACAAATATATCAGTGATACATTGAAAGAATGTTTTTGTCTGAAATTTCCTTCATCAATAGTACGACTTACTAATACAATAATAAACGTCGTACTACAGATTATTGTGATAATATTATTATATGTACTTTTTTAATACAGTAGCATCTTATTTAATATTTCACTGATTGTGCCGTGACACGAGGTCATATAAATAAACCAAGCATTCAAATCAATAAGTCGTGATTCATTGCTATTGAACAGAAAAATATGACAAGAGATCAAAGCAGTGACTAAAAGCTTTCAAAATATGAATATGTTAATACAATATTCTTATCAAAGTGATGCTCAATACAAATAGAAATGAGGGTGGAATCGAGTATCGAGTTTTTAATATAAGGAAGCATATTTTGTAAGAACTCAGAGAATATTAATGAAAAATGACGTCGCAAAAACTGATGGAAGAAATATTAAAATAATTGTTATGTTTTATTTCGGTGCAATTGATTTGTTTCACCTATTGCCTTTCTAAATATATCACAACTAACATCATAATTGTTTATTCAGGAATTTATACACTACAATAACTTTGTATTACTGCTGTGTTTGATTTGGCCGTGAATGGGAAAAAAAGTGTTTTATCTGTCCAGGATGTCCACATCGGATCCGACGCATTCACTCGGGGTCAAGAATATCTCGCGTTCAGAACTCGACGTATATGCTTACATCACACACGAGAATGGTTTGTCATATTATATTATTCTTAACGAGTCGTAGAGCGAATACTGCGACTCGGTACATGTAAGATAGGACGACTCAAAGTTTGATAGACCATTAATCTAAAGGAGGTCGCTGTGATGCGAAAGGTGGAAGATCGGATGTCGTAGCGTAAATTAGAAAAGGCCTGTGCCCAGTAGTGGTGACGGACATGAACAAGTTAAAGTTATCAAGTCAAAGCAAATAGGCTAATTTTAGCTAGTCTATCACACATGCTTTTCATAGGTTCAGTTGATTTAGGTAATAATAAATTTAAAAGAACTACGAGTAGTTTCTATTGAGAGAAGAAAGCACTAGGCACCTAATCTAAGCATCCTACTAAAACAAAACTAAAATCTTCGAATACTATTACTACAGTGTTAACGTTTGAAAGATTTTATTTTCATTGCATTTTGCACATTCATGCTGAAGGTACGCACTCGTCAAAATATAGTTAAAAATTATTAGCTCAAGCGGCAATTATGTGCAATTGGAATTTGGTTCCGTTTCACTCATAATCTTTAGATTACTTTTTCTGGTTGTGCTTCAAATTCCAAATTATAACGCTTCGCATACACTAAGTACTTACTTCCATATTAGCGATCTAATTTTCAGAAGGGTTTAGTAGATAACTCAGCGGCTTGTATTTGCAGTATTGCCAAATGGGTTCCTGATAAAATATTCTATGTATAATTTACTGTAAAAGCCCGTATATTATTTATTCTTAGGTTTATACGGCAGTAGCCGAATGGCTAAGGCATCGGACTCGCAATCGTGAGGTCGCGGGTTCGAATCCTACCCACTATGCCTTTGAGCTTAGCTGGAGGGGTTAACAAGATTGAGAGTGATGTGATTTCAAACCCACATTGCCTTTGAAAAAAAACAATCTTTTGGCTTTATACCATTAGATATTTTTTAATAAAATAGATAATTTTTAATGTAGGCCACACATAATGAGTAGGATTCGACCCGTGACCTAAACCATTAGGCTATGGTATTGGCATGCTGTATTTAGGGTGTATCTCAGTATTTCCATGGAATTACAAAACATGCGTTTTTTTCTAATTATATCCCAATATTTCCATAACAACAAATCGCAAATAGTAAGGTCGTTTTAACAATACATTTTATCCGCTAAAGGTGGTATAGGCGTTTTTATTTTTCATCAAAATAATATAATAACTTTCATAAAGTGGATACGAATATATTGTTCCTGTGTGCACGTCCACTTAAAACGCGAGCTCACAAACGCTCGTGAAACCGCAATGGAAGTAGTGGGACAAACGATCCCGCTATTTTCATCAATTAATTAACATGGCATTTTTTTTTATTTACGTGTATACGTATGTGACGTAAGGCTGTTGATTGTATAATATACGGGGTTGCCGATAGTTCTGTTAGAAACGGTGCTCGAGCTTTGTGAGGAACCAGAAGACTTGGTAAATTATTTAGCTTCCCAACAATTCAATTAGGTAAAATATACTACTCGACTTGCCTTTGTTTCAAAAAGTAATACTTTAAACGAGCGAGATTTTTTGTAACAGGTCTAATTTTCAAAACAAGATACCTTCAGCCAATTCAAACAGAGGATATTATTTAACGTTCTTTAATTGTAAGGAACGGGGACATACGTACCACAATAAATTGTAATAAACCTGTAACAAGGTGCTGTAAATGTGGTAGATTAGGCCATAACTTTAATCTGATATTGTTTTTTTTATTTGTCGTTTTTAAAGATAACTCCCGCAGTAGGTTACAAGCCCTGTGTCGCGGGAGACTTTACATACATACAAGTCACGGGCACAAATTACACCCAAACTCGGAACAACAATTTGTGGCTCACACAAAGTAGTGTCCCGTGTGGAAATCGAACCCACGACCTTTTGCGTAGCAGTCAGATACACTACCACTGTGCCACCGAGGCAGACTTGATGAAATAGAAACCGAATTGACTGTGGTGGTCGAAGACATCTTTACAAGCATCGATATAATAATACGCCCGCGGAGAAGGATTTTGACCGACCAATTATTGTTCTGTTTGTTTTAAATTACACTATCATTTTGAAGCAGATATTTTCAAAGTTTACTATAGGGAACTTCATTCAGGTAATGTTTACTTTGACAGGTGTTCAAGAAGTCGAGGATATTGTTTGCACCAAGGCTTGCATAGTATTAATGATTAAATTCACTGAATACAGTCCCTTTGATATTCCAAGCACATACTTTGTTAGCAAGTGTTAGTTCTGTTGCAGAAAATAAAACCTTAGTCATTGATATTAACAATTATCTAAGATAAAACAATTTCTTATCCTTGGATAAATCAGGAGATTAAGGTTGCACCAAAACTTAACCAGGCTATGTTGAAACAATTTTTGAACGGGGTGTCAACTTCTTGTAAGTACGGGAGATGTTTTGCTTGGAAACTTAATGGAATTAGGGTGTGCTAGGAATGTTGAGACGCACATTGAACTGTGTTACAGTACAATATCTTTGTGCTGTATCTACAATCTACATCACAATCTTATGTTCCTTATCGCACGTTCAGTATCTATTAAATGTTTCTACTATCTGTTATCAACACGAAGTCGTTAGTATATAAGATGCACCTTTGGATAATTATAACCAGACTATACTACATCTTTTGTCTCATTTATACCTAATCATATACTGCCAAGAAGTTTGGCAAATTGGTGACCCCGACGAACGAATACGCAGCAAGAAACATGGCACAATCACCGTGCAAGGCGAACATAAATCAGCAAGGAACACTTGAAGTAGCTGCTGGCACCTCGGTTTTATCCCGCATTCCGGAATTTTGGAAAGACCAACCAAGATTATGGTTCACGCAACTAGAAGCCATATTAGCACCACAGAAGCAAGGAGACGAATACAAATACTGTACAGTAATAGCAAAGTTATCCAAGGAAGAAATACTACAAGTTAGTGACCTAATCACTTCACCACCGACTACAGATAAATACAAAAACATCAAGGAACGTTTAATTGATTGTTACGAAGAAACAGAACAGCGACAGTTTCAAAAATTAATATCAGAGACAGAACTCGGTGATCAAAAACCTTCGCAGTCATTACGTCAAATGCGAGTCCTCGGGAGAGGAAAAATCAGTGACGAAACAATTAAACTACTATGGTTCAGGTTTTTACCAACATCAGTTACTACGGTTCTAGCAGTTACGGAAGACATGGAAATTGACAAACTGAGCCAAATTGCAGACAAAATAATAATGAATTCAAAAGTAACCGAAATATCAGCTGTTAGCAACGACACTTCAAACGACAACAATACAGCATGCATTTTAGCCCAGCTAGCAAAATTACAGATAGATATTGACGCAATTCAGCAAGGTCAATATGGCTATCGACCCAACACGCACAATCATTTCAAGAAACGTCAACAATTCCCGATTATGAGGCCGAGAACAAACTATAGAGGAGCAAATCGATTTTGTTACTACCACGAAAGATTCGGAAAATATGCAAAGAACTGCATTAAACCATGCGGTTGGAAACCAATGACTTACGTACGGAACCAGGGAAACGAATAAGAGCACAGACAACGGCGAAACTCTGTGCAATCCACCCATCCAATCGCCTCACCATTACCGACCGAAAAAGTGGTATGAAGTTTTTGATTGACACGGGCGCAAATATTTCAGTCATTAGCAAGCAACAGAGACATTCAATTTTACAAAATGAACAATACACACTATACGCTGCAAATGGGACTAAAATTAGGACTTACGGCGAGAAGACGCTTACCTTGAATTTAGGACTACAACGATGTTATAAATGGAATTTTGTAATCGCCGATGTTACACAACCAATAATTGGAGCAGATTTTCTAGAGCACTATAAACTATTAGTCGACATAGCAGGTCGCAAACTTATCGACAAAGTTACAGAGCTGACAACGCATGTAACTTCGGAAAAAGCGACACAACAAACAATTCGTACTATCGCAGTGGGAACGAATCCACGTATTACGCAACTTTTAAACAAATACGAAGACATCACGAAAGGGTCCTCTCTCCGCAATGCGCCCAAACATAAGATTGAACATCACATTATCACTACAGGACCACCCGTCGCAGCTCGGGCAAGACCATTACCTCCAGAAAAATACGACATAGCCAAAAAGGAATTTCAAAATATGATAGAACTCGGAATTTGCCGACCGTCAGATAGCCCATGGGCAAGCCCATTACATATGGTAAAAAAGAAAAATGGCGAATGGAGACCGTGCGGAGACTATCGAATGCTCAATAGCACGACAGTACCGGACAAATACCCACTACCAAGATTAACTGACTTTACATACATATTAGAAAATAAGAAGATACTAAGCAAGATAGATATACGTAAAGCATACCATTGTATTCCTGTTAAAGATATAGAAAAAACAGCCATCATCACACCTTTTGGACTTTTTGAGTACTTAAGAATGCCTCTCGGATTACGCAATGCGGCACAAACATTTCAACGATTCATGGATTCCTTATTTAGAGATTTAAACTTCGTATTTATATTTGTAGACGACTGTCTCATCGCATCGGACAACGAAGATTTGCATTATCAGCATTTAGAAACGGTTTTCAAACGTTTACACGAGAATGGAATAACCATTAATCTCGAAAAATGCGAATTTCTCAGAAGGGAAATAGATTTCTTAGGTTATCATATAACGAGCCAAGGAATACACCCTACCGAAGAAAATTACAAAGCAATCATGGAATTTCCCAAACCGAAAACAATTCAAGAATTAAGAAGAATTTTGGGCATGGTCAATTTCTACAGAAGTAATATTCCACGCGCAGCGGAAAATCAAAGAATTTTAAACGAATATCTACATGGTTCAAAAAAGAACGATAATTCACCTGTTCCTTGGACAACGGAAGCAGACAAAGCTTACGAAAAATGCAAGGAAAGCATGAAAAACGCAGTGTTAACAGCGCATCCTTCCCGCAACGCATCACTAGCGCTCATGACCGACGCTAGTGCTACTTGCGTTGGTGGAGTTTTACAACAAAAATCTGGACGCAATTGGGAACCATTAGGATTTTTTTCACAAAAATTGAGCGAAACTCAACAAAAATATTCTACGTTTGACAGAGAGCTGTTAGGAATATACATGGCCGTCAAACATTTTCACAGATTAATCGAGGGAAGAGAATTTACAATATTTACGGATCACCGACCTTTGACATACGCATTCTCCCAAAAACCATCATCAAACGATACACCGCGACGGGTCCGGCAGTTAGATTTCATTTCACAATACAGTACCAACATTCAACACATAAGCGGACGTGACAATATTACCGCCGATGCCTTATCTCGAATAGAGGAAATATACGTGCCATCACCTATCGATTACGCTGAATTGGAAAAATGTCAATCAACAGATAATGAACTAAGTAAATTACATGACAATTAAAGATTAAAATTCAAAAACATTACGCTTCCGGGTTCCACAATAAACATCACCTGCGACACGTCTACTGGAAAAAGCCGCCCCTACTTACCAAAGCATTTTCGCAAACAAATTTTCGATACCATTCATGGTATGAGCCATCCAGGAAAAAGAACTACGAGAAAAATGATAACCCAAAGGTATTTATGGCCGTATATGAACAAAGATATCAATAATTGGTGTAGATCATGTATAGCCTGCCAAAAATCAAAAATACAACGACATACGATATCACCTCCTGGTACATTTATGACAGCGCAACGTTTTGAACATTTACATATTGACATCGTCGGACCACTTCCGATTTCACAAGGGAAGAGATATTTAATCACAATCATAGATCGTTGTACGTCATGGCCCGAAATATTTCCGGTAGAAGATATAACTGCAGAAACAGTAGCCAAGACACTTTTCGAAGGATGGATTACTCGTTTTGGATGTCCATTGCGCATTACTACGGATCAAGGCCGACAGTTTGAATCAAGAATATTTGAGTCACTCTCACAATTTTTGGGAATACATAAAATTAGGACAACACCTTATCATCCACAATCCAATGGAATGATAGAGAGATTTCATAGAACTTTAAAGGCGGCGTTAATGACAAGAGAATCCAACGAAAATTGGTTAAAAGAAATTCCAACAGTTTTACTCGGGTTGCGGAGTAGCTTGCGAGAAGACACAGGTTATAGTTCAGCAGAGATGACATATGGAACGCCAATACGACTCCCTGGAGGATTTTTTGAGTCATCAGCAGCACAGTTATCAACGTACGAAGAGTTTGTAAAACAAATTCAAAAGGACATCACACAAATGACATCAATTCCGAAAAGAAAAAAACACAATCAAGCTATATTTGTGCATCCCGAACTCAAAGAATGCTCACACGTATTTGTTCGGTGTGATAGAATTAAGAAAGCCCTGACACCGCCGTATGAAGGACCCTACCCAGTAATTAGTAAAACAGATAAAACATTTTGCATTAGAATTAGGGATAAAGAGACAGTGATATCAATTGATAGATTGAAACCAGCTTTCATGATCAATGACGAATCAAACTACGTGCCAGATTCAAAGGATTGCGACAGGCATTCACACACGTACACTACACGATCGGGACGTAAAGTAAAGCCAGTAGTACGTCTATAAAAAATCGCTGATATAAGCAAGCTATTCGTATATATATTAACATAGATCTTAACATATACCATTAATTCACAACTACTCGTAACAACAAGACATCTTAAATGGGAAATCAAAGTTCTAAGGACCAGATAACATACAATACGGACAATTGCCTCAATCAAAACGAAGCGGACCAACTCCGTAACCTGATCCAGGAGGACTTACGGTGGACAAGAAATGTTGCAATGGGACAGATTATTTTAACAATCGGCGTGATCCTAATTTACGGCATAATGAAAACACTGGACAGAAGAATGAAGAGTTTAACGGAAAAAAATAATAAACACTCGTGCAACAGCTAAGTCAAAATTACAGACGTCAGGAAATCACACCACAACAGGCGTCATCAAATTCCACCGCGTACAATAGCATTATTATTTATATACATCAGCAAATAACTATAGTATGACCATTAGTGCTGTGCACTCCCTGAGGTATGCGCGCGGTGAGACGGGGGGGTTAGAATCGGCTGCTGCGCTGTCAGTGCGCCGTCAACGCTTGTGACGGCAGGTAGTGTTATTTGTATCGGACTGTCTATGTCAGACGCACACGAGATAAATATTCAAAGATGGGTCGTGCGTTATCTCGTGATATGAAGACTGTCATTTTTAAGGTGGCTGAATATTTTAAGAAAAGAAAAGCAGACAAAGAAAGCTTTGAATTTAAAAATGACGTGAATATTGCTAAAATCGTTGCGGAGGCTACGGGATACAGCAAAAGAACCGTACATAATGTGATTTCTGCGGGCTATTTATCAATTGAAAATTCAAGCCAATTAAAATTTCAATCGCCAAAAAAACCAAAAGTTCTAAAGAAAAAACACGTTGTGGATGATTTTGACCTTGGAGTTATCAGAAGAAAAATTCATCAGTTTTACGAAGTTGAAAAAAAAATACCAAGTGTCCGTAAGTTACTATCAAGTTTGAGACAGGATGGCATATTGAATTGTGGACGGGAATATTTAAGACAGCTTTTACACAAAATGGGCTACCGTTACAAAAAATGCAAATCAAAGAGACATCTCCTTATAGAGCAGCCTAATATTACAGTGTGGCGGAAAAAATATCTTACACAAATCAGAAATTACAGAACGGAAAACCGAAACATATATTTTCTTGATGAAACATACATCAACGCCAGTCACCATGCCAGCAAATGTTGGCAATCATCGTCAGAACCCGGTATTCATGCTGATATTGGGAAAGGACGGCGACTAGTAATACTCCACGCTGGGTGTCGAAATGGCTTAGTGGATGATACATTGACTATATTCAAATCCGATGCTAGAACCGGTGACTATCATGGAGATATGAGCGGACCTACTTTTTATAAGTAGGTAGATGAAAAGTTAAAAGATAAGTTGCTGCCGAATTCTGTGGTTGTAATGGACAACGCGTCTTACCACAGCGTTCAGATTGAGAAGAAACCAACTATATCAAGCCTCAAAAGTGAAATGCAGAACTGGTTGCTACGCCATAATGTAGAATTTTCAGGAACCATGTCAAAGGCTCAACTGCTACTTCTTATCAAAAATACACAAAAAGAACCCGTGTATAGAATTGACGAACTCCTGAAAGCCAGTGGACACACTGTTCTGCGTTTACCTCCGTACCATCCAGATTTAAATCCAATCGAGTTGGTCTGGGCTGATATTAAAAACAACATAGCCCAAAACTATATTAATTCTTCTCTAGACGAAAAGATAATCTTATTGGATAAATTGTTTTCGGAATTCACGGCGGAAAAATGGCAGAAATGCGACGATCATGTCCAGAAAAATGAAAATGATTACTGGAGTCGCGATAGTAGGTTCGATAATGTTATCGATTCATTCATAATAAATTTGCAAGACTCTGATTCAAGTTCCGGTGGCGAAGAGGAAGATGAAGATGATGACGAAATGGAAGATGAAGTTGAAACAGAATCTATGTCAGAATAACTTTCGTTAGAATATATAATTGTTTGTAAATATAAAAAATGTTTAATAAAACAAGTCCTGTTGTGAATTATAACTTTCAATTCTTATTTATCACCTGCATATTTTTAATAAAATATGAGTATATTTGGGTTACATTTTAATCAACAAAGTAAGTATATATTACAGATAGATAGCCTCCGACCAACGCAACGTCCCGCCACAAGTCTTGCCTTAGAAATGCAAACTGATATCGTAAGATCTGTCCGACATGTATCGACCTCATGTGAACTCATGCACTTTTTTCTTCGCCCCCCACCTCGCCGTGCATACCTCAGGGAGTGCACAGCACTAATGGCCACACTATAGTAAGGTCTAGGTCAAATTTATATTGTAAACACTATTACCATAATTTTTTTTAAAGGGGGGTGTACTGTTACAGTACAATATCTTTGTGCTGTATCTACAATCTACATCACAATCTTATGTTCCTTATCGCACGTTCAGTATCTATTAAATGTTTCTACTATCTGTTATCAACACGAAGTCGTTAGTATATAAGATGCACCTTTGGATAATTATAACCAGACTACACTACATCTTTTGTCTCATTTATACCTAATCATATACTGCCAAGAAGTTTGGCAAAAACTGCTAGATAAAACTTCTATAGTTTAATCATGGTTTTTACCACCCACTAGTCATAATGGAGGACTTGTACAAAGAGCTGAATAGATACTCTTTGAAGTACTTGGGTTACATCCTGACTAACAGGGCTTAAGGACGATGAGGACGTAGAAAGTGAACGGAAAGGGTTGTCAGTGAGAGCAAATATCTAGCCCGCAGGTTTGCACGATGTCCAAGACAAGTTAAAATCACACTGTTCCGAGCATATTGCACATCTTTTGTGGGCTGTGGGCTAGATATACTCAAAAGTCTTACAACATCCTCCATATCCAATATGCATTCAGGGTGCTGTTGGCTTTCCCGTTTTTGTAGCGCATCAGGGATGTTTGCTGAGGTGCGCGTTGACTGTTTATACACCACAGTGCGCAAAAAGTGTGCATCCCTGGTCCGTGAGGTTCGGGCCAGCTCTAACAGCATCATGAACACGACTGTAAATTGATTTGATTGTGTCTACATAAATAATTGCTGTGCTGTTTCACATGGAATGATACAGCGGTGATTTGTGTAGGCACATACTATTGTTATACTTTTTGTTTAGATTAGCTACTAACATAGTTTTAAGTAAAATGTAATTACTAACAAATTGAGTTAAAGCCTTATCGTTTATCCTATCATGAACGACAAACAGTCCGAGATATCGTAGTTGATATAGTTAGGAATGACATTGTTCAACAGTTCGAATCTAATTATGCCAGTCCAATAATAATAGTAAAAAGAACATAGTATGTTGTGTATGTACAAATGATAAAAAAAATGTATTGCTATAATCCTAATCAACATAATGTATTAATTCAGTTATTTTTAAGCACATTCTATGTAAAAATTGTTTAATTTTCTCTTTTCTCTTTGTCTCCTGTATAATAATATGATTGTATAATAAAAGTACATAAGTGTTTTGATTTTAGTGTGCTCCGGAGATAGCACGCTGTAGGATAGCCCAGTGTTGTGATTTAATTTATCATGTTGTATTTTAATATTTTATTATTCCATTGCGAATTTCCGGTTTTAATTTGACAAATTGTATTAATTTAATATCTGTACCGGGAATTAATTTAAAACCGTTGCTATTTAAAAACGTAGTTGACTTACGTTCGAAAAATATGATGTCATAACGGTTATAACAATTGTGGAGTCAGTTGTTGTTGAGCTGTCGAAGTGTGAACGTCAGAATTAATAAAGGGTTTGAAAGTATCGAAGTGAGTTTATTCTCTACACAAATTCTCTACAACACTTTTGTAGAATTATTACAGTATTGTATTTGGTATTAGCTTAAGCAGGTTAGAATTGTGACAAATTTCAGTTTTACTAATACAACAATATTAAGAGTACATTGATGCGTCGAACACGTAATGACATATTATGTCTCGTTCAACATTTTCCTAGTCTTAAGGTACGTACGTACTACTAGTCAATGGTGGTAAACACTACTTTTCGAGCTTTTACTATTGAGAGTTGTTAAATTAGGTATTATTGTTATTTTTTAAGATTCTATGGAAGAGATACAGTAGTTCGGGCTTTTAAAGTAAAAGAAATAATAATTTTGCGGTTTTTATTTTATTCGCAGAACGAGTAGAAGATATATTGCCATTTAGATTATATTATCGCCTGTTCGACGTGCTACCTGCGACATGCCCCTGTGTCACCGCTTACAACTGTAAATATACTACTATTTATTTTTAACAATCTAGTAATAAAACGATTTTCAAATTCAATTAAACATTATTATGTTGAACAAGTCGTACGTATTCTAAAACTGTGAAACTATTGCTGCTTATAAAGACCTTTTTAATAATAATAATGCTTGCTCTGTATGCGGTAGTTACATCTTGCCGTTGGAACTCAAGGCCAGGATTAAGTTAAGCGCAGCGTTGTCTCCCGTATTGTGGAGCTAGTAAACAGGCCGCTCTAGGCGCCACATTGAAACGGGCGCTAAAAATCAAAAGCAAAAGACATGTCCTGAGAAAATTAAATTTATATGACGCTTTTGTAATTTTCGGGCTAGGACCGGTCAAGGTTAGACGATCGTATTATACAAATGTATGTGGCCAAAATCACAAATTTTTAACAAGACAGTGTTTGCAGAAACACGAACTAAATTAGTTGCTTCAGGGTTCCATTTTCATTTATATTCGATATAGCTAACGCTGGCGAGCAAAGTGAATCGTCATCTTTAGCCGTCATCGACATGGACACTGGCGTGGAACTGTATCTGGCAGAGGATCACGGACTACAAGATGATAACTCGTACAAGGTAAACATTTTGACTTGTTTATTATATTCAACTCCATATCACATTCTTTAATCCTTTAACCAGGTCGACATTTTGCCAAAGGTGGCAGCAGTCAACTAAAAAAGTAAAAAAGATCGTTTAATAGCAACATATACATAGTTTATGATTATACTTTTCATGTAGATACTAGTACCTACAATTTTTCATGTCTATTGCACGTCCACCATAAATTATTCACGCAATTAAGACTCGTAGTACCTACATATCATTTTTTATGAAGCAGATACATTTTATTTATGTAACAAACAATCGTACATTTAGCCTTATTTCTTACAAAATAAATCTATGTACAATCCATATTGGGGAAGCAGCTACGCCTACAACGTACAAAAATAATGTATCTTGCAAAAACGTGCCATCAGAACTATAGTAATTGACAGTATTAGGTGACTAGCACATAGAAGAATATGAGACTAAAAACGAGAACGATGTTAGAGAAGGTACACGGCGAAAAGCTATAACTAATTAAATAGTTCCTAATCAAATATAACTTACTCACTTATACCGTGTGGTGACGGACGTTAATAATACAAGGGCCGCCATCCCAACGTAAGAGGCGACAAAGGGAGTAAAAGTCAAGCAGATATAACCAATGCCTTGAGAAGGAAAACTCGAAATCAAATCCTATATCAACCCGTCTGGCCAGCGTGGTATAAGTAGGCCACAACCTCTTCATCCTCATCTTTTCTTACGATTTTTTGAATACTGAACAGATTTGAAAAATGTCTACGTTTAAGGGATTTTCTTCTTGAAGTTATATTTATTGACTTAGTCAAGTAAAAGTGATATTTATGTAAGTCCGACACATTTTAAAAATGATATTGACTGTATATTGCAATATATAAAACCAAGAAAAAATAACTTGCGATTAAAAACATAAGACCAGTCTTTTCAATTGATTTCCGATTGCCGTATTATTATATCAATTATAATGTTCTTATTTCTTCACTTTATGTTAACTGTGTTTCAGTTTTTTTAAAACAAGCTTTACGTTCATCAAAATTTATAAAGATTATTGCCATCATCTTATGCATCATCAGATTTGAAACGTGACTGGGGCAGTGACGCGGAACCTGAGAATCGATTCCGATGCTTTTGCTAGGGGCTACTGTCAAATATTTTAATGTAATCTGATGATGCATACGATGTTGATCTTACAGCCACTAGTAAGAGTGTATATAACGCTTTTTTTGCACAGTAAAAACAAGATTTCCACAAGCCATGAAGCTAGATGTAAGGAAACGTTAATTTTGAGCACACTATTTCCAGGATAGGGTTGATATTCATTTAAATAATCGAAATTATCATCATACTTGAATATAATATATATGTCAAAGTGCCAGAGTGGCCGAATGAGCTGTTAGCGGCTTAATATTAAAATCAACATTATGGTAATATCCTCGAGCAAGGTAAAGTCCTATAACATTTCTAATCATTTTGATTACTCAAATGCCATTGTATCACTGACACTATAACCACACTAACACTTTGCACACACGACTATTAAAATAGCGACAAATCTATCGGAAGACGTGTTGTCGCTTCGACCGACTAGATTATGACTCTTGAAATGTAAACATAGACTGAAGAATATTGAATTCAACAACTACAAAATTTTCGCTGCAGTATCAAAGACGTTTTAATACAAATATGAAAATAAAATTGCCGAGGACGACAACGCAGAAAATGGCCATTTTTGCTGATCAAACCCAAAGTCCTTTTTTGGGCGCCAATCATATGAGAACTTGAATCTCAGATTCGATACAACAGCAAAGTCAAAAAGTCTAAATTTCTATAGCTCATCGGATAGAGATCACAACAGTTGCGATAATGTTCCTCATTCCTTGTACAGTCTGTTTTATTCTCAAATGCGCTGCCCCTTGAAATCAGAATGGTTTTTAATCGCTTTAATTTCAAGTTAAAAGTTCGTACACTGTTGCTCAATGGATTATCTGAATCTCAACGTTAGCCACATAAAACTATAACGTACAGTACGATCAACGTAACTAGGCCGGACTGAAGTTAGCCAACAGTGAAGCTCGCGCAAGTACAGTCGCTAAGAAAATATTAAACACGGAGCACGTTTATTTCATAATAAATTGTTTTCTTTTATGTTATGTAAATGTATTTGTATTTTTACATTAGGTATACAATCTAATAGACAACGGGTCTTGGTTTAGCCCTGTTCCTTGATTTCCCAGGCGTGAGAAAAATAGAAATCCGACGCATTTTATATAAGTATATCGATTAAAAATTAAAGGTAAAAAAAAAATTTGGAAGAAAAAAATAATTGGAGCTTGTGCTCAAATGACAGATTATCCCTAGTCTGTCCATCGACCGGGAGACGGTTTTTAAGCATAGTTTTCGTATTTTGCTCTTATTATAGGTTTTAGCATATGTTTACCCATTCTTTTATGCTTAAAATACGAAAGAATAAACAGGCAAGCTAATACGATTTTAACTAATATCATTTGAATTTAGATTTTTTGTAAAATTAGTCGCTAAGTGTGACCATACTATAGTATGACCATTAGTGCTGTGCACTCCCTGAGGTATGCGCGCGGTGAGACGGGGGGGTTAGAATCGGCTGCTGCGCTGTCAGTGCGCCGTCAACGCTTGTGACGGCAGGTAGTGTTATTTGTATCGGACTGTCTATGTCAGACGCACACGAGATAAATATTCAAAGATGGGTCGTGCGTTATCTCGTGATATGAAGACTGTCATTTTTAAGGTGGCTGAATATTTTAAGAAAAGAAAAGCAGACAAAGAAAGCTTTGAATTTAAAAATGACGTGAATATTGCTAAAATCGTTGCGGAGGCTACGGGATACAGCAAAAGAACCGTACATAATGTGATTTCTGCGGGCTATTTATCAATTGAAAATTCAAGCCAATTAAAATTTCAATCGCCAAAAAAACCAAAAGTTCTAAAGAAAAAACACGTTGTGGATGATTTTGACCTTGGAGTTATCAGAAGAAAAATTCATCAGTTTTACGAAGTTGAAAAAAAAATACCAAGTGTCCGTAAGTTACTATCAAGTTTGAGACAGGATGGCATATTGAATTGTGGACGGGAATATTTAAGACAGCTTTTACACAAAATGGGCTACCGTTACAAAAAATGCAAATCAAAGAGACATCTCCTTATAGAGCAGCCTAATATTACAGTGTGGCGGAAAAAATATCTTACACACATCAGAAATTACAGAACGGAAAACCGAAACATATATTTTCTTGATGAAACATACATCAACGCCAGTCACCATGCCAGCAAATGTTGGCAATCATCGTCAGAACCCGGTATTCATGCTGATATTGGGAAAGGACGGCGACTAGTAATACTCCACGCTGGGTGTCGAAATGGCTTAGTGGATGATACATTGACTATATTCAAATCCGATGCTAGAACCGGTGACTATCATGGAGATATGAGCGGACCTACTTTTTATAAGTGGGTAGATGAAAAGTTAAAAGATAAGTTGCTGCCGAATTCTGTGGTTGTAATGGACAACGCGTCTTACCACAGCGTTCAGATTGAGAAGAAACCAACTATATCAAGCCTCAAAAGTGAAATGCAGAACTGGTTGCTACGCCATAATGTAGAATTTTCAGGAACCATGTCAAAGGCTCAACTGCTACTTCTTATCAAAAATACACAAAAAGAACCCGTGTATAGAATTGACGAACTCCTGAAAGCCAGTGGACACACTGTTCTGCGTTTACCTCCGTACCATCCAGATTTAAATCCAATCGAGTTGGTCTGGGCTGATATTAAAAACAACATAGCCCAAAACTATATTAATTCTTCTCTAGACGAAAAGATAATCTTATTGGATAAATTGTTTTCGGAATTCACGGCGGAAAAATGGCAGAAATGCGACGATCATGTCCAGAAAAATGAAAATGATTACTGGAGTCGCGATAGTAGGTTCGATAATGTTATCGATTCATTCATAATAAATTTGCAAGACTCTGATTCAAGTTCCGGTGGCGAAGAGGAAGATGAAGATGATGACGAAATGGAAGATGAAGTTGAAACAGAATCTATGTCAGAATAACTTTCGTTAGAATATATAATTGTTTGTAAATATAAAAAATGTTTAATAAAACAAGTCCTGTTGTGAATTATAACTTTCAATTCTTATTTATCACCTGCATATTTTTAATAAAATATGAGTATATTTGGGTTACATTTTAATCAACAAAGTAAGTATATATTACAGATAGATAGCCTCCGACCAACGCAACGTCCCGCCACAAGTCTTGCCTTAGAAATGCAAACTGATATCGTAAGATCTGTCCGACATGTATCGACCTCATGTGAACTCATGCACTTTTTTCTTCGCCCCCCACCTCGCCGTGCATACCTCAGGGAGTGCACAGCACTAATGGCCACACTATACCAAAAAAACGATGTACGTCATTTTATTTATTAATCAAATTAAATCGTAAAGTACTAACATTCTTTTGAATATAAAGCCCTAAGTTATTTATCATTCGTTAAATACAAAGTGAAATGTGTATATTTATTTAAATAACCAACTATTTTGATAAAATGAAGCCAACGTACTCTTGAAACCGGTATCCGGTCGCGTGACAGACGCGGGGTGACAGCCATTTTTGTATGGAATTTTGTAGATAAAATGGGTAATTTCTATATCGTCTTGTACTTTAAATATTTATTAGAAAGATGCATATTTTTTGTGTTGTAATAGTTAGTTTTGTAAAGAACCACAAAAAAGTACCATAGCATGTGATGCTATGTTTGATAATCTTTATGTCCTATAGCAATAAAATATAGACAATAAATCAATTTAAGCTAGTTTTTATACCATTATTAATGAAATATAAAAGAGTGATACGAATATAATTAATTAAGAAAGTAATCGATAATCAAGTAATAACGTAATTGAAGTGCACAACAAATATGTGCACCCTCATCTCTAGCCTAGTCACCGCCCACGCACCCCGTAAGTGCAGTATACTGCAGTCCGGCCAAGTTACGTTGATCGTACTGTATGTCTGTATGTTTTGAATTTAAATATATGTTTATAAATTACGTTAATAGGTAGACGTATGTCTGTAATTTTTTTTTTTTTATTAGACTGTATTCATCATAACAGCAGACAGCATTGGCTGTCAACAATCTGTTTTATCAATTATTTTGTGCATAAAGTCAATAAATCAATAATTAATAATTCTTGGATAACAACGTAGATCTTACAAGTGTTATTCAACATACACAATCTAGTCCTGTCATCGGTGTTTCATGTGCTCGGATCGATCACTTTAGTGACACAACCGCGGACAGAAAAACGCATCACTTACGTCTATTAAATAAACGCAGAGTCATGATTTTTGCCGATGAGTCTGGATATGGCCTTAAGAGATCATTGCAAAAACTGCTGGGAAAGGATTTTGCAGGTACAGCTATTATTAAGTAGGATGCACCTTTGTTTGAAATATTAAGTTCTAGCGTCTCAATGTGCCAAAATTGCACTAATTCTGACTATGCAATTATATTGGATGTTACACATGATGACAACCCTATAAAGGTGCACTCATTTTTATATTATTTCATGAACCAAATGAGCAAGACAAATTATTTTAATCGGCAAAATCCATAGTCATGTTTAATAGATTGTTTTATTCAAAATTCTTTATTCAGAACATTTTCATAATAATATAAGATGCACCTCTGTACCTACACTGCGGGATCTATCCTGGTAAGGTTCATCACACCAGAATTAATCTCAAGTAGGTAGTACAGTAGCTTCGTTACAAGCTATAATGAAATACTTACCTACCGAAGTTCGTAGACGGGTGGTATGACACCTAGGTAATTGTAAATTTCCTACCTAAACTCTAGAGGCCCAGAGAGTAGTCAGACTATACATAACCAAAACCTTGCTGTATAGGGCTGGTTCCACGTGCACACAATTCACAATGGTCCAACAATGTTTCAATAAGTATAGCTCACTTATATGCAAATTATCTAAATATTTCACAATTTAATCAGTTCAACACGTGCGTGGTTTCAAGGCCATTCTAATTTACGCCAAACTACACGAAATGCGCACGAATCAATATCAATCTAAATTCTACTGGTGACGGGCAACAACAGCTTCAAACAATAGCTAGATTTCCAACAAATATAACAAATTTTAATAATATCAACAAAACCGGCGCACGATCACCAATAACTCACATTGTCGACGTTACGCGGCGTTCAGAAACCAACGTCACTTTAGTCGATTAGTATAAGTCGACTATTATAGCGAACAACCTGTATTAACCTTACTATATAAAGTCCGATTTCTTTAAATTGTAGAACTAATAAAAACCGGGCAAGAGCATGTCGGACCATGCACAGTGTAGGGTTCCACGGCCTAGAGTAATTGCATCAGCAGAAGAGCGTATGTTCATGGCACTTATGCCCTTTTGTTGAGAAATGCAGTTTTTCGGAAATAACTAAATGACGTTATGTCCGATAATGTCCAAATTAATTTCAGTTTAAAGTATTTATTAAGTGCTACCTTTGTAATTGGGGGGGGAGACAATTTATGCAACATTCAGAGCGATTATTTCCAAAAATCAAAAAAGTTTATTAGAAACCTTGTGAAATGTTTGATTCGGCTTCTGTTACATATTATATTGAGTACCCTAAACATATTTACTATTATTATTTAGCTATCTAACTAAGTTGCGGCTACAACAACTTTTCACAAAATTTTAATGTTTATAATGTGAAAGTAACTCTGTCTGTCTTTTACGTTGTCATGCTTAAATCGCTAAATATACTACCATAAAATTGAGTTAAGATTCAATTGTTTACTTGAAATCTGAGCAACAATATAATTCGATATACAGAAGACAAAAGATCCCACTCGACATCCTCTTTTTCAATGAATAATGAGTCTTAAATTTAACAAAGTACGGTTTAAAATTATTACACTAAGCCGTTTTTAAAACATTGTACGGAGTGACGTACGACTCTGAAGTATAGTGAGCTATACTGGCGAACGAGGCGGCCCCGCCCCGCCTGCGAGATAAAAAATGTTCATCACGTGATTTCCGTCTTTATGGGGTCTAAGACATGAGGCCCTGATTGTACACGACGTATTTTTAACGCGTGTCGTACCCCTTTACAAACGTGCGCTGTTGATGACCAAAAATGAGCATTTGTATCGATTCTGAAGCGCGTCTAAAGCTTGGCTTAATCGAGTTTAATTGTCTTTGGTAGAAACGCAGGCATTTCTGTATTAAATATAAATAAAATAAAATAATACGTACGCGCGACTGCAGTACGTCTGTTTTGCCGTATCAGCGCGTTTGTATCGATATAAATGCGCGTTTATGGCACCATAATTTTTTTAAATGTGTGGAAAGGTTTATTGGGTATTTAAAGTGCCTTGTTGCGCGTCATCTGCACTTCGTCTGCGCGTTAGAAATATGTCACGCTTATGTACAAGTGCACTTATGTACTTATTGGTCGTAAACAGTTAATAGCTTGGCTTATTTTGTCAATAATTTAACCAGGTGACCCCCGAGGTGTGTTCCATCAAGCCAGGAGAATGGAAGCAGTGGGACGTGACGCTGATACCTCCACCCCCCTCTGAACTATCGCGTGATGCCACCCTGATGCTGCGAACAATACCGGTTGATAAATCTGGGTAATCATGTCAGGCCTATGTTACATAGTGAATACATAAAAAACTACTCCATAACCTTAGCATGTTTTACACTTACTAAGAGCTATAACAATACAAGTTACTATTTTATAAGCTCGACAAGTATGGGATCCAAGAATAGTGCTAGAATGAATAAAGAATTAGAAAATCGATAACATTGCGTAGAAATATGTAGTACATCTGGAAAATTTAAAATATTGTTCTAAATTACATTTTAGACCACTTTGTAGTTCTGGAGTACCTCAGCTGGCCCTCCCTGTTTTTTGTATATAAATAACCTGCTAATTTGACTGAGGGTAACTATGTATTAAATGAGGACGACACTACTATTAATATAGAAGAAGATAACTAAAACAATTTAGAAAATATGACATACAAATAATTTGGTAATATAATTGATTGCTTAGAATACAATTACTTTAAGGTCAATGTAAACAAAATAAAAATGATACATTTTTAGACATACAATATTAAATCATAGAAACTTAATCTATACTAATATTTTAAAGAGATAAAGTTTGTGAGGTTTGTGAGGTTGTAAGGGAGTAATCGCTAAAGCCACTAAACCGATTTTAAAAACTTTTTACCAATAGAAAAATGTTGCAAAAACGGGGAGAAATGATTACTAAAATATATATATTACGGGTCTTAATCGGAAGACAGTCAGTCTTCCCGTGACCACGGCCGTTGCAATACGGTCGAAACGTCGGGCAATAAACAAGGTATTTTACCTTAAATTATTCACGCGATTAAGACCCGTAATATATATATTTTAGTAATGTGTACAAATCGGGGAAAAATGACTCAAACGAAGTTATAAAGTCAGTCAGCTATAAAGTCGCAAAAGTAGACGCCACATCATTTTTAGGCGCACCTTACACAAGTATTGTATTTGAAAGCAGCATATTGAGAATCTTTGTTTTTAATTTCCTAATACGTAGAACAATGTACAGTAAATACAGCATGAATAACAAATGAAACGATCCAAAGAATCTCCGAAGTAATGTTAAACTAACTTTACTGCCAAATAAAAAATGAACGATTTTATTTGTCACTTATCTGATTCAGAATTAATTTATCGCGATTTCGTAAACGTTCCTGGTGACGATGTAGTGGGTTTATCGCTCAGTAGCTGTCGCCTGCGGCTTCGCCCGCGTAGTTGGTGTTACCGCCTGAAGGGTTTATTTATCGCTATCGAACAAAACGCTGAAACACGTGTTTATTTATTTTAAACAAAAAAGCCAAATACGAAATTTCATAGATCTAACTTCACCACTGACGGAGTTTCATATAAATTTGAAACCCCTATTTTACCCCCTTAGTATTAATTAATTATCAAAAACGCTAAAACACGTGTTTCATTATTTTAAACGGAAAAGCTAAATAGGAAATTTAACCGATCTAACTTCAAAACTGACAGAGTTTCATACAAACTTAAAATCCCCCTTAGGAGACGAATTTTAAAAATCCTTTCTTAGTGGATGCCTACAACATAAAAGGCATCGACTGCCAAAATTTTAAGTTTGTTACCCTAGCAATTTAGGCTCTGCGTTGATAAATCAGTCAGTGAGTCAATCAGGACAAGTGATTTTATATATATAGATGACCTTTTATGAATAGCATTAATATGGTACATCTACCTTCACTGTATCAACTGTGAGCAAGGAAATCATTAAGACGTATATACTTGATCTTAAATCAAACGCGGTGGGTTGGGACGGCGTGAACTTGAAGATGATAATATTATTATTGCCATACACTATAGTATAGTAATTTTTATAGGCAATTACTTTATTAATACAATAATTTAATTTTTAAAATATAGAAAAAATTGAAGTCCAAAGCCAGGAATCGAACCGAAGACATGCCAATCCGGGGCCGGCATCGACCACCTATCTGGACTATGTTATAATAATAATAATATAGCCTTTTATTCTGGGATAAGGGATGATGTATGCATTTGTATAATTCCATTACTTATAAAATGTCTCTAGTTTCAGTGTGTCTCTTGGCATAGGCCTCCTCTAACAATTTCCACTGTGGTCTGTCCTGGGTTACCCGTCTCCACCTAGGGCCAGCAGTCATTTTAATGTCATCCTCCCATCTTGTACACTGTCTTCCACGGCTTCTCTTTCCGTCTCTTGGGTACCACTCTGAAACTGCCTTGCACCATTTACCTTGTTTGTCACACATCATATGTCCGGTCCATCTCCACTTTTGTTGGTCGATGCGTAGTAGGATATCAGTAAGTTTGGTTTTCATCCTGATGTCGATATTTCTGACTCTGTCTTGACGTTTTGTCCCTACTATGCTGCGCTCCATTGCTCTTTGGCATTTGGCAAGTTTGTTTCTTAGAGATTGGGTGAGTGCTCATGTTTCACGCCCGTAGGTTAAGCATGGAAGGATGCATGTATTGAAAGTTTTTCTTTTTATCGCCATGCCCAGGTGTTGTAACTTCATGATTTCCTTGAGTGACCAATACTTCTTCCAGCCATTGGCGATCCTTGTACCTATTTCCTTTGCTATTAGGTCTTTTGGAGAGATAAGCTGGCCTAGGTAGGTATATTCGTTAACATACTCTAGTATCGCTCCATTCACCCTTATATCCACCTTCTTTGAGTTAGTCAATACTTTGGTCTTTGTAAGGTTCATTTTCAGTCCAACTTTTTCACTTTCCTTGTTAAGGCTTTGTATCATTTGTTCTAATATATCTGGCTTCTCTTCGAAAAGAACTAAGTCATCCGCAAATCTGAGATGGTGCAGCTTGGATCCGTTTATATTCAGACCGAAACCCCCCCATTTCAGGTTACGAAATATGTTTTCAAGGACTGCTAAGAATAGTTTTGGTGATAGGGGGTCTCCTTGTCGGACGCCTCTTTTTATTGGGAAATCTCTACCCAGTGTTTCAAGCTGAATGCTGGCCTGACTGTGCGCATAGATATTTTTGATAATGTTAGTGTAGACAGCGGGTATCCCTTGGTGTTCTAGGGTGTCCCATATGTAGTTGTGGCTCAAACTGTCAAAGGCTTTGTCGTAATCAATGAAGGCGATATAGACATTCTTGTTATATTCATTATATTTTTCTAGTATTTGTTACACCGTATGGATATGGTCTATTGTAGAGAAGCCCCTCCTGAATCCAGCTTGCTCCACGGGTTGTTGTTCGTCAAGCATTGGTCTCATCCTGTCCAATATGGTTTTTGCGAATACTTTAAAAACGTTTGACATGAGGCTTATTGGCCTGTGGTTTTCGATGTCTTCTTTATCGCCTTTTTTGTGTATTAAGATGATGCGGGAATTAGCCTATTGTTTCGGCATGCTGCCGCTGAACAAAATGTTGTTAAATATTTTTGTAAGAATGGGAGTTAGCTCTGCCATTGTTCCTTTCATCAGTTCATTAGTAATATTGTCTGGTCCTGGTGATTTTTCCATTTGCTGGGTCTTTATCGACCTCACATAGGACTATGTTACTAGACCTCATTTTTTTCCATCCTTTCTTCGCTTGCACCATCTAACCGCTAGTTAAAGAACTATCACGGCTTTTGTTATTGATTCGTAACAGAGAGCATTTTAACTAATTATGATGTCGCAGGCCGAACATTGTAGTAATTTTTATAGGCATTTCTTGCCAATTACTTTATTAATACATTAATTGCATTTTTAAAAGATAGAAAATCTATAGTGTCGTCTACTGTCCCTGAAAGTTGGAAATTGGCCACTGTTAGGTCGCTGTCAAAAATCCCTAACCCGATAGTTTTAAAACGTGTTGTACACAGCTGACCGACTACCTTGACAAAAATGAAATTTTACCAATGTTTCAGTCTGGTTTCAGAAAAAGTCGCGGTACTGCCACCACATTACTTGATGGGATAAACAATATTTTGGCTGCACAAAACCCTGGTTTTACGTTTTTACGTTTTTTTACGTACACATGCCCTGGCATGTGTACGTTGCTAGTATTACTAGATTTTTCCCTCGCTTTTGATAGTTTAAATATTTCTTTTATTTTTATCAAAACTAACTAATCACAGCGCGGTAAACTGGTTTCACAGCTATCTAACCCACCGTTATCAACGCGTGGAACTGCGACTTAGGAATGTAAAAACTTTGTTCTCTGGTATCTCCGATCTTACACGGGGTGTTCTGCAAGGATCCAATTTAGGGCAAATATTTTAGACCTTTTGATAGCCATCTTAATTGTCTTAAAACATATATTTTTATTTTATTAATTGGGTAACAGAGCTTATAAACAAGACAAAAATAGAAATGAAATTCATCAAAAGCTAAATTTAGATCAGTTTGAGATTCCAGATTTAAGTAACTTAAGCTTGGTAGGCATAATTTAAATTTTACAATATTCTCTATTGAATAGCATCTCCTGAAACTAAATATGTATTTAGGGGTTATATTTCTGTAATTCACGGGGCATCTCAATAATTGAGCAGTTTCATGGTCTGAGAGTCCTAATTGTAATATTGAACTGATTGCATTATCGATGTTGCTTACAATTAAGGCTAGGCATGATTTACCTCTGGTCGGGTCTGTTATGTGCACAGTAAGATTATATTTTGTAAATATATTTATCAAACGCTTAGTATTGTTATTCATGTCAAGAATATTTATATTTAGGTCCCCAGCTATAACAATTTTATTTTTTATTTTATTAGTCTTACCTATATAGAATATTTATTATTGACAATTTAAAATACAAAATACATGATACAGGATTATGAAGTGGGCGGGACTGTGCGAGTCTACAGTGTTTACTACAGCTCTCTATACTGCCACACAAAACCGCGGCTTTCACAGAGGTTTCCGCTATGCTGCTTTTGTGGTGTGGAATAATCTCCCACCGTCGATATAGTCACTGGAAGTCGTAGGCACTTTTTAAAAAACACTTTATGCGATATTGTATTAATGCTTAGCGGGAGCGGAACATGATAGATACAGACACGTGTATTATGTAAGTATGTGTATCAATCGGCAGCGTGAGCGTCTAATAGTATATATTTTTGTCATAAGTATTCGGGTATTATTATTTTATCTATTTTTTTCTCTAATTTATTATATTTTTTATTTGATTATTTTATTATTTCATGGTAATGTGTTGCCAAGATTAGGACATGCTATTATAACCAATATGGGGTAATTCTGTACATTTGGGTAGAGCATTCTACATGTAGAAAAAATTTATGAGCACATTATCTGGAATACAACAAATATGTACAGTTGTTAGGAATACTTAAAAACAATACAACATATTGCCGTTACCCAGCCTTTATAAAGGGTCTTTCAAATAGAGCGGGTCGATATTAATAATCTGTGGCGGCCATTTTGATTTGGCGGCATCTGTCAAATCTGTTTTTTCTTATTCAGTCACTGATGCCAAATCACCATGGCAAGTTACACGGTTGAGCAGCATGTGCAAATGATAAAACTTTATTATCAAAATGAGTGTTCGTTAGTGAAAACGTTGCGCGCATTGCGCCCATTTTACGGCAGACGCGGTGGCCCTTCAAAGTCTACTCTCCAACGATTGGTGACTAAATTCGAGACGACCGGTTCGGTAAACAACCAACCAACACCTTTACGTCAAAGGAACGCCAGATCGGCCGAGAACATCGCCGCTGTACGTGAGAGTGTTCAGGAGACTCCGAAGCAGTCGATTTCTCGCCGTGCACAAGAACTCGGCCTTTCGCAGACTTCAACTTGGAGAATTTTGCGTCGGGACTTGGGTCTGCATCCATACAAGATCCAACTGACCCAGGAGCTCAAAGTTAATGACCATAGACAACGCCGTGTGTTCGCTGAATGGGCGTCGGAACGCTTGGAAGAGGACCCCGATTTTGGCCAAAAAATAATCTTTAGCGACGAGGCACATTTTTGGATGAATGGTTTTGTTAATAAGCAAAATTGCCGTATATGGGATGACCACAACCCACATGAGGTTCACCAGATAGCAATGCATCCACAAAAAGTAACTGTTTGGTGCGGATTTTGGTCTGGCGGCGTCATTGGTCCGTACTTCTTCGAAAACGAAGTTGGCGAGGCCAGCACCGTCAACGGTGAGCGCTACAGATCAATGATAAACAATTTCTTTTGGCTTAAATTGAACAATATGGACGTGAATGACATGTGGTTCCAGCAAGATGGCGCTACTTGCCACACAGCGAACGACACAATCGACATTCTGCATGAACGGTTTGCGGGTAGGGTTATCTCTCGCAGAGGTGACGTGAATTGGCCACCAAGATCGTGTGATTTGACTCCGCTAGACTTTTTCTTGTGGGGTTTTCTGAAGTCGCAGGTCTATGCCAATAAACCACATTCGACCGTTGCCCTGAAAGCCAACATAACGCAGGCCATCCCTCAGATTCAGCCGGATCTATGCAGCAGAGTCATTAAAAATTGGACCTCTCGGATTTGTGCCACCATGCGAAGCCGCGGCGGACATTTGAACGATGTCATATTTCATGCATAATGGCATAAACGGGCCTTTCAAATAAAAAATAAATTTCGTTAATATCTCACACACATCTAGTTTTATTCAATTTTAACATTGACCCGTCTTTGTTGAAAGACCCTTTATATTTGAAGTTTGTACTTTTGTGTGTAGACATCCACATTTGTTTTATAAACACTGATGCCATAACTAGGCCAAGTAGAAACATTCATATACTTCTGATACCGAATCAAAGAGTAAATGTCTTTAAAAACAATGTATACTGCATGGTAATATGAATTTAAAATAAGCTACCAAATATATTTAAGGTGAATAATTAATGGCTTTTAAACGAAAATTGTTCTTTTAAACTATTGTTAAATAAGTGTATTTACATCGTTGAAGAATATGCACACGATAATAAATTATTACATAAAAATATTAATTTACCTATACCTTACCTCCTATAAATTAAATATAAAAATTGTAATTTACTGGTTGACATTAAAATTGATTGTAGAATAATTTAATAATATCTAATAACATACATGTATTTTTTTATAATTAATTTTATTAATTTCTAAGCTATAGTAATGATAATAATAAATTCATATTACATACATATTAATGTTAGTATTCATATTTATTCTCTGCATCTTGATTCACTCGTTGATATCACTACATAGTATAAAACAAAGTCGCTTTCTCTGTCCCTATATCCCTATGTATGCTTAAATCTTTAAAACTACGCAACGGATTTTGATGCGGTTTTTTTTAATAGATAGAGTGATTGAAGAGGAAGTTTTATATGTATAATAACATCCATATATTTTATACCCGTGCGAAGCCGGAGCAGGCCGCTAGTTTGGTATAAAATTCCTGCAGTAAAGAGTTATCTTGTAAATTATAGTGAGGGCTGGTACCGCGACGAGGCGGCACCACAACTGGTGCGCGTCCATCTGATGGCACGTGAGCCACGAGTCAAATTGTCTTGTGACGAAATTGTCGTAAGGATCTGTGCGATGGACCTGCCATTCAAAGACTTCATAAGGTCAGTTAACATTACCGATTACCGTTCACCTTTATGTAATTCAAGTTGTAAGACCTCTTACGCGCTGAACAGAATTTTATGTCTGTGATAGGTTACGTACTAGATTCGGGTAACGTCATCTAATTTTAGTTATAACAAACTAAATAGTCTGCGCACTGCACCTTTGCTTCCAATCTATACTCGAACTATATGCAACTAGCGCATTTGCTCTTGTTCTCTCCCTTGTTGATATGAACATATAAGAAACCAAATAATGTAAAATCCCCGCTTCAATGAATTAGTTTAATAACCATACATATAAAATGCGGAGCGGGGAAGCGGAGCAGCGTAGCAACAACAAGGACACGTTGTCTCAAGTAGAGATTTCAATAGCTGCAAGCTGTGTAAAACACGTAAAAATTCTGCATAAACAAAGCATTTTCGTTCTAATACAGGATTCGAAAACGTTTCTATATAATAAATGTCGGCAATGGTCATTCTGAGATTCGCATGCATACATCCGCCCCGTGGTGTATTGTGCAAGGTCACCGCACCCGCGAGGACTGTGCTAATAGCAAGGCTTCTGACTGCGACGAGCAAAGACACAACCTGGTCTGTATGCAGCTGCCACCTACCAGCTCCACGGAAGTGAGTATAAGCTTAAGTGTTACTCCTTGATCTACGACACTAATCTCATTTAATTAAGTCTCGTTGTGTTGACTATCATTATTCCTCTGGCACATTCCCTGTTTTGACAGATTTGGGATCAATCATGATTACTTTTTCGGACCAATGAAGAAGTTTTTTTTGTATGAGCGCGTTTGCATTGCGTGCGTGCGTGCTGGTTTGCATTGCGCGCACGCGTGTTTGTGTGGGGGGGGGGTGAGAGGGAGTAGGTGTCGAATTCCTTATGGCCACCTCTTCGCCTCGGAATCCGCCAGTGTGTGTTTTTTTTTTTTAATTGCTTGTATCTCGGTAAAAACCATCCACTGAGGATATGCTAACAAGAAAAAGTGATCATTGACGTGTGACGATTTTTGATTTAACAGTGTTTGCATTTGATTTAACATTTAATGTAATGTGCACAAATTAACATTTCTGTAATACGAGGGTGGATTGAAAAGTTCGCGGCCTCAGCAAGAAAACAATATAAAATATAAACAAAAGTAATTTTATTTTTCCACGTAATCTCCACTTAACTCAATGCACTTCTTCCATCTGGTTTCCAACGCCTGTATGCCGGTCATAAAAAAAGTTTCTTCAAGGCCTTCAAAAAAGTCACCCACCGCGGTTTCAACCTCCTCATTTGATGAAAATTTTTGACCTCCAAGGTGTTTTTTAAGGTTTGGGAATAAATGAAAGTCCGAAGGTGCCAAATCAGGGGAATAGGCGGGATGGGGCAGTAATTCAAAGCCACAATCACGAATTTGAGCCATTGATTCAACAGACGTGTGAACGCGTGCATTATCCTGATGGAACAACACTTTCTTGCTGAGTAGTCCTGGCCTTTTCTCTTTGATCGTTTCACGCAAATGACGTAAAAGGGTGCAGTAATAAGCAGAGTTTATAGTCTCACCTTTTGCAAGGTAGTCCACCATGATGACACCCTTAGCATCCCAAAAAACTGACGCCATCACCTTGCCAGCTGACAAAATTGTTTTGGCTTTTTTTGGAGTCGGTTCATCAGGTTTTTTCCACTGCTTGGATTGCTGTTTTGACTCTGGGGTGTAGTGGTGTACCCAGGTTTCATCCATTGTAACAAATCTGTCCAAAAAATCTTGTGGATCAGTCTCAAACATTTCCAAACTGTCGCGAGAAATCGTGAGCCGTATTCGTTTTTGTTCAACTGAAAGCAATCTGGGGACCCACCGCGCAGAAACCTTAGAAAATCCAAGTTCATTGACTATGATGTTTTGTGTTCGTTCATATGAGATGCCAATAGTGTCAGCAATCTCCCTGATGGTCAATCTCCGATCTGCCAATATCAGATCACAGATTTTCCCAATGTTTTCTTCAGTCGTAGACGTCGTAGGCCGGCCGGAGCGAGGGTCATCTTCAATACTCTCTCGTCCGCGTTTAAATTCTGCAACCCACTTTTTCACAGTCGTATACGATGGAGCAGATTCCCCCAATGTTGTTGACATATCTTCGTGAATCTCTTTTGGAGTCAGTTTTTTTTTAAACACGTATTTGATGACCGCACGTTGCTCAATTTTCTCCATTCTTTAAAAACGCTGCACTTAGGCTCACAAAATTCAGTCTAATTTAAAAACAGATAATGCTATTGTGACAGAATTTTACAATGTGACAACCAGAGAGTAAACAAATCGAATGAGGTCAGTTACATTAAAATAAGTCAAGTATTTATGTGGTAGGCCGCGAATATTTCGATCCACCCTCGTAGATAACACATCCTACCTATTATACTACCGACATGAACCCACTCCTAACACAAGCATTTGAGCTTAGCTGGAGGGGTTAACAAGATTGCTAGTAATGTGGGACTCAATCCCACATTGCTAGTTAACTTTACCAAAAAAAAAACACATAAACTTAAATTACTATATCAAAGTTCAAACCTGAAAGTGTGATAGTTTCTCAGTAATGGTACCACGTAAGTGCGTACGTTGTGGGATAGTGTTAGGATAAAAAAAAACAAAAAGTAAAGAATATTTTATTGATTAATGTTTTATGTTTAGTTGAGTGATAACTGTAGGTCCTCCAAGTCCAATGTTAACCTTAACGACTGCCAAAACCTATGTTTTGGTAGTCGGGATCCTATCACAATTACATCGCGATGGCAGCCGGCAAAGCGCCAGAAACGTTTTTGGATAATTGGGGGCCAGACTGTTATTTTTGGCTGCCAAACTACATTTTCACTTTTGTTTTACTTCTATCTTCTGCTTTAACCTTTAACTTGAACCTCATGTTTTTGGCCTCAAGATGACGACGGCGGCGGAGTAAAATCTCGATTTACGTACGACGTTACAACCCTCTCATATTTCAATGGCACTTGAAACAAAAAAGTTGTTAAATTATTATGATACTGTTATAATAATAATAACGGAAATTGAATATTCTGTAATATTCATAAAATAATCATGTGATGAACACAAACTAATTCTATCTTATTAATATAACATTTAAGTCTAAATGTGTCTTAAAGGCACAAAAAAAATCGTATTTTAAAAGCATGCGCCAATTTGGTCGGGCTGTTATTTTAAACCATTTTTGTCTAACAGTAGGATGTACGGAAATCAATATGGAGTTCCGAAACCTTGAATAATTGCATCAGCCGATGAGAGTAAGTTCATGGAACCGAAGCCCTTTTGTTGAGAAACGCAGTTTTTCGGTAATAACTCAATGATGGTATATCCGATCATGTCCGAAATAATTTTAGTTTAAAGAATTTCTTAAGTGCTACTGTTGTGACTTTTTTTATATTTTTTGGTCACACGGTTCAAAAGTAAAGAGACACAATTTATGCAACTTTCGTAGCGATTATTTCCAAAAATATTCATTTAATCATAAAAGTTTATTAGAAACTGTAAAATGTTTTTGAAAGACCTGTCGAATGATGTGCCACACGTTGATGCTTGCTGAAAAAAAATATATTTTCACATGTATTGAGTGCCCCCCCCGCCTATTATTATTTAGCTATCGAACTAAGTACAGGCTACTATTAGACATCTTTTTACTAAATTTCATCAATATTCATTGCCATTTTGGCTAAACCGAACCCTAAAAATTAAAATTAAAATCTATAATGACCTCAATTTGTCCTGTCATAGGACAAATACATATATGAATTTATTTTCTCGATAAAATGATCGATAACGATTGAATCAAACCCTAGTATAAACATCGGTGGCGAAGGGTCCTAAGAATACCATTCTATTCGATTTCCCTTTGAATTCAAGTAAGTTATTATTGTAGGTACAAAATCCGTGTCCAACAAGACAAATTTTCGTATCGGGTTACCTTCGCCTCTGTAAACATAACAAAACATTATATTGCCCAAAAACACGGCTTCTAACGCATGAATTACTTTATTATCCCAAATAAATTAAAGTACAATAACGTAAAGTTTACAATTTTATTATGTGAATTTCGTTATTCATTTATTTTTTTTCGAAATAAACATGATTATGACCAAAATAAAGACAACTTACCTGTGAAATGAATGATTCCCTGGATTATTTCAATTGGTAACGTTACAACCACTTACAGAGCATGTAACTATGGTTTGAGATGTGATACTTTTGTAAAATAATCACGATTAACATAAATAAACACAAATTTTCGCAGAGTTCATTATCACGTAAGACGACTTGGGAATGCACGTCAGTGTATGTTCGGACAGTAAACCGTGTGCATTCATTAGCATAGCGATCATAAATATTTTGCGATCAATAAACAAATTAGTTTTAGTAGTTCTGTTTCACTTAGCCGACAAATTCACCACTCGGTCTTACAATAATCATGTCATAATGGTGTCAATATTTTAATAGCGTATATCTTACGAGGTGTCGGGTGCAGACACACCTTCATTGTTCTCATTTTTTTTTTCTTTGACGAAATCTATGTGATCATAGTGTTAGAACATTAAACGTCTAAATCTTATAAACATTGGGGCGCAAAACAAGAAGTTTATTTTGACAAGATCGTTGTGGTCAAAAGTTTAAACGCATATTTCTTACGAACTATGGGTGTAGACCCACCATGTTTTACATTTTTACACGATCTTTGTACTCATCGTTCATATCAAAATAAGAAGATTTAACCCAAACAAGACCAGTATGCGCCCCGTAGTTCGTAAGATATACGCGGAAAAGATTTTGACGCCATGATCATTTAGGTGTCATCAAAACAAAAAGTTTGAGTAAAAACAAAGTAGGTCTATGCCCCATAGTTTCTATGATATATGCGTTGGCAGTTTTGACCTCAAAAATCATGTGAAAACCAAAAGTTTAAGTACAAACAAGGTGGGCTGGCAACCCATTGTTCATATGATATACGAGTTCAAAATTTGGACTCCAAAAAGATCTGTACTAACAAAAAAGAAATTATCATCATCATGATTAATATTAAATCGTCGTCATTTTCATAACCATCATCATTATCATGTTCATATCTTCATAATTACCGTTTACATGTTGCACACTTAATCAAGAAATTAAATAACTTAAAATTTGAGTTTTTTATGCTTTTGACATAAAGTGAAATAACGTTGCGAGGAGAATGCGTATAATCCAACGGTGATCTCAATACAATGAAAATAAGCAAGATGAAAGATCGAAGACGTGGGACACTCAGAAAATTTTGAGAAACTAAAAGACTAACTTCTATGGATAAAATATAGTTTTTTAATCTATCACAGTAGGAACATCAATACAATGATTTCATTACAATACATAGCTGTAAAGTAGATTTTCTTGTTAATTGGCTACGTTACCCTTACCAGAAACAATGCTGATCGATATAAGATATCTTTTGTGCGGACCTTTACGCCATAAATCCTTTCAAGTCTTGAGTTTATCGGAGAGCTTCACAAGAGCTTGGTGCTAAAGCTGAAGCACTTAATCTGACTCTTTGTTTTATTACAAAGGAAATTCGGAGCTAGTTAAAAGGTTTTTAAAGAGACAGCAATGTGAAATCTCTGTACAATACTTTGTCATCTATCTAACACATTATGCCATCCGTCGGTCCTACTTTAAATCTCTTTCTGATCGTGTCGAATTTCTGCATGCGAGTTTATCTGCCAAACATGACCTTAAATCCTTTTACTTTGTAAGCGGGCCTGTACTTAATTGTTTTGTAAGTATATTAATATATACATTAACATTATAAAAGTATATAGCTACGTATCGTCCATATAGGTTTCCTACACACCAGCTTTACATTGCATACGAGTTATGACAGTTCGTCAACTACTCATTCTTGACATAATATTAAAACAGCACTCCGACCTTCTAATTAATCCAGTTCTGTCCAGTTGATAAAAAAAGAAAAGACCTGGCTTGCGTCAAGCTTCAAACTAGGTATGCATATATTAATAGATTTTATTAATTTTTAGGACCTTTTTTGTATAATAAGCTCAATAAAATATTGAACATTTATAGCCTTAGTTATATTAAATGTTTGTTGCATCATATTTAGAGCAAGGAAATTACGCAGACACAGAAAATATGCTGTTAGTTATAAAATAATAGGGATTGTAATTTTGTAGTTTAGTGGAATTTGTATAAGCATAGTTTAAAAAAAAAAAAAATTTATAAGTTACTTGCGATTATAAAAATAGATAGGTATTCTGATATTTCTATTAAATCGAGTGATTTTATACACCCTTAATTTTAGTCATCGCCTGAAACACAGGTTTATCTTTAACCTACTTCTGGCAATCGCTATTTATCAATTGATGATGATGACTGATTACACTTAACCTTATGAACCATAAAATAAAATTATACCTTTTTAATGTTTTACGAATTAAGATTATTATGTTTTATACTGTGATTATTGAACTATATCTTAAGTCACACGCAATTGGGAAGACATCGATTGAAAATTTACACATACATATCAACCCATATGATGGCCCACTGCTGGGCACGGGTCTCCCCAGTAGAACCTACTGGTATGTAGATCCTGGGGGTAATTGCCATAATCGCCACGCTTGGCGAGCGGGTTGGCGATCGCAGTAAGGCTTTAAGTACGCAGAGGACGCTGCTGCCCGTCCTCCGGAGTGAAATCCCTTAGTCGCCTTGACGACACCCACGGGAAGAGATGGGGTGGTACTATTCTTAAGCCGGCACCACACGGCACGTTGAAACGGCAAATTGAAAACTTAATGCTATACATTTTTAATCATTCTAGTCTTCCTTTTGCCGGCAATGCCCATGTCTCAAGCTTGAGTTTGTAGCTAGTTATCTTGGTTGGTATTACATTATTTGAACACCAGATTGTTATAAAATTGTTGCATTATAAAATTTTCAACGGCCTTTGCAATACGGTTGATACGTCGGGCAATAAAACAAAGGTATTACGTAAAGTATTTACGCGATGAAGACCCGTGGCTTTAAGAAAAAGAAAAAAAAGATTTACCATATTCATTACTTTCACAACTGTGCTTAAAATCTAGAGATCGATGCGTGTAAATCTACTTTATCGATTCAAAATTTATTTTAACATCAACCTACGCATTTTAGGACCAATCAAAGGTCATTTTCACCTTTTATTACCACATTTCAAATGTGAAGCGAGATGGTAATAGGTATGGGCTCATTGCAGAATCTCTACGTACATAATGCTTAAAAATTCTCCTAACAATACATATATGCTTTGGCTTCTCAATTATCGATTATACAAAGAATATATTTTCTTTAAATTACACCAATTTCCCGGCAATAGCTTTAATAATATTAGATATATTTCGGGACTTAATCGCGTGAATTATTTAAAGGTACGAACCTATTATTTACCCGACGTTTCGATCGAATTGCACCGATCATGGTCGCGGGTCGACTGATGGCAGCTTAGCGATGTCTCCGTGAGGCGCGGGGTTTTTCAACTACCCTCGCCTGGTCTTGATAATTTTGATGATTTGTACTGTCGGTACTTCTACACACTACACTTACAACGTCTTTACACTGAGGCGCGGTGTCTTTACGGCTACGATTTTGCATTTGCTGATAACAGGGTTCCAAGATGGTGAGAGCCGGTATCCATCTTCTCGGTTGAAGTTCTTATACTTCTTGATCTCAACCGCCTGGCGTACTATCCTGGAATAATAGTGGCGATCGGTGGAATGTACCTGGGGCTTATGCAATTCTATCCAGTGATTTGGTCCTGATTACAACAAATGCTCAGCGATAGCAGACTTGTAAACTTGACGATTTTTTACAGCAGCGATATGTTCCTTGACCCTGTCTGCGATTGTCCTTTTGGTCTGTCCAATATAGGAACTACCGCACCTGCAATCCACCTTGTACACGCCAGGTATTTGGAACGGAATAACATCCTTTGCCGTTCGTAAAAGCTTCGAAACCTTGAAGTGCGGACTATATACAGTCCTAATGGAGTAATTCTTCAAACCTGTTCCAATTTTGTCCGTAACTCCTTTGGTGTACGGCATGAAAGCTGGCACTCTGTCGGCATTTACCTCTGGTTTTCTGCTCTTTGGACGTTAAAGGTTATGCTTGTATCCGTTGCTTCTTAGTACCTCCCGAACGTGTGCAAGTTCACCCTCCAAGTGTTCGGGGTCGCAAAGGTCGTATGCTCTGTTTGTTAAAGAAGCTACAACGGACTGTAAGTGGCGCGGATGATGGTGCGATAAAGCATGTAAATACCTATCCGTGTGTGTACATTTTCGGTATACTGTGTGTCCGAGGGTACCATTTTGTCTCGCCGATACCTTCACATCAAGAAAAGGCAACGGCTTACCTACCTACATTTCAAATGTGAATTTGATGTTACGGTGGATCGAATTTAGATGTTTTACAAATTGTTCTACTGTGCTATTGTCGCCCTTCATGATACAGAATACGTCATCGACGTATATCGTCCAGAGCTTGACGTGAAACGCGTGCAGGTCGACAACTTCGTCGCATCTTGGGGGAACAGTCAAATACTGCATAGCATCGACTTCAGTCATGTCAGTAAGAACCCCTGAGAGTACTCCCATTCTTGCCACATTAAAAGAAGTAATTGAAGCTGAAAGAGATTGTTTCACTAGCAGGTTATTTTTTAGGAAGGAGTTTGCATCCTGAGGGGATTTAAACTCAACGGATACACGATTTCTTCCCACTCTTTTATGATGTTGCTAATGTGATTTTGGTAAAGGAAGAGTCCAAAGGAGACTGGGTGCAAGGTGGTACCGGCATCAGGTTGCGGCTCAAAACGAGCAACATGTACAATGTAAGGTCCTGTGTCAGATGTTGTATACCTGTCCCTGGCTACTTGGCTTTTTATTTGTTTTAAGGGGCGGTTGGAATCGTCTTCTCCAGGGTGTTTGCGAGAACAGTTGAGGGGAGAAGGAATATCGGTTTCCGAAACACTGCATACCATTTCTGCAAACTGAGTTAGTGGGTTTGAAGGTGTTAGTGGAGGATTTGAGAAAAGCGGCGGGGAAGAAAATGTTGGGGTCGGTGTACGGGGGGACGGTATTATTAGGAGGATCTGGGGGATCAGGTGGTTTATTTTCACTCATTTTGAGTGCCACTAATCAGTAAATTTCCACTTACCAAATCGTGTATTATCACAAGCACAAAACAAATAACACAGACAAAACACACAGACGATACCAGTCACAAACTTCAACAAAACACCAAAAGATGCCGAGAATTTCTGAAGGCAGGGGTGCTCTCCCGACGCAAACTGTGGCGAGAATCCAAAAAAAAAAGCTTTAATTATGTTGATTTGGTTGCCTAAACGTCAAAGACTTGGCGATGTACCAAAACTTTATTCCTAACTTTTGTCTTATTTTCTCTTCATCTTCTCATTATCCTCTACTGTTATCAGTAGTTATCGGCGTAAGTAGTGCTATTTAGGATCAATCACCTCAATTCCCGGGATTTCAGGATTATAAATGATCGAATCGTCAATATTATATAGAGTGTTTACTATTTATATAGGTTTTTATGTAACAGTTTTCAGCACTTAATCTTTTTAAAATATGAACACTTTTAGAATACGAGTTTGTTAATTAAATATTGATGACATTACACTTAGATGAATCTTAAAATCTCGAGATTTTAAGATACAGTAGTATGTCCACGTTTTGCCACTGTTGACGAATCCCGCTGAATGGCACTACCTATGCCGATCACCTTTTGGATTTTATAACTCCTATTGCCTTCTTTAAACCCATTTTTACCCCCAACATTGGCCGAGTATGAGCCACTTAAACGATGCCAGCACATGAGAGTTATACCACCTTTGTTACCCTCAAAGAATTGCTGTTTTACCCTCCCGGGGACTTCCCCGGGAGGGTAAAACAGCAATTCTTGTTGATGTTCAATTCTTGTTGTTGAAACTGGTCGATTGTGAGTGTGTGAGCCACTTGGCTCACACACTCACAATCGACCAGTGCAATACAGTCGACCACACCTCTGCATTGTGGTCGACTGTATTGCACTGGTACCATCTTTATTACCCCAAAAACATGCTATTTCACCTCCTGGGATTTATACCCTACCCACAAGTTTGGAGCCCAGGCTATGAAGGAATAATAGACATCCTTTACCTTTTTATTAAAAACACATGTAAAAAATTGTGATTTACGATTAATATAGAAACAACAAGAAATGTTTCTTGGAAAGTTTAAGGTTTTTATGTGAATATGGAATTAAAACGAAATATTATATTATCTTGCGGGATAATTTTAATATAAAACGGTACTACGCCTGTATCAAAGAAATTTTACTATGTATTTTGTTAAAAAGTGGAAACACTACAAACTTCTTTTTAAAGTACTTATTTAACCACCGGTCCGGTTGTACAAAATTACTATCTCGACAATAATCTCTATTAATTACACTATCAATTTCTACTTTTGAACTTAACTTAGACTCTCCCATATTTTTTTGCTGCCAAACTTCAAGTGCGATTACCCAACATTTTTACATTTTTGTTTTTTACTTTTTGATTGGTTGCTATGTAAATCACCTACACCATAATCATCTTCGTCATTAAAAATCACTGCCTCTGTGGCGCAGTGGGGGTTTGTTCGACTGCTACGCAAGAGGTCGTGGGTTCGAAAACCACACAGGACACCACTTTGTGTTATCCACAAATTGTTGTTCAGAATCTGGGTGTAATTTGTGTCCTTGACTTGTATATTTAAAAAGCCCCCGCGGGACAGGGCGTGTATTCTACTGCGGGAGTCGTCTCTTTAAAAATAAAAAAATCATCACCATCAAACAACGCCCTCATCATTTAAATCGAGAGTTCATAAAATTGTGTTTACAAATGTTATCAGTCAACATAATTATAATTAGGTACTAACAACCAACACCCTCCCTCCTCCGCAACCTTAACCGCTTTATTTTGTACTTAGGAGAAAAATAGTTAAGTAGGTAGTTATAATAATATAATATAATATCTTGGGACAACTCACACAACGCTATCTGATACCAAACTAAGCAGAGCTTGTACTATGGAAACCAGACAACTGATAAACATACTTATATATTTCTAAATACATACATATTATAGATAAATAACACCCAGACACAGAATAAACCATCGTGCTAATCACACAAAGTTTTATCCTGGGTGGGGATCGAACCCACGACCTCTTGCGTAGCAGTCGGATACACTCCCACCGCGCCACAGAGGCAGTCTACAGTTATAGCAGTTATAATTATATAACTTATCTTGTTAGATTAAATGTGGTTAGATTACAAATAATCTTTGCATAGTTAGATTACTCAATGTAGTTGGTTACGCCCAACTCTGCTGTTTCGGTTAGCTCTCCTGATCACAATCATTGTGCTAATCTTCAAAGATGTTAAGTCGATTTAAATAAAATGTTATATGAAGAATATCGCGATCAAACTCATGGTCAAAATTGAAATTTAAGATCAAAGATTATTCATCTTGAAAAAACTAGCGCAGACGTGTAACTCACACCAAAAATGTTATCATTACGAAGAGCACAGTTCCAAAACACATACATATGTCTTGCTTACGTAGGTACCTCATTGTCCATCGTGTTTGTCAATAATTGATCAATTAGGTTTCGTTCTCCACTATAATGACAAGATACAAGACGACGACGAGATAAGACGTGGGCATTATGGCAAACAGAGTAAGGTTTTCAGGAACTGTGATTTTCGTGTTGGCATATAAATAACCCTTTGGCATTGGTTATCATGAGCATGGCTGCAGCGCATTTTGTACAGGTGTGTGTCGAGGTGTGCATATCGACGATAGAGGCGTGGCCGGCGAAGGCAGGCGGCGAGCACTTGCCGATCAAATATGATCAGAAGCAACAACAGGAGACAACGCTGCACGTCTATGACAACTACCAAGTGATTCTGGTATGTCGTTTATTACATCAGTCTATTAATTGTATATTATTCATTTCATTAAGATGTTAGTTGTAAGTGATTTATTTTTTTAATCATAAACTTTTTGATCTTATGCTATAAAGATGTAGCCAAGGTTTATCTCCATGCTCAGCTTGAGTCGCAAATAGTTTGGCTGTGGTCTAAATTTATAATTTGTTAACCAATATTCCAAAATCACCGTGCGGAGCACACAGTCGCAGTTATGTAGAATTTTTATCGTATTAAATTTTTATATTATTTGCGATTGAATATGAAGTGTAATACAGCGAACTTCTAATTTTATATTGGGCAGCTGAAGAGAATATTTTAATAATATTATAATTATAAAGTGAACTTATTCAATAATTTACTGTTTCTTGATGTATATGTATAATATATTAAATTGAATATTCTGATTTGTGTCAAAAGGATATCCTTTTGAAATTAGAATATTCAATTTAATATGTTTTCGAATTAATCAGGTACTTTTATGGATAATATCAGGATATATCAGGTAATATAATAATTATGGAATTCAATGTATATATATATATATTTAA